>CM059499.1:16391640-17016640 GCA_030378355.1 Eleusine indica
GGGAGTCTACCCGATCCTTGTCCAATGCGATCTTCTTTGAGATCATCATAATCATACATGATATTGTTGTATGTTTTTGGGAGAGCGCCTTTATTACCATCTCCAGTCCTTGCATCATCTTTATTTCGAGAATCACTAACACCTTCGTTGGATGGAAGAGTGGTGGGTGGTCGTTCTTCCGGTTTAGACATCTTTAATCTTCAAGCGGTTAAGCTTTGTAGAAGATACTGACTCTGATACCAATTGAAAGTGCCTAGAGGGGGGTGAATAGGCAATTATCCCTGAAAATGATTTTATAATAAAAGTTAAATATGCAGTGTCGGACTTGTCCAACGATCATGAGTAAAGTACACCTACTTATCCGATGGCACGAGATAGAAAAGTAGATCGGTCGAATAAAACTTCAAACTAATGCAAGGCAAGATAGGAGCTAGTGATTACAAGCTAGAGGAAGCTGTAGAAATAAGGACAAGAACTAGCAAGCAACCTACATAAGTTAATTTAAGATATACCGAACAAACCCTAACTAGCAAGATTATGAGCAAGAACAAGTAAATGAAGACCAAGTAATAGAGCACAAAAGAGACACGAGATTTTAAATCGAAGTTCAGCTCCACAAAGAAGCCTACGTCTCTATTGAGGGATACACAAAGGACACGGTCTCTTTCAACCCTAAACCTCTCTAAGTGACCACTAAGATCAAACTTGGTTTTTCACTAGCAACTCCACAAAGGATGGGTCAATACAAACTTTCTGAGGCGTCACCACACAAGTTGGGAGCTCAACGGGCGCCTCTAACTATCTAGGGGATGAATCCCCAAGAGTAACAAACATAAGAGTTGTCGGCGGTGAGGATGAACCAAGTGCTCAAGAGGATGGAAGCTTGGAGGTGATGAAGCACTTTAATCTTCTCTCAATCCCTTCACAAATTAAGAGTGGAAGCAAGGGAGGAGAGTTGGAGAGAGCAAAGTGAGCTTGAGAGTGTTTTTGAGTGGAATGAGTGACCAACCGGCCAAAGGGCGAGATGGGTCCTATTTATAGCTCATTGAGAAAAAGATCCATTGGGAGGGGTATTTCTCATATCTGTATCGGACAAGTCCGATAGTCATCGGACAAGTCCAATGAAACAAGGCGGCACGGTTATTGGAGTCCGATGAACTTGCCCGATGTATCGGACAAGTCTTGTCCAGCGGACAAGTCTGATGGTCATCGGACAAGTCTGACAGAACCAAGTGACGGAGGTACTGGAGTCCGATGAAAAAGTCCGAGACGTCGGAATTTCCTTATGGTGTCAGACAAGTTTGATGGCACGAAGTGGCAAGCATACTGGAGTCCGATGGACTTGTCCGATGCGTCACACAAGTCCAATGATTGGGCTCTAGAAAAAGGTATTTTGGCTGTGAGGGAGAAATTTAGCACTTGGATCATTTCTACTTCAAGCTCTTGTGTCCCTCTTGATAGTACGACTTTCCTATACTCAAGATAAAAAAATTCTTTATGGACTTCATTCTTGAGTGAATATTGAATTTCATCTTTGAAGCACTTTGTTATCTTCCTTTCTCCTTTTTGTTTATATGCATTTTATTCATAAAACTTTGGAATGTTATCTACACACATGCTCAATAAAGTATTAGTCCATTCTTAATTATATTAACGCTAATCACTAAAATAAAATTAAGGGCCTAGATGCACTTTTAGGTTCTGATGCCGTTGCGGAGAGGAGGCAGTGGCGCGACCGTTTTATATGCGTGGCGAAGGGGAGTAGGCGGTGAGCTACCGGGCGATAGCTCTAGCTCGTGATTAATGGAAGAGCAGTGCAGGGCAGGGGCATGAAATGCGTGCGCGCGTCGTCGAGCAGGAGCGGCGCGGAGCAGGGAAGGCGAGGTGCGGGGCAGAGCGTCGTGCTTAATGGCGGGCAGGTGGGTAGGCAGCTCTGACTGTGAGCTCTATTGCCATCAATGGCGACCGAAAAACGTGCGTGCGTCGGCGAGCGAGGAAGGGGTGTCGCGGAGGGGGGGAGGCGAGTTGCACAACTGCAGACTGAGGTGATGGCGTGATGGCTTGCTGCGCGGAGGGGACGGCTCACTGTGCTACCATGGCGTGATGCTCTTGAAGGGGGTGGCGACGAGCAGCATAGTGCTCGTGTTAATGGCAGTGTTGTGGCGGGGTGTTAATGGCGATGGTGTCTAGTGGCATTGTGCGACGTCGTGAAGCGCGTTGGCGGGTTCGGGGCGGCTGGGATTCGAGCGGCGCGTCGCTGAGTTGGTGGAGATTGAAGGCATGGGTGGTGGTCGGCGTCGGTTTTCTTTGTTCCGGGAGGAAGAAGACGATGGAGAGAAAAAGAAAAGAGGAAGGCGCTCAGGTGGACTGGAGTGGCGTGTGGCCCAGACAGAAAGGAGAAGGAAGCGCGCGGTTGGGCCGAGGAGAGTGAAGCGTGGCCCAGGGAGGGGAAGGGAGCAGGGGTGCGCTGGGCTGGACTGAGGCGGCACTGGGCCGAGGAGGGGCAAGGCCCAAGCAGGAAGGACAGAAGGTGGAGGCGGCCTGGGCTAGGCTGAAAAGAGGAGGAAAAGGAGGGGAAAGGGGAATTCAGCCCAGGGGAAGGAAAGGAGGGGAGAGGCTTTTTTTCCGGATTTTTTTATTTGGATTTTGGGCATAATTTCAAAAGGGAGTTTTAAATCGGAGCACATTCCTAAGAACAAATGGAATTAGAAGAAAAATATACGATCACTTTAGCAAGGTTGTTTTTAATCATTCAAAAATTTCTTTTATTCTATTTCTCTATTTTAATTATTTAATGAGATTTATTTTCGAAAAGTCATGATATCGTATTAGTTTTTTAAAAAAAATAAATTGCATTGCAATTTTATCTAATTAATTTGGTTTTAAAATTTTGGAATATTACAGTGTGGATCACCCTTGACCTCATCTGACCTACCGATCATCCGGCCTCAAGTCCTCCAATTGTGGCTGATCCTCTTGCCGTTGACCATCTAGTTGATTTCGTTGACCTATACATCATGTAACAAGTAAAAATATCTTCCTTCTCATCCAACTTCTCTAACATTTTCATCAATTCCAGATAGTGATAAACATAATCATGCACAAACTATGTAATTCTTAAAAATTCTGTATTTCAACACAAACAACAAACAAGCCAACATCAATTATTCATCATATTATAAACTATGACGCATCTTAATATGGCTTCTTAGAAGACATGGCTCACATTGCTTGGTTCAACTCATATTACTCATTGGCTCATTGCTGCTAAGCGAAACATTAAATATATATGGTTGCTTGCTGTGGATTACATGAAGCTTGTCGGACACGGGCATGAGAAGCATTCTTGTCATGATGTTTGTGCCACACACTTGCGTCATTTCTACATGTGTACTACGTCAGTAGACAGAAATTAATAGGTTTTCTTTTGGCCAGTAGAAAATGACGGTGATGATGAGGTGATTGAAACAGTTTAAATGTTTGCACGGAAATTTCAACTAACATCATGCTTATTTACGTTCGGTCTTGGATCTTGCAGGCAGCAAGAGAGAAGAGCTTGTTTCCGAGCTTGCGCATGAGCAGGACTTCGCCTTTTTTGGATGGTCGCACTGCAGACAGGCTATCCACTTTGACGATGCGGCATAAGATGGTTGGCGTCGGTGATGGAGCAGCAGTTGCTACTGTTTTCTTCTTGGGTTTTGGCGCGAGTGGAGTTTGGATTGCCGAAAACACCGAAGTGACCGAACTGATGAACTCTTGTGTTGCGGCTCTAGCAGTTTTCTGAGCCTTCGGCCCATGAGTGAAGTTGGCCTCTTGGTTTCCCGACCTGCGGCCTGTCTTCTGACGACTTGGCTCGGCGTGTGGGCTTGGCACTACTGTGAGCTCTTGGCATGGCCCGGGGTTTATCTCGGCTTGCCATGGCGCAGGCTCCTGGGCTGGCTCGCTTCCGTGGGTCACAGAGTCAGCTGGGGCTTCGCGCTCGATTTGCACGTTGAGGCTCTCAGTTGTTTTCCAGGTCCTTCTGGGGCAGGCACAGCGGTTTCTTTCGGTGATCACCGGTTTTCTACTGCGGCGGATGAGATTCCGCTGAGAGGATTCCATCCGTTCGATCGTACGCAGGTAGGTAAGATCCACTCTTCAGGCGCTCGTTCGCATCGCACTTGCCAAGACGCAGCTGGCCGTGCTCACCACACACATAGGCACAGGGCAGGGTAGAGCAGCATCTCCAGTCTCCAGAGGAAGACGAGGGGACGAGGCCATCGAACATTCTACACCAACCCGAACCAGACACAGTATTACGTTAATTTCCTCATGTCCCGGCCCCGATCGAGGGCTCCCCGCCACTACCAGTCGCAACCAACGGATAACAACAGCACTCCGTCCTGGCCCCTCCATAGTAGTACTTGGCAGCAGCAACAGGCGGGCAGCGGGACAACAAACCCAAACACACAGCAACACAATAGCATCGAGAAAACATTTGTCAAGCACAGGAGCCCGGAAGCGATCCAAGAGAATGCAGGCGTTCCTCTCCTCATCGATCCCGGCCACCTCTTCCTACTCCAGGTCGTCCTCTCTCTTGCCAGAGCCACCGCACCATCAGGCTCTGGTGAGGCTCCTCGGCCCGACGACGGGATCGAGGGCCACCACCGCTGTTGCGGCGAGGGCCGGCCGGCCACGCCGGTGCGTCGCGGCATCGGCTTCGTCCCCGGCCGCGGCAGCAAAGGCGACGACGGAGGTGCCCGCGCAGATGAAGGCGTGGGTGTACGACGCGTACGGCGACGCCAGCGTGCTCAGGCTCGACGGCGCGGCGGCCGTGCCGGCCGTCGGCGAGGACCAGGTGCTGGTCAAGGTCGCCGCGGCCGCGCTCAACCCAGTCGACGCCAAGCGCCGGGCCGGCAAGTTCCAGGCCACCGACTCACCTCTCCCGGTCAGAATTGGTCTCTACTCTCTTCCCTGCTTCCATCCGATCGACTACTAAATTAACCAGTCACTGCAACGCTGCGCAGACCGTGCCGGGGTACGACATGGCCGGCGTGGTGGTGAAGGTGGGCGCCCAGGTGAAGGGCTTCAAGGAGGGCGACGAGGTGTACGGCATGATCAGCGAGAAGCCGCTCGAGGGTCCCAAGCAGTCGGGCTCGCTGGCCGAGTACACCGCCGTCGAGGAGAAGCTGCTGGCGCGCAAGCCCACGGGGCTCGACTTCGTGCAGGCCGCCAGCCTGCCGCTCGCCGTCCAGACCGCCAACCAGGGGCTCGAGAGGGCGGGGCTCGGCGCCGGCCAGTCCGTCCTCGTACTCGGCGGCGCCGGCGGGGTCGGATCCCTCACCATCCAGGTCAGTCAGACGTTGTTTGTTGTTAGCATCTGTGCTTCCGTTCTTATTTCAACTCAATTTGCGACACAATGTAATGTAATGTTTGGTCTTGATTGATGTGAAAACTCTAAAGCTGGCAAAGCAAGTCTACGGCGCGTCCAAGGTGGTTGCGACGGCCAGCACCCCGAAGCTCCACCTGCTCAAGAGCATCGGCGCTGACATTGCCATCGACTACACCAAGGAGAACTTTGAAGACCTGCCGGAGAAATACGACGTTGTCATCGATGCAGTCGGTAAGATCACCAACAAAGATCATGCATATCACTCACAACCTGGCCGAGTGAATTGTAGTAGTATTCTTGAGCCCTGATACTCTGCTTTTCGTTCTGGTTTACAGGTCAGGGCGACAAGGCCGTCAAGGTGGTGAAGGAAGGCGGCAGCGTGGTGGTGCTCACCGGGGCCGTCACACCTCCAGGGTTCCGGTTCGTCGTCACCTCCAACGGTTCAGCATTGGAGAAGCTCAACCCGTACCTCAAGTCAGGGAAGGTGAAGCCCGTCATTGACCCAAAAGGACCGTTCCCCTTCTCGCAGGTTGTGGAGGCTTTCTCCTACCTTGAGACCGGGAGAGCAACCGGCAAAGTAGTCATCTCTCCCATCCCATGAGAGTTGTAGATTGCGGAGTTTGTTCTCTGGCCATTCCAGAGTCAGCCCGAGATTCTTGGGAGTGTACCATCATGTAGTCAAAATCAAAGTTTATTTCAGATAAATTGTTCATAGAATTACAAAGGGTGTAAATTGTGGCGATTGCTGTTCCACTTATCAATGTTTGGTTCCATTTGAACGAACACAGTCCAACGGTCTATCATTTCTTACATATAAGCTTTCTACAACTACGAAAATTGTCGATTACCAGTTTGCCTGGTTCAACTAGGAAGAGTGACATGTTTACTGCTTCGGGGACAATCTGATTGGGCAGATTGCAAATGCCATGCGGCGTGCTGCAAAAGCCAGTGAAAATCTCTCATCCTCGGTTAGTGCCCTCTCTATGACCTTGACAACGGTTGGGTCCTGACATGACAAACACCAACATACTGTTATCTATATGTTTGTTTTTCTACATTATAGAATGCTAATCAAACAAAGGTTCTAAACTAGAAACTTTAAAAAAAGTCATATATATTGATGAAGTTAAAACTAAGAAAAAATGTGCCTAAATTGCATAGAAATAGGAAAGCTGCATATCTAGAAGTTCAGTCAAAGCTCTTAAAAGCAGTAGGGGTACAAACCCTTATATGTAGTTGGCTAGGAGCAGGTCGAATTCGAGCAATGTCACCAACTCTGATAACGTTGTTCACATTCCCATGCTCATCTGTTTCTGTTGGCAATGAACTGGAGTGCCTCCACTGGCCCCCAACTATGAACTTGTAATAGTACCTGAATGAGTATAGGTCAGTTGCAGTGGGCTCTATAACCACCAGAAGCAAATAGCATGTTTACAAAAGATGCAAACAGGTCATTCCATAATATCCCCAGAACCTCATTCCAAGGAACTAATGACCCTACTTGTAGATAAATTTAGAGAAAAAAATCGATTATGCGATGACTTACTTTCCATGACGAAGCCGAACTTCAGCCTCATACCGTGGCCCACCCTTGTGGTTGCACCTTACCTTGTCTTTCCAGTTACTTGTAAAATCTCCAACCAATTCAACATCCTCACCCTACAGCAAAACCGTCACATTCAAGTCAAACCTTCCAGTTATTAATTGTCAACGCCATAAAGTGAAGTATCACAACTGACTGAAAACTATCATTCATGACAAAAACTATGTGTTCAATAACATGTTTTGTATAGAAGAAACTTACCTCACGACCACTATTCCAAACAAAACATACTGAATGTGTGGGACTGCCATCGTGCCTTCCATTTTCAACTAATGCAATAAGATCCCAAGTTGCCCAAACAATTGCAGCTCTGAATTTTTTAACAAAATCTCAGCTCCTTAAACAAAAACCATAAGAAAACTGCCAACATAGCCATAGTAAAGGAACAATTTAGAATGAATTCAGTAATACAACTTTTTAAATTGTTACCTGTCAGGTCTGCAAGAGTGCAAACCAGTGATGAATTTGTAAGCAATATGGAGAGGTGTATCTTGAACCCAGTGCAAATATGATATCACACATGCTGGTGATCTGTCATATCCAGTGGTGCAAGTCACATATATACGATAGTTCTTCCTTATAAGGCGCAATAGAAGACCAACACAGAAAGGAAGCTTTTTCCTAAGGTCCATGGAATCAACCTCCCTGAAAAAAAAAATCCAGCACTTACTAGTGACTACCAGTTGCACCATTCGATATTTCTGTTCTTCAAATAATTGGGATGAAGCTGAATGAGCTTGCAAGCATGTTGTCACAGTTAGCTCCTTAACTTTAATAATAATACAAACAGTGCTTCTACATCAATCCGCACAAAAGAACAGTAGTTATCAAGGTAACACTAAACAGCATAAGTACAAAAACTCTATGGGCTCATTTGGCAATCAGGCCATGGTTGCTTTAGCTAGACAATGGAGACAACTTAAATGATTTGTTAAAATTGAAAATAATAGCTATAGTAGATGTTCAAAGGAACAATACAAACTCCAGCCAGTTCAGTATAACTATTGCGAAGAACAACGACAAACGAAGTCTTAAACTTTTACATTTAATGCAGAGAAATGGCAGCATACCGTATAGGATAGTTGATCATCAAGATGTTATTCTCTCGACAAGAATTGTTGATTGCCTCAGAATTAATTCCCCAGTTAATGCGCTCACTTTCACTTTGGAAATTGAGAACAGCAGTGATACCCTGAAGCCTTTTGAAGTATCAGAAACTAAACTGAACTCACAGAGAACCTACCATGGTCTGGTAAATGTAATAAATAAAAGAACTAATCTGGCAAATCTGCTGGTTGCATTTGTAAGGAACCTACCACAGTCTCTGACATCATCTTCACATCTTTTTCTGTTTGTATGCAAGAACCGACATATATTTGTTCAGTAATCTGTCAAGGTAATAATAAAATGATTATAATGGATATCAATATTTATTGATATAATCCAAAACTCATGAAAGCATGAAGGAAAATCCATTACACAGTACATAAACAAAGTAGATAATAACAGTCCTCCTCCATACCTTGCTGTATTGCATGCCAAGTGAATGATTGTAGTAGAGTTCACCTTTAGCACGGTCTAGCGCTTTGATGTACTCCTCCAAAGGAAAGCTGCCATGTGCCCATTCAGCATTCACGTCATCCTCATCAGAATACAACCCAACAATCTCACTTATGCGATTTGCCAGGTTAGTGCTGCTCTGGTTGAGTCCACCTTTCTCGCTGGACACAAGTCCCCATCCTTGAGAAGTTAGCATCCTTGGTGAAAATATAGCAAAACCAGGTTTTCCAGCCCCCTCAGAGGACTCGCTGAGCTTTGTGGACAAGAGGGCACCATTCCAGGAAGTAACAGGGACCCGTCCTTTGTTAAAGAGGAGGTGATAATCCTCATTTTGATGCAACTGATGGATTGGAAAAGGAGCAAATGGTCTCTCAAGGATAAGGCTGCATGGCCCTGACTTGTCCTTCAGTGCAATCCTAGATGCAAGATAAACAGAACATGTGAACAAAGAACAACTGTGTTGTAATTCAATCCAGAACATTTTAAATTTGTAATTCATGAAAAAAATCATTAATTTTGGTACTTCCATCTTCCAAAGTTCAAACATAATAGATAAACAGCAACAGCACTTCCAATCGAAACAATCTTATATGATGCTCTGCTGGGAAGCAATGGGAATGATTCAACGGAACATTTTGTCTAACGAAAAACAGCATTACTGGTGCCATACTCCGTGTCACCAAGGTCTTTGATGGTGACGAGCCCCTCGCTGCCGCCAGCCTTCTTGAGCGTGTCGCCGACCATGATGATCCTCGATTTCTCGGCATTCCCCTGCCACGAATCGCAGGCATCACCAATCATCAAATGCTGACGATCCGAATCGAGGGTAAGGGTAGAGAGGCTGAGGCGTCCGCCGCGCTTACCCCTTTCCTGAGCGAGTGGACGAAGACGCGGCCGTCGACGCCGAGCGCGAAGCGGACGCCGAGGGGCCGGTCGACCGTGACCATGTACTCGTTGAGCCGCATCGACCCGTCTCCCGATGACTGCTGGTGCCCCGCATCCCCGCCGCCGTCGGACGCCGCGCACACCGCGACGCCGGGCCGCCGCCGAAGCCTCGCCGGGGACCATGACGCCGCGCGGAGCCCGGGCGACGCCGTCGATCTGGCGCGGCCGCCGGTGCGGGTGCCGGGGGCGGATGCGGTGGTGGCCGTAACGGCGAGGGCTGGAGCGTGGAGGAGGTGGAGGTGGGCCGCCATGGTAGGGGCCTGGGATCGGGGCGTGGGCGGAGGTGGAGGAAATGGCGGCACGGGATCAGAGGAGGGAGAGAGTGGGATGGGAAGTGTGTGGAACCGAACCTCGTGGGCGTTTGGGAGTTTGCGCGGGCCGCCGCGGCGGTAGGGGCCCACCAGGCGGGCGGTGCGGTTCGTTTTGATCTTTTTCGTGCTCGGTCGCGCTCGCCGCACGCGTTCTGGGCTTCGGCCACGGCTCGGTCCCGTGCGGCATCACGTGATGACGTGACGTGGCGTGGCCCGGAGGAGTTGCTGCGTAGCCAATGGAGTTCACGCCAGTTTCATTCCATGCCGAAACAAACGCACTGGAGAGGCACGGACGGGGCTCCAGTTGAAAGTTTTAAGTCCATCGTGTGGTGGTTGTAATGAAGGAAGCCCGTTCCGGTGCGTTTTATTGCTCCTGATTACATGCTCCATTTCCACTGCCCGTCTCGGAAGCCCCGTCTTCACCTTCAGTGCTTACCACGAAAAGTCTACATTTCTATCGGTTATGAAAAAAAAAAATTGCTTCTAGCCGATAAGATACTAGATCAATAAGATCTTTAGAATTCAGAGCCAAGCCAGGCACCAAAGGAACAATGATGTGTAAAGTTTTCACGATAACATTTCTAGATCAACAAGAGACTGATTTCATCACTGAAGTTACGCCATTCCGGCTGAAGAGAAGCATACGAGAAAGAAGCCAGCGAGAGCATGGGCCATCCCATCCTTACTGGATTCAGTTGTTCCTTCCAGGTGCCCACATCTTCAATCATTGTTCCTTCACAATATCTAAAGCTCGCTTTGGACAGCTTTTTCTTTCACATTGACTCCCCATAATCCTACTGAGCTTTTGCTGTCGTCGTCGGAGCTCATGTATATGTCATCAATTTGTCTCCTCACAACTCAGCACTTCAACACACAAATAAAGCTGGACAAGCAGCTGATCATAGATAAGTACAGAGCCCTAGACAATTACTACGTAATAGATTTCCATATATGCATTTACGCACACTCTAGACAAAAATCATGCACAACCAAAAAATGGCAACTGTTACAAGTTCTCATCTTAACACCTTAGAGTAACCATGCAAGGTGTCTGGCAGCTCACTTATCACCTCATCTTTCCTATATAAAGAGCTAAATCAAGCTCCTATATCAGAGTGCTTAGACTTCAAAGAAACCGTTGAAGTCTGTCGAATTTCTGAATGTGCACTGTTGGACAACGCATCTACTGATGAATTTTGGTTCAAGAAAATCAGTAACGGGTAACAAAAAGAAGTTAAAGCGGAGTAAGGCCGCAAGAATAACCCAAATTATATAGGAGTCAAGTCAGAACCAATTAGACACTTGAATGGGTATCAAATTTGCCCAAAATACATTCCCTACTATACGTACTACATTTTTCCTAGTAGCCTACATTCAGAATCTGATGGAAATCATATACACAACACAGTTTCCTCTATGAGGATACTTCAGGCTATATAATCCTTGTTGCAACCATGACAGCTCCCACCTGACAAGAAAAAATGTCTCAAGAGGGTCGCTGAATACCCGCGGCATGATTCCTTGAAGCTCTTTCCATCTGACAGTGACTCTGAACTCAGATCTATATTCTATAACGAGTATATAAACCCAAGTGTGCATATAATGATTTGTTTACCTGCCCACTTACTTTTTTTTCAAAAACACCTGCCCACTTACTTATGTACACTGCCTTTGGTTCCATGGTTAACGTGTTCTACGTTAGATAGTATGCAGACTATACATCTTTTCAGGACCAAAATCATCAACATTTTCTGGAGTCAGCTCTCTGAACTTGCTCATGGTACCGGGGATAAAACACTGACTGCACTATTTTGTAGAGAAAGAATGGGAGCAAAGCTGTCACAACAATTATTAGGGTGGATAACCAGTAGATAGGGCTCGGCGCACAAGCTTCCAAGAAAACATGGTAGGCAGTGGTTGATATTTGTGCAGGAAACATGCCGTAAATGACCAGAAACATGTACCAAATCAGTATACTGCCCCAGATGACAAAGTGCTGTATCCACGTGAAGTAGCTGATGTAGAGTGCCAGTTGGCAGTTCACGGTCCATACAACACAAGTATACATGGTCACTCCAAGTATATCGAATCCAGCAACACGACCATCCAGTCGGACAGCCTGAATGAGAACAGCATTGATGGCACCAAAGTATATTATTATCGAACAGCACATCCCATTTAACATCCAGCTGAGAATTCGAGACCAACTGAAGAGTGTATTATTCACACCATCTAGATGCAATGAAGGGACCTGCAATAGGCAATTGAATAAAACATTGATTAGGGCGAGAGGTAAATAAACCTGCATAAACACTCAAAAGACTCTAAAGCAAACTCAGATATATATTCTATGTTGAAAAAAGTACATATAAGTCCCGCAGGAGACTACAAACCTTCAGGCACACACGAGAGGACACATCTTTATCGAACACGCCAAGTGCAATGACAGGGAGAGATGTGAAGGCAACATTGTAGAAAGACATGAACCAATCGTTGTAAGCAGGTTGGGCTGAGAACATAGCATGAGCCTCAAACCAAAAAAGTGTAAGGCCAAATGTAAGGTTCTTGAAGAATATATAGCAGATCTGTACATGTAAAAAAAATGCAGATAGCTCAGATATTGCAAGGGCTTAGTTAAGAATCTGCAAATGATATGACAATTTTTGCTACTTTGGTGCTAAATAATGCGATTAAGTATATCATAGTGCAGGACATTACGTGAAGAAAATGTCAATACCTGGTTTATCGAAATAGTTGGAACACAATTAGGTCTTTTGGGGATGTGTAAGAAAAATAAAAACCAGATATACTGCTCAATAGACTCACAGAACTCGAGTTTTTGGGAAGTAATTTCTTTTTGGGAGGTTAATCTATTATACCATGATACTCCCTCCATTCTGATTTTGTTTTTTTTGAAATAAACAGCAGGGGTTCCCCTGCTGCAACCCCTGCTGCGGTAGGCCATATATTATAATAGAATAAAATAAAGGTACTGTACAACTCAGCCAACACCACAAGGGTAGCTAAGAGGAGCGAAAACAGAGACTATACTGTATGGGCTAAGAAAAAAGTTGTATCAGGTCAGTGAAGGCTTGTTTTTTAGATTCTATGACTCTGCAGAGCCACTTCAGTCAGGAATTGAGCTTTCCAGCTTCCATTCTGATTTTATTGTTGCTGGTTAGCTCAAAATTGAGCTAATCAATGACGACAGAAAAAGAACAGAGTATATCTTACTACCATCAATCCAATATTAATATTATCCGGAAATGTGTCCAGCATTTTAAAACTTTGATCACCATAACATACCCAAGAATTTATGTTTTTTCATAGAACTAATACTAGTCATTTCATAAAGTACTTTTATAACAATACCATTGCTGCAATTCGGCGATAACACCAATGGCCATGCACAAGAAGTAACTGCTCCAGAAAACGAAACTGAGCTATTGCAAAGTCACTCGCCATCACAGCCTGAAACAGAAAGCAGAGTTGGATGATAGATAATTCTCTCAAAAAACCGCATGTTACACGATATAAAAAAGATACTACAATAAGTGCTTTGAGAACAGGAGATGTTGATGATTTCGGAGAAAGAACAGTTGTCAATGCAGTTTACTACCACATATTATTTTCACAGTTTCAAAGCATAAAAAACACTCATGAGAAATATGACCAGATAATTCAAACAGTGGAACATAAAATGTGAATGGGCTGTTGCGGGAATCAATCTAATGGTTCCTATGATAAAGGATGAAAACAGCCCTTTAAGCACCAAGACATAAAGGCAATATTCTGCTCAATTCTTGGACAATTGCACAGATCCACCTCTCGAATGACACATCTAAAAAGGTATATCAAGATATATGGTTGACTGGTTGTTAGACACAAAGTTGGGTAATCTCAATTCTAAACGTAGTGCAGATTAAACTTCTTGCGGCAGCAAACAACTTTCTTCCAACTGATTTCCATGTGAGTTATCTTTCAGGTCTCATAAGCAAAAATACAAAATATTGTAACTGCACTTCTTTTTTGTACAGTTCAACAGTTAATACATAGGCAAAAGCCATATAACTAGAAAATAGTAGTGACAAATTAAATGAAAGTAGGCGTAGGAATATAGACCTGCATTCCTTCAGCGCCACTTATTCCAACCCCAATATCAGCCTCTTGTAGCATACCAACATCATTTGCTCCATCACCAATAGCTAGGGTGGTCTTCCTTGTCCTAAACTTAACCAACCTGGTGACCTGCAATTGCATCAAGTGTCTAATAGCATTCAATGGTAAACATAAACACTTGTGTGCACTACAAAGAAAATTATTGAACAAGAGTAATATGTAGAGGTTGTTACAAACCAGAGCTTTCTGTTTTGGGGAAATCCGACAACACAAAACAGATGCACAATCAACTGCTAGATCAAGAAAGGAGTTTTTAAGTCTGCCTGTGAGAGCATATGTTAAAGCATTGCCATCAATGATAAGAGCAAATGGAGTTGAATTATCTTTGGATGAAATCTTTCTTCTAGCATCTTGTAATTTTCTATCAATTTCATCATAGGGAACCTACATAAGCAGATACAAGAAATCAGAAACAGTAGAGCATAAAGGGTAGAATCTGATCCTATTGCTCCCATCTGTTGCCCAACTACTCCCTCCTTCCTTTAATTGATGACATTCAGACACAGCTCCGTAGTTGTTTTTTAGTTCGTTTTGTTTGTCGGAACGACAAGATTTCAGGAACGGAGGGAGTATGCTTTTTTCCCACCTTTTTTTTAATGAAATTGTGCCAGCCAAGCAAGTGTTCTTCTGCCAACTAGGCATCTAGGCTACTAAGACGGTATAATAATATCCATACTTATTGATATCATATATATTCACTTAAAACAAGAATCTAGAAGCTTTATAATTTGGTTATATTTATTGATATATACATGTAAGTAACAAGCAAATAAGTACATGCTAAATACCATCCGGTTGCCTTCTCCAGTGCACTCGTCTGAAGCATTTGCGCCAGGATTATCCAGAATGATAAAAATTTCCTCCATCTCCTTCCTCAATAGGTTGCAAGAATAACTAGATACCAACAATACACATTAGACTTTATGCTTAAGGTAGTGTAGTCTCAGTTCTCAAACATGTAACAACAAATGATGCTAACCCTATGTTGACAGCTGTCTCCAACTTGTCTCCTGTTAGAATCCAGATCTTGATTCCAGCTTGGGCAAGTTTGTGGATACACTCTGGAACCTGGAAACAAATAAGAGTTGATACAAGCATTAATCATGAACTGCAGAAAAATAATACAGATTTTTTACACCGTAAAACCTTCACTGCTTGACATGTTAGGATTTCTCAATGGATGTCAAACAAGTAAACTAATGAAACTATATGACAGTAACCAAATTAAATGTTAATGAGGTGTTTTTCTCCCAATGGGACAAGATTTTGATGTACATTGGAGCATTTTTGATGAATTACAGACCGCAAAGAAGTTTGTCTGTTCAAATAAATATAAGATTCCTCAGTAAAATCAGTAGTACAAAGTCAAAATGAACGTACCCCCTTTTGCAATCTGTCCTCCACAGCAGTGGCGCCTAAGAGAACCAAATCTTTTTCAATATTTTCTGATGCCATTTCCACAGCTGCATCATGATCAGTATGTACAGAATTCTTGGCAGCTGAGTACTCATTATTCCATGCAGAATACTCTTCCTCTGTAAGTTCACGATATGCAAGTGCCAGAGTTCGAAGGCCTGCCTCAGAATACTCGTTGATGTGACTCTTCGTTCTTTCCAGACAAGCTTTTTCATTATCCTTCGAGAGCCTTTCAAGTATCACACTGAAACACAAAGAAGGAAAAAAAACAGCTAAGCATAAATAGCAGGTGAAATCTGAACTCAAGTAAGTTCCACTAAAGATTGCTGCAACAGTTCACATATGTTGGATTTTTCAAAGTCAAAGCTCATATCACCATATTTTGGACATGTAACAGCTTTAAAAGGGTAATGCAATGCAGCTAAATAAAAAAAAATACTGAATGTTTTACTTTGCATAGAAACGGTTGACATCACATGCTCATACAAATTCATCAAACCTGTCAGCTCCTTTGCAGAACAGAAATATCTGCCCCTCCTCAGTCCTCACAATAACAGACATGCGCTTACGAGCACTGCTAAACTCTAAGATGTTGAGTATTTTATATGTTCTGCAATGAAAAATAAGCATTATGGAAAGAAGGCAATAGTTGCCACTTCAAATAATAATCACGAAGAACAGTAGAGAAGATAAGCACCTATCCACCTTTCTACCAGAGATGGCATCATGTTCATGAACTGATATGGTTGTTTGTGTCCTATGATAAAATTCAAAACCAAATTCTCTTGCAGCTGTAACAAGAGCTGCTTCATCAGGAGACTCAGCTTCATAAGACATACCAACAAAATTTCTATCTGACACAGGAATTGTAGTATGACAAACAGATAACACGCGAAAAAACATCTCTATGGCACCCTGAGAACATTCCATGGTCCATTTTCCATTCATTAAACGATCATCAGTGAAGTTGAACCCCTTAACAGATTTAGCAGCATCCTTTTGCCTATTACAGCTAGAATGTTCGTCTATTCCTCCATAAGACATCTCTACTTCTGTAGGGCTATTACCATAAGCAACACCGGCTATGGAGCATTTCACAAACTCCATTGAATTGCATGTTAATGTTCCAGTTTTGTCAGATAGTATCGTATGGACTTGACCAAGTTCTTCATTTAAATTTGATGTTCGAGCCCTTGCAGGTTTATCAGACTCTTCACAATACATATCCCTGTCTTGATTTATGAATGTGCTCTGTAACACTTTGACAATTTCTATTGATATGTACAGTGAAATAGGCACTAAGCACATATACAGCATAAGGCTTGTGAGAAAATGGCAAAAGGCTGCAAGTGATGCTCTGTTTGGATCAAAGAACATATTTGATTGATCTGGTCTAAGGTACCATGCATAGTTTCCTGCACTCAACTCGCCCTTAGTTTTGATTCCAAACACAACTGACCCAAAACATGCAATGGCAAGGAGAATCGCAAAAAGAAGATAGATTATTTTATCCATCCTCCGTTCAACGGAACTCCTCTTTGATGGTGGCTCCATTGCATTTTGCATCACCTTTGTGTCATGCCCTGTGAATATCACAACCCCATGTATAAAGTTTGTATTTCGAAGTTTTGAGTCCCTTAGTAGGATCTGTTGTGGAGACAAAGGATATTGTTGCTCATTGTAGAACAATGTCCCTAAGAAAGAATATAGTTTCTCATTTGGATCCTCACATTGAATGAAAGCCTTGAAGCTATGCAAGAAATGCTCATCCTTCAATCCCACAGTCACATCTAATGATTGTTTCCTCTTCAAGTTTGTTTCTCCATCAAGATTCATTGTCTCAACATAACAAATTCCATCCTCATAGCTTGATGAAAGCAAAAGAAGATCAGCAGGAAAGAACTCATCCTTTTTAACTTTAACTATATCGCCCACCCGAAGCTTCTTCCATTCTGTCACATGAAATGATTGGGCCCCACCATACACCTCAACCTTTCTATTGTTCACTTCTATGTCCTACAAGAATAACAACAGCACAAAATTAATTCAGTCAAAAAGAATGAAAACAATCCTAACTCAATATGCTTTTTACACTGTATCAGTCCCGATATCAATAACACAAAGCACATAGCTGAACTGATTAATATGCGTAAAATCATGTATGTCAGCTAAAAGCAGTAATGAAATACACAAACATGGAAGTTTGCATTCACACTTTTGCTATGTTGGTTATGGTGAAAACAAAAGGAACTAAGGGGTACAGGAACATTTAGTAATACACGAGCATTTCATTGTGGAACCATCATATAATTTGTTCAGACACACTTATCAATAACAGCATGACAGGAGAAATATGAACCAAAATAATCCCCAGCACATATTAACTTAGATCATTATAGTGCAAACACAGCCAACAGGATAGCCAGACCATGTGAGGAACTTGGGAGAGGGGTAGATGTGTAGTGATGTTCATTGCTTGGTAAAAAATGGATGACATGCTATGGCTAATACAGGCTGGCCTTCACGAATAGATTAAACCTTCAGCTACTGAATGTGACCATTTCGCCTAGACAAGATCATGTCCCTGATATGACTAGATAAGATAGATAACAACCAAACCTAGTGCTACAGTAGGCAAGTAGTAAGTGCAACTGAACGTACTAATATGTAATACTTCACCTTTGTATTATTGGGTATAAACCAAACCTTTTAGTTATGCCACATCAGCAGTTAATACAGACCATTTACTTTTGGTAACACTCACAAACCAATTTCGACCCTTAGATAAGGGAGTGTCTAATTTTCAGTCGATTGAAAATGGAGGTTCCTTTCAATCAACGCTTTTAGCCCTTGGATCTAGATCTAATGGATACAAAAAGACAATTTTTTTCTATAGTCTATACATAACACTAATTAATACAAATAATCCTACAAATAGATAAATAACAAAAGGAATAAAAAGAACAAAAGAATATACACATAACCATTGATTGAAAGGGATGCTACTTTTCAATCGACTGAAAAGTAGCATTACCGCTTAGATAATGTGACACACATTAATATGTTATGATCTTTTCATGATGGCAGCCTACAGCCAAATGTTTGTGCATTTGAAGGGAAAACAAACCGTTCAACTCTTAACTGATAGGACTTAGAGATTCACTTCAATTTTTAAACGGCCTTCTCACTGCCCAAAATTGTGTTGTTTGGGAGAAGATGGAACCCAAATTAGACTACATGAATCTAATTCATCCCCATTTCCACGCTTGATCCCCGCGAGTGAGCCAATCAACCAAGCAATTGACCAAATGTGAGGGACGTGCGAGGATCAGCAACGGGAGCCCCAATGCTCAGGCAGCCCTTATTAGAAAGAGAGCAGAGCAAAAACAGAGCCTCGCGCACCTGCTGCTTCCGTCGCCAGTCCTCGACGGCCTCCTTCGCCATGGCGGCGCCGATGACGACGACGAGCGGGAGCAGGACGGAGACGGCGCGGTAGGGCGCGAGCGGGCTGAAGGAGACGCAGGCGACGACGAGGAAGAAGAAGTTCGCCGCGCGGCGGAACTGCTCGAACAGCGACTTGGGCACGAAGCTGGCGGGCGTGTACTTGGTGGTGGAGATCGCGTTCCCCGGGTACGCCTGCTGCGCGCCTCCGCCGCCATCGGCCGGGAACGAGGAGGGGGCGTTGCAGCGGACCAGGCGGGAGAACCCCGGCGCGGCGGGGGGCGGGAAGGCCGTGGTGGCGGCGGGGGCGGAGGTGGAGGTCGGGGTGGAGAGCGCCGCGCTGGCCAGCTCGACGAGGGGCCGCTCGTCGGCGGAGGCGGAGGAGGCGGGCATGGCGTGGCGCGGAGGATCTGGGTTTGAGCCGGTAGGTGCGTGGTGGGTCGTGCCGTGCCAGCCCGCGCGACGGGCGTGAGTGGGAAGTGGGGAGGGAGGGGAGTGATGTGGTGCGGCCAAACCGTGCGGAGCAGCAGCGGCCGAGCTGACCGGGGTCGTGCGCGTTGGGAACCGGAAAGAAGAAGTGGTGGGGATGGCGTGGGGTGGGACCATAGCCACGTGGCGACGCGGCGAGTGGCTGTTTCCTCGGGTTTTCCTTTGTTACTTTTTGCTTGGAAAAGGGAGAAGACGTGTGGGCCGCACCTGGTTCCGAATCTAGAATGACTTTGAACTCAAGTCATCATCTTTTTTTAATTTGGTTGACTGATCGTGTCAGCTTCTTTACACGAAGAAAGCAACTGCGGCCAAATGGGTTTAGTCGATTGTGACTCTCCGTGAATCAACGGGCCCAAAAGTGTGTCCTCTTATAGTTTCATCATGTTATGCTTAAAACCATTATCTGGAGTGTAATCTTATTGAATTTGGGAATTAACCTCCAGTTCTTACCAAGGTCTAGACTTTTTTGTGATGCAAGAAATTTTCTTCATTGTTGGCGTCATCAAAGAAGAAGAGTGGAGGGAGTACCAACTTGATCATGCAAAGGACAGTGCCATCTTCAGCCAATATCATGTTTTGAAGTACATCATCTGGAGTGTTCATGTACATAACATGCATGTTGCATGACTTTCTTGATATTATTACAAGCCATTTGCTAGCATCAAACTAACTTGTTTAATTTTATATCAAAAGACTACGCATTTTCTAAGAGTTTGTGTAATGATTTGAAAGACAGAAGTGGCCATGTAGTAGCTTCACATTCTTGAGATCGTTTCCAACCATTCAATCATATTTGTGTGATGTGACAAAAAGCAACACCAGCATATTTGTGTCACATTTAGTTGTTATGTGTTGTTGTTTGTACTTATTTAATTGAAGTTATTTCTTTTATCTAGTGGTATATGCATTCTAGGAACTAAAATAATGTCAAATTTTATTTAGTAAAATTTCTCTTTTATGCTTCATATTATTCAAAGAATATAACTTGTTCTACCTTCATCGTGACATGTGTCCGATTGCTATTTTTTTAGGCAGTTTGTTTTTAAATACTTAACTATATTAAGTCCTTAACATGCACTAGACTAAAATCTACTCAGAGTTTGTCATATATCCTTGTTTTTAGCAGAGCTATTCACTTTATTTCATAATGGGATCATAGTCTCATTAGCAAGGACGGAACTAGTGTTAGGTGGGATCTTTTTTCCATCCCTGTTTTATTTTATTATATACATGTAGATTTTCTTAGCAGTTAACACTACGAACCTTCGAGATAATTTGTTCTTATGGCTCAAAATTGTCTCAATAATCTTTTGAAGAGTTTATTACACATCATGAAACGAATTCATCATCTTTTAAATAGTGACACCATATCTTTTCTTTCACACATTTATTGATGCTCATTTATGCTACTTAGTTGGTTTCGCATGTACTTGGGGAGAGAAAAATTCTATGTCGCACTCATCATGTGAAATTTGTTTTGTTTTTTTTCCTCTCCTTAATGGTTCATCCCCTTGTGCTTGGTCATGGACCAAAGTGAAAATGGCACATAAATGAAAGAAAGTTGCAAACCCTGTCATGCATTTTATTAACATCTAGCATTTCAACTTTTTCTCTACTTCACCTGCACCCATATGCCCACCTTAATATTTGCACTCCAATGCTCTAACTCCATCCAACACTAAACATTACAACAAAACATCATAATGCAAGTTGGTTAAATAATCATCAAACTTGTAGACAATAATGTCAGTTGTTTACAAAAGCTGACACTACTATCACAGAGTATGTTGTTGGTTGTTCATAACAAATCATATCGGTTTATTATTGTAAATATGACATGTCTGAGAAAAAATTAACTATTATTTCTCTGATAAGACGATATATTTTAATTTAAGATGATTGTTGCATTGCAAGTGGATAAAAAATTAATTAGGGTGTTCATTTTGCCATTAAATTATTTATAAAGGATATTGATTTATAATAACATCATACAACATTTCTAAAACCACATCATTAGTCAATAGTTAGCACAAGATTGATAATAACTACACATTTTGCTGCATATGTGGATACGTAGAAATTTATCTTCTCCCCGGAGCCAGGCTTCCACGATGCAGTTAGCTGCACCCATAGAGCCAATTTAGCCTGGTTATAACATTGGCACACCTCATATCCATCCTAACAAACAAACTCTGTAGTGGGCCTGCATGCTAAATACAACCTACCAAACAAACTACCATTACACGAGCTGATACAGGACCAAGTGAACCAAACTCTGTTGGTCCATACAGGCCTAAGATCTTCACGCTACCAAACACACCCAAAGATTATAGATGAAAGAAGTATAACGTGTTCGAATATACACATATAGGTACATGATTTCAAGTGTCATTATAAGGCTTGTTCTGAAAAATTCATATGTCAAAGTTCTGAATTAAGTCCAAAACATATACTACCTCTCCGTACAGTTTACTGTTGTTAAAATGTCCGGAGTCAACAAACAAAATATGTTGAGTATATATATATGTCAAAACAGAAACAAAAACCCTACTGTATGTCCCAAAACAAAACACGAAAACCAATCAGCCTTCAAACCCACAGCGGCCGCCGCCGGAAACCTGCTGGCAGCCGATGACCAGGGAATTGCCGTCCTATGACGCGTTCCCGCACCCCATCTACGGCGTGATGGACTCCGTGGGCTTGGTCTTCGCGCTCGGCGCGGCGGGCGGCGCAGCCTTCCACTTCGCCCGGGGCCTCGTCCGCGGTGGCCGCCTCGTCGCTGGCGTCCGTGCCGCTCGAGCGCACGCGCCCCGCGCGGCCGGCACGCTCGGTGGATACTGTGTCGTGTTCTCGGCGATCGAGCACGCCGTGTCCCGCGCGCAAGGCGGGAGGGACACCGATATCGGCGGCGGCGCCACCGCCGCCACCACCTCTGGCCTGGCCGGTATGCGTCGTGGCGGCGTCCCCGCGGCTGCGCGCTACGTACTTTATTGCGCCGCAGGCTTGGTAGTGATGGCAGAGATCCATCGGGGTATGATTCTGCAGCAAGGCGGAAAATGCCTCCGCCGAAATCAGATGAATAGCGACGAGCTCGCTCCCGTTGCCATTCGACACAAGCTGGACGGTTGCAGGGGGTAGTTCGGCCACCGATGCCTCCCACTTGGGTTGATAATGTCTCCTTCCAGTAGCCCAGCACAATAAAAAGAGGTCCGGTTTTGATCCTGATCCACACTTCCTCTGTTAGAGCATCTTCAACCATTATGTAAATGAGGTTTCTAAACAAAGATTTAAAAAATAATTGAAAAAATAAACCTCCAACCGTTCTCTAAATGATATCTCTAAATATAGCAACTTCCAAAAAACAAGGCCTTTCACTCTCTATATTTGGCAACCTTAGAGCATCTCCAATCATTATGTAAAAAATTACTCCATAAAAGCAGGATTTAGAAGGTTTTTAAATTTATTGGGAGTAAAAAGAAGGCATGTCCTCCGACAACTCCCAATAATTCGTTTTCCAAAAAATAAAATCTTACCACATGTGGCCTAATAATCTGTTGGAGGTAAAAAGAACTATGAAAAATCTGCTTTTAGGGAGTTCCAATCAGGTTGTCAAATATAGAGAGTTATAGACCTTATTTAGAGAGTTGCTATGTTTGGGGAGCTCATTTAGAAAACTGTTGGAGGTTTGTTTTTCTAATCACTCCCTAAATTTTAATTTAAGGACTTGATTTAGATAATGGTTGGAGATGCTCTTAGAGCATCTCCAATCATTATGTAAAAAATTACTCCCTTAACACAAGATTTAAGAGGTTTCTAAATTTGTTGGGAGTAAAAAAAAGTCACATGCTCCAACAACTCCTAATAATTCGTTTCCTAAAAATTAAAATCATATCACATGTGACGTAATAATCTGTTGAAAATAATAAAAAAACATAAGAATCTAACTTTAGGGAGTTCCAATTAAATTAACTTTAGGGAGTTCCAATTAAATTGCTAAATGTAGGGAGTCATAGACCTTATTTTGAAAGTTGCTATGTTTAGGGACCTTATTTAGAGAACGGTTGGAGGTTTGTTTTTTTAATTACTTTCTAAATTTTAGTTTAGTAACCTCATTTAGGTAATGGTTGGAGATGCTTTTTAGAGCATCTCCAATCATTATGTAAAAAATTACTCCCTAAAAACAGGATTTAGGAGGTTTCTAAAACTATTGGAAGTAAAAAGAAGACATGTCCTCCAACAACTCCCAATAATTGGTTTTCTAAAAATTAAAATTATGGAAATATGTCTTTAGGGAGTTCCAATAAGAGCATCTCTAACCATTATCTAAATGAGGTTGCTAAACCAAAATTTAGGAAGTAATTAAAGACAAATATCCAACCGTTCTCTAAATAAGGTCCCTAAACATAGCAACTCCCAAAACAAGGTCTATAACTCTCTACATTTAGCAACTCAATTGGAACTCCCTAAAGGTAGATTCTTATGGTTTTTTTTATTTCCAACAGATTATTGCGCCATATATGATATGATTTTAATTTTTAGGAAAGGAATTATTGGAAGTTGTTGGAGGATGTGACTTTTTTTTACTCTCAATAAATTTAGAAACCTCCTAAATCTTGTGTTTACGGAGTAATTTTTTATATAATGATTGGAGATGCTCTAAGGTTGCCAAATATAGAGAGTGAAAGGCCTTGTTTTGGGAGTTGCTATATTTAGGGATCTCATTTAGAGAACGGTTGGAGGTTTGTTTTCTCAATCACTTTCTAAATCTTTGTTTAGGAACCTCATTTACATAATGGTTGGAGACGCTCTTATTGGAACTCCCTAAAGGCATATTTCCATGATTTGAATTTTTAGAAAACCAATTATTGGAAGTTGTTGGAGGACATGCCTTCTTTTTACTTCCAATAGTTTTAGAAACCTCCTAAATCCTGCCTTTAGGGAGTAATTTTTTATATAATGATTGGAGATGCTCTTACACCTACCCTTTGATCTTTGAAAAAAAGGAAAAAGGTAAAAAACAACAACTTGTTTTGATGGGACCGAGAATATAAAGTATTTGGCAAGGAGTGGCTACTACCGAACTCGATAGTAAGTTGGGACCAGACGTTACTAGACATTATCGTTTGGCATAATGATTATTATTGACCGAAGTAACAAAGGTCTCACATCTCTACTACTTAAAAATCTGAAATGCATTCTATCTCTCACCGCTACTTTCGTCCAACCTGCGACCCGCGTCCCCCCTTCCAAACCGTTCTGAGCCTTCGAATCATGCCCGCGCCTGCAACCCAGAGAACCACGCATCACACATTTTCCCCCACCTCTCGTTCCTGTCTCTTCCGCATCTTCTTCGCCGCCTGCGATCCCTCACTAGTTTCCTGTGACAACTGCCTTGAGGTCCCCAATGCTTACCCGTCTCCCCTATGGGATCCCAGACTTGCGACCACCACATCCCGAGTAACTGTTCCGCTTGTGGTCCACGCCGCCGCGATGAGTGGCTGTGACACCCACGATCTGTGTTGCCATCATCACAAATTCACAATCACCATTGGTGCGGAAATACATGTGTCGCTGCAGCATCTGTACAACCTGGGAACATGTCAACGGTAGTGTGCGCACTGAGGATCTATGCCGTCACCACGCACGCAAGGCCTACAACGTCAGCGAGGATCTACTACTTAAAAATTTGAAATGCATTCTATCTCTCACCGCTACTTTTCGTCCAACCTGCGACCCGCGTCCCCTTTCAAACCGTTATGGGCCTTCGAATCATGCCCGCGTTTGCAACCCGGAGAACCACGCATCACACATTTTCCCCCACCTCTTGTTCCTGTCTCTTCTGCATCCTCTTCGCCGCCTGCGATTCCTCACCAATTTCCTGCGACAACTACCTTGAGGTCCCCAATGCTTACCCATCTCCCCTATGGGATCCCAGACTTGCGACCACCACATCCCAAGTAACTGCCCCTCTTGTGGTCCATGCCGTCATGATGAGTGGTTGTGACACCCACGATCTATGCTACCATCATCACAAATTCACAATCGCCATTGGTGCGGAAAGACGTGCTGCTGCAGCATCCGTACAACCCGGGAACATGTCAACAGCAGCGTGCGCGCTAAGGATCTATGCCGTCACCACGCACGCAAGGCCTACAACGTCAGCGAGGATCTATGCCGCCGCCGATGGGAGAACATCTCCTTCCTGCAACTCTTCCTTGTGAGATCCTGCTCTCCTCCCAGTGAGGACATCTCTCACCTTGCGTCCTCGCCTTGGCGCCGTCGGTCTGTCCTCACCACCGGTATATACTTCAGCTTTTGATCCAAGATTCGTTGATTGATTGATGATTGATTTATTTGTTGCATGCGGCTCCCGGATTTTGGATAAAATCTCACTTATCTGAAGTCAGCAGGTAGTAACGAGTCCTGATCTAAGTTTTTGCTGTTGATGTATCACCCTGAAATCTGCCAAGAATGTGAATGCTTCTTTTTTGTGAATATTATTTTAATGCTTATCTGTCCTTAGTCTAAAAAACCGACTGCATTTTAGGATTGAACTAATTAAAAAATTACAATTTTTTTTTTGCAGTAGCATTTCAGTACCAAGGTATTTCTCAAGGCTCTTTATCAGTTTAAGTAATAAACAAACTTTGTCACCAGTTCTCCTTGAAAACAATCTTGTTGCTATATCCTAGGCCAGACTTAAGTATTGGCTTGATACAATCGTGACTAAGTGAGATAAAATATTGTTTGGGCTATTAAAACTGAAGGCGTGGTTGCGGTTGATCTATGCAATACACCAAAGAGGCAGAAGCAGATTACATGACATGGAGAATAAACACCTGTGTCTTGAAAGCTTCCTTGGTTCAGAAAAGATGTTGAAAGCTTTAAATCTTACCTTGCCAAGCCGTCATCATTCTCTCTTGTAAGATATGCGGTGTCTCATACAAAGTACCTCAAGCTGAACATCATAAAATAGTAATCTTAAAAAGCATTTCATATAAAGAGGACTGGAGCATGGTTAGGCATCAAAATCATTGCGATTTAGTAGACAATAGTCCTTTTGTATATGTGCGTAAACAAGCTGAAATTAGCTTAGAGTACACGAACGGTCACAGCAGGAACAACTGTCCATACTATCTCAATCAAATATTTAATTTTATTCTAATCAAAGATATGCACACCAGTTTTTCTTAAGAATCTCACTTGTTTGCTTTAGGTTAGCTTGCAGCTAGTGACCAGCCTAATCACTTCCTATAAAACTAATTCCCAACTGAAACATAAATGTTCAACTCTGTGGTGTGTTATGTTACTGCAAATTCTGTGCAAGTCATTGTTATTTCTTAACAAGGATGTTTGGAATATAAGAGTGTAGGTCATCGTTGTATTCAGTGCCTATTAGTTTGAATTTAGTGGTGTGAGTATTGAATAGCAAGCTTTAGGATATTAAGTTACCTCCTCTGATGATTACGAAGAGGAAAGAGATAAAAAGCTGTTAAAAGGAAGAAAGAGACCACAGCTAGCTGCGCCTACACCGGTGGCACTGCTCCTATATATACAACAGTTATTTTGTGCATGAATCAATGTTTCATCACTACCCTACCATGAGAAGTCTTTAGTTGAATCTCGAGAAAAAAAAAAGTGGACAAATCTATATTACTCTACTAGGATCATACCGGAGTCAACAACTTTATTACTTCCGGATCAACTATTCTTTGTTGCTGCACTTTAGCTTCAGGTGTGGAGCATATAACTGTAGATGATTGCTAGGTAGAGCTAATTATTTTTTACTGCCGAATTTGAATTTATCCCCATGATAATAGCAGCTACTTTGATGGAAGTAATACCTTAACTATAAAAAAAAACACAGCCGGTGGAGGAAGACCGCCCCACGGGTTTTCATTAAAAGGAAGCAGCCGGCTACCCCGACCGCGGAAAAACCCCCGAACCCTGGCACAGTCAGCAAGGGGATTTTTATTTATGCATCACATAGGGTTCGAGCCCTATGGGTGGCTTCCAAATGGGAGAGCTCACCACTGAGCTGCTGCTCAGTTCGCTAATACCTTAACTATGATGTGCTGTTGTATAATGATTTCTTCAATACCGAACGACTTAATTTTTATATGCATGAGCAAGTGTTTTATTATCAGCTTGTGCTTGTGCCGATGTAAATAACTGATGGCATCCATCTTTACTTTGATTAGTCGAAAGATATAGTTTTTTTTTATTGCTCAAATGTTGTGTTCTGATAGTATATCCGTATATATGGCAAGTGTTTTATTATCAGCTTGTGCTTGTGCCGATGCAAATAACTGATAGCCTCCATCTTTACTTTGATGAATCGAAAGATATAGGTTTTTTTCCTGTCTATCATTGGTTTCATCTTCAGCTTGATTGCAGATCCTAAACATTGCATCAGGGACCAGACAAGTGGTGCAAATAGACCCTGCAGGTTTCAACTGATACATGAAGTTGATTATACATGTTTTGTCTATAGAGTCGTATGTTGGAACAGGTATGTTTAGTGGCAACGTGGATTACATAAGAGGCATCTCCATGAGCTATTGACACATACCACATCGGAGTAAATTTGAGATTACTTTATGGTGTTTGATCAAATGGTGACTCAAGAAAGTTAATGTAAAAATTGTTATCTTCTCTATTCCGTCCATATGCAACAATACAATATTTCATCAACAGGATAGTGCAGAATTGTTGTGCCCCACAAAAAATTAATGATTCGAGTCTTGGAAACGGATTGTCATCGTGTGGGCTTGTCAAACCATATTGAGTGATTCAAGATGGTTAATGCCTCCACTATTGTGTTATTATGAGATTTTCAGGACTTAATGCATGGAAAATCTAATAATCGTGACATAAATTTTTTGCTCTTAATGTCATGCACATGTAAGTATTATATTGTAAAATTTCAGCCCCGTTGCAACGCACGGACATGTAACTAGTCCTAGTAAAAAAACTTAGCAGGAAACAAGTTGTAGCTCGCTGGAACACCGTGTAGCGATGAGGGAGAACAACGAGAGAGAATGAATATTTATTTTAATGCTTACTACTCCGTTATAGCACTACTACCGGTCTCAACTACTATCGAGTTTATTTTTACGCTCACAATGCTTACTGCCGGGTAGGAGCTCTTATTACATCTTCTTCTTCTCCCATTGTGGTTGCCCTTAGGGCAGCAACAATGCTTGCTACCGGGTTCGATAGTAACCGTGGACCCGTGTGTCAGTTGGCTTTAGTTATTTTGATTCATGCAGTGTGGATGTATTAAGCTGGGGTCCATATTTTGATTAAAAAAATCTCATCAAACCAACATATTGTTTCTATGCACCTCTTTCTCCCTTGCCTCTAGTCACATCTTATGAGAGGGTGAGAAAATTAGTAATTTTTTATTTCTTATGACCAGTAGTACGGCTTTAACAATTGTCGGTCTTACTGTCTGCCTTCACAATGGTAAAATCGGCAATAACGTTACTTACTACCGAGCTTATTGTCCCATTGTGGATATCCGTAGAGCAAGATTAATGGTATAGCTAGCAGCGGGCTAAATGATAGTGGCAATAATTATTGATATGTAATAGATGAGATGTTATGTGGGATCTTAATTTATCCCTATTGAATATTTAAATATTTAATATGTGTATGGTCATTGGTTGGATGTGGGCACTTTTCTTGGAACCAGGCTCCGGTGCAATTGCTACTGCAATTGCGCGTTAGGACTGCAAGCGATCTGAGCCTTTGGCTTTTGCTACGTACAATCGAGATCGAGCGTCACAGTAATTTTTGAACAGTGTTTTCAAGCTACAATTTTACGTATGCATGCCTGTGCCGCTTCTTTTGCATCGGACGGCAGCTGCCGGTGCAACTGCTTAAGTTGCAGTTGCACTAGCGACTGCACTCGATCTTTTCTTGGGCAGGCTGCATCAGCCGGCTGCTCATGGGCGACTCATCAATCGTCAGCCTTTCTCTCTTTCTTTTCTTCTCTTTCATCCACCTAGATTTTTTGATGATATGATACCTTCTTAACCTGTTGAGTAAGCACATTCATCAAATCTGCACAGACATGGTTTTTCGGTTGCGGTGCTTCAAGCTCTTTTGGTATTCCAAGGCCAGACATGATGTGAAGCTTGAAATTCTTTATCCCACTAGGCATGCCAAAAAGTGTGTTGATGTGAAAATCTTCACACGTGACCTGGAGATCTGCTTAACTCTAGTGCAGGCTTAATACGAAAACCGGAGCGTGTCCGTCGATTTTCCCTGCAAATCGATAAAGAGACAAATAGTCAAATCCCACAGGTCACCGGGCTAGGACAGGCTGATGAAGAAAACCGATAATCACTGTTTGTGAAAAACATCCGATGTTTAGCACGTAATTAATATAAAAGAAAAATAAACTAATCGGCTGATTGTATCGGCTTATCAGAAAATTAAATAGATAAAATACCATACATCATAAATGCCGATAGGAAAATAAGTCGAAAGAGCAGAGTCGATAAGAGTATAACATGCTCTACCTCGCTTAGTCAATTGTACTAAATCGACAGGACAGAGTTGATGGATCTATAATAAACGCGCAGACTCGTTTTATCGATAGTGCTAAGTCGATAGATCTGGTAGCTGGTATTACAAATATGTCCTAAAATTACAGATCTAACTTATTTAAAATAGGGGAAACAAACGATTATCAGAATGATTAAATAATACAATTAAGCACTAGAGAGTCGATTGGACCGTGATAACCTATCGGCTAAACGTTTCGATAGAACCCTATCGATTCTACCTATGAACAGATCGAATCTAGTCCTATCAACCCAGTAAGAGATCAAAGTCGATGCAGCCTTACTGATTCGAACAGATCGAACTTAATCGAGGCAGTGTTCAAATGAGGTAAATAAAGCTAGATTTAATCTATTTATATATAAAATCAATAGAGTGACTCGAATAATAGATTTAAGTACAACTTATGCAATCTGCCGAAATCACAGAAGATCGGACCTAACCGAGATAGTACTGCAATCTAAGTCAATAGAACAAGCCGAAAAAGAGACCTAATTACCGGATAACTAGCAATCTTAAAGACGACAACTAGAATATCAAATCAACGAGAAAGTACTAGTTGAAATCGATAAGATTATCGGATTTGACTAATCTAAGTCTCTCGCCGAGATCGGAGCCGATGCAGCCCGCGCGAGACAAAGATTTCGTCGAGTAGGAAAGGTTGGCGATGCGGTGAATTTTATTGAACGAAAGTGTTGTTTTTCTCGTACAGATCCTATTACATATTTATAGCCCCGTGCAAGGGGTTCTGATCTGACTCGGTCAGGACTCTTAAACAAACCGACTAGATTTATTTCTAAACAAACTCTAATCTTAAAAATAAAAAAGAGATAAAAATAACCCTATCGGATCCACTTTATTCCTTTTGGTTGTTGAGTTTCGTTAACTTCATCCGATTCCGACTCCATGCTGCTAACTACTGGGACCGGTCAAATTTCAGTGCCAATAAAAACGGAGGAAGGTCGGTCGGCGGTGTGTGGGTCGGGAGGCAAGGCGGCCAGGGCGCTGCTGAAAGAACCGAGTGACCGAGAGGGGGGGGGGAGGGGGTTGAATCGGGAACTCGCAATCCTGTCCACAGTACCTCGCAAGCGAATAGAAGAGTCAAGTAAGTCCTCATTGTCATTAGCATGAAAAGCAAAGAACTCCTCAACAAGGGAACTATTAGCAAGATCAACAAGAGGCTCACAATCATCATCAATACTAGTCATGCTAGTGGAGCAAGCAAGATCAAGCGACACAACATTATCACTCATCACACTAGGCACACTAGTAGAGCAACCTATCAAGTCAACATTAGAAGTATTTAGGTACTCACTAGTACTAGGCACATCCACACAATCATCACAGTCATCATACACATGATTATCGATGAAGGTATTAGCGAAGTCCACAAGAGTATCCATCAACTCATCCGAGATCATGGCATTTAGGTAGCTTTTAGAGTGATCCTTCCATGAGCCATGACCCGGCCCCGAATGGGATGACATCCCAACTCAATACGGTCACTTCTCAAAGCGGTTAAGCCTTATGATGAGCACTTGGCTCTGATACCACTTGAAAGGACCGAGTGACTGATGAGGACATCACTCCTATAGATACACACAACACTCCTCCAATTCTAGACTTGCAAGGTCCAATGACTAGAGCTCGTGTACAACGACTAAATTTAGAGGTGAGCTCGTTCCTACGTTCTTCGCTATATGTTACTTTTGAGAATGGTTTGCTACCTAATGATTATTTTATGATTAGAAACTATGGAGAGGACCAGGAGATGATGGGAGAAGGAGTTGGAAATGTGGAGGACCAGCAAGGGCTTGGAAGCCAAAGTGGAGGCCCAATCAAAACCGACTTCGAGTCTGTTTCGGGGCCCAGGACCAGTCTGCACTAAAACAGTCGCTCAGAACGCATACGGACTCGGATTTGGACGTTCTACATATGCACGGAAATTTAAGGAGAAGACCTTTCCAATGCTGCCAGCCTCATGTCAAAATTCATCTGGAGGCATCGGGAATCGTCGAAATAAGAGAGAGTGCAGAATCTGTGTTGGAGCTGCGTCGTCTATTTTTGGCCTTTAGGCTTTGTATCTAGTTGAGCCCAATTAGGGGCGCGTCCAGAGGGTCTTGCACGACCCTAGGGTCTTTATATACAGCCGCCACCGCACCATTAGGGTTCGGGTTTTGCTTAGATCAATTCTGTTCATAAACAATGTCGTCGTTCATCGGTTTGTGAGACCCCAACATCTGCAATTTTGTTGCATTCTTCGTTATTCTTGCTTGTGTTCTTGATTCGCAGGCAGGGATTAGCCTTCTCGGTGAGGTCAATCGTCCTTGAACGGTTGATAACCAGAGGAGACGTCGTGCTTCGATTGCGGGGTTTAGAACATGTTGTTCTGAAGCCGGATCGATTTGTGTGTCGCCTCCGACCAACTCAACTTACCAAGAACCTTTCGGCAGATCGGGAACCCTTGTTGACATCAACACGCCCACCCTAATCCCACCCTAAACCCACCCTCAACATCTCAGACTAATTCTCACAAATTCCACTTTCCGCTGCATCCACCCTGCCAAAGAAATCCCTACCCGACCCCAAACCCGACTCGGGTTTCACTCAAACCCCGGATTTCTTCATAACCGATCCTGACACCCCTTCGGTAAAACGGCCATAACTTTTCGCTCGGTTGTCCGTTTTGGCTGAAATTTTTACAGGAGATTGTTGACAAAAAGTTGAGGTGACCCACACTCGGCTACGCCCTGTGTGATCTCGTCAAAAAATTCAAAAAAAATTAGGAAGATAAAGAAAAAATTCATTCAAGTTGAAACCCGACGTTTTCTGAAACTTCAAGATTTTCTGTAGGCCATGTCCTAGCTCTGTTTGAGCTGAAATTTTTTATGGTTTCTCCCCCTATGCTAGTGAGTTGGAAAAAATATCAAAAAAATAAAATAAAAAAAATAAATTTGAGATTCCTACTAGTGCTCCATCTAGCCCCCTGGAATTTCTGAGTTTGGCTGTTTTGCACTTAGCCCCCTATTCTCGACTGTGTGTCTTTGTCTCCTTGTTTCTTCTTTGCTATCACTACTGTTCTAGGACATAGTTAGACCAGCAACTAGGGACAAGTTACTTGGACACTTATTCAGCTTTACTATCTGTTTTTGATTTGTGTGCCACTCACATATATATATTTAGCCTTCCTAGCTCTACATACTTCTTCTGGACAGTACACAGGTTATTTTGTAATCCTTGCAATCGTGGAACACACCTCTCTGGTATCCTTCGCTTTGTTGTTTTCAGAACTTTGTAAGAGCTTTACAAGAAGCTTCCTTTTGCTATGTTGAGAGGCACCACTGCTTAGTAGTTTTGTAGGGATAACCTTCACTTTTTGTTTCCTATTTTGGTGTTTCTGATGTCAGGAAGCGATGGAGAGGGTGCTTCACCCTCAAAATTTGATGAGTGCGTGAGCCAAAGTCAGCTACAGAAGGCTTTGCAGGCGGTTCAGAGTGATTTGACAGAGACGATCATCAGGGCCGTCACCGATGCCGTCACCAAGCTTCACCTGGTGTTGACGGCTGTTAAGTACCATTTTTAACCGTCAACTATACTCAAATAAAGGAGAATTTGGCATTTCATACACGCATGCTTTAGCACAATAATATAGTTCCACTTGTACTTGGAGAACTTTGTGCATGCAGGAGGAAATGTGAAGGAAACACCTCAAAAGGCAAGCAAACACACTTTCGACCAATCAGAGAGTGCCACATGGACGTCACACTGATTGAAGGGCCCATTTTCAGCACTTAACCGACGTAACTCTCTGTAATACCGCGCAAACCGACGTCAGGGCCCACAGGACAGCCACCTGGAGAAAGCACAGGCCAGGAGGGGCCACCCCCAGGTTGGCCGACCTGGTCAGGTCGGCCGACCCGGCCGGGCGCCCTCTCCGCCTGGGCTTCCACGTGTTGGCTCCTCCGCGACTCCTGATGACGGTTTGAGATGCCTTCCGTGGCGGTTACTCTCCCTTGCCGACCTACTGAGGCTATAAATAGGAGGGTGTGCCTTCACACTCAACACACACCACAAGAAGCATTTCTCTCTTGCTAGTAGTAGTTCTTGGAGTTTTAGTGGAGTTAGGCTGAGTCTAGAGCTCTCTAGTCCCAAGTCTTCACTTGGAATTGGTATGGCTCTTGTATCTTTTCCCTTTTGTAAGACTTTGCTCTTATCAATATATATATTTTTTCTATATAGTTGTGCTTGGGTCATGAGTTTCTTGTTTGATATTGTGATCCATATATGTGATAGTATAGTCTACTTGTGTGATAGTAGTTTATATTTATTATACTACTATTGTCATGCTAGTTATATACCGTCACTATAGTCTATTTTTTATGTTATAGTCTCTATGCTTAGTTTTAGCTGATAAAGTATAGCATGGGTTTGGTGATCGTATTCGTACGGTAGCTCTGCCTCGTTAATAGTAATCGCGGAGGGGCAGAGTGCTCTTTGGTCATGCAAGTATGGTACTTGGGTGACTAATTTGCATCAATTATTCGTTAGTCTACTGGTTCGTTGAGGTAGGCGGTAGGTGGTGACATCCCTGTCCGTCCTTTGAAATCCTCCCCGCTAGGCTAGTGCGTAGGCTCTTGGCGGAAGTCGCCTGTGGATGCAGGGGTAAGTCCGTGCCTAAAGTGCTATATTATTGACTGCTGAACCTGAGTGTGGGTCTGTATGTATTCTACTTAGGCTATGCAACTGTATAGGAATGTATAGTAGGAGTAGCTTAGCCTAGTCTTTCCTCCACTAGACTTTATTTATTTAGTAGGAATCTTCTGTGTGTGTCACACTACCCAGTTATTATCATGTACCCGCCTGTCTTGGTTAGATATCCTTGCTAATTGTTAACATGATCTTATATGTTAGTAACGCTTCTTGATCATACCCTTCCTTTCGGATAAACAAATACGATACCCTGAATACTTCCGGGTGAAATGCTACAGCGGTATTCTCCGTGCGCTTGCGGATTTTACCTACTTGACTCTGGGACATATTAGTGAACCGTTTCTGGCCCCGTGCCGGGAATGATTTATTAATATGGCTTAGCAAAAGTCAACAAGCATTTCTGGCGCCGTTGCCGGGGAAGGCGTATGATTTAAGAAAAATTACTAATGTATATAGTAGTGTTGCAATTATTAAGGCTATCTCCTAAGCAGGCTAACCTTGCTTTGTTTTCTGCATTTTTGTATGAAAACAGGGTAGTGCTGCTCTCAAGAATCAGCTGAGCTTTAATAAAATGATAGAAACCCAATTAGCTCAATTAGCTGCTACTGTTCCTACTGCTGAGTCGGGGAAAATCCCGGGGCAACCCGAGACCCCCTTAGAAAATGTTAATGCGGTTACCACGAGAGGAGGTAAGTCCACTCGGGATCCGCCATACCCTAACCATGCAGGAAAGGACACATCAGCTGAGAAGCCGGCAGAAGAAGAAGAACTGCCGCCCAGGAAAACGGCCCCACATGAGTTCTATGACACGAACCTCATGCCGTTTCCTGAAAGAAGAAGGAAGCCCACCGTGGACGAGCAGTTCACACGCTTCGTTGAGGTGATCCAGAAGCTGCACATCAACGTGCCCTTGCTGGATGCGATACAAGTACCCACGTACGCTCGCTACCTCAAGGATCTTATCAGCAACAAGCGCCCACTACCGACCATAGAAATTGTCAAGCTGACGGAAGAGTGTAGCGCTGCTTTACTCAACCGGCTTCCTGAGAAGAAGAAAGATCCGGGGTGTCCCACGATCACCTGCTAGATCGGGACACAGAACTTCGACCATGCCTTATGTGATCTTGGGGCAAGTGTGAGCGTCATGCCGAAGGATGTCTTCGACAAGCTCAACTACACCACACTATCCCCCACGCCGATGCAGCTGCAGCTGGCCGATTCAACGGTCCGCTATCCGGCGGGGATCGCCGAAGATATTCCGGTGAAAATCCGGGATTGCTTCATCCCCGTCGACTTCGTAGTGCTTGACATGGACGTCGGGAAGAGCACACCGCTCATCCTGGGACGCCCATTTCTCAGCACTGCGGATGCTCGCATCGATGTAGGAGCCGGAGAAATCCGCTTCCACATCAATGGCAAGGAGGAGAAGTTTGACTTTCGGCCACGGAAAGAACAGTGCAACATGATCCGTATCAAGTACAGGCCGAACCCAAGCAACATCAAGGAAGTGGAGGTCACTCCACCAAAGAAGGACAGCCTCATCACATTCATGAAGAACTTCCTTGAGAAGGAAAAGGTTGCACAGCGACAACTGATGAAGGCAAGGAGGCAAAGGTCACACATTAAGCAACAGCCTCCGAAGTCCACAAGGCAGCAACCTCCGAGGTCTGCAAAGAAACAGGCTGTGAAGCCTGCAAAACCGTAGCCTCCGAAGCCCGAGAAGCCACCGACCGCAACAAAGACCAAGAAGGTGTGGCGAATGAAACAAGAAGCATCATCCGTGTCTTCATCTCCGGGACCGGACAACGCTTCATCGAGCTGAACGCCGGAGAAAAGTCCCGCTCGTCGGACTTTAAAAGGTGAGTCCTCGCCGGGAGGTTAAACCGGTAGTTATCCATATTTGCTCTTTTAATTGCATATTTGCTTTCCACCACATTTTGATTTTTCCCGACCACTGCATTTCTGCACTTTTGAATTTTTCCAGCCACCTTGGAATTTTTCAAAATTCATTTGCATTTTTGAAAATTTAGAAAATAGGTTTTTGGGCTTTCCATTTTGAAAAGATTTTTTGTCGAGCTTTTTGAGCAAAAAGGCAGCAGGGGACAAATCCCCTAGCCATTGGGGAACACATAGGAAAAAGGGGGCTGCCAGGAGGCCCACCTGCCAGGTCGGCCGACCTGGTGGGATCGGCCAACCCCCTGGCCTCACCTTTTCCTGTGCTCCTTTCTCCCAACGGCTATATGGCCGTTGCTCTGTCCTTTTCTAACGGCCATCTTGCTTCCTTGGCCATAAAAACCGCCCAGGAGGAGGAGCTTCACCATTCCAAGCTCATCTTTCACTCCCCTCCTTTGCTCACTTGTTGCTCTCCCAAAATTTCGTGTTCTTCAACTTTACTACAGCCCCAAAAACCCAAAAAAAAAATATTTCCCCTCTGTTTTAGTGCATTTGCAAGTTGTTGTGAGAAGAAAACCAATTTCGGAGAAGCTCGGGTTTGTCGTTTTCACTAACGCTCACCCGAACACTTGTTCGATCTTGTTTTTGTTCTTGTCTTGTGTTTGTTCTTGTGTGCAGCCATGTTCAACCGAATGAAGCAAGTCGCCGGAATCAAGTGGAGAAAAAGCACTCGTGCAAGCACGAGTCAAGCATCCTCCGTCAATTTCAGCTACAATCAATTCCGCCAGCTGAACGCGATGATGGCTCAGAATCAGAGCAATTGGGATGCCTTCTTCCGCTCCCAAGGCTACGACCCGAACCAGCAGATATGAGCAAGAACAAGCTTGGGGGAGGACCTCCCTTCTCACGGTAACTTGTATCTTTCCCCTTCTCTTTATTTCTTGCATTTGCTAAATCTGAAAATCCATAAAAATTTGCAAAATATAAAAAGAACAAAAATATTTCCCTTTTTCATGCGCGGTATGAATGTGTATAATTTTCCTATGTTGAGATGATGAATAGTTGCTCTGTCCTTTATTCCTCTCTAATGCTAGTTTACAACTTAGTACTCTCTCAAGAGTTAAGTTTGTTGGTAAATCTTGCCTTGAACTTGAATCTTGTGGGTAGCATATGCATTCTCTAGTTCTAAGTTGTTGAGAGGTATGATATGATAGATAGGGCTGCTATGATCTTGCTCAACGTAAAGCTTGAATTCCGGAGTTTTATTTTTCAAAATGACAAATTGATAAGTTCCTCAATGATGAAATTCCCACCACAGCCATATGTAGTGTTTACATTTGAAAACCTTTATACATATGCTGCTTGTTCCACATTGAGCTTAGTCAAAATTGTTGTGACCCTAGTAGAACTCTTTTCATGCTTTCTTGATCAAGATCATATACACACATCCACCGCCATGAGCTATCCTTCTAAATCAAGAAGATAGCATCCACCATATCCACCGTGAGCTATTCTTCTACACCGAAAGAAAGCCACTATCCATCCATCCATCCAAAGAAACACTCCATATATCCATTGCAAAATTCCTCTCTCAAAGTATTCATTGCAAACTAGGACTATGGCTATGCAAAAAAAAAAAAATTCTCAAAAAAAAAGAGAGCAAGCAAAAGATAGCCATAGCCTAGAAACTCCAAAAGAGAGAAGGAAAATTCAAAAAGGAGTTATTTCTTCCCATCCACCATTCCTCCGTTCTCCCACACACTTGCACATCTTGATCAAGATTGTTTGAATTGATGTTTTTCTTGGATCCGGTCTTTTGACATAGCAATATTATGTGAACATGAGTGCCTCATATATCCCTACCTTGAGCTCCACATAAAGCCTTATTTAGAAGTAGGTGATTATAGGCAACACTTTGCCTTGGTGAGGAATCATACACATATTGAGTGATCCGAGAGAATCATTTGAGGAACTTGGTTTTTATTTTCAAAATCTTTTGAAAACCTCCGGAATAACATAGCGGAATCTAGAGCAAGTGATTGGTGCCCTGCAATTGTTCTATCTCTCAACCGCCCAAGACAATGAGGTGTAAAAGCCCCATGGATCGAGGTAAATGGGTAAGTTATGTGCCAACATATTTAATTCTAGGAAGAGTACTTTGTTGTGCGCATAGTATTATTGAGGAGTAGGACATTGTAGCAACTCCTGATCAACAACTTAAGTTTATCTTTGCTTCGGGACGAGCAAAGGGTAAGCTTGGGGGAGTTTGTTGACGGCTGTTAAGTACCATTTTTAACCATCAACTATACTCAAATAAAGGAGAATTTGGCATTTCATACACGCATGCTTTAGCACAATAATATAGTTCCACTTGTACTTGGAGAACTTTGTGCATGCAGGAGGAAATGTGAAGGAAACACCTCAAAAGACAAGAAAACACACTTTCGACCAATCAGAGAGTGCCACATGGACGTCACACGGATTGAAGGGCCCATTTTCAGCACTTAACCGACGTAACTCCCTGTAATACCACGCAAACCGACGTCAGGGCCCACAGGATAGCCACCTGGAGAAAGCACAGGCCAGGAGGGGCCACCCCCAGGTCGGCCGACCTGGTCAGGTCGGCCGACCCGGCCGGGCGCCCTCTCCGCCTGGGCTTCCACGTGTTGGCTCCTCCGCGACTCCTGATGACGGTTTGAGATGCCTTCCGTGGCGGTTACTCTCCCTTGCCGACCTACTGAGGCTATAAATAGGAGGGTGTGCCTTCACACTCAACACACACCACAAGAAGCATTTCTCTCTTGCTAGTAGTAGTTCTTGGAGTTTTAGTGGAGTTAGGCTGAGTCTAGAGCTCTCTAGTCCCAAGTCTTCACTTGGAATTGGTATGGCTCTTGTATCTTTTCCCTTGTAAGACTTTGCTCTTATCAATATATATATTTTTTCTATATAGTTGTGCTTGGGTCATGAGTTTCTTGTTTGATATTGTGATCCATATATGTGATAGTATAGTCTACTTGTGTGATAGTAGTTTATATTTATTATACTACTATTGTCATGCTAGTTATATACCGTCACTATAGTCTATTTTTTATGTTATAGTCTCTATGCTTAGTTTTAGCTGATAAAGTATAGCATGGGTTTGGTGATCGTATTCGTACGGTAGCTCTGCCTCGTTAATAGTAATCGCGGAGGGGCAGAGTGCTCTTTGGTCATGCAAGTATGGTACTTGGGTGACTGATTTGCATCAATTATTCGTTAGTCTACTGGTTCATTGAGGTAGGCGGCAGGTGGTGACAGCCCTGTCCGTCCTTTGAAATCCTCCCCGCTAGGCTAGTGCGTAGGCTCTTGGCGGAAGTCGCCTGTGGATGCAGGGGTAAGTCCGTGCCTGAAGTGCTATATTATTGACTGCTGAACCTGAGTGTGGGTCTGTATGTATTCTATTTAGGCTATGCAACTGTATAGGAATGTATAGTAGGAGTAGCTTAGCCTAGTCTTTCCTCCACTAGACTTTATTTATTTAGTAGGAATCTTCTGTGTGTGTCACACTACCCAGTTATTATCATGTACCCGCCTGTCTTGGTTAGATATCCTTGCTAATTGTTAACATGATCTTATATGTTAGTAACGCTTCTTGATCATACCCTTCCTTTGGGATAAACAAATACGATACCCTGAATACTTCCGGGTGAAATGCTACAGCGGTATTCTCCGTGCGCTTGCGGATTTTACCTACTTGACTCTGGGACATATTAGTGAACCGTTTCTGGCCCCGTGCCGGGAATGATTTATTAATATGGCTTAGCAAAAGTCAACACCTGGGAGAAAGCATTGAGCGGTTGGATAAGAGTCTCTAAGTTAACCGATTAGGTTGTCGAATTGGAGACCGCTCATAAGACCATCAACACCAATACCAACACCAACACCAACACCAACACCAACACCAACACCAACACCAACACCAACAACGACGTTGAAGATGATCATGATGAAGCAATGGTGTATAAGGCTGATGGCACCGTCGATAGGTCAGCTACAAGAACCGCAAGGTTATGACGTCGTTTGCAATGTAACCCTTAAGGTATGGGTGGTTTCCACAATCACAACCGTCACGCACAAGGTAACCATGCTCCAGATGACCCGTATGCTAAAATTAAGTTTTCAATTCCTTCGTTTTCGGGTCAGTACGATGGTGATGCTTACCTTGATTGGGAAATGACGATAGAATAAAAATTTAATGCCCACCTTGTTCCTGAACAACATAGAGTTAGACAAGCCACTAGTGAGTTTAAGGACTTTGCTATTGTTTGCTGAAACTGATTTGCCTACTACTTGGGAAGAACTTAAGGTAGAAATGCGTGATCGTTTTGTTCCTCCTTCTTTTTATAGAGAAATTCGTAATAAACTGCAGTGTTTAGATCAAGGAGATAAAACTGTTCAGGAGTATTTTAGTGAGCTTCAGAAGGGTTTGATTCGTTGTGCTGTGGTTAAAATAGTAGAGGATCAGATTTGCCGCTTTTATTCTGGTTTGAGAAAAGAAATTTAGGACATCCTTGATTATAAAGAATTCTATACTCTCAACCAGTGTTTCCAGTATGCTATGCTTGCAGAGAAAGAATCACAGGGACTTTTTCAGGCTTTTGAGGAGTACAGCAAGTCCAGGAATTTCTACCCACCACGGTCGACGTGAACTTCGGGGCTGCCCAAGCCATCGTCCCGGCCGCCCCACCAGCTAGTGTTGTTTCTGTAGCATCAAGATCAGCTCCTGTCCCTTCTACGCGCTCAGGTAAAAATTCTGTGCAGGTACCGGCTAGTAGTGCCTCCTCTGTTGCTTCGACGGGACGCACTACAGGGATTCAGTGCCACCGCTGCCATGGTCTTGGTCATGTGCAGAAAGATTGCCCAAGTAGGCGGGCATATGTGGCGACAGATGATGGCGGTTACATGAGCACCTTCGATGTGGAGGATGAGGAGGAGGATGTCGCTGCCACCAGCGGTAACCTCGTCCTTGGAGGCGGAGATACCACGGGCTACATGAATATTATTGTGCAGCGTGTGCTTAGCACATAAATCCAGCAACCTGAGATGATGTAGCGACATAACTTGTTCCAGATTTTCTTCGTCATCAAGAACCACCGAGCACGTATCATCATTGATGGAGGAAGCTGCAACAATTTGGCGAGTTCTGATGTGGTTAAGAAGCTTGATTTGACCACACGTCCACATCCACATCCATAGTTTATTCAATGGTTAAATGACTCTGAAAAAGCTAAGTTAATACAAACTTGCAGAGTTCCTTTTTCCATTGGTTCCTATGTGGATTCTGTTGATTATGATGTTGTACCCATGCAAACTTGTTCACTTTTATTGGGTAGACCTTGAGAATTTGATAATGATGCTGTATACTATAGTAAAAGTAATAAGCACACTTTTATGCATAAAGGAACTAAAATTACTTTGTTACCAATGACCCCTACTGAAATTATACAAGCTGATTTAGAACGAGCTGCTAGTTTGAAAAATAAAAGTCCTAAAATTCAGCAACCTATTAATTCTGATTCTACACCAAGTAATGTTAATGATTCTTCAAGTTCTAAGGGTGCCGGAATTAAATTACAAGGTCGTTCATGTCTTGCCACAAAATCTGAGCTTGCTGAAATTTCTGCTGATGACATTTGCTATGCTTTGATATGCAAACAAGCCTTGTTTTCGCTTGGTGATATTGCTTCTAGTGCTTTGCCTCCTGCTGTCACTAACCTTTTGCAGGAGTATGAGGATGTTTTCCTAGCTGAGATATCTCCGAGATTGCCACCTTTGAGAGGGATTGAGCATCAAATTGAATTGATTCCTGGTGCTACTTTGCTAAACCGTGCTGCTTATAGGACCAACCCTGAGGAGACTAAGGAGATACAACAACAAGTTCGAGACCTTTTGGATCGTGGGTATGTTCGTCAATCACTTAGTCCTTGTGTTGTTCCTGTACTTTTGGTTCCTAAGAAAGATGGTTCTTGGCGTATGTGTGTAGATTGTAGAGCCATTAATAATATTACTATTAGGTATCGTCATCCTATTCCTAGGCTAGACGACATGCTTGATGAGTTATGTGGTGCTATAATTTTCACTAAAATTGATTTGCGTAGTGGCTACCATCAAATTAGAATGAAACTTGGAGATGAATGGAAAACAGCTTTCAAAACCAAATTCGGGTTGTATGAGTGGTTAGTCATGCCTTTGGGTTAACTAATGCACCCAGTACTTTCATGCGTTTGATGAATGAGGTTTTAAGACCTTTTATTGGCAAATTTGTGGTTGTTTACTTTGATGATATCTTGATTTATAGCAAATCCATGGATGATCATATGATTCATTTGCGTGCTATTTTTGATGCTTTATGAGTTGCACGTTTATTTGGTAACCTTGAGAAGTGCACCTTTTGCACGGATCGAGTCTCTTTTCTTGGCTATGTTGTGACTCCACAAGGAATTGAGGTGGATGAGGCGAAGATTGAAGCCATAAAAAGCTGGCCTGTACCAAAAACTATCACACAGGCGAGGAGTTTTCTTGATCTTGCAGGTTTCTACCGCCGCTTTGTCAAAGATTTCAGCATCATTGCCACACCATCGCATGAGTTGACAAAGAAGGGTGTTGACTTCCATTGGGGTAAGGTACATCATGAGTCTTTTGATGCTTTGAAGGACAAACTTACACATGCACCATTGCTGCAATTACCCAATTTTGATAAGACTTTTGAGTTTGAATGTGATGCTAGTGGTATAGGCATTGGTGGTGTTTTGATGCAAGATGGTAAACCTATTGCATACTTTAGTGAGAAAATTACTGGGTCTGTTTTGAATTATTCCATGTATGATAAGGAACTATATGCACTTGTATGTTCTTTAGAGACGTGGCGTCATTATTTGTTGCCCAAAGAATTTGTTATTCATTCTGATCATGAATCACTTAAGTATATTCGTTCTCAATGCAATTTGAACCATAGACATGCTAAATGGGTTGAGTTTATTTAGTCTTTTCCTTATATTATTAAACATAAGAAAGAGAAGGGTAATATGATTGCTGATGCTTTATCTAGGCGATATACTTTGTTGTCTCAACTTGATTGTAGAATTTTTGGACTTGAGGCAATTAAAGAACAATATGTTGCTGATGTTGATTTTAAAGATGTATTGCTGCACTGTAAAGAAGGTCGTGCTTGGAACAAATTTGTGTTGAATGATGTTTTCTTGTTTAGAGCTAACCGCCTATGCATTCCAGTTGGTTCCGTTCGTCTTTTATTGTTGCAGGAGGCGCATGGAGGTGGATTGATGGGTCATTTTGGTGCTAAGAAGACAGAGGATATTTTGGCCACACACTTCTTTTGACCAAGGATGAGGAAAGATGTTGAGCGTTTTGTTGCTCGCTGCACTACATGTCAAAAAGCTAAGTCTCGATTGAATCCACATGGTTTATACATGTCACTTCCTGTTCCTTCTATTCTTTGGGTGGATATTTCTATGGACTTTGTTTTAGGATTGCCTAGGACTAAGAGGGGGAGCGATAGCATTTTTGTTGTTGTGGATCTTTTTTCCAAGATAGCACACTTTATACCATGTCATAAAACTGATGATGCTAGTTATATTGCTGACCTCTTTTTCAAAGAAGTTGTACATTTGCATGGTATGCCTTCTACTATTGTTTCAGATTGTGATGCAAAATTTTTGAGTTATTTTTGGCGCACGCTTTGGAATAAGTTGGGTACAAAGTTGCTATTTTCTACAACTTGTCATCCACAAACTGATGGACAAACTGAGGTTGTGAACCGCACTTTAGGCACTATGTTGCGAGCTATTTTGAAGAAAAATTTAAAGCAATGGGAAGAATGCTTGCCTCATGTTGAGTTTGCTTATAATCGGGCAACACATTCTACTACCAAGCTAAGTCCCTTCAAGGTAGTGTATGGTTTTGATCCCCGTACTTCACTTGATATACTTCCTCTACCTATTAATGAGAGAGTTCATGTTGATGTTAAGGAGTGTGCTGAATTTATTTTGCAAATGCATAAGACCACTAGACTTAGCATTGAAAAGATGAATGAAAAATATAAAATTGCTGGTAGTAAAGGTAGAAAGGAAGTAAAGCTTGATGTAGGAGATTTAGTGTGGTTACACTTAAGAAAGGATAGATTTCTAGAATTGAGAAAGTCTAAACTAATGCCTAGAGCTGATGGTCCATTCAAAATAATAGAGAAGATTAATGATAATGCATACAAACTTGAGTTGCCTCCCGAGTTCGAGGTTAGTCCTACTTTTAACTTGAGTTGCGCTTGAGTCGAGGACGACTCCACTTCAAGAGGGGGAGGATGATGAGGACATCACTCCTATGGATACACACAACACTCCTCTAATTATGGACTTGCAAGGTCCAATGACAAGAGCTCGTGCACGACGACTAAATTTAGAGGTGAGCTCGTTCCTACGTTCTTCGCTATATGTTACTTTTGAGAATGGTTTGCTACCTAATGATTATTTTATGACTAGAAACCATGGAGAGGACCAGGAGATGATGAGAGAAGGAGTTGGGAACGTGGAGGACCAGCAAGGGTTTGGAAGCCAAAGTGGAGGCCCAATCAAAACCGACTTCAAGTCGTTTTCGGGGTCCAGAACCAGTCTGCACTAAAATAGTCGCCCAGGACGCATACGGACTCGGATTTGGACGTTCTACATATGCACGAAAAGATAAGAAGAAGACCTTTCCAATGCCGCCGGCCTCATGTCAAAATTCGTCTGGAGTCATCAGAAATCGTCGAAACAAGAGAGAGTCCAGAGGGTCTTGCACGGCCCTAGGGTCTTTATATACAGCCTCCACCGCACCATTAGGGTTCGGGTTTTGCTTAGATCAATTCTGTTCATAAACAGTGTCGCTGTTCATCGGTTTATGAGACCCCAACTTCATGAGTTTAATCATACATCTGTAATTGTGTTGCATTCTTCGTTGTTCTTGATTGTGTTCTTGATTCGTAGGCAGGGATTAGCCTTCTCGGCGAGGTCAATCGTCCTTGGACGGTTGATAACCAGAGGAGACGTCGTGCTGCGATTGTGGGGTTTAGAACGTGTTGTTCTGAAGCCGGATCGATTTGTGTGTCGCCTCCGACCAAATCAACTTACCAAGAACCTTTCGGAAGATCGGGAACCCTTGTTCACATCAGTGATCGAGGGGGGGGGGGGTGTGAATCGGGAACTCGCACTATGTAACAAATTTATCAATTTCCAAAACCGACCACTCAATCAACTCCTATAACAATTCTAGTGGTGATCACACTAGCAAGATAAAAGCCCTATGAAAGGAACAACAAACTAAGCATACTAGTGAATCACTCAAGGCAATACAACTTCAATGCAAGCTAATAATAAAGCAACACGGAAGCACACAAAAAGCTATCAAAGGAGTCTATTCATGCAAGGGTAAGCAATCGAGCCAATGCAACTCCTACACATGCTAGTGATCAAAAGAAAGCTAAGCACAACTAACAAGTAAGGAAGCCTATTCATGCAAGTCTACAAGGTGATCAACTAGAGCAAGGCAAATACACAAGCATGAATAGCACGATATGTAAATGCGAAAAGTAATGCATCAAAGTAAGGAGTAGAGTAAGAGATGGCTCATGATTTTTTTCCCGAGGTCTCGGAAGGATGGCGCCTTCCCCTACTCCTCGTTGGACCACTCATGCTAGAGTTCTGATCCCTCCCGCCACCAAGTGGAGTTCTCGCCCACGAGCCCACAATCACTCCCGGAGTGAAGACACGGTGTGCGTTACCGCTGCCACCAAGGCACAAGCCCGCCTCCCTCGAGAACTTGTCTGACTCCCCGAGCCGACACGGGCACTCACTATTGATGCCCCTTTCAACGGCGAGCTCCAACCGTGTACAAACGTGTGACGACCTTCACAACCAATCACGATAGACTCTATCACCAACACTTAACCGGTCTAGGTCTCACCATAGATCAAGAGTAACAACCTAGATCACACCCTGAAGAACACTCTAGCCTTAGATGTGCAAGATCGCTCCTTGTTACTCTCACTAGCACTCTTAAGATAACCAATATCCTCTCTTAGTGCTCTCCTCTTTTCCTCTTGGATCTTACTAAATGCTCTCAGGTATTCCACTGGCCAAGAGAGGTCACAAAGACCCAAGCAATGAAGTTATATAGGCTCCCAACCTCAAACTAGCCGTTGCTCCATAAAATCAGCCTTCTGGGCCTACTGACCGAACTGTACGGTCACTGCCTGACCGGACCGTCCGGTCACTGCAACATCGAGCTCCAACGGCTCTGACATTTGCTGATTCCTCTGCTGACCGGACCGTACGGTCACCAGACCGGACCATCCGGTCTGTTTCTCTCTCCAGTCCAGAAACATTTCAGCGCTGGCTTCCTCGCTGCCCAAGTCGAATCTCTACTGACCGGACCGTCCATTCACTAGAGCATTCCAGACTTGGCAGTTTCCTCGCTGCCCGCTGTAGCCTCCGGACAAAACCTCTGAGTGATCGTACAGTCCGGTCACCATTGACCCCTCTGTCCGATCACTTCAATCCGAAGCTGAAACTCCTTGTCCTCGCTTGACTTCATTTCCCGACTTCTCCGAATAGCTCCTTGGCTTCTCCACTGTCAACTAGTGCATGTGATTTTAACGAGCAACCTTGTACATCACCGATTAGACATGATCTAAGAGAATGACCTAGACCCCCTTGATAGTCCGGTTTTTCCTATGGACTCAAAGCCCTAACAACTAGGCAAGTGTACCAACACTTGCTTCATAGCTTGTCTTTAGCCTTGATCCATCTTCATCAACCCTTAGTCTCCATCAAGCTCATTAAGCCTCCATGCTTGTGGTCATTATTATTAATCGCCAAGGCCGCCGTTAACGATCATCATAGAGTAGAAAGGTTTTCTACACGGATAACACTCGTGTAGATATTAGTCATATTTCATGTTTGTCATTAATCACCAAAACATCATACCTTGGGGTGACCTTAATAGTCATGAACCTTACAGCTGCCAACAGTGATGATGGTTGTCGGTAGTGGAAGGAACATGGGCAGGGGCATCAGCCAGATGAGTTAGCGTGGCGGCTATTGGCAGGGTCGACGGCAAGGCGGCAAGGGCGCCGCCGGTGGGGTTGGAGGAGGAGGTGGCAGTAGGCGAGGGGTCATCGAGCCATTGGCCTGACGAGGCTTCGCCTCGCACATGCGAGGACGATACGACTCCCCAACTTCTGCCCGTTGACGAAGCCACCATCCCAGACTAATCTTTGACTTGCCAAAACAAGTGACATATATGAACGTCAAGTGATCAGCATCGCCTGTCCGTCGTTGAGCTACCACGAAGCTAGCATCCCACCCCAATCGTGGACTTCCCGCAACAAGTGGAACATTCGTATGTCATCACATGGTCACCATCGCCTGCCAGTCATAAATAAACTTCACAGTCAACAACTCTGTCTGTCTTCAGTTCAAAATAGTTGAACTGATCAACTCTAGGCAACCTAGAGACTAACGATGGAAATCTTCAATAGTCATAACAAAAAACTGATGCTCCAACATGAAGTTGAATAAATAAGGCGAAACACAATCTAATCTAGAAGCTTCTCCTCTACAATAACAATATTATAATGAATATTAAGTAAACTAGATCCTCGATGTCGTAGTTGCGGGCTCCCATAAAACCGTCATCGTCATCGTAGTTTTAGATCACTCCAGAATGAAATTTGTTAAAGTTATAGCTTTCTGCAACTCGAGATCAAAATGGTTATAGTTTTATGAAATAGAAATCGAAAGTTATAGTTTTCTATAATAATAATACAAATAATTGTAGTTTTGCGCAATTCACTCTAGATATTTTGACCTGCAGCTCAAGAACTAGGACCGCTATCGTCGGCACCTCACGGAATGATTTAACCCTCGGCCTTGCTGGAATCAACTGTAGAGTATGGACGGTTCCTTTTTCAATACCGCTCAGACCTACAGAATATTAGGCTTTTCAATATGAATAAACAAATAAATAAAATATATTATTAACTTGAAAAAATTATAATTATAGAATGTTCGTGGCAACACACGGATGTTAGTTGAACATTATATATTGTCTTCTCCTGTGTTATAAATTTGAAAACAAAGTTTATATTTAATATTAATTGTAGGAGTTATATTGGGCAGATATTCTATTGCTAGCAATGGAGTGACAACACGCACTTAGCTAGTTATATGTAAAAAGTTATGGCAAATTCTGAAAACTCTCAAAAGTTAGAGCTACAGCCTGAATCCAACTTGGATAATTTTCAGATCATGAAAACCGAAGAAGGCAAATTCATATGGGAAAAATTTCTTATCAAAAAAGTTATGTTTTCTTATTAGCCACTGAAAATTTTGAATTTTCTTATTAGCCATCAATATTAATTTTTGTTCCTATCCGCCATTGTCATCCATTTTATAGCTTAACTATATTAAATAGAATAAGAAAAGACCAGATTATCTCTCATTTTAAATTTTACAAAAATTTCATCTCAGTCATCTATCCATCCAAAATTTTCTTTTGCAAGAATATTTAGATAACACAAACATTTTTTTAAAAAAAACACTTGTGCCCAAAATATTTTTGCTATCCAAATATTGTTGAAAACAATTAGATGTATTGATGGCTAACAAGAAAACTTTGACAAAATTTACGAGCAATTTGGTCTTTTATTTTATTTAATATTGTTAAGCTATAAAATGGATGAGAGTGACGAATAAGAAACAAAAATTAACAACAATAATTAATAAAGAAGCTCAAAATTTTTAGTTACTAATAAGAAATCTCAACTTTTTTCCTATGGTTGATAGGAAATTTTCCTATGCCAGCCGACCCAGCCGGCCAGCCCTACCAGCTCAGTTCTTCCAAACAGAGCTACCCCGCCGCCGCCGGAGACCTGCTGGTAACCGATGGGCCGAGACTTCCCGTCCTATCCTGGGTCCCCGGAATCCGTCAAAGGCGTCATCAACTTCGTCGGTGCGGCTTTTTTTCATGGCTTGGCAGGCGCGCTGCCTTCCACTTCGTCAAGGGCCTTCGCGACTCCCCTAGCGGCGGCCGGCTCGCCGGCGGTGTCCGTGCCATTCGCGCGAATGCGCCCCGCGTCGCCGGCATGTTCGGTGCTTACTGCATCGTATACTCCGCCTTCGAGAGCGCCGTGTTCCTTGCTCGTGGCAGTGACGAAACCTGGAGCGCCGCCGCCGCCGCCGCCACCACCTTTGGCTTGGACGGTATGCGCCGGGGCGGCGCCCCCGCCGGCGCGCGCTTTGCGATCCTCAGCGCCGCAAGTGTTGCGGCAGTGGCGGAGATCTATCAGGCCATTGTTGTGTCGGAAAACAAGAAGTCACTTCGCCGCCAAACGAAGATGAATGGCGGCAAGCCAGCTCCTGCGGCGATTCCCCCAAAATCAGATGGCCGACGGCGCCCACTGTGGTTGAGGATAGCTCCTGCCAGCACAAGGTCTGATTTTCCCCTGATTCATCCCTCAAATTTGTTTGCATGGTTCCATTTGATTCATTCATTGATTTAGATATGGATTGTGCTGTTGTCATGTGCCACACTTTGGACAAATAGATCTTTAATAGATTTGCTTAACTTACATGCGTGTAATATATTGTTGTGGATCTGTGATGTTTTTTTTTCCCTTATGGACTCAGTCAACCTAGTTAACAGTGAGACACAAAACATGTTTTGGGTTTCTTTTGACATTAAAGTAGCCTACAAATTTTGAAAAAATATAAACTAAAAAATTAGCCACGAAAGTTCTTAGTTACGATAATTTACTTGCATCGTAAAATTGCGACGTTACAACTTTGCCTCTTGCAACAGATAATAGTTCGTCGCAATATGACATTGGTTTAGTTTATGACGATATCTGGATGGCTATTACGACACACTTCAAATTTTCGTCGCTAAATTGAGTGAAACATCGTAAAATGGAATGCCCCGTGACATTTTTTACTAAATATCACTCTATAAACATCGTAGAATGTCAAATTTCTTGTAGTGAGAAAGCACTTTTGACATCCATTTGATAGAGCTTGGAGCCATTGTGTGATACATAAGCAAGTAAGGTCCGAATAGCTTCAAGACGGGGCACGGGAGCAAATGTTTCTTCAAAGTCAATACCCGCCACTTGAGAATACCCCTTAGCCACTAGGCGAGCCTTATTCTTGATAATGGCCCCTTTCTCGTCTTGTTTGTTCTTGAAGACCCACTTGGTGCCAACAACATTATGATTCTTGGGCCTCTCAATAAGTTTCCACACTTTGCACCTCTTGAAGTTGTTCAATTCTTCTTGCATAGCCATTACCCACTTGTGATCATCCATAGCTTCATCAACGATAGTGGATTCAATCATAGAGATGAAGGAGAAGTTCTCAATTGCAACATTTGCCTCATCAAGATTTTCTTCATTCACATTGTTGGGCTTGTATTGTTTCCTCCTTGTCCTAACTCCTTAAGATGGACTCCCAATGATCAAGCCACGTGAATGATCCTTGTTAATTGCTTTGGGTCTAGGATGATGTTCTTCTCGAGTGGGAGGAGCTCTAGGTGAAGTATCTTGTGCATCATGGATTGCTTGCTCTCTTGAGATATGAGTGTCTTGGATTCTTAGTGAGGTGGGGGAATTACTCATATGCTTTGTTGTCTTGGAACTAGAGCTTGGAGTGGATGAGGATGTATCATGTGAAGAGCTTTGAGAAGTGGCTCGAGTTGAAATATGTGGGGAGGCTTGTGGCTCACTTACGTCGAGACTTAATCTTAGCAATAGACTTATAGGGCTATGTCAGGACTAAGAACTACGATAGTAACACAAGACGCCGAGTTATACAGATTCGGGCTCCCTCGATGAGAGTAAAAACCATACGTCTTGTGTTCTGTGGTTTGTATTGCAATGTGATCTGATGTGATCTCCCCGGTGGGGGTTTCCACGCCGCCTTATATATCCGGTCGGCAGGGGGTACATGAAGAGTACTACTCGTAGTCTACAAGGAGTTACATAGAAAGTTTATCCATAATTGCCTTGTGCTCCAAGACGTCTCGGTCGGTTCCCCTATGGTGGGCCATCCGGTCGTCTACCAACTTAAACTCAACTATGGATACCTGGAAGGTAAGTATTTCACAACTTCTCACTTGGGTTTCCTCATGGGTAGGTGGATGCACTCTCAATGAATCTTGGGAGGAGCTGGTGGGTGTGTTGATGGCATCTTGGTTTCATTCTTGCACCTCGGAGGATGAGGTTGGTTGAGGTGGTGGAGTAGAGGGCTCACCAATATCATCATCATTGGTCTCGTGGGGTAAAACCTCGCCCACGGGCATGTTCCTCAAGGCTTCCCTCATGGGTTCATCTCCAATGTTTACTTCATGGAATTCATCTTTCTTCTGAGAACCATTTGACTCATCAAATTGCACATCATAAGATTCCTCTAGACATCCTATGGCTGAGTTGTAGACCCGATATGCCTTAGAAGTCCCTGATACCCAACAAGAATGCCTTCATCAATTCTGCTCTCAAATTTTCCGGGCTTCCTCCTCTTCTTGAGATTGTAGCTAGTGCAGCCAAAGACCTAAAAAAAGGAAATATTGGGTTTCTGTCCAACCAATAGCTCATATGGTGTCTTCTTCAACAACCGGTGGAGATAGACACGGTTTGAAGTGTAGCAAGCCATTTTGATTACCAGAGCCGAAAACCTCTCATGAGTTCCATACTCATATAGCATAGCACGAGCAAGGGTGATGAGTGTCTTGTTCTTCCTCTCCACTACTCCATTCTGCTCGGGAGTATATGTAGCAGAGATTTCATGCTTGATCCCCTTCTTGTCACAATATTCCTCCACTGTTGTGTTGTTGAACTCAGTCCCATTGTCACTCCTTATCTTAACAATGTTGACCTTGAATTCATTCTTTGCTCTCCTGGCAAACTTTCTAAAGATATCACTTTCTTGAGACTTGTCCACAAGAAAGAAGGTCCAAGTGTATCTCGTGAAGTCATCCATAATCACCAAACAATATAGATTCCCTCCCAGACTTGTAATGTGTTGGCCCAAACAAGTCCATGTGCAAGAGCTCTAGAGGACGAGATGTAGACATGAAGGACTTAGTGGGATGTGAAGATGCAACTTGCTTTCTAGCCTGACAAGCACTGCACAGTCTATCCTTCTTAAAGGTCACATCCTTGATTCCTTCAACTAGATTCCTCTTGACCATTTTCCTGAGTTGATTCAATCCAACATGTGCCAATCTTCTATGCCACAACCATCCCTTAGTTGCCTTGGTAAATAGGCAAGCACTTGGTGGCATGTTGCTTGATTTGAAGTTCGTGACATACAAGTTCCCATGCCTCACTCCATGAAATACTAGCCCTTTCTTCGCATTTCAATTATTGCACCATCCTCATCAAACGTGCACTTGAGTCCCATGTCACGAAGCTGACCAATAGACAGGAGGTTGAAATTGAGGGTTTTCACATGAAAGACCTTGGAGAGATGGAGGTCCTCTGTAATGGACACCTTGCCTGCTCTAACTCTCCCTTTTGAGTTATTACCAAAAGTCACCTTCTCACTGTCTTCGTCTTGATCAATGTTGGTGAACATGGTTGGCTTCCCGGTCATATGTTGGGTGCATCCACTGTCAAGAATCCAATGGGTACCTCCACTGTTGTAGTTGACCCTGGTAGTAGCCATAAGACAAGCACTAGAGAAAGAAGGATTAGTGTCCAAAGTATTACTTGATTGACTAGCACTAACCTTATCACGTCGAATGATAAGCCTATCCTCATAGATAGAGATTCTTGCAATCCCTTCCTGAAGTCTCCTCCTAATGGGATAGTGAGGAGCACGATACCTCCAATGTCCATGACCATCCCTCATGTGCACATTGTCGAGGTTGATATAATAATAGGGAGGACCATAGAGGCCAGTGACGTGCTCAAGCACATGTCCTACTTATGAGTGGAGCACGAGTATCATCTCCATTGCCCTCTCAATTGAGAGCTCATGCCTTCTCTTGACTATCTCCTCAAGTAAGAAACCCCTCTCAGGAGTTGTGATTTGCAAGAGAAGTTTGTCAATCACTTCATATGATGGGATCCTCCGTAGGCATCGAAAGGAGTTTATCCTACACACAAGATCATAAATACTTAAGAGAGTCTCACAAAGGTCATCATTTGGATTTCTCACAAATTTATCAAATTGAAAGAAGAGATCTTGTTGTTGAGCTTGACAAAGATCCCAAAGTCGATCTTGTGGCGGAGGAGGCGGAGGCGCCGGAGCCATAGTGGTGAGATTGATCATCTCCAATGATCGTGTGAGCATTATGGTCGGCACTCTGCTCACACCAATGCGTGGTCCACCCAAAGCGCTTGGAGTAGAACTTGGAATGACACTTGGAACTCGGCCTCGTGAAGACCAACACGGGGTTGGCGGGGCTCGAGGCAGCTGTGCAACTCGTCGGCGTGGAGCTCGCCAAGCTCCCATGACGGGGAGGCGGTGGTGTGGTCGTCGGCGGTGCGCAGGGGCTCGCATGGCACAAGGTGGCAGAGGGGGGGGGGGTGTGGAAAGCGGGCCCCTCCTTTTATAGGGGTGTGAGCCTTTAGGATGGTCGGGCACGCATGCCCAGGAGGTGGCGACGGCGGCTAGGGCTAAGGTTTTGGGGGAGGGGGGAATGCACGGGGCGGGCTGGGCCGAGTGGGTGAAGCGGCCTGGCGGGGTGCGCTGGGCTGAGGCAGGCCAGAGAGAGGGGAGTTGTTGGGTCACGTGGGGGATTGGCCTAAGGCCGAAGGAGTGGGGGAGCAAAGGCGGGCCTCGGGGAGGAAAGTGGCCCAAGGCTGAGAGAGGGGAAAAGAGGGGAGGAGAAGTGGGCCAGGGATGGGGGTAATTTGGCCCAAGGCTGAAGAAGAGGGAGATGGGGAGGAAGGTGGGCTCGGCTATCTGATTTTGGCCCAAAGGGCTGTTTCCTCTCTCTCTCATCTCTTCCTAATCTATTTCTATTTTATAAATCAAAATAAACTCGATTTCTATTGGATTTTCAAATAGTTTCTCGCACAATAAAATCCTAATGCAACTATGTCAGCATGAATGTAACAAACAAAATACTAATAACCTAAATTAATTTAATTACATTATAAAATAGCCTTTTTGCCTAAAATAAATGGTAATGCTCTATTCAATTTAGGTTAAATTTTAATCTATTGCAAAAGTTTTAAAAATTAGTGAAATTTAAGTCACAAACCAAAACTTGAAATTTTGAGATGTGACATTGATAAAGCGTGTGATGAAGAGCTTGGTGTAGATCTTGATCCGAAGGGATTGTAGAAGCTGCTGCAAGGCAATCTTATGGAGGAATCAAAGAAGTTTGAGCTCGAAGCTACTTCTTTCCCTTTCCTTGAAGATGCTTCATTGTTTGCCTTGGAAGTCTTCTCCCTCGTCAATCTTGTGGTGACTCCTCATCCTTAAAGAGTAGCTCGATCACATCATCGATAGAAAGGTTCTTGTCCATGATGAGATCAAGAGTAATGCAGAGGAGCTTGCTGCTAGGGAGCAAGGTGAGGATCTTATCGACTATCACAATCTTGGGAAGCTCGAAAGTAGTTGCTCCAATCCTATCCATAATACCTCGCAAGCGAATAAGGGAGTCAAGTAAGTCCTCATTCTCATTAGCACAAAAAGCAATGAACTCCTCAACAAGTGAATCACTAGTATTATCAATAAAAGGCTCACAATCACAATTCCTAGTCATGCTAGTGGAGCAAGCAAGATCAAGAGAAACATCATCATCACTTATCACATTAGGCACACTAGTAGAGCAACCTATCAAATCGTCACTAGTAGAATCTAGACACTCACTAGAGCTAGGCACATCCATACAATCATCATGATACACATGATCATCGGAAGGTATTGGCAAATTCCACAAGTGTGTCCATGAACTCATCCAAAATCATGGCATTTAGATAGCTTTTCAAGCGATCCTTCCATGAGCCATGACCCGGCCCCGAATGGGATGACATCCCAACTCATACGATCACTACTCAAGGAGGTTAAGCCCTATGATGAGCACTTGGCTCTGATACCACTTGAAAGGATCGAGTGAACGAGAGGGGGGGGGGGGTGAATCGGGAACTCAAACTATGTACCTATTTTGCCAAATACTAAAACTGACCACTCAAACAACTCCTACATAATTCTATTGGTGACCACACTAACAAAATAATCCTATGAAAGGAAAGACAACCTAAGCATACTAGTGGAACACACACGAGGCACACAACTCCTATGCAAGCTAGTATTCAAAGAACACGCGAAAGTACACAACAAGCTAGCAAAGGAGCCTACTCATGCAAAGCTACTAGATCATAAAGTACAAGATAAGAACACAAGCATGAGTAGCACAATACATACTAGGGTGATTAATCAAGCCAAAGCAACTCCTATACATGCTAGTGATCAAGTAAAAGCTAAGCACAACTAGCAAGTAGAGAAACCTATTCATGCAAGTCTATAAGGTAATCAACTAGAGCAAGGTAAGCACACAAGCATGAATAGCACGGTATGTAAATGCGAAAGGTAAAGGCATCAAAGTAAGGAGTAGAGTAAGAGATGGCTCATGATTTTATTTTTGAAGTCTCAGAAGGATGGCGTCTTCCCCTATTCCTCATTGCACCACTCCCGCCCGAGTACCGGTCTCTCCCACCACCAAGTGGAGTTCTCGCACACGAGTTCGCAATCACTCGCAGAGTGAAGACACGGTTACATCACCGCTGCCACCAAGGCACAAGCATGCCTCTCTCGAGAACTTGCCGAACTCCCCGAGCTGACACGAGCGCTCACTAGCGATGCCCCTTTCAATGACGGGCTCAAACAGTGTACAAACGTGTGACGACCTTCATAACAAATCACGATAGGCTCGATCCCCGGCACCTAACCGGTCTAGGTCTCACTATGGACCCAGAGTAACCACCTAGATCACACCCTCAAGCACACCCTAGCCTTACATATGCAAGATGCTCTTGTTAGTCTCATTAGCACTCTCAAGATATCCAATATCCTCTCCTAGTGCTTCTCTCTTGGCCCTTTGGCTCCCGATAGATGCTCCCAGCAATCACAATGGCCAAAGGTAGTCTCCAAGACCCTAGCAACGAGTTTATATAGGCTTCCAACCTCAAACTAGCCGTTGCTCCATGAAACAACCTTCTGGATTTACTGACCGGACAGTCCGGTCACTGTCCAAACCGGACAGTCCGGTCTCCACCGGACGGCTCCTCCAGAGCCATTGCTCTCTGTCTGCTATTTCCTCCATACTGACTGGGCCATCCTGTCTTCATAATTCTGGGTCCCAACAGAAACTTCTTCTCTATGTTCTGTCGCCTCCTCTAATGACCGTACAGTCCGGTCTTCACACCGAACTATCCGGTCTGTTCTCTCATTTCTCCAAATAGAGACGTTGTAGATGCTTTCTCTACTGTCTGAACCATCTCCATACAGATTGGACCGTCCGGTCTCTGTGGTTCCTCTGTCAACAGAATTCCTCGCGTCAACATCTGAAACTCCTCGTATCCTCTCGACTTTGGTTCCCGGCTTCTTCCAAGAACTCCTTGGCTTCTCCACTGTCACCTAGTGTCTGTGATTTCACTGAGCATCCATGCACATCACCAACTAGCATGACCTAAAGAGACATGACCTAGACCCCCTTGATAGTCTGGCTTTTCCTATGGACTCAAATCCCTAACAACTAGACAGGAGTTCCAAACACTTGCTCCATAGCTTGTCCTTAGCCTTGATCCATCTCCATCAACCCTTGGACTCCATCAAGCTCATCAAGCCTGCATGCTTTTGGTCATTATCATCCATTAGCAAGGCAACCATCTACAATCATCATAGAGTAGAAAAGGTTTCCTACGCGCACAACACTTGTGTAGGCATTAGTCACATTTCATGTTTGTTATTCATACTAAAACTTTCATACCTTGCGGTAACCTCAATGGTCATGAACCTTACAATACTTCCGATTATAGGTTTCCCTCCTTAAGAGATATTATTCATGGCCAACCTAAGCTAAATGAAAAACTATTTAAAAAGCTAGAGGCTCATGAGAAAATTTTAGAACGTGTCAATACTATGGTAGAAACCTTCTCTTCATTCTTTGAGCGACAACAACAATTTAATGAATTATTAGAATCTAAGTTGGCTCAGTTAGCTGCTATTGTTTCCTCCATTAGAACTGTCGATATGATGAATCCGAGAGGATGTGAATCCACTCGCAAACAGTTGTATACTAACCATGATGCAGGAAACTACATCAGGGATAAGAAGTTATCCAACACCACAAAGAAAGAAGGACACAAGGGGAAGAGGCTTCGCACAAGTGCTATGAAAAGACAGCCACAACCCCAACACGAGAAGTCGTCCACATCCTCATCTCTGAGATCAGATACCGCGCCACCAAGTTGATTGCAATGGAGGGAAGTCCCGCTCGTTGGACTTAAAAATTAGCGAGCTCTTGCCAAAGGTAAATAGGTACTTATCTCATATTTGCTTGCCACCAATCTTTGGATTTCCAAATGCATTTGCATATTTGATTGTTCCACCACATTTGCATGTTGAAATTTATTACAACTCATTTCCCTTTTTCCAAATCATATAAAGAAAGAATTTCAGAGTTCATCTTTTGAGAAAATGAGAGTGAAAGTGGAGAGGTGAAAAATGTGAAAGTGGAGAGGTGAAAAATGTGAATGGAGTGAAGAACACCCTCTCCCGGCCATTGCCTTAAATAGCAGAGCAGAACAACGGTCATTTTGAAGGGTGGCCATTGTCTACTAGCCGTTGGGACAAGTGGGGCTAGAGAGCCGTTGCTCTCTGGTCGGCCGACCAAAAGGCTTGGTTGCCCTTTGGTCCACTGCTCTGCCCTGCCCAGTGGACTCCACTGGTGGTGGCCCTTAAGAAAGAAAATATGTTTTGAGGAAAAACATTTTCAATCTTTCTACAAACCCAAAATCTCAAAAAGAAAAACTCTAAAAAATTCTGGTTTTTTTTTTGAAATTGGGTTGGAATAAATTCCAACATACAGTGAAAAATTCAAATATGCAAATTGAAATCAAAAAATTTTGAAAAAGGAAATATGGATGAATATCATTTATCCTGTCAGCTAGGGTTCACCAATTTTGAGTCCGGCGGATGGGACTTTTCCTCGTTCGTTGTTTTTGCTTGCTGTCGGTGCATCCTTGTTCCGAGATGAGGACGTGGATGTCTTCTTTGGCTGCCACACCTTTTTCACCTTCTTGGGCGGTGTGGATGAAGGATTCTTCTTCAACGACTGCTTCTTCGCCTCGAGCTCAGGCGTGCCTGTTGTTTTCTTTTTCTGAGCGAGAAGAGTGGGCTTCTCTTGTGCCAAGAAGTTTAGCATACAATCCTCTAAGCTGTCCCTTCTTGGCTTCACCTCCAGTTTCTTAATGTCCTGTAGGGTCGGCTAGCTTTTGGCTCCACCCGAAAGGCAGGGCTGAAACTCAAACTCTTCTTCCTTACCATTGAGGTCGAGACGGATTACTTCAGCCCCGACATCAATTTGTGCAAATGTGGTGCTTAAGAATGGCCGACCAAGGATGAGCGACGTACTCTTATCGACCTCCATGTCGAGCACCATAAAATCCACAGGGACAAGGCATCCACGGATCTCAACCAAAACATCCTCGACAATTCCAGGGAGTCGGTGAATTGAATCCACATTTGAGTTTGGACTAGGCCAGTGAGGTTCAGCTTGATGAAGATAGCTCCTGGCACAATGCTGACTCTGGCTTGAAAGTCGCACAATGCTTGCTCGAAGAATTCTGTCCCAATTGATCATGAGATCATCGGGCTCCCTGGATCACCTTGGATTACTAGGATGATGTTTAACTCATCCTCTTCATCATTTCATGCAAGGTTAGTATATAGTGGGTTACGAGTAGAATTACCCATAAGCATCACTGCATTCACATTTTCTGTGGTAGATTCGGGTTGCCCCAAAGTTTTTCCACAGTCCAAAGCAGGCAAAGCAACGACTATTTGAGCTAGCTGAGTTTCAAACGTTTTATTGAAACTAAGCTAGCTCTTAAAAGAAGAAGAAAGGCCTTCTATCTTAGCATTAATGATCTCTAAGTTCTTGTCAGTGGAGGCAAACTTTTTACTATAGTTTTTGTTTATTTTAGTTTGTCCAAAGACAAGATCTTTCAACGAAGGTTGGTTAGGATTGAAAAAATTATTACCACAGTTACCTCCTTGATAGGGGCGTGGTTGCCACCCCTGACCTCCTTGAGGGTGATACCCATTGCTCATGAACGCAGCCTCCTCACGAGTCTCCGAGCAATCATTGCCTAAATGTCCCGTGTTGCCACAGACCTGGCATGTCATGCGATGATCCAAAGCTTGTATTGTGCCCTTCAGGCATGGGTCATTATGGATGTCGAGCTGCTTCAAGATAAGGTCCACTTTCACGGTGAGCATGTCCGTCTCCTTGACGGTGTGCATGCCCCGCGCACGTGGCTGGAGTCGCTCATCACTCTAGCCTTGATTGGAGACCATCTTCTCAATCAACTTGGTTGCCCATGTGACGGTGAGTGAGAAGAAGGCTCCTCCAGTGGCGGCATCAATGTGCTAACGATTTGAAGTTGTCTGTCCATTGTAGAAGTTCTGGATAATAAGCCACTTATGCATTCCATGATAGGGACAGACCAAGATGTACTCCTGAAGCCTTTTCCATGCTTCTGGTATTGTTTCTCCAGCCGCCTGCTGGAAACATGAAATTCTTCCCCATAAGGAGTTGGTTTTACCCAATGGGAAGAACTTCACGAGGAACGCAGTGGAGCATTTCTCCCAGGTGTTGACAGCTTTCTTGTTGGTGTAGAACTACTGCTTGGCTTTGCCTAGCAACGAGAACAGGAACAGACGGAGCCTAATGGCATCCGGAGTCATGTTCCTTATGGTAAAGGTGCTGCACAACTCCAAGAATTGCTGCAAGTGAGCGCTAGCGTCCTTATTGGCTTTCCCACAAAATGGGCTAGCCTGCACCATCGTGATCAGACTGGTCTTGATCTCAAAGTTTCCATCCTTGATGTCAATCTTGGGCCCAGTGAGCATGTTACTGGCTGAGGGAGCGGAGTAGTCCTTGAGAGCCTTCTCAGTCATTGGCTTAGATCTTGGTGGTGTGGTGATGACTGGTTGATCTGTTGGCTTAGAGTGTCGAGGAGAAGAGATGTTAAGTCTACTTTTCCTTAAAACTCTTTCCGGATTCTCGATGAAGTTCTCAGGCAGATCGAAACCGGTCATGCACTACCCTGTTTTCACACCAAAAGGCAGAAAACATACAAGGTTAGCCTGCATAAACAATGACTACCATACACCCAATATGTTTATGTCATTATTAAGAACATATATTCTTCTATGCCTTCTCCAGCAACGGAGTCAGAAATGCTTGTTGACACTTGCTAACATTTACTAAGTTACATCAATATAATCATCCCCGGTAATGACGCCAGACATAATTATAAAGATCCACAAGCGCACGGATAATACCGTTGTAGCCTTTCACTATTGGATTGCTGCAATAGCCTATCATTTATAGTTCTACCAAAGGACGACTTTAGCATGATTATATGATTATTAATAGTAACATAGACATAAAGATTGGTATGAGTAATTAAAGTTTATACAGGGGTAAGTATAATAATAAGGATAGGGGTAGTGTGACACAGAGAGCAATCATTTCTAAAGATAAATAAAAGATCCTAAGTCACTAGGGAGTTTTAGTTAGGGGCAAAGTCGTATCTCTAATGTTAGTCTATCTATATAGTTACATAGTCAAACAATTACAAGCAAGTTTATACTAGTCATAGTCTAATGCACTCAACGCTTCATGTATGGATTCATTCCTGGCATACACAAGGCAACTCCGTTTTGGACACACATCGCAACAAAATGTGGTGGAGTACAAAGGACAGATAGGGCTGTTACCACCTACTGCCTACCTCTACAAACCATGGATTACGAGGTGGTCGATACTACCTAGCCGTCTAAGCACCATGCTTATACATTTAAGTAGAATTCTAGCATTGATCAAACACTAGAATCATCGATTGGATTAACAAGCACTAAATCTCACATAACTCTAACCCTACGGATTAACAAGTCATGGGCTAAGGAATTGCAATCCTAATTGGATATCAAACCCACATTAAGGCACAGTCAACTAGACTAAAGTACAACTAGCATTATAACATTTAGACTATAGTCAAGGTATATGGCAATCGTGACAACAAGGTAGCAAATCTATATCATCATAAAAGCATAAGAAAGTCCTATGACATGAATATGACATATAACAAAACAAGGAACACATATCATAAGCATAACTATATGGAAGAACTATATTAATTGAATATATCAAAATCATAATAAAATAGAATAAAAGTAAAGATACAAGAGTCATACCAATACTCCTATAACTTGGAGACTTGAGCAGGCTCCTCCTACACTAAACTCCACTAGGACTAGGAAACGACTAAGTGAAAGAGGGAAATGAATAACTCTTGAGTGTGTGTGTGTTGGAGTGAAGCTCTCCCCTTCTATTTATAGGGGCCATAGTTCGGTACTGAGGAGTAACTACCACGGAACTGCCATGCACCAACCTTGCAAAAGAGCTGAGGAGTCGACACATGGAAGCCCGACCAAAAAGGGCTCAGGACCAGGTCGGCCGACCAAGTCCCTAGGTCGGTCGACCTGAAGGTGGGCCTCCTCGAGGTATGCTTCCTCGGGGTGGCTGGTAGGTGGGTCCTCTTCTATTTTGAGTTGGTGTTCTTCGGAGGAATCCTGTGCAGCCATGTATGCAATCCGAGGGAAGTCCAGTTGCCACCGTCTCATTGGCTGAAATGGTGTTTCCCCGGATTGTGCTCTGTTTCTCCACATATATTGTATCAAATCCCTGCATGCACATAATTCTCCAAGGACAAGTGGAATCTTATTATTCCTAACTCTCATGCAAGTATGAAATGCTAAGTCTTCCTACTTTTGTAGGTATATTGACAGTCAGAATTAGTATTTAACGACCGTCCATAGTCACACACATCACGGATTGGAACATCGCTTGCCTATGTGATTGTCTCTAGTGTAAGTGGGAGATTGTTGGAGATATGCCTAGAGAGACAATACGGATTTGATCCGTAGGAGAGGGTCATACGGATATTGATCCGTGAGTGATTAGTTCTAATGTGCCAACTAGTCGAGGTCTATTGGAAGGGTCTATTTAACTAGAGGAGGGGTGTAAGGCGCCGGTAATAATCCAGTCTAAAACCCTAGCCGCCGCCACCTCCCTCTTTCTCTCTCTCCCATGTTACCGTAAGTCGTGTCGCTAGGGCTAGCACACCGCGCACGGCCTTCTGCCTATAAATGTGGATACCGCAAGGAGGCGCTACAGCTGTGGTGCTTTGGCTCGACCAGGAAGGAGATGGTTGCTATGAACGACTACATCCTCTACATCGATGCGCAACTATGTTGGACGTCGCTTCTCCAACCTTGCTTCCGCTTTGCTTACGCGTCTAGTGGTAGTGATCTATGATCCCCTCTTGCAAGGTTTCCTGGTTGAATGGTAGACATTGTTTCTAGCTGTCGTAGCCTTTCCGTTCTCCAATAGATTGACTAGCTGAAGCTCAAGGTGAGATCGAAACACAACAAATGATATGTTTTTGCAGCATGCCGTGCCTGGATCAAAATTCACGCTTTCCAGCTCGGATTGGTGCAGAACAACGTCGCCTTGTGCCGGTCGCATGCAGTGACGGCTTCAGGATTTCGGTCGACGGGCATCACACATCAGGGGTGATGAAGGCGCATGGCACATGACTCTGTTCTGTGCAGACACGGTGGCCTGGAAACTAAGGCTCCTTGCGCGCGGGCACGATGGCATGGAAGGACGCAATACTAGTGCGTCACCGCCATTGAGGTGGTGTGCCAGTGCGTGATCGGGGCAGGCTCCGATCTGAAAGTGTTGAACAAGAGCGCATGGTGACTGGTGAGATGATCTTGACGCCTCTCAGTAGTGGGGTCGCTAGAACGTGTGTTGTGCTCGTCCGCGTGCCTTGTCAACCACAACAACAAATATGGCCAATAGCGGCGGGCTAAATGGTACTGTAACGGAGGGCCAACCAGCCCGTCGCTATGAAACCGTAGTGTTGGCGATCTTTAAGCCTAACAGAGAAATCCGCAGGCGTACAGGTGCCGATATAGTTTTCACCCCGGAGAGTATTCCTAGGTATCAAATCCACAAGGAACGAGAAGTGAAACTCTATCCTAATCCAACTCTAGTGAACAAAGGAGAGGAACAACAATGGTTGAGAGGAGAATAGGTACTATAGAGAGAAGAGGTCCTTAGGCCTGGTAATCTAATGCAGTAAACTCCTACTAAGTAATTTAATGAGATCCTATTTCAATTTATCTGCTTTGGGGCACAAAAACGATCCACTAATAAGGATCGGTAACTAATCTCATGTACTAGTGGGTACGCTATCGCTAGACAACCCTGCTTAAGACTTCTCGAATGTGGCGCTTTACAATATTGGACGGACAGGGTTGTCACCACCTACCGCCTACCACACAGCCTGTGGGGATGAATGCAATCTAAGGAAAAGTAAGTCTAAGCACCGCATTTACACTTAGACTTCCATACCAGCTCTAGAATTGGTAAGCATAACAAATTAATGCTATAAAGCAATAAAAGGTTATGCACGAGGATCCCGCAAATAAAAAGGATAGAAATACTCACTTTATTACTTGGACAAGAGTTTAACTACATGTTACCCGGCGGAAGAACGAGGAGTCTACTCTCGGTGGAGCTTCATCCCCGAGGCACAAGATGGAGAAGGAGCCGACATTCCCGGCTCCCTCCCGGACTTCTACCTCTCGCTCTCACTCCCTATTCTCATACATTTCTGCAGCGTGGTGCTTGTTGTTCTCCTCTTCAATTGTTGTCTAAACTGGTGGCCAAACTGCGGTATTTATACCCAAATGATGGAGGGGCACTGGTGGCCAAACTGCGGTATTTATACCCAAATGTTGGAGGGGCAGTACTTGTAGGCCGGTGGGAAGTCGGTGGGCGAAAATGGTGAAAAACCATTGGCCGGGTGGCCGTGGAGTCCAGACTGTAGGGTCAGTCGGGCAGCCACCCGATTTGGTCGGTTTTTCAACCGACTCATTCTGGACGGCTGTAATGATGTTTTGACGTCAGTTTTGAGGGTCGGTTGGCCGTTTTCGTTTGGTTTTATGTCGGTAGGCATGACAGGCCGGGAGGTAGGCTTAATGGGTCGAATGGCCCGGTAGGCCGGGTGGCATGCCCGCCAGGCGGCAAGGTCCGCCGGGCGGCATGACTCGCCGGGCGGCAAGGTCTGTAAGGCGGCGGCCTATTTTTGTGCGGCGGCCCTTTGGCCAAGTGGCCTAGTTGTCCTTCCCCTCTCATAGTTGGGCCATGTATCGACCTTCTTCCTTTGTCTTTTTGAAAATCTTTTGGACCGGAATTAGGAAATGGCTTCATGGTGATGGCGTTTGCATGTCGGTCGGGTGAGGGGATGAAGTTCCAAATCGGTCGGTGGTCCTAGGTCATGTTGTCCTATGACCAGTAATTGATTGAACACTTGATTCACCCTGCCGGGTGATGATAGCTTATTATTCGGCCGGTTGACAATTTTACATGGTGATGACCTAACCGGGTGCTGATTCTAGCTGTTAACGACCCTGTCGGCTGTCAGGAAACGGCTGTTTCACAACCGTGATCAGCCGACGGGGTATTTTCACATGTTTTTGCATATTTTGACCCTGTAGCACCTGCAACCACATATTGCACCAAAACTTATGGAACTTATGAGTACAAAGATTATTTTCATTATATTATTAGTTAAGATCCACCTTTTTATGGTAAGTTGGTAGTCGAGAAAGGGAATTTATGACTACCAACACCCCCCCCCCCCCATGCTTAGGACTTTGCTCGTCCTGAGCAAAGTAAGAAATGAAGACTATGAATGAGCAATATCTAAGGTAATTCTCATCATGCTTTGCATATATAAAGACTACTCCATGACTCCTCATGCCCATACGGCTTTAGGTGGTTAAATACCTTGTCTTGAAAAGTTGAGAGATGGAACAACATAGAGAAGTCTTAGCTTTCTTTTTCTCAAGGAACTTCAATTTTGTTTGCTCTTTTCAATAAAAATAGAGCTCCAGATCACAAGTTATTCTCAATTGATGCTCTCAAATCGTTCAATGTGGTTTTGATTCCTCACTTAGGCTACTTGCCAAAATTTCCCTATATACTAACGCTTATGTGGAGCTCAAGGTAGGAAATATTAAGGTCGCATACTTGTTTCATATATCACTAAGTCAAAAACCGGATCCAAGGAGAAAACAAGTCATGAATTATGATCAAGCCATGTGCATAATTATGATATGTATGGATGGATGAAGGATGGCAGATGCTCCTTTTGAAGTGATCTCTCTCTCTTCTATTTGATTTATATTATAGAACATGGGCTACTTTATCATTCATGATTCTTCTTTTTTTTTCTTTTTTTTCTTTTCGAGTAGCCCATATCTCTTTTGAAATGATTCTTGGAGAGAGATTGACATATATGGCAGAGCACTTTATTCAATGAATGGATTATGGGGATGGTGGATGCGAACTTCCAGTGTAGAAGTTTCGACATATGGAGTGCATGGGGTGTGCACATGAACTTGATCAATAACACATAGCAAGCATCTCACAAGGGTCATAACAATTTGACAAAGTTCAATGAAAATACAAGTGGCAAATGCAATAGGTTTTCATTAAGATCATCATCTGGCTTTGGTAGGAATAAAATCATCATTAAGAAGATTGTGAATCTAGAGTCCTCATTTATAAGCATTTGAAAAATAAAAAAAAGACAAAAAAGTTCACTTGGTTCCAAGAAAGGTTAAGCTCTCTAAGGTCAAGTCGAGGAATAATATCGATAGTTATTCTAGGTATGCGTATGAGTATGAAAGCCGATGGAGACAGGACACATGGTTTATACAGGTTCGGGCCTCCCGAAGGATAACAACCCTACGTCCTGTCTTGGTGTTCTTGTATTTCTAGGGTTCGCACTGGGCAATGGTTCCCAATATGAGTTCTGATGATCCTCAAGGACCCTCTGCCCTCCTTATATATCCAAAGGGCAGTGGTTTACATGGTGATCTATCATTTGATTATATTTGATTCTATCTATATACCATATCTCTTAACTTAACTTGCAGTCTACTCTAAACAAATATCCGAATAGTTGTCTTCTGGGCCTTAATTTCCAATGCTTCGTAACCGAGCCTCCAGCCCACTCGGCCATATAGCCGAGTGATCAGGTACCTCGGATATATATGTCCCACAGTAGCCCCCAAGAACTTTCCAATTTTAAATACAAATCTTCAGCTTATCTTGACACTTCTAAAAATTGAAAAGTGCTTCTCTTGTCGCATATAAGAATTCCCTTCCTTCTTGGATGCTTAGAAAAGCATACTCTACCAGCATAGCCCCCAACTCATAAGGTGTTGAGCCTTTACTCGAAATGCCTTGTGAGTAAAAAAGTTTAAAAACTCATCTAATGTCCTGAACCAGTAATAGCCCCCAAGATTGGTGCTACCACTCCCTCCGAGTGATTTTAACAACAAAATACCAAAACAAGTGTACTATAGCCCCCAGGCATGGGTTCATTTGTCATCCGAGTGATTTCAATGATGAATCACAAAAACAAAGGCATTATAGCCCCCAGGGATAAAACTACCCGCTATTCGAGTGATTAAATCACCAAAGACCCATTTAAGGTGATAAATGCTACAAAACAATATCACAACTTTTACATATCGGGTCCAGTATCCTTTAACCGTTTCTTCCTGCTAGGTCAAACTTATCAGTATATAACTTTGTCAACATGCGCATAACCCTTCACCTTCTTCACTCAGTGTTTCAGCCGCCCCCGTTGGCTTAACACAAACCCTAGATCTCCAATCACCATTTCCGCCCGCCGATCTCTGTTCATCCCTATATCACCAAACCTTGTCCTCAGTGGCATCCAAACGCACTCGTCGAAGCACCAGGTTCCAGTCGAAGGGGCAAGCTTCCCCTATTGAAGCAGAAGATGATACAGTCTTCGACATCCCGATAGGAATCAAGGAATTCCCGACCTCCTCCGTGGACATGGAAAAAATCAATAGGCTCGTGATCGACGGAGTGCTTTAAGATCAGTAGACAGGGGATTGGATTGAAGCACTAGGTCAGAAATTCCCGCAACCCCTGTAGATCATATCACAGTTTTTGCTTCCTTTTTCTACTACGGATTTAGGATTTCATGTTCTGATTTCTTTCGTGGGTTGCTGTTCTTCTATGGAATCAACCTTGTGAATATGAATCCTAATTCGATTCTCCATATTGCTATTTTTGTTCACCTATATGAGGTGTTCCTGGGAATCGCTCCCTATTTTGATACTTTCAAAGAACTATTTGTTCTGAGATCAAATAATAACAATGTAATTGGTGGTGCGGGATTTCAATTGAGGAATAAGTCAAAATATATTGAAGTTCGTCTTCCTTCTACAAACAAGGGATGGCACGCAGATTGGTTTTACCATGGAAACCATGCGCCCCTCTGTCAGAATTCACTACTGAGGCCCCTGTACCCCAGCCTGAATGGTCAGCAAAAGCATCACCACACAAAAGGGCTCAAGTTGAAGCAATTTTGAAGCAAATTGCGGTGCTGAAAACCAGAGGATATAGAGGAGTTGATGTCACGGCAAGCTTCATATATCATCGAGTCCAACCTATCAAGAAATGCCATGTTCCTGGTTGGAATTTCAATCTTACAGGAGATCCTACCAAGGAGGTACCTGAAGAATTATCTGAACGAGAATTAACACTCCGGCTTCAAAACATTTTTTCCTCCTTGCTCGATTGGACCCCAAGGTCTGCGAAAGTCGGGCATCATTCCAAGAACCCCAGGAACGACGTAAGTAACCTTTGCTGATCCTGTTATTTCCAGTACTTGAAATATGAAGATGTAACATGTCTGCTGAAATGCAGGAACTAGATATATATTTGTCAAGCCCACCATTACCTCCTGCTATGCGAGAAAAATCACCAAGTCGCCAGCCGAGTCACAAGTGTCGCAAAGCTCAAATTGTTGACTCTGATGAAGAAGAGTCTCTAGCAGAGAGATCTTCCAGACTACAAGAAGAAGCGAAGAACAAAACTTCAGCGGAATCATCATCCACTCGGCGAGGGTCCGGGTTTAATGCAGAAACCAAATCATCGTGAGAGCAAGAGCAACCAAACGATAAAAATACTCGACAAGCCTCAACTGCAGACATCCCTGATGCTGTAAAGAATGTGACACCATCTAACCCTCCACCAAAGGTGTCAGGCTTGAAGTTTAAACGGGATTTATGATCATAGTTCTGTATGGATATACAGCAGTAAACAACTTTATTAATGGTTATATGACATGCAAACCATTCGACGCCGCTTCTTCGGGCAGCACGACGCCTCAAAACACTGCTTCCAAAGAAAAGCAAGCGAGGACGAAGAGCGGGGCATCCAAGGATGACACCCCTGATCGCTCGACAAAGGTGCCGAATGATGTCAACACTGCTCCAACATCCCCCCAACCAAGAAAAGAACCCAACAGATCAGAGATCCCTTCTATACCGGACCTAAATATTCCAAAGACAACCACGGCCCATGGTACCTCATCACCACCCGTCACCAAAGAAGAGCCTACTCTGGTATTTGAAAGGGTGCCAAAGCCAATATACGATTATCCGATTGACCCTGACGAAGATGCCATGCCAATTTCAATTCACCGAGTGGTGAAAGAAAAAATCTCGGAAGAAACTGGTCCCACCAAGACCGTGTATCATATCGGTGAATATGCCATCGCGGGCCTCGATGAATCTGGCGAGTAGGAAGAACTAAAGATATTTGAGGACACCACCAAAAAAGCTTACCACTCATTTTAGGTAAAAAGTTGAAAGTATACCCGTGTTACATCAATCACTACTAAGGGAATGACACACATCGCCCCCTTATGCGATCACTGCAACGCTTAAAGTCACACATGTCCAACAAAAGCAAACTCTTGCAAAGTGTGCTAAAGTGATGGAGAACAAAGAACAGCTTCCCAAAGAAAGGCTTGAAGTTCGTTGTATTTCTCTTGAATTACAAACACGTTCATCCTAGATGGACGAACTTCAACTCAAAATAACAAGTATGTTGCCAATGAGTTATATTACGTTAACTCAGTGACCCATTAGTTCGCAAAAATTTCATTTTTCCTTCATGTAGATTTATCACAAGAGCTTGCTTCTAAATGCAAGCAAGAGGCTGACTCGACGATCCTCATTGCCGAATTGAAAGACTATGTGAAGGATTTGGAGTCATCCTCCGGTGCCATCGAAGATTTGAAGAGACAAAACCAGGAATTAAAGAAGCAACTTCAAATTTTAGAGGAACTTAAAAATAATTTTGAAAAACTGAAGGACGGCTTCAAAACGATGGATGAGTCTCGGGCTGATTGAAAAAAGAAGGCTGAAGGTATAATTTTGCACACTCATTGTACTATTAAGCCTAGCTATCGACTCACTTGATCTATAAAATAGATGTTGAAGAAAAATCAAGATGCAAAGAAAGAGAAATGCCCAGCAGGAAGCTGGGCTGGCCGAGGCAGAAAAAATATACAAAAAGGCTGTAGATGAACTGAATAATTTGAGAGAAACCTTTAAGCAAACAAAAAAGCTTATGGAGGAGTTCAAGGAAAAAGCAACCATTCTCGAAGCGGAAAAAGCCAAAGCCAAAAAATGTCTAAGAGGTAAATAACTGCTCCTACATTACCTGCACCATCGAAAATGTCTAAGAGGTAAATAATTGCATCTCTGTAGGATCTAAAAGGGCTTATGAGCTTTTACAAAAGAAATTTATTGAATGTGACCAAAATCTTCGCTGGTCTCTTACAGCTTTGCAAAAAGATGCTGAGGTGGTTGCCCAATACATCATGCCAGAAGAAAAACCATCGAAGTGTCGGGATTTGCTCACTCGGCTACAAGAGACCCCATGCCGAGTGAAAGAGCATGCTCGACATATTGCAGGATGGGCAGGCGCTCAAGTACTGGCTATCACCAAATCCCATATTTCAGGAATAAAACTAGATGTAATTGCTGAAGGTTTCCAAGAAGACTTTTCTCATGAGCAATGTGAGGCTCTGGTGACAGAAGCCTAGGAGACCGCGAACATTTTGATTGACCGGATAGAACTGGAACCATTACCAAAAGTGTAATGGGTTGTCACATGTTTGATAAACAATATTTCACAACCAGTTTTGTAGTGAAATCTTTTTAATCTAGTAGACCCTTAGGATCTAGATTCATTACCAGCTTTGTAATGATTTCTTGGGCCGTGCTGCTTTGTTTATGTATTGTATGAACTCATGTTAAACACCCACAACCAATACACAACACATGTCAGCACTCTAATCAATCCTCCAATAACCGATATGAACCATGGAGATTAAGAACCCACACGGTCAAGCATATGCGACTTAGGGAAGTTGATTCGGTCCTTAACCGATGACATGAACCCTGGAGACTAAGAACCCACTTAGTCGACATGTGCGTGTTGTGGTAGTACCGATAGTCAAAATTTGAGTCATGACTATATTTAATAAAGAGAAAGATCATTCACAGTAATCATAAATCTTATGGCAAAACATCATGACTGCATAGTATATATTATATATAAAAATACAAATTTGTATGAATATAAATAATTTGCTGTAGCTAAGCGTAGAAATGATGTAACTGAGATATGTTCCAGGAACTAGGAAGGTTTGATCCATCCTCACGCATCAAACGATAGGCACCTAGCCGAGTGACCTCCTTTACTATAAAAGGCCCTTCCCATGGACCCGACAGCTTGTGCCTGCCAATCGTAGACTGAACTTGCTTTAGAACCAGATCGCCAACTGCAAACTCTCGTGATCTGACATTTTTGTCATGATATCGCCAGAGGCTTTGCTGATACTTGGCCGACCGTACCAAAGTGGCATCATGTTTTTTCTTCCAACAACAGGAGGTCATCACACCGGTTCTTGTTGGAAACCTTTTCTTCGTACGTTACCATGTGCGGCAAGGTGAACAATACTTCAGTCGGCAGCATTGCTTCGGATCCATAAACTAACGAAAACGGTGAGTGCCCTGTGGCTCGATTGATATATGTCTGAAGCCCCCATAGTACTGATGGTAACTCTCGAACCCAACATCGAGCGTACTTCTCCAATCTATCAAAAATGCGGGGCTTAATTCTAGATAACAAGAGGCCATTTGCCCGCTCAACCTGGCCGTTACTTTCTGGGTGGGCAGCAGAAGCATAACCGATCTTGAACCCCACCCTGGCCACAAAGTCCTTAAACTCTTGTGACGTAAATTGACTACTGTTGTCAGTGATGATCTTGTGCGGAGCGCCAAACCGAGTTACTATTTCTATCATGAACTTGACGGCCTTTTTTGCTGAAATTTTTTTGACTGGTTTCGCCTCAATCCATTTAGAAAATTTGTCCACCACCACAAATAGATGAGTGACTCCGCCTTGGGACTTCTGAAAAGGGCTAACAATATATAAACCCCAGGTTGGGAGCGGCCACGTTATAAGGATATTTTGAAGCTTGGTGGTGGGCACATGCATCTGGCGGGTGAAGAATTGGCAACCTTCGCACTTTCGGGTGATATCTTTGGCGTCGGCAACCGCAGTTGGCCAATAAAACCCTTGCCGCATTGCTTTGGTTGCTATTGTTGATGGACCCGCGTGGTTCCCACCCACATATGCCGGCGTGGATTTCCAACAAGACGACTGCGCCCTCTTCTTGACATAAGCACTCCAACAGTACCCTGTATGGGCTCTATTTTTACAAGAGGTGGTCAACGGTGCAATATAGCCTCGACTTGCAGATGATATGTAGGGCTTCCTCTTTATGTGCTGGTAGTGTTTCATTGCTTAAATATTCAATGAATGGAGTTCTCCAGTTAACCTCTATTAAAGTGACTTAAGGTGTTGCCTCTTTGTCCGTTGCAGCCTGCACCACAGTTTGCTAGGTCAGTACAGATGGCTTATGCAGATCATCAAGGAATACTCCATCAGGTATTTTAGCTCTACTGGACCCAAGCTTGGCCAGTTCATCTGCATCCTCCTTGAACTTCCGGAGGATGTGCTTGTACTCGATGCCATCAAACTTATCTTCTAGCTTCTGAACTTCAGCGCAGCATGCCATCATGCTTTCTTCAGAACAACACCGTTCTTTGGTCACTTGATTGATTATAAGCGCCGAGTCGCCAGAGATACTGATCCTCTTGACGCCGAGTGATATGGCTGTTCGCAACCCATGTAGGAGAGCTTCGTACTCCGCTGCGTTGTTGGATGCGCGAAAATGCATTCGGAGGGCATACCGCGTCTTGACCCTATCTGGGGATACCAATACTACCCCTGCGCCGTCTCCCTCCAGCTGTAAGGAGCCATCAAATGACATGGTCCAATAGGTTATCTCCTGCTGGGTTGGCAGTAATTCGGACTCTGTCCACTCGGCAATGAAATCTGACAATGCCTGGCCTTTGATTGCGTCATCAGGCTTGAAGGTAATCTCGTATGACCCAAGCTTGATAGCCCACTTGGCAAATTTCCCGGTTGCATCTTGGTTATAGAGTAGTTCGCCAAGCCCGAAAGATGTATGAACTTTGATCGAGTGGTCCTCAAAGTAATGTTTTAATTTGTGAGACGTCATTAACAGTGTGTATACTAGCTTCTAGAGCTGAAAGTACCGTATCTTAGAATCTGACAAGACTTCACTGATGAAGAATACTGGGCGCTGCACCTTTTGAGCCATGCCATCTTCCGCCCGTTCGACCATCAGCACAATGCTGACAACGTGTGTGGTTGCGGAGATGTACAGCTGCAAAGTTTCCTTTGATTCAGGGGGTGTCAGCACCAGTGGGCCACTAATGTAGTCCTTGAATTCGTCCAAGGCTTTTTGAGCTTCATCGTTGATGTGGACAAGGGTTCCCGATCTTCTGATAGGTTCTGATAATCTTGATTAAGGCGGAGGCGATACACAAATCGATCCGGCTTCCGAACGACACGTTCTGAACCCCGCAATCGCAGCACAACGTCTCCTCTGGTTATCAACCGTTCAAGAATGATTGACCTCGCCGAGAAGGCTTATCCTTGCCTAGAAATCAAGAACACAAGCAAGAACAAAGAAGAATGCAACCAAATTTGCAAGTATACGATGAATCTCACAAGTTGGAGTCTCACAAACCGATCAAACGGTAAAACTGTTATCAACAGAATAATCTAAGCAAAACCGAAACCCTAATGGTGCGACTGGGGCTGTATATAAAGACCCTAGGGTCGTGCAGGACCCTCTGGACGCGCCCCTAATTGGGCTCAACTACATACAAAGCCCAAAGGCCAAAAATAGGCGATGCAGCACCAACACAGATTCTCGACTCTCTCTTGTTTTGACGATTTTCGATGACTCCTGATGAATTTTGACATGAGGCCGGCGGCATTCGAAAGGTCTTCTCCTTATCTTTCCGTGCATATGTAGAACGTCCAAATCCGAGTCCGTATGCGTACAGGGCAACTGTTTTAGTGCAAACTGGTCCTGGGCCCCGAAACAACCTCGAAGTCGGTTTTGATTGGGCCTCCACTTTGGCTGCCAAGCCCTTGTTGGTCTTCCACGTTCCCAACTCCTTCTCCCATCATCTCCTGGTCCTCTCCATGGTTTCTAATCATAAAATAATCATTAGGTAGCAAACCATTCTCAAAAGTAACATATAGCGAAGAACGTAGGAACGAGCTCACCTCTAAATTTAGTCGTCGTGCACGTGCTCTATTCATTGGACCTTGCAAGTCCAGAATTGGAGGAGTGTTGTGCGTATTCATAGGTGTGATGTCCTCATCATCCTCCCCCTCTTGAAGTGGAGTCGTCCTCGACTCGAGCTCATCCTCTTCTCCCAAGTATGGTTTCAAATCTGAAATGTTAAAAGTAGGACTAACCCCGAACTCGGGAGGCAACTCAAGTTTGTATGCATTATCATTAATCTTCTCCATTATTTTGAATGGACCATCAGCTCTAGGCATTAGTTTAGACTTTCTCAATTCTGAAAATCTATCCTTTCTTAAGCGTAACCACACTAAATCTCCTACATCAAGCTTTACTTCATTTCTACCCTCACTATCAGCAATTTTCAAAATAAATTCAGCACGCTCCTTAGCATCAACATGAACTCTCTCATTAATAGGTAGAGGAAGTATATCAAGTGGAGTACGGGGATCAAAACCATACACTACCTTGAATGGACTTACCTTGGTAGTAGAATGTGTTGCCCGATTATAAGCAAACTCAACATGAGGTAAGCATTCTTCCCATTGCTTCAAATTTTTCTTCAAAATAGCTCGCAACATAGTACCCAAAGTGCGGTTCACAACCTCAGTTTGTCCATCAGTTTGTGGATGACAAGTTGTACAAAATAGCAACTTTGTACCCAACTTATTCCAAAGCGTGCGCCAAAAATGACTCAAGAATTTTGCATCACGATCTGAAACAATAGTAGAAGGCATACCATGCAAACGTACAATTTCTTTGAAAAAAAGATCAGCAATATAACTAGCATCATCAATTTTATGACATGGTATAAAGTGTGCCATCTTGGAAAAACGATCCACAACAACAAAAATGCTATCGCTCCCCCTCTTAGTCCTAGGCAGTCCTAAAAGAAAGTCCATAGAAATATCCGCCCAAGGAATAGAAGGAACAGGAAGTGGCATGTATAAACCATGTGGATTCAATCGAGACTTAGCTTTTTGACATGTAGTGCAGCGAGCAACAAAACGCTCAACATCTTTCCTCATCCTTGGCCAAAAGAAGTGTGTGGCCAAAATATCCTCTGTCTTCTTAGCACCAAAATGACCCATGAATCCACCTCCATGCGCCTCCTGCAACAACAAAAGACGAACGGAACCAACTGGAATGCATAGGCGGTTAGCTCTAAACAAGAAACCATCATTCAACACAAATTTGTTCCAAGCACGACCTTCTTTACAGTGCAGCAATACATCTTTAAAATCAACATCAGCAAGATATTGTTCTTTAATTGTCTCAAGTCCAAAAATTCTACAATCAAGTTGAGACAACAAAGTATATCGCCTAGATAAAGCATCAGCAATCACATTATCCTTCCCTTTCTTATGTTTAATAATATAAGGAAAAGACTCAATAAACTCAACCCATTTAGCATGTCTACGGTTCAAATTGCATTGAGAACGAATATACTTAAGTGATTCATGATCAGAATGAATAACAAATTCTTTGGGCAACAAATAATGACGCCACATCTCTAAAGAACGTACAAGTGCATATAGTTCCTTATCATACGTGGAATAATTCAAAACAGGCCCAGTAATTTTCTCACTAAAGTATGCAACAGGTTTACCGTCTTGCATCAAAACACCACCAATGCCTATACCACTAGCATCACATTCAAGCTCAAAAGTCTTATCAAAATTAGGTAATTGCAGCAATGGTGCATGTGTAAGTTTGTCCTTCAAAGCATCAAAAGACTCATGATGTACCTTACCAAAATAGAAGTCAACACCCTTCTTTGTCAACTCATGCAATGGTGCAGCAATGGTGCTGAAATCTTTGACAAAGCGGCGGTAGAAACCTGCAAGACCAAGAAAACTCCTCACCTGTGTGATAGCTTTTGGTACAGGCCAGCTCTTTATGGCTTCAATCTTCGCCTCATCCACCTCAATTCCCTGTGGAGTCACAACATAGCCAAGAAAAGAGACTCGATCCGTGCAAAAGGTGCACTTCTCAAGGTTACCAAATAAACGTGCAACTCGCAAAGCATCAAAAACAGCACGCAAATGAATCATATGATCATCCATGGATTTGCTATAAATCAAGATATCATCAAAGTAAACAACCACAAATTTGCCAATAAAAGGTCCTAAAACCTCATTCATTAAACGCATGAAAGTACTGGATGCATTAGTCAACCAAAAAGGCATTACTAACCACTCATACAACCCGAATTTGGTTTTGAAAGCTGTTTCCCGTTCATCTCCAAGTTTCATTCTAATTTGATGGTAGCCACTACGCAAATCAATTTTAGTGAAAATTATAGCACCACATAACTCATCAAGCATGTCGTCTAGCCTAGGAATAGGATGACGATACCTAATAGTAATGTTATTAATGGCTCTACAATCTACACACATACGCCAAGAACCATCTTTCTTAGGAACCAAAAGTACAGGAACAGCACAAGGACTAAGTGATTGACAAACATACCCACGATCCAAAAGGTCTTGGACTTGTCGTTGTATCTCCTTAGTCTCCTCAGGGTTGGTCCTATAAGCAGCACGGTTTGGTAAAGTAGCACCAGGAATCAAATCAATTTGATGCTCAATCCCTCTCAAAGGTGGCAATCCCGGGGGTATCTCAGCTGGGAAAACATCCTCATACTCCTGCAAAAGGTTAGTGACAGCAGGAGGCAAAGCACTAGAAGCAATATCACCAAGCGAAAACAAGGCTTGTTTGCATATCAAAGCATAGCAAATATCATCAGTAGAAATTTCAGCAAGCTCAGATTTTGTGGCAAGACATGAACGACCTTGTAATTTAATTGCAGCACCCTTAGAAGTTGAAGAATCATTAACAATACTTGGTGTAGAAGCAGAATTAACAGGTTGCTGAATTTCAGGGCTTTTATTTTTCAAACTAGCAGCTCGTTCTAAATCAGCTTGTACAATTTCAGCAGCGGTCATTGGTAACAAAGTAATTTTAGTTCCTTTATGCATAAAAGTGTACTTATTACTTTTACCATGGTGTACAGCATCATTATCAAATTCCCAAGGTCTACCCAATAAAAGTGAACAAGCTTGCATGGGTACAACATCACAATCAACAGAATCCACATAGGAACCAATGGAAAAAGGTAACTCTGCAAGTTTGTATTACCTTAGCTTTTCCAGAGTCATTTAACCACTGAATGTAGTATGGATGTGGATGTGGGCGTGTGGTCAAATCAAGCTTCTTAACCACATCAGAACTCACCAAATTGTTGCAGCTTCCTCCATCAATGATGACACGTGCTCGACGGTTCTTGATGACGAAGAAAATCTGGAACAAGTTATGTCGCTGCATCATCTCGGGCTGTTGGATTTATGTGCTAAGCACACGCTACACAATAATATTCATGTAGCCCGTGGTATCTCCGCCTCCAACGACGAGGTCATCGCTGGTGGCAGCGACATCCTCCACCTCATCCTCCACATCGGAGGTGCTCATGTAACCGCCATCATCTGTCGCCACATATGCCCGCCTACTTGGGCAATCTTTCTGCACATGGCCAAGACCATGGCAGCGGTGGCACTGAATCCCTGTAGTGCATCCCGTTGAAGCAACAGAGGAGGCACTACTAGCCGGTACCTGCATAGAATTTTTACCTGAGCGCGTAGAAGGGACAGGGGCTGATCTTGGTGCTGCAGAAACAACACTAGCTAGTGGCGGCGGTTGGAAAGATGGCTTGGGCAGCCCCGAAGTCCCCGTCGGCCGTGGTGGGTAGAAATTCCTGGACTTGCTGTACTCCTCAAAAGCTTGGAAAAGTCCCTGTGATTCTTTCTCTGCAAGCATAGCATACTAGAAACACTGGTTGAGGGTATAAAATTCTTTATAATCAAGGATGTCCTAAATTTCTTTTCTCAAACTAGAATAAAAGCGGCAAATCTGATCCTCTACTTTTTCAACCACAGCACAACGAATCAAATCCTTCTGAAGCTCACTAAAATACTCCTGAACAGTTTTATCTCCTTGATCTAAACGCTGCAGTTTATTACGAATTTCTCTATAAAAAGAAGGAGGAACAAAACGATCACGCATTTCTACCTTAAGTTCTTCCCAAGTAGTAGGCAAATCGGTTTCAGCAGCTAGACCACTCCACCAAACAATAGCAAAGTCCTTAAACTCACTAGTGGCTTGTCTAACTCTATGTTGTTCAGGAACAAGGTGGGCATTTAATTTTTGTTCTACCGTCATTTCCCAATCAAGGTAAGCATCACCATCGTACTGACCCGAAAACGAAGGAATTGAGAACTTAATTTTAGCATACGGGTCATCTGGAGCATGGTTACCTTGTGTGCGACGGTTCTGGTTGTGGAAATCAGCCATACCTTGAGGGTTACGTTGCAAACGACGTCGTAACCTTGAGGTCCTTGTAGCTGACCTATCGACGGTGCCATCAGCCTTATACACCGTTGCTTCATCATGATCGTCTTCAACGTCGTTGTTGGTGTTGGTGTTGGTGTTGGTGTTGGTGTTGGTGTTGTTGTTGGTCTTGTGAGCGGTCTCCAATTCGACAACCTGATCGATTAGCTTGGAGACTCTCTTATCCAACCGCTCAATGCTTTTTCCCAGGTGAAGCTTGGTGACGGCGTCGGTGACGGCCCTGGTGATCGTCTCTGCCAAATCACTCTGAACCGTCTGCAAAGCCTTCTGTAACTGATTTTGGCTCACGCAATCCTCCAATTTTGAGGGTGAAGCACCCTCTCCATCGCTTCCTGACATCAGAAACACCAAAATAGGAAACAAAAAGTGAAGGGTATCCCTACAAAACTACTAAACAGTGGTGCCTCTCAACACAGTAAAAGGAAGGTTCTTGCAAAGCTCTTACAAAGTTCTGAAAACAAAAAAGCGAAGGATACCAGGGAGAAGTGTTCCACGATTGCAAGGTTTACAAAATAACCTATGTGCTGTCCGGAAGAAGTATGTAGAGCTAGGAAGGCCAAATATATATATATGAGTGGCACACAAATCAAAAACAGATAGTAAAGCTGAATATGTGCCCAAGTAACTTGTCCCTAGTTGCTGGTCTAACTATGTCCTAGAACAGTAGTGATAGCAAAGAAGAAACAAGGAGACCGAGGCACACAGTCGATAACAGGGGGCTAAGTGTAAAACAGGCAAACTCAGAAATTCCAGGGGGCTAGATGGAGCACTAGTAGGAATCCCAAATTTCTTTTTTTTTATTTTATTTTTTTGATATTTTGTTTCAACTCATTAGCAAACAGGGAGAAACCATAAAAACTTTCAGCTCAAACCGAGCTAGGACGTGGCCTACAGAAAATCTTGAAGTTTCAGAAAACGTCGGGTTTCAACTTGAATGAATTTTTTATTTATCTTCCCGATTTTTTTTGAATTTTTTGACGAGGGCACACAGGGCGTAGCTGAGTGTGGGTATGCTCAACTTTTTGTTAAGAATCTCCTGTAAAAATTTTAGCCAAAACGGACAACCGAGGGAAAAGTTATGGCCGTTTTACCGAAGGGGGGTCGGAATCGATTATGAAGAAACCGGGGCTTTGAGTGAAACCCGAGTCGGGTTGGGGTCGGGTAGGGATTTTTGTTTGGCGAGGTGGATGTAGCGGAAAGTGGAATATGTGAAAATTGGTCCGAGGTGGTGAGGGTAGGTTTAGGGTGGGATTAGGGTGGGCGTGTTGATCAATCAACCCTAGCACACAAAGCCGACAAAACTGAGGATGGTGAAGGGGATGGCGGCTAGGGTTGCAAGGAAAACACTACTGACGACAAAAACACAAACTAAACCAGCGACTAAACAAGAACTAGGGCACAAACTCAACACTACGGACTCTAAAATTAAAATATGCAAAGGCTAAACATGTGGTTATGGGCGGGGGGAATTTAGTTTTGGTATTTTCTGTGGACGATAGGAAGAACACGAAAACAAAACTAAAGCGTAGTGCAAACCTGACGGTGCACCTGAAGCTCTGATTACCAGTTGATGTGGACAAGAATTCCCGATCTTTCAATAGGTTCTGATAATCTTGATTAAGGCGGAGGCGATACACAAATCGATCCGGCTTCCGAACGACACGTTCTGAACCCCGCAATCGCAGCACAACGTCTCCTCTGGTTATCAACCGTTTAAGAACGATTGACCTCGCCAAGAAGGCTTATCCTTGCCTGCAAATCAAGAACACAAGCAAGAACAAAGAAGAATGCAACCAAATTTGCAAGTATAGGATGAATCTCACAAGTTGGAGTCTCACAAACCGATCAAACGGTAAAGCTGTTATCAACAGAATAATCTAAGCAAAACCCAAACCCTAATAGTGCGGCGGCGGCTGTATATAAAGACACTAGGGTCGTGCAGGACCCTCTGGACGCGCCCCTAATTGGGCTCAACTAGATACAAAGCCCAAAGGCCAAAAATAGGCGACGCAGCACCGACACAGATTCTCGACTCTCTCTTGTTTTGACGATTTCTGATGACTCCTGATGAATTTTGACATGAGGCCGGCGGTATTGGAAAGGTCTTCTCCTTATCTTTCCGTGCATATGTAGAACGTCCAAATCCGAGTCCGTATGCGTCCTGGGCAACTGTTTTAGTGCAGACTGGTCCTGGGCCCCGAAACAGACTCGAAGTCGGTTTTGATTGGGCCTCCACTTTGGCTTCCAAGCCCTTGCTGGTCCTCCACGTTCCCAACTCCGTCTCCCATCATCTCCTGGTCCTCTCCATGGTTTCTAATCATAAAATAATCATTAGGTAGCAAACCATTCTCAAAAGTAACATATAGCGAAGAACGTAGGAACGAGCTCACCTCTAAATTAGTCGTCGTGCACGAGCTCTAGTCATTGGATCTTGCAAGTCCAGAATTGGAGGAGTGTTGTGCGTATTCATAGGAGTCATGTCCTCATCAATCGTTCCAGGCAAACGACTCCTGCTTCTTGAGCAATCGGAAGAAAGGTAATCCTCGGATGCCAAGTTGTGACATGAATCAACTGAGTGTTGCGATGTAACCGGTGAACTTCTAGATGTCCTTCTGTGAGTGCGGACGTCCAATCCGTAGTATGACATTCACCTTTTTTGGATTTGCCTCGATCCCTCGGTGTGAAACCATGAAACGGAGTAGCTTCCCTGACGGAACACCAAAGATACATTTCTCGGGGTTTAGCTTCATGTTGTACATTCAAAGGTTATCTAATGTTTCGGCCATGTCTTTTATCAAGTGCGAGGCGAGTCGGCTTTTTACCACCACATCGTCAACATAAGCCTCGGCGTTCTTTCTAATTTGGTTATCCAGTCATCGTTGCAAGATCCACTGGTAGGTGGCACCGACGTTCTTTAGCCCAAAGGGAATCGTCGTGTAATAGAAATCTCCAAAGGGCGTAATGAATGATGTTTTCAGCTGGTCGGACTCGTTTAAGAGAATTTGATGGTACCCTGAGTGGGTGTCTAAGAAGCACAATAAAGCGCAACCAGCCATTGAGTCGACCACTTGATCAATACTGGGGAGGGTGAAAGGATACTTGGGACAGGCTTGGTTGAGGCCAGTGTAATCCACGCACATCCGTGACTCCCTATTCTTTTTCTGCACCAGTACTAGGTTAGCTAACCAGTCAGGGTGAAACACTTCTTTCATAAACCCTGATGAGGACATCACCCTTATGGATACACCCAGCACTCCGCCAACCAAAATGCAAGTTCATGCGCGACAACTGAATTTACGGATGAGCCTGTTCCTAATGATTCCTTTATGTGATTTTGAGAATAGATTGCTACCTAATGAATTAATTGTTGTTAAAAACCATGGAGATGATGATGAGATAGCTGGGGAGGTGATTGGAGACGTGATGGGCCAGCAAGGACGTCCAAGTCAAGGTGGAGGCCCAATCAAAACCGACTTCGAGTCTGTCTCGGAGCCCAGAACCAGTCTGCACTAAAACGGATGCCCAGGACGCATACGGACTCGGATTTGGACATTCTATATATGCCTGGAAAGATAACGAAAAGCCCTTTCCAACCCAACTGGTCCCATGTCAAAATTCGTCCCGATCCGTCGGCAATCGCCGAAACAATTCGACTTCCAGAATCTGTCCTGGTGCTGCGACACCGTAATCGGTCTTTGGGCCATGTATCGAGTTGAGCCCACTTAGGGCTGCGTCCAGGGGGTCTTGCACGATCCTAGGGTCCTCATATACAGCCGTCGCCTCTTCATTAGGGTTTGGGGTTTTGCTTAGATTATTCTGTTGATAACAGTTTTGCCGTTTGATCGGTTTGTGAGACTCCAACTTGTGAGATTCATCGTATACTTGCAAATTTGGTTGCATTCTTCTTTGTTCTTGCTTGTGTTCTTGATTTACAGGCAAGAATAAGCCTTCTCGGCGAGGTCAATCGTTCTTGAACGGTTGATAACCAGAGGAGACGTTGTGCTGCGATTGCGGGGTTCAGAACGTGTCGTTCGGAAGCCGGATCGATTTGTGTATCGCCTCCGCCTTAATCAAGATTATCAGAACCTATCGGAAGATCGGGAACCCTTGTCCACATCAAGTGGTAATCAGAGCTTCAGGTACACCATTAGGTTCGTCGTTATCCTTGTTATTTTGTTCAATCCTAGAGTCCAGAAAATTGCCCTATAAAAATATTTGTTCGTCGTGTTTCCGCTGTCCTACACCCCCCTTGTGCCTTGCAATTTTCAGTTTAGTTTGCTTCTCTGAATTTTAGTCCCTACAAGGTCATTGTGTTGCTGGTCTAGTGCTTGTTCTTTGGTCTTGTTTGAGTCGTGCATATCCTTGTCATAGACAAACAAGGGAAAAATCAGTGTTGCATATGTTTAGATAATAGTATTGCTGGAATTATATGCACTAAATATTTCTTTAACATCTAACCTTCTACTTTCGTGTGCAAAAGAAAATTAGAGTGCTCTGCTGCTGTCTCATTGTGATCAAAAGCCAACCAATTAGTGCTTGATCTTGTTATAGAAGTTTGTTTTAGTTGTGCTATTACAAAAATCCTTTTGTTGTACTTGTAGTAAGAAAAAAAATTATTCTGGGGTTCCAGTGGTTGTAAAACTTGTAATACCTTGTTGCAGTTCTGATTCTCAAGAAAAGAAAAGAAAAGGCAAAAGTGCATAAGAGAAAAAGCCGCACAAAAAAAAAAGAAGTAGAAAAAAAAAGATACAAATTCAGAATTGCTTGTATCCTTTATGTCCTTTGTTGAATCATTTGCTTGCTTGCTTGAACTAGGTCCGAGATAAGTTTAGGCCGGTGACATGGACTAGCTTGGGACTATTATTCAGTTTTGCAACTTTTGAATTGAAATTTTGCTAATCCTTGCTACCTAATATTGCCTATCCAAGCTCCATATATTTCCTTCTGAACAGGCACAAATTTTTTTGACTCTCGCAATCATCAGTTCACACTCTCCAAGGTATCCTTTGCTTGTTGTAATTAAGAACTTTGTAAGAGCTTGATAAGATGCTTCCCTTTGCTTGTTGAGAGTTTACACTGTTATCACATAGTAGTGATAGGAAAATATACTTCCGTGTGTTTCCTTGTTTCCTACTAACAATGACAGGTTACGCCACTCATGGTGATGATTCAATGTTGTCTAATGAGAATAATATGAGTGATGTATTACAAAGAGTGCTCAGTCCTCAAATGGAGAAGGTAGAGCAAAATCAATTGAACAATTTATTTCAGACTCACTTTGTTGTCAAGGATCGACGTTGTCGTGTTATCATTGATGGAGAGAGTAGCCGCAACATCGCAAGTTTAGAATTAGTAGAGAAGCTTGGATTGACAACACAGCCACACCCATGTCCATACTATACCCAATGGGTAAATTCTTTTGGTAAGATAAAGGTAGATAAAATTGCACGCATTGAATTTTTTATTGGTTCTTATAAGGATAGTGCAGAATTTGATATAGTACCTATGCAAGCATGTCATTTGTTATTGAGTAAACCTTGGATTATTACAAATAATGCTTCACACAATGTCATTATAAATAGCTACTTATTTAAATACAATGATAGAAGAGTTACTCTTAAACCTATGACCGCTGCTGAAATTTTAAAGAGGATCAACAAAGGCTTGAAAGGAGAAAGAATGAACCGTTTAGGAAAGAATGGACTGTTTCAAATGTTGCAACACTTACATCAAAATCTGAATTAGATGATGAACATATTTTCGTGCCTCTTGTTGCAACTAATACATTTCACGTTCTACACAAAGAAGAGGATAGTGAGAAAGATGAAGAACATGTTGTTGCTTCAAGTAAGAGCTTTCTTGATGTGATAAATTGTTCCAACAATCTTGTTGTATTGGAACCTTGTTTTGATTTGCCATTGCCACAAGTTGATTTATCTACTGATCCTTATAATAAAGAGGAGTTGTGTGCCACTGCTTCACTTATACCTTTGCCACAACAAATGAATAAGCTTGATGTTTTTGCTTATGGTTCACCTACTAGTGCTAAAATAAAACATTTGATTTTAATAACATGTGAAAAGGATGAGCAGAAATTATTGTCTTCTCTAAATACTTTGGGTTATATTGAATTTGATGTTCTTTGTGATCTAAATACCGTGGAGAAGCAAATCTTTTCTCAAACTGAATTGCCTTTACTAACAAGAAACGAATTTTATGCTATAGGAAACTATGATCATAGAGGTGTATTTATGGTGCATAAAGTTTATATTTGCTCAAACATGAATACTCCTTGTGTTGTACAACCAAATGATGAACTAGAAAACTGCAATAACAATTACCATGTCATGTCATGTTTTTCTAGTGTTTTTAAGATCACACATTTTCTATCTTGTCATAAGAGGGAGAATCATGTTTATATTGCTGAGCAAGTTTTCATAGAGGTCATTAATTTGCATGGCATGCGTTCTATTGTAGTTTCACATTGTGATGATAAATTTTATAATGCATATAAATATGAGTTGTATCCCAAGTTTGGGAATAGTTCCACAATTAATATTTCAGATTTGAGACCATACATGGGAGAAAGAGATGAGCTCGAGTCGAGGACGACTCTAATTCAAAAGGGGGAGAAAAAGCCCTTTCCAACCCAACTGGTCCCATGTCAAAATTTATCCCGATCCGTCGGCAATCGCCGAAACAATTCGACTTCCAGAATCTGTCCTGGTGCTGCGACACCGTAATCGGTCTTTGGGCCATGTATCGAGTTGAGCCCACTTAGGGCTGCGTCCAGGGGGTCTTGCACGACCCTAGGGTCCTCATATACAGCCGCCGCCTCTTCATTAGGGTTTGGGGTTTTGCTTAGATTATTCTGTTGATAACAGTTTTGCCGTTTGATCGGTTTGTGAGACCCCAACTTGTGAGATTCATCGTATACTTGCAAATTTGGTTGCATTCTTCTTTGTTCTTGCTTGTGTTCTTGATTTGCAGGCAAGGATAAGCCTTCTCGGCGAGGTCAATCGTTCTTGAACGGTTGATAACCAGAGGAGACGTTGTGCTGCGATTGCGGGGTTCAGAACGTGTCGTTCGGAAGCCGGATCGATTTGTGTATCGCCTCCGCCTTAATCAAGATTATCAGAACCTATCGGAAGATCGGGAACCCTTGTCCACATCACTTATTGAGATGGCAAGAACAATGCATGATGAATACAAGACCTCTGACCGCTTTTGGGCCGAAGCCATCAACACGGCCGTTCATGCCACAAACTGACTCTATGTCCACCGAATCCTCAAGAAAACATCATATGAGCTCCTCATCGGTAACAACCCCAATGTCTATTATTTTTGTGTCTTTGGGAGCAAATGTTTTGCACTTAACAAAAGATCTAGGTCATCAAAATTTGCCCCTAAAGCTTATGAATGCATCTTTCTTGGCTATGACCCAAATTCACGCGCTTACCGTGTTTTCAACAAGGACTCAGGTTGTGTTGAAATCACGAGTGACGTGCAATTTGATGAAAATAATGGCTTTCAAGTAGAGCAAGTTGATCTTGATGTGCTAGATGTTGATGAGGCTCCATGTGATGCATTGAGAAGAATGGCCATAGGTGATGTTCGACCACGTGATCCAAGTGAAGATCAAGTTGATCCGTCATCAAATCAAGCTTCTCCACTCACACACGATGAAGATCAAGATCAAAGTGATGGCAATGATCAAGGGGGAGAAGATGAAGAGGATGGAAATGATACAAGACCACAAGTTCCACATCCAAGAGTATATCAAAGTGTGCAACGAGATCACCCCGTGGACAACATTCTTGGTGACATTGAAAAAGATGTAACAACTAGATCACGTATTGCTATATTTTGTGAACATTACTCTTTTGTGTCTTCTTTTGAGCCATTTAAGGTAGAAGACGCACTACATAATCCGGATTGGGTATTGTCCATGCAAGAGGAGTTGAACAACTTCAAAAGAAATGAAATATGGACTTTGGTGGAGAGACCAAAGCAAAATATTGTGGGCACCAAGTGGGTGTTTCGCAACAAACAAGATGAGCATGGTGTGGTGACAAGAAACAAGGCAAGACTTGTGGCAAAAGGTTATTCACAAGTTGAAGGTCTGGATTTCGATGAAACTTATGCTCCCATAGATAGGCTTGAATCAATTCGAATATTACTTGCCTATGCTACTCACCATGATTTCAAGCTACATCAAATGGATGTGAAAAGTGCCTTCCTCAACGGGCCAATTAAGAAGGAAGTGTATGTGGAGCAACCGCCCGGTTTTGAAGATGAAAAATATCCTAGCCATGTATTTAAACTCAAAAAGGCGCTCTATGGGCTTAAGCAAGATCCTAGAGCATGGTATGAATGCCTTAGAGATTTCCTTATTAATCATGGTTTTAAAATTGGCAAAGCCGACTCCACACTCTTCACAAGAAGAGTTGATGATGACATATTTGTGTGCCAAATTTTTGTCGATAACATAATATTTGGTTCTACTAACAAAACTTTTTGTGATGAGTTTAGTTCTATCATGACCAAGAGGTTTGAGATGTCTATGATGGGTGAATTATCATTCTTCCTCGGTTTTCAGGTGAAGCAACTAAAGGAAGGGACGTTCATAAGTCAAACCAAGTACACTCAAGATATTCTCAAAAAGTTTGACATGAAGAATGCCAAGCCCATCAAGAAGCCCATGGCCACAAATGGGCACCTCGACCTCGACATGGGTGGCAATGAGGTGGATCAAAAGGTATATCGCTTCATGATTGGATCTTTGCTTTACCTTTGTGCATCTAGGCCCGATATCATGCTTAGTGTATGTATGTGTGCAAGGTTTCAAGCTGCTCCTAAAGAGTGCCATTTAAGGGCCGTTAAAAGAATCATGCGGTATTTGGTTCATACTCCCAACCTAGGGTTTTGGTATCCAAAGGGCTCCACATTTAAGCTTATTGGTTATTCTGATGCCGATTATGCAGGGTGCAAGGTTGATAGGAAAAGCACATCCGGGACATGCCAATTCTTGGTTAGGTCCCTTGTATCATGGTCATCCAAGAAACAAAATTCCGTTGCCCTATCCACAGCCAAAGCGGAGTATGTTGCAGCTAGTAGTTGTTGTGCACAACTTCTATGGATGCGACAAACTCTAAAGGACTTTGGTTACATCATGAATAAAATTCCCCTCCTATGTGACAATGAGAGTACCATAAAGATAGCCAATAACCCCATTGATCACAATCGCACAAAGCGCATAGACATTAGACACCATTTCTTGAGAGATCATACTATCAAAGGGGGTATCTTGATTAGTCATGTGCGCACCAATAAACAATTGGCCGATATTTTTACCAAGCCACTAGATGAGAAAAGATTTTGTGAGCTTAGAAATGAGCTAAATATCATTGATTCTAGGAATGTGGCTTGAAAGTTTGCACATCTGATGTGACATAGGATAGATATTTGCAAAAGAAAATGGTTGCAAAATATTGATTGTTTTTTTCTATTTTGAAAATTTTGGGAGTTGATCTTTGGATCATGTTGATTTGAATGTGACCATTGTTGGTTTGGTTGCTTGTGGCTGGTCTCATTTGATGAAACACTGTTTGAAAACTTGTCCAATATGGTCAACAAGCTCTCACTTTCCCTGATTCAATTTCTGCACAATTCTATGCTCTCTGGTCTGGTAGTTGCTAGACAAAGACGGCCCTGTCGGCGTCTTAGTCCGGCCCTGTAAATTTCTTCTGGGCTTCAGTCAGAAGCCGGACTAGCACGTCAACCCTAGCGTCTTAGTCCGGCGTCGGGTTTTTACTTATTACAATTGGGGACTTACCCCTTCGGTCAACGCTTCCTATTTTCTTCCCCATTCCGACCTCTCTCTCCCCAACAGCGACCAAGGCGACCAAGGGACCTCCTCCGGTGATCTCTTCCTCCCTCCATCAAGTGGATCAAGTTTTCGGGGGGATCTCACCTAGGGGTACGACCAAGTCCGGGGCCCTATTGCTTTGGAGCTCTCTTCCTCTTCCCCAAGGTACCTAGGGCCCTCCTCCTTGCTAGTTTCTCAAATCCTTAGATGCCCTAGGATTTGTTGCAATGTAGGTGGTGTAGATGATTCCTATGATGTCATTCATGTACCGTGCCTCAATGTATGAGTAGGATCCATTGTTTGGTTGGATTTTTGACATGGCTAGGTTTCGGGTCTGTTAGGACCCGGACTAGGACGGCTTCCACCGTCTAAGTCCGAGTGTTGACAGTTCAAATCCTATCCATTGTTCAAAAAATTGACACACCAGCTATCCCCTAAGTGTTGTGATACTATTGAAAACCAATTGTGCAGTTCATTCTGTCAGGACCCGGACTAGGCCGGCGCTGAGGCATCTTAGTCCGCCTCCTGACAGAATGCACTACACTATTTGTTTTGTTAAGTATCATTTGATATCTCCTATCCATTATGTCTTATCCTTTGTGTTCATAACCCTCAAGAGCTATGGCTGATAATGGTGCTAAGGGCAAGGGCAAGGAACGTGCGGACATGGCCAGCTATCAACGCCGCCCTAGAGCCAAGTTCGCCCGTGGCTGTAGCAGCAGCAGTGCAGCAACCGATGATGTTCATAGAGATGAGGATGTGATTGAGGAGCAGCCGGTTGCGGATGCCCATCAGCAGCAGCAGCCACCCCCTCAGGGGGAGATTGGTCCTCTTGTCATGGCACCACCACTGGAGGACCCCAACCATCCTAGAAGAATCAAGGATTATACCAAGGACATCTCTGCAGCATCTAGGATGAGGGATGATGATTTGTATGCTTTGCCTTGGGAATCCCTTGATCCTCGCTTTTGGAGCCATTTTCATGCGGATTTCTACTCCTCCGCCTATCTCCACAAGGTGTCTCCCGTTATTGAGGCTCAGTGGGTGGATTGGGATTACATGGAAAGGAAAGGCACTCAGGAATTTCTTGAAGTGGCAGAGGCTTGCAAGCACCATGGAGTCTATGACTTGAAGGCTCTTTCATACCCATGGAACAAGGAAGTAATCACTCGGTTCTTCTCCACTATCTATTTCACCACTCAAGGTAGCAACCCAAAGCTGACATGGATGACCAATGATGAGAGATACATGGTCACATACAAGAGGTTTGCTAGCATCCTTGGTCTTCAACAAAGCCTCATGTCATCCAAGCGCATTCATGAGGAGACAGTAATAAACCCAGATGACATGTTTTCTATGTATGAAAGAGGAGTTGCAGCGGCTCCTCCTAGTGTTCATGGCTTCATTCCCTTCTTCACGGTTCTCAACCGGTGTGTGAGGAAGACACTTGGGCCAAGGGATGGAGATGCATCATTTGTTCCCACCAACTTGAGAAACTTGCTTGCTAGGCTCCATGGGAAAGCAAAGTTCAATGCCTTTGACTTCATTTGGGAGGAACTCTATGCCATATCCATTGCTCCCGCTCGGTCTTGCTGCTATGGGCCTTATATTATGAAGATGATTTAAGAAGTCAGCGAGTTGACCTTTGTCAAGGATGTGCCTCACAAGCCCTTAAGGCCTCAAAAGCCAGTTTCTTTGGTCTCTTCCCGGTCTACTCGTGGTGAGAGTTCTAGTTCAGCTGCACCATCTTCTTTTAGAGGTAGTAAAACTCTCTTCAAGTTCCTTTCCACCTTGTTTTGTTTTGGACGTGATGCCAACATGAAGCTAGACAATGAAAGGAGAGAAAGGAAGAAAAACACAAGGACTCTCAAGCAACTTTCAGCCCAGCATCAATTCATTCTAGCTCGTTCTCCACCCGATTCCGATGACGATGACTCTCCTCCATGCCACTATGAGCATCCCGCTCTTTCCTTCATTAGGGAAGACCGTGAATACTTTGGCATCACCGAGCGGGAAATAGAGGAGGCTACCGGGGCTGTTGGTGAGAGTGAAGGTGAGAGTGATGGGGATGGACATGGCCATGAGGATGATGAGGGTGAGCCTAGTGAGAGTGAGTATGATGGGAGCGAGTGATTGTGCTCTTCCACCATTCTTTTTCCTTTTTGGTGTCTTGATGCCAAAGGGGATGAAGAAAGCTATCTAGTTGATCAAGGACTTATTTTATTTTCAAAAAATTTGTAATGTGTAAGACTATGTGATGTGTGATATGTGGTGTGCCTTCCTCTTATGATGACATTTGGCTTTGTAAGACCTTGTAAGACTTATTTGTGGTCCTTGTGTAATGACTATGTTCTATGGTTTATACGTTGATGAATGATGATTGTTGGCTATGTGTTTGCATTTGTCATTTATTCACTCTTGTATTACACTTGATCACATCTTTTTTAGGCACCCCACAGTTGCAACGAATACATAAATGAGCTCTCAAAATTGCTGTCTTTGTATGCATATGGATTGTTGTTGTATGAATCATTGATGCATAATTTTAGGGGGAGCTACATATATTTGTTGGAATAAAATTCTTTTTATCTCATATATAAGCTTTAATTGGTTGTCATCAATCACCAAAAAGGGGGAGATTGAAAGTGCATCTAGGCCCCCGTGTGGGTTTTGGTTGATTAATGTTGAACAATTGAAGGGCTAATTATATTTGCTAAGTGAATGAGCAGGGAAAATACTTCATGCATCAAAGATGACCCTTCAAAATGAAAAGAAAAAAGAAAGAAGGCAACCAGTGATTCTTAGTTTTCATTCTTTCTCTTTGAGTCACAGGTGTGCTGTACTATCAAGAGGGACACAACAAATAAAGTGGTGAAATTGACCAAGTGCTCAAATCTCTAACTTCATTTTTGCATTCCCAAAGCCTAAATTTCCTTTCTCCACTCTGGGACCCGAACAAGTCCAGAAATAGGCGGACTAGGCCGACATGAGTCAAAACAGAACCAATTTGGTTATGGAGTCAACTTAGTCGGACTAAGACGCCAAGTTCCGGACTAAGCCAGTAACCAGGTGAACCCGGACTAGGACGGCTTAAGTCGGACTTAAGTCGGCAAAGAGGTTTTCCTAGGAGTGTGATGTTCGGGTTTTGGGTCTACCCGGATGTTGACTTTTGCTAAGCCATATTAATAAATCATTCCCGGCACGGGGCCAGAAACGGTTCACTAATATGTCCCAGAGTCAAGTAGGTAAAATCCGCAAGCGCACGGAGAATACCGCTGTAGCATTTCACCCGGAAGTATTCAGGGTATCGTATTTGTTTATCCCAGAGGAAGGTTATGATCAAGAAGCGTTACTAACATATAAGATCATGTTAACAATTAGCAAGGATATCTAACCAAGACAGGCGGGTACATGATAATAACTGGGTAGTGTGACACACACAGAAGATTCCTACTAAATAAATAAAGTCTAGTGGAGGAAAGACTAGGCTAAGCTACTCCTACTATACATTCCTATACAGTTGCATAGCCTAAGTAGAATACATACAGACCCACACTCAGGTTCAGCAGTCAATAGTATAGCACTTCAGGCACGGACTTACCCCTGCATCCACAGGCGACTTCCGCCAAGAGCCTACGCACTAGCCTAGCGGGGAGGATTTCAAAGGACGGACAGGGCTGTCACCACCTGCCGCCTACCTCAACGAACCAGTAGACTAACGAATAATTGATGCAAATCAGTCACCCAAGTACCATACTTGCATGACCAAAGAGCACTCTGTCCCTCCGCGATTACTATTAACGAGGCAGAGTTACCGTACGAATACGATCACCAAACCCATGCTATACTTTATCAGCTAAAACTAAGCATTGAGACTATAACATATAAACTAGACTATAGTGATGGTATATAACTAGCATGACAATAGTAGTATAATAAATATAAACTACTATCACACAAGTAGACTATACTATCACATATATGGATCACAATATCAAACAAGAAACTCATGACCCAAGCACAACTATATAGAAAAGATATATATATTGATAAGAGCAAAGTCTTACAAAAGGGAAAAGATACAAGAGCCATACCAATTCCAAGTGAAGACTTGGGACTAGAGAGCTCTAGACTCAGCCTAACTCCACTAAAACTCCAAGAACTACTACTAGCAAGAGAGAAATGCTTCTTGTGGTGTGTGTTGAGTGTGAAGGCACACCCTCCTATTTATAGCCTCAATAGGTCGACAAGGGAGCGTAACCGCCACGGAAGGCATCTCAAACCGTCATCAGGAGTCGCGGAGGAGCCAACACGTGGAAGCCCAGGCGGAGAGGGCGCCCGGCTGGGTCGGCCGACCTGGGGGTGGCCCCTCCTGGCCTGTGCTTTCTCCAGGTGGCTGTCCTGTGGGCCCTGACGTCGGTTTGCGCGGTATTACAGGGAGTTACGTCGGTTAAGTGCTGAAAATGGGCCCTTCAATCCGTGTGACGTCCATGTGGCACTCTCTGATTGGTCGAAAGTGTGTTTTCTTGCCTTTTGAGGTGTTTCCTTCACATTTCCTCCTGCATGCACAAAGTTCTCCAAGTACAAGTGGAACTATATTATTGTGATAAAGCATGCGTGTATAAAATGCCAAATTCTCCTTTATTTGAGTATAGTTGACGGTTGAAAATGGTACTTAACAGCCGTCAACAAACTCCCCCAAGCTTACCCTTTGCTCGTCTCGAAGCAAAGATAAACTTAAGTTGTTGATCAGGAGTTGCTACAATGTCCTACTCCTCAATAATACTATGCGCACAACAAAGTACTCTTCCTAGAATTAAATATATTGGCGCATAACTTACCCATTTACCTTGATCCATGGGGCTTTTACACCTCATTGTCTTGGGCGGTTGAGAGATAGAACAATTTCAGGGCACCAATCACTTGCTCTAGATTCCGCTATGTTGTTCCGGAGGTTTTCAAAAGATTTTGAAAATAAAAACCAAGTTCCTCAAATGATTCTCTCGGATCACTCAATATGTGTATGATTCCTCACCAAGGCAAAGTGTTGCCTATAATTACCTACTTCTAAATAAGGCTTTATGTAGAGCTCAAGGTAGGGATATATGAAGCACTCATGTTCACATAATATTGCTATGTCAAAAGACCGGATCCAAGAAAAACATCAATTCAAACAATCTTGATCAAGATGTGCAAGTGTGTGGGAAAACGGAGGAATGGTGGATGGGAAGAAATAACTCCTTTTTGAATTTTCCTTCTCTCTTTTGGAGTTTCTAGGCTATGGCTATCTTTTGCTTGCTCTCTTTTTTGAGCATTTTTTTTTCTTTCTTTTTGCATAGCCATAGTCCTAGTTTGCGATGAATACTTTGAGAGAGGAATTTTGCAATGGATATATGGAGTGTTTCTTTGGATGGATGGATGGATAGTGGCTTTCTTCCGGTGTAGAAGAATAGCTCACGGTGGATATGGTGGATATGGTGGATGCTATCTTCTTGATTTAGAAGGATAGCTCATGGCGGTGGATGTGTGTATATGATCTTGATCAAGAAAGCATGAAAAGAGTTCTACTAGGGTCACAACAATTTTGACTAAGCTCAATGTGAAACAAGCAGCATATGTGTAAAGGTTTTCAAATGTAAACACTACATATGGCTGTGGTGGGAATTTCATCATTGAGGAACTTATCAATTTGTCATTTTGAAAAATAAAACTCCAGAATTCAAGCTTTACGTTGAGCAAGATCATAGCAGCCCTATCTATCATATCATACCTCTCAACAACTTAGAACTAGAGAATGCATATGCTACCCACAAGATTCAAGTTCAAGGCAAGATTTACCAACAAACCTAACTCTTGAGAGAGTACTAAGTTGTAAACTAGCATTAGAGAGGAATAAAGGACAGAGCAACTATTCATCATCTCAATATAGGAAAATTATACACATTCATACCGCGCATGAAAAAGGGAAATATTTTTGTTCTTTTTATGTTTTGCAAATTTTTATGGATTTTCAGATTTAGCAAATGCAAGAAATAAAGGGAAGGGGAAAGATACAAGTTACCGTGAGAAGGGGGGTCCTCCCCCAAGCTTGTTCTTGCTCATATCTGCTGGTTCGGGTCGTAGCCTTGGGGGCGGAAGAAGGCATCCCAATTGTTCTGATTCTGAGCCATCATCGCGTTCAGCTGGCGGAATTGGTTGTCGCTGAAATTCTGCCATTGCTAGGTGTCGGTGACATGTTGCGTGAGAGTTTGTTGCGTGCTCTCGGTGCGCAAATCAATGTCGTTCACCATCCTTGTCAACTTAGCCATCCCATAGTTGAGTTCACGGAACCCACGGGATGAGAATGACCGAGTGGCAAAGAATGGCGGTCCGCTTGAACTTGATGACGTCTGCATGGGGTAATTGTACTGAGATTCCCATGCTCCGGCCTGCCATGTTGATGCACCCGCCTCGTCCTGTGGCGGGGGCTGCTCCCATACCGGATCTCCGGTCGGAGTGTGAAACTCCGGTGTAGGCTCCATATGCCTACGGGAACGTGTCGATCGCCCTGAAACACTATGCCTGCGAACTTCTCCCACTGGCTCAAGTGGGAGGGTTAGTGCCCGACAGTGATACAAACGAAGACCCGGGTTAGGTAACGGGAATTCGTTTGTATACCCGGAAAAGTGATAGATCAAGGTATTATTTGGACCATGTTTCAAAGTATGTCCTTGCACAAAATAGTCCTCGCCTAGAAATTCTCTATCTACCGTCAAATATTCAACATGAACATTCTCAAGCAGACCACACTTCTGCGCAATGCGAGTAACTAAAGAGGTGCACTCAATTGGTCCTGTCAACTTTATATTGTCTAACCATTGATCAATCATGCATTCCGTGGGTGACACCCTGTTGACTTTTGCTAAGCCATATTAATAAATCATCCCCGGCAACGGCGCCAGAAATGCTTGTTGACTTTTGCTAAGCCATATTAATAAATCATTCCCAGCACGGGGCCAGAAACGGTTCACTAATATGTCCCAGAGTCAAGTAGGTAAAATCCGCAAGCGCACGGAGAATACCGCTGTAGCATTTCACCCGGAAGTATTCAGGGTATCGTATTTGTTTATCCCAGAGGAAGGTTATGATCAAGAAGCGTTACTAACATATAAGATCATGTTAACAATTAGCAAGGATATCTAACCAAGACAGGCGGGTATATGATAATAACCGGGTAGTGTGACACACACAGAAGATTCCTACTAAATAAATAAAGTCTAGTGGAGGAAAGACTAGGCTAAGCTACTCCTACTATACATTCCTATACAGTTGCATAGCCTAAGTAGAATACATACAGACCCACACTCAGGTTCAGCAGTCAATAGTATAGCACTTCAGGCACGGACTTACCCCTGCATCCACAGGCGACTTCCGCCAAGAGCCTACGCACTAGCCTAGCGGGGAGGATTTCAAAGGACGGACAGGGCTGTCACCACCTGCCGCCTACCTCAACGAACCAGTAGACTAACGAATAATTGATGCAAATCAGTCACCCAAGTACCATACTTGCATGACCAAAGAGCACTCTGCCCCTCCGCGATTACTATTAACGAGGCAGAGTTACCGTACGAATACGATCACCAAACCCATGCTATACTTTATCAGCTAAAACTAAGCATAGAGACTATAACATATAAACTAGACTATAGTGACGGTATATAACTAGCATGACAATAGTAGTATAATAAATATAAACTACTATCACACAAGTAGACTATACTATCACATATATGGATCACAAAATCAAACAAGAAACTCATGACCCAAGCACAACTATATAGAAAAGATATATATATTGATAAGAGTAAAGTCTTACAAAAGGGAAAAGATACAAGAGCCATACCAATTCCAAGTGAAGACTTGGGACTAGAGAGCTCTAGACTCAGCCTAACTCCACTAAAACTCCAAGAACTACTACTAGCAAGAGAGAAATGCTTCTTGTGGTGTGTGTTGAATGTGAAGGCACACCCTCCTATTTATAGCCTCAATAGGTCGGCAAGGGAGAGTAACCGCCACGGAAGGCATCTCAAACCGTTATCAGGAGTCACGGAGGAGCCAACACGTGGAAGCCCAGGCGGAGAGGGCGCCCGGCTGGGTCGGCCGACCTGGGGGTGGCCCCTCCTGGCCTGTGCTTTCTTGGGGAGGCTGGTAGGTGGGTCCTGAGGTCGGTTCCCGCGGTATTACAGGGAGTTACGTCGGTTAAGTGCTGCAAATGGGCCCTTTAATCCGTGTGACGTCCATGTGGCACTCTCTGATTGGTCGAAAGTGTGTTTTCTTGCCTTTTGAGGTGTTTCCTTCACATTTCCTCCTGCATGCACAAAGTTCTCCAAGTACAAGTGGAACTATATTATTGTGATAAAGCATGCGTGTATGAAATGCCAAATTCTCCTTTATTTGAGTATAGTTGACGGTTGAAAATGGTACTTAACAGCCGTCAACAAACTCCCCCAAGCTTACCCTTTGCTCGTCCCGAAGCAAAGATAAACTTAAGTTGTTGATCAGGAGTTGCTACAATGTCCTACTCCTCAATAATACTATGCGCACAACAAAGTACTCTTCCTAGAATTAAATATATTGGCGCATAACTTACCCATTTACCTTGATCCATGGGGCTTTTACACCTCATTGTCTTGGGCGGTTGAGAGATAGAACAATTGCAGGGCACCAATCACTTGCTCTAAATTCCGCTATGTTATTCCGGAGGTTTTCAAAAGATTTTGAAAATAAAAACCAAGTTCCTCAAATGATTCTCTCGGATCACTCAATATGTGTATGATTCCTCACCAAGGCAAAGTGTTGCCTATAATCACCTACTTCTAAATAAGGCTTTATGTGGAGCTCAAGGTAGGGATATATGAAGCACTCATGTTCACATAATATTGCTATGTCAAAAGACCGGATCCAAGAAAAAACATCAATTCAAACAATCTTGATCAAGATGTGCAAGTGTGTGGGAGAACGGAGGAATGGTGGATGGGAAGAAATAACTCCTTTTTGAATTTTCCTTCTCTTTTTTAGAGTTTCTAGGCTATGGCTATCTTTTGCTTGCTCTCTTTTTTTGAGCATTTTTTTTTCTTTTCTTTTCTTTTTGCATAGCCATAGTCCTAGTTTGCAATGAATACTTTGAGAGAGGGAATTTGCAATGGATATATGGAGTGTTTCTTTGGATGGATGGATGGATAGTGGCTTTCTTCCGGTGTAGAAGAATAGCTCACGGTGGATATGGTGGATATGGTGGATGCTATCTTCTTGATTTAGAAGGATAGCTCATGGCGGTGGATGTGTGTATATGATCTTGATCAAGAAAGCATGAAAAGAGTTCTACTAGGGTCACAACAATTTTGACTAAGCTCAATGTGAAACAAGCAGCATATGTGTAAAGGTTTTCAAATGTAAACACTACATATGGCTGTGGTGGGAATTTCATCATTGAGGAACTTATCAATTTGTCATTTTGAAAAATAAAACTCCGGAATTCAAGCTTTACGTTGAGCAAGATCATAGCAGCCCTATCTATCATATCATACCTCTCAACAACTTAGAACTAGAGAATGCATATGCTACCCACAAGATTCAAGTTCAAGGCAAGATTTACCAACAAACCTAACTCTTGAGAGAGTACTAAGTTGTAAACTAGCTTTAGAGAGGAATAAAGGACAGAGCAACTATTCATCATTTCAACATAGGAAAATTATACACATTCATACCGCGCATGAAAAAGGGAAATATTTTTGTTCTTTTTATGTTTTGCAAGTTTTTATGGATTTTTAGATTTAGCAAATGCAAGAAATAAAGGGAAGGGGAAAGATACAAGTTACCGTGAGAAGGGGGGTCCTCCCCCAAGCTTGTTCTTGCTCATATCTGCTGGTTCGGGTCGTAGCCTTGGGAGCGGAAGAAGGCATCCCAATTGTTCTGATTCTGAGCCATCATCGCGTTCAGCTGGCGGAATTGGTTGTTGCTGAAATTCTGCCATTGCTGGGTGTCGGCGACATGTTGCGTGAGAGTTTGTTGCATGCTCTCGGTGCGCAAATCACTGTCGTCCACCCTCCTTGTCAACTCGGACATCCCATAGTTGAGTTCACGGAACCCACGGGATGAGAATGACCGAGTGGCAAAGGATGGCGGTCCGCTTGAACTTGATGACGTCTGCATGGGGTAATCGTACTGAGATTCCCATGCTCCGGCCTGCCATGTTGATGCACCCGCCTCGTCCTGTGGCGGGGGCTGCTCCCATACCGGATCTCCGGTCGGAGTGTGAAACTCCGGTGTAGGCTCCATATGCCTACGGGAACGTGTCGGTCGCCCTGAAACACTATGCCTGCGAACTTCTCCCACTGGCTCAAGTGGGAGGGTTAGTGCCCGACAGTGATACAAACGAAGACCCGGGTTAGGTAACGGGAATTCGTTTGTATACCCGGGAAAGTGATAGATCAAGGTATTATTTGGACCATGTTTCAAAGTATGTCCTTGCACAAAATAGTCCTCGCCTAGAAATTCTCTATCTACCGTCAAATATTCAACATGAACATTCTCAAGCAGACCACACTTCTGCGCAATGCGAGTAACTAAAGAGGTGCACTCAATTGGTCCTGTCAGCTTTATATTGTCTAACCATTGATCAATCATGCATTCCGCGGGTGACACCCTAATTTTCTTAACCATGGCATAAAGTATTTTCAATTCATCTTGCCGGACAACCCTAATGTCACCTCGAGGAAACAAGGTCATAGCCAACCACACATGCATAAATCTAAGTGTAGGATTATGGATGGCACTTGTTCTAGGCTTGGGACCCCACTCGTTTCCGGAAATCTTTTTCCAAAAACTTTCTTTATGGAACCCCTTTAGCGCTTTATCTAAGTCTAGCCTACATTTAGGATTTAGACCTAGCATAGCATGAAGATCACCCCATGTGACCAAGCGCTCTTGCCCAAACAAGCGAAAAGAAATGCCTTCATCATACTTTCTAAGGGTGCATAAAAACTGCATAGTAAGCAAACGAGAACCCGGCTCATCTACTTCTACGAAATTTAGCCAACCCATAGTGCGAAAAATAGAGGCAAGTTCTTCTCTCATACCTATTTTCTCGAGGAAGTCCGGATCGAAGCGTCGGGTGTGGGCGAATGGCCGTTCTCTCATGAGCGCGATGGCTTGGCCCTCGCGGTTGTCCTTGATGTCGAGATGCTCCTCGGTGATGAGCAAGGCCGGCCTTTCCTCCGGAATTTCAGCTTCGGGGTCACCATGCCCCGGACTTGGTGTGAGCTCGACGGAGGATGCTTGACTCGTGCTTGCACGAGTGCTTTTTCTCCGCTTGATTCCGGCGACTTGCTTCATTCGTTTGAACATGGCTGTACACAAGAACAAACACAAGACAAGAACAAAAAAAACAAGATCGAACAAGTGTTCGGGTGAGCGTTAGTGAAAACGACAAACCTGAGCTTCTCCGAAATTGGTTTTCTTCTCACAACAACTTGCAAATGCACTAAAACAGAGGGGAAATATTTTTTTTTTTGGGTTTTTGGGGCTGTAGTAAAGTTGAAGAACACGAAATTTTGGGAGAGCAACAAGTGAGCAAAGGAGGGGAGTGAAAGATGAGCTTGGGATGGTGAAGCTCCCCCTCCTGGGCGGTTTTTATAGCCAAGGAAGCAAGATGGCCGTTAGCAAGAGACAGAGCAACGGCCATATAGCCGTTAGGAGAAAGGAGCACAGGAAAAAGTGGGGCCAGGGGGTCGGCCGACCTCACAAGGTCGGCCGACCTGGCAGGTGGGCCTCCTGGCAGCCCCCTTTTTCCTATGTGTTCCCCAACGGCTAGGGGATTTGTCCCCTGCTGCCTTTTTGCTCAAAAAGCTCGACAAAAAATCTTTTCAAAATGGAAAGCCCAAAAACCTATTTTCTAAATTTTCAAAAATGCAAATGAGGTTTGAAAAATTCCAAGGTGGCTGGAAAAATTCAAAAATGCAGAAATGCAGTGGTCGGGAAAAATCAAAATGTGATGGAAAGCAAATATGCAATTAAAAGAGCAAATATGGATAACTACCGGTTTAACCTCCCGGCGAGGACTCACCTTTTAAAGTCCGACGAGCGGGACTTTTCTCCGGCGTTCAGCTCGATGAAGCGTTGTCCGGTCCCGGAGATGAAGACACGGATGATGCTTCTTGTTTCATTTGCCACACCTTCTTGGTCTTTGTTGCGGTCGGTGGCTTCTCGGGCTTCGGAGGCTGCGGTTTTGCAGGCTTCACAGCCTGTTTCTTTGCAGACCTCGGAGGTTGCTGCCTTGTGGACTTCGGAGGCTGTTGCTTAATGTGTGACCTTTGCCTCCTTGCCTTCATCGGTTGTTGTTGTGCAAAATTTTCCTTCTCAAGGAAGTTCTTCATGAATGTGATGAGGCTGTCCTTCTTTGGCGGAGTGACCTCCACTTCCTTGATGTTGCTTGGGTTCGGCCCGTACTTGATACGGATCATGTTGCACTGTTCTTTCCTTGGCCGAAAGTCAAACTTCTCCTCCTTGCCATTGATGTGGAAGCGGATTTCTCCGGCTCCTACATCGATGCGAGCATCCGCAGTGCTGAGAAATGGGCGTCCTAGGATGAGCGGTGTGCTCTTCCCGACGTCCATATCAAGCACTACGAAGTCGACGGGGATGAAGCAATCCCGGATTTTCACTGGAATATCTTCGGCGATCCCCGCCGGATAGCGGACCGTTGAATCGGCCAGCTGCAGCTGCATCGGCGTGGGGGATAGTGTAGTGTAGTTGAGCTTGTCGAAGACATCCTTCGGCATGACGCTCACACTTGCCCCAAGATCACATAAGGCATGGTCGAAGTTCTGTGTCCCGATCGAGCAGGTGATCGTGGGACACCCTGGATCTTTCTTCTTCTCAGGAAGCCGGTTGAGTATAGCAGCGCTACACTCTTCCGTCAGCTTGACAATTTCTGTGGTCGGTAGTGGGCGCTTGTTGCTGATAAGATCCTTGAGGTAGCGAGCGTACGTGGGTACTTGTATCGCATCCAGCAAGGGCACGTTGATGTGCAGCTTCTGGATTACCTCAACGAAGCGTGTGAACTGCTCGTCCACGGTGGGCTTCCTTCTTGTTTCAGGAAACGGCATGAGGCTCGTGTCATAGAACTCATGTGGGGCCGTTTTCCTGGGCGGCAGTTCTTCTTCTTCTGCCGGCTTCTCAGCTGATGTGTCCTTTCCTGCATGGTTAGGGTATGGCGGATCCCGAGTGGACTTACCTCCTCTCGTGGTAACCGCATTAACATTTTCTAAGGGGGTCTCGGGTTGCCCCGGGATTTTCCCCGACTCAGCAGTAGGAACAGCAGCAGCTAACTGAGCTAATTGGGTTTCTATCATTTTATTAAAGCTCAGCTGATTCTTGAGAGCAGAGGAGACACCCTCTATTTTAGTGTGGATGCTCTCAAGAGTCTTATCAGTGGTGGCAAGCTTTTTACTGATGTTATCATTAACCTTAGCTTAACCAAGCACAAGATCTTTCAAGGAGGGCTGATTATAACCGGAATTAAAACCAGAGAAGTTGCCAGAGTTACCTCCTTGGTAGTTGGGACGTGGTGGACCCCAACTTTGACCTCCTTGTGGACGGTAGCCGTTGTTGTTGTTGTTGCCCATGAACATTACGTCCTCACGGGTCTCAGGGCAGTCATTGCCCGAGTGTCCCGTGTTGCCACAGACCTCGCAAGTCATCCGAGCATCTAGGGCTTTCACTTCTCCATTGGCTTGGTCGTCCATCTTCTTCATGAGAAGGTCAATCTTGGCGGCGAGCATGTCAACCTCCTTGACGGAGTGCATGCCTCGCTGGCGAGGTTGGAGGCGTTCTTCATTCCAACCTTGGTTGGACACCATCTTCTCGATCAAAGCTTTTGCCTTGCTTACAGTGAGCGAGAAGAAGGCTCCACCAGCAGCAGCGTCGAGGTGGTCGCGGGCCGACGGAGTAAGCCCGTTGTAGAAGTTCTGGATGATCAGCCAATCATCCATCCCGTGGTGGGGACATGCCAGGATGTACTCCTGGAGCCTCTCCCATGCCTCAGGAATCGACTCCTTCGACTCCTGCTGGAAGCTTGAGATCCTTCCGCGGAGGGCATTGGTCTTGCCCAGCGGGAAGAACTTTGCAAGGAACGCAGCTGAACACTTCTCCCAAGTGTTCACAGCTTCAGGGTTTGCGTAGAACCACTGTCTCGCTCTCCCAAGGAGAGAGAACGGGAACAGTCGAAGGCGAACAGCGTCGGGGGTGACGTCCTTCATTTTGAACGTGTTGCAAATCTCCAGGAATTGCTGGAGATGAGCACTAGCGTCCTCATTGGCTTTCCCACAGAATGGGCTAGCCTGCACCATGGTGATGAGACCGGTCTTGATCTCGAAGTTCGCTTCTCCCACATTGCCAGCTGGTCCCGTAGGGATGTTGGCAGCGGAGGGAGCGGAGAACTCGCGGAGGGTCTTGTCGGCCATTTGTTCAGAGCTTGATGGTGCGGGAATGACAGGTTCGACTGGCCGAGTCTCCTTACGAGGAGGGGTGAGCCTAGCTCGTGTCCTTCTCAGGAGTGACTCAGGATCTTCAGTGAAGTTTGTCGGCAAGTCGAAACCAGTAATACACTACCCTGTTTTCATACAAAATGCAGAAAACAAAGCAAGGTTAGCCTGCCTAGAAGATAGCCTTACTAATTGCAACACTTCTATATACATTAGTAATTTTTCTTAAATCATACGCCTTCCCCGGCAACGGCGCCAGAAATGCTTGTTGACTTTTGCTAAGCCATATTAATAAATCATCCCCGGCAACGGCGCCAGAAATGCTTGTTGACTTTTGCTAAGCCATATTAATAAATCATTCCCGGCACGGGGCCAGAAACGGTTCACTAATATGTCCCAGAGTCAAGTAGGTAAAATCCGCAAGCGCACGGAGAATACCGCTGTAGCATTTCACCCGGAAGTATTCAGGGTATCGTATTTGTTTATCCCAGAGGAAGGTTATGATCAAGAAGCGTTACTAACATATAAGATCATGTTAACAATTAGCAAGGATATCTAACCAAGACAGGCGGGTATATGATAATAACCGGGTAGTGTGACACACACAGAAGATTCCTACTAAATAAATAAAGTCTAGTGGAGGAAAGACTAGGCTAAGCTACTCCTACTATACATTCCTATACAGTTGCATAGCCTAAGTAGAATACATACAGACCCACACTCAGGTTCAGCAGTCAATAGTATAGCACTTCAGGCACGGACTTACCCCTGCATCCACAGGCGACTTCCGCCAAGAGCCTACGCACTAGCCTAGCGGGGAGGATTTCAAAGGACGGACAGGGCTGTCACCACCTGCCGCCTACCTCAACGAACCAGTAGACTAACGAATAATTGATGCAAATCAGTCACCCAAGTACCATACTTGCATGACCAAAGAGCACTCTGCCCCTCCGCGATTACTATTAACGAGGCAGAGTTACCGTACGAATACGATCACCAAACCCATGCTATACTTTATCAGCTAAAACTAAGCATAGAGACTATAACATATAAACTAGACTATAGTGACGGTATATAACTAGCATGACAATAGTAGTATAATAAATATAAACTACTATCACACAAGTAGACTATACTATCACATATATGGATCACAAAATCAAACAAGAAACTCATGACCCAAGCACAACTATATAGAAAAGATATATATATTGATAAGAGTAAAGTCTTACAAAAGGGAAAAGATACAAGAGCCATACCAATTCCAAGTGAAGACTTGGGACTAGAGAGCTCTAGACTCAGCCTAACTCCACTAAAACTCCAAGAACTACTACTAGCAAGAGAGAAATGCTTCTTGTGGTGTGTGTTGAATGTGAAGGCACACCCTCCTATTTATAGCCTCAATAGGTCGGCAAGGGAGAGTAACCGCCACGGAAGGCATCTCAAACCGTTATCAGGAGTCACGGAGGAGCCAACACGTGGAAGCCCAGGCGGAGAGGGCGCCCGGCTGGGTCGGCCGACCTGACCAGGTCGGCCGACCTGGGGGTGGCCCCTCCTGGCCTGTGCTTTCTTGGGGAGGCTGGTAGGTGGGTCCTGAGGTCGGTTCCCGCGGTATTACAGGGAGTTACGTCGGTTAAGTGCTGCAAATGGGCCCTTTAATCCGTGTGACGTCCATGTGGCACTCTCTGATTGGTCGAAAGTGTGTTTTCTTGCCTTTTGAGGTGTTTCCTTCACATTTCCTCCTGCATGCACAAAGTTCTCCAAGTACAAGTGGAACTATATTATTGTGATAAAGCATGCGTGTATGAAATGCCAAATTCTCCTTTATTTGAGTATAGTTGACGGTTGAAAATGGTACTTAACAGCCGTCAACACACCCTAATTTTCTTAACCATGGCATAAAGTATTTTCAATTCATCTTGCCGGACAACCCTAATGTCACCTCGAGGAAACAAGGTCATAGCCAACCACACATGCATAAATCTAAGTGTAGGATTATGGATGGCACTTGTTCTAGGCTTGGGACCCCACTCGTTTCCGGAAATCTTTTTCCAAAAACTTTCTTTATGGAACCCCTTTAGCGCTTTATCTAAGTCTAGCCTACATTTAGGATTTAGACCTAGCATAGCATGAAGATCACCCCATGTGACCAAGCGCTCTTGCCCAAACAAGCGAAAAGAAATGCCTTCATCATACTTTCTAAGGGTGCATAAAAACTGCATAGTAAGCAAACGAGAACCCGGCTCATCTACTTCTACGAAATTTAGCCAACCCATAGTGCGAAAAATAGAGGCAAATTCTTCTCTCATACCTATTTTCTCGAGGAAGTCCGGATCGAAGCGTCGGGTGTGGGCGAATGGCCGTTCTCTCATGAGCGCGATGGCTTGGCCCTCGCGGTCGTCCTTGATGTCGAGATGCTCCTCGGTGATGAGCAAGGCCGGCCTTTCCTCCGGAATTTCAGCTTCGGGGTCACCATGCCCCGGACTTGGTGTGAGCTCGACGGAGGATGCTTGACTCGTGCTTGCACGAGTGCTTTTTCTCCGTTTGATTCCGGCGACTTGCTTCATTCGTTTGAACATGGCTGCACACAAGAACAAACACAAGACAAGAACAAAAACAAGATCGAACAAGTGTTCGGGTGAGCGTTAGTGAAAACGACAAACCCGAGCTTCTCCGAAATTGGTTTTCTTCTTACAACAACTTGCAAATGCACTAAAACAGAGGGGAAATATTTTTTTGGGTTTTTGGGGCTGTAGTAAAGTTGAAGAACACGAAATTTTGGGAGAGCAACAAGTGAGCAAAGGAGGGGAGTGAAAGATGAGCTTGGAATGGTGAAGCTCCCCCTCCTGGGCGGTTTTTATAGCCAAGGAAGCAAGATGGCCGTTAGAAAGAGACAGAGCAACGGCCATATAGCCGTTGGGAGAAAGGAGCGCAGGAAAAGGTGGGGCCAGGGGGTCGGCCGACCCCACCAGGTCGGCCGACCTGGCAGGTGGGCCTCCTGGCAGCCCCCTTTTTCCTATGTGTTCCCAAACGGCTAGGGGATTTGTCCCCTGCTGCCTTTTTGCTCAAAAAGCTCGACAAAAAATCTTTTCAAAATGGAAAGCCCAAAAACCTATTTTCTAAATTTTTAAAAATGCAAATGAGTTTTGAAAAATTCCAAGGTGGCTGGAAAAATTCAAAAATGCAGAAATGCAGTGGTCGGGAAAAATCGAAATGTGGTGGAAAGCAAATATGCAATTAAAAGAGCAAATATGGATAACTACCGGTTTAACCTCCCGGCGAGGACTCACCTTTTAAAGTCCGACGAGCGGGACTTTTCTCCGGCGTTCAGCTCGATGAAGCGTTGTCCGGTCCCGGAGATGAAGACACGGATGATGCTTCTTGTTTCACTCGCCACACCTTCTTGGTCTTTGTTGCGGTCGGTGGCTTCTCGGGCTTCGAAGGCTGCGGTTTTGCAGGCTTCACAGCCTGTTTCTTTGCAGACCTCGGAGGTTGCTGCCTTGTGGACTTCGGAGGCTGTTGCTTAATGTGTGACCTTTGCCTCCTTGCCTTCATCAGTTGTTGCTGTGCAACCTTTTCCTTCTCAAGGAAGTTCTTCATGAATGTGATGAGGCTGTCCTTCTTCTTTCAGGAAACGGCATGAGGTTCGTGTCATAGAACTCATGTGGGGCCGTTTTCCTGGGCGGCAGTTCTTCTTCTTCTGCCGGCTTCTCAGCTGATGTGTCCTTTCCTGCATGGTTAGGGTATGGCGGATCCCGAGTGGACTTACCTCCTCTCGTGGTAACCGCATCAACATTTTCTAAGGGGGCCTCGGGTTGCCCCGGGATTTTCCCCGACTCAGCAGTAGGAACAGCAGCAGCTAACTGAGCTAATTGGGTTTCTATCATTTTATTAAAGCTCAGTTGATTCTTGAGAGCAGCACTACCCTGTTTTCATACAAAATGCAGAAAACAAAGCAAGGTTAACCTGCTTAGGAGATAGCCTTAATAATTGCACACTACTATATACATTAGTAATTTTTCTTAAATCATACGCCTTCCCCGGCAACGGCGCCAGAAATGCTTGTTGACTTTTGCTAAGCCATATTAATAAATCATTCCCGGCACGGGGCCAGAAACGGTTCACTAATATGTCCCAGAGTCAAGTAGGTAAAATCCGCAAGCGCACGGAGAATACCGCTGTAGCATTTCACCCGGAAGTATTCAGGGTATCGTATTTGTTTATCCCAGAGGAAGGTTATGATCAAGAAGCGTTACTAACATATAAGATCATGTTAACAATTAGCAAGGATATCTAACCAAGACAGGCGGGTACATGATAATAACTGGGTAGTGTGACACACACAGAAGATTCCTACTAAATAAATAAAGTCTAGTGGAGGAAAGACTAGGCTAAGCTACTCCTACTATACATTCCTATACAGTTGCATAGCCTAAGTAGAATACATACAGACCCACACTCAGGTTCAGCAGTCAATAGTATAGCACTTCAGGCACGGACTTACCCCTGCATCCACAGGCGACTTCCGCCAAGAGCCTACGCACTAGCCTAGCGGGGAGGATTTCAAAGGACGGACAGGGCTGTCACCACCTGCCGCCTACCTCAACGAACCAGTAGACTAACGAATAATTGATGCAAATCAGTCACCCAAGTACCATACTTGCATGACCAAAGAGCACTCTGTCCCTCCGCGATTACTATTAACGAGGCAGAGTTACCGTACGAATACGATCACCAAACCCATGCTATACTTTATCAGCTAAAACTAAGCATTGAGACTATAACATATAAACTAGACTATAGTGATGGTATATAACTAGCATGACAATAGTAGTATAATAAATATAAACTACTATCACACAAGTAGACTATACTATCACATATATGGATCACAATATCAAACAAGAAACTCATGACCCAAGCACAACTATATAGAAAAGATATATATATTGATAAGAGCAAAGTCTTACAAAAGGGAAAAGATACAAGAGCCATACCAATTCCAAGTGAAGACTTGGGACTAGAGAGCTCTAGACTCAGCCTAACTCCACTAAAACTCCAAGAACTACTACTAGCAAGAGAGAAATGCTTCTTGTGGTGTGTGTTGAGTGTGAAGGCACACCCTCCTATTTATAGCCTCAATAGGTCGACAAGGGAGCGTAACCGCCACGGAAGGCATCTCAAACCGTCATCAGGAGTCGCGGAGGAGCCAACACGTGGAAGCCCAGGCGGAGAGGGCGCCCGGCTGGGTCGGCCGACCTGGGGGTGGCCCCTCCTGGCCTGTGCTTTCTCCAGGTGGCTGTCCTGTGGGCCCTGACGTCGGTTTGCGCGGTATTACAGGGAGTTACGTCGGTTAAGTGCTGAAAATGGGCCCTTCAATCCGTGTGACGTCCATGTGGCACTCTCTGATTGGTCGAAAGTGTGTTTTCTTGCCTTTTGAGGTGTTTCCTTCACATTTCCTCCTGCATGCACAAAGTTCTCCAAGTACAAGTGGAACTATATTATTGTGATAAAGCATGCGTGTATGAAATGCCAAATTCTCCTTTATTTGAGTATAGTTGACGGTTGAAAATGGTACTTAATAGCCGTCAACACCGGACTAGGCTGGAAATCTCCGGACTAGGGCGGTTTGTCGTCCCATCCGGACTAAGCCGGATCAGAGCCATTCTAGAGAGGTTTTCTTTCGGGGAATTGCTCGGTCCGGACTAGGAAAGATTTTTACGTACTAGTCCGGGTCACTAACACTTAGCCATTTTAGGGGATGGGTTTGAGCTTCCGTGTTAATTTTGAAATGCAGGGCCGGACTAGTCCGGCCCCCGATACCGGACTAAACCGGGTCCCTGACACCCCAACGGCTCTTTTCCCTCTCCCGACTATAAATATACCCCTTTATCCCTATTCTTCGGTTGGCCACTCCATAGAGCTGAAAAACAAATCTGAGTACTCTCTAGCTTCCCCAAATCTCTCCCAAGCTTGCTACTTCGATTCTTGAGGGATTGAGAGGAGATTTGTGAGGATTTGAGTGAGACACCTCATATTTCATTGGAGCACTTTGGTTTCTCTTCACCATTGGTATTTCTTGTGTTTGTTACTCTTGGGGATTCATCCCCTAGACGGTTAGGCATCGCCTGGGGCTCCTAAGCTTGTGGTTGAAGACCCGAGAAGTTTGCATTGCCCTCCTTGCAAAGGATTAATAGTGAAAAATCAAGCTTAACCTTGGTGGTTGCTTGGAAGAGTTTTTACGGTTGAGAGCAACCCGGTCCTTTGAGGACTCCTCAACAGAGACGTAGGTTCCTTTGAGGGACTAAACTTCGGTGAACAAATCCTTGTGTCTTGTGTGCTTGTTTTGTTCTTGTTGTTCATATTCACTATTTGTGCCATATTATTGTTTCTCTCCAATATTACTTGTGTAAGCTTGCTCTCTAGCTTTCTTGTGTAGTTTTAAGGTTCCTAGCACTTGTTACTACTTGTCTCTAGCTCCTGGTATATTTGTTACATCATAGAAATCTATCTAGAGCTTGTTCCATAATCTGTCGTGTGCAGGACCCGGACTTAAACGCTAACCCTAGCGGACTAAGACGCCATCCTAGACTTCGACGCCAATACTTGCGTCTTAGTCCGGCCCCTGTTGGAACTAATTGATTTAATTAGTGGTTTTCAGGAGTATTTGCCTATTCACCCCCCCCCCCAGGCAACTTTCAGATCCCCAACTATACTGAGGCATCTCTGTTGGGTCTGTGTCTGCTATGTGCTGCACAATGGCTACAAGGTGCTTGTCTATGGTATCCTGGTGCGTACTCGTGAACAACACCCATCCGAACAGCCATAGCAGGTACGCCTCCAAGTGTCGACGAACTCGCTAGTCCTTTGACTGTGGGGTCAAGTTCCCAGCGCAAAACTACTCCAGCCAAACCTTAGTCGGTCCATGCTTGTCACTGAAAGCAAACTGCCCCTATGGTGCATCAACAGGGAGCACACCGGCAAAGCGAGCCAGCATCAACTGCCTCCAGTCTGCCTCCACAACAGGAGGAAAAACTATAGCACCTGCCAGTGGAAGTCCAAGTAGCATCGAGACATCCTCTAGGGTCGGCGCCATCTCACCTACCGGTAGGTGAAAAGTGTGTCTCTCTGGCCTCCAACGATCCACAACAGCGGTAAGAAGTGCACGATCCACTAGAAATCGTGGGCTAGGCCTCCCAGTCGGGTACAACATCCGAGCAAGAGGAAGTAAGCCTGCCGCGCGCAACCTGCAAAGTGCATTCATATAAAATTAATATGTGACAGATTGCATAATACAATGTTTTACGCATTTTTACACATACTTTGGAATCCATCGTGCGTCTAGTGTCCAGAAGTCATCAAAGGTCCTCAATCTAAGAGTGTCATATAGCTTGTCCGATGTAGAATATGATCGATGTTTCACATCGATCACAGAATCAATCAACTCAAGATTATCCATCTTCTTGCAAGTTGAATACACTGTTAATTAGACATACTTCAAAAGACATTACATTACAGAAACTTGAAACAATAATGGAATATAACAAGTGCATTGCAGAACCTTGAAATACATTATAGAAACTTGAAACAAAAAAAAGATAACAAATGCATTACAGAATCTAGGAACAATGAGAAATATAACAAGTGCATTACAGAATCTAAGAACAATAAGAATTATAACAAGTGCATTACAAAATCTAGGAAGCACGATGGAAATTAATAAGTTCATTACAAAACGAGGTAACAAAAATCCAACAAAGATATCCTACATTGGACATTCTAAGTTCCTCTCGATGACCCTCCATATTCATTGCGACGCCCTGTCTTTCGCATCGGAACACGTCTGAACTCAGTGCCATTTGGTCCTTTTTCAATTGGGTACAAGTTGCAATTCTTTTGTTGGTGATTCCCGCCACAAACTATGCACTCCTTTTGCCCACCTGTAGCTTGCGAGGAATCCATATCATTTCGTATACGTCGAACCTTTCTTCGATCTTTCACATAAACCTTCTTCTTAGGGTCAGGTATCCATAAAGGATCCCCCTCCGGTGGGTTGGTGAAATCACTAATAGCTCGCCAACCAAGTATCTCCCCCCCCCCCCCAAGTTGCCTGGACCGCTTCCTTAAGATAATACGGTGACACAAAATTATGGCTTTCAATATTGCCCTTTGCACATGCAGCAAAGACATGGGAGCATGGCAATGATAGTAATTTAGGCTTGTTGCAGGTACACTGGCATTGCTTCATATCAGGCCACAGTATACACTCCATAGTCACTTCAGAACGACCAACACCAAGCCCACTCCTCCCACGTAAGAGAACCTCAAACACTAGTTCTCGGTTACCAGTCTTCACAATCCTATGGTTGTGCCCCTTTGTACTTTTCTCTGCCATGCATTGTGTGATCCTTCTTGTGTATGAGACTTGAGGGTTCGCTACCTGAATGACTGCTTTTGCATACCGATCTTGAAGGTATGTTTGGGTGCCATGGCTAATTCCCTCGACAATAGCTACCGGTGGTAAAGATCGAGTTCCTTTCATCACCCAGTTATACACCTCTGCAAAGATTTGTTGTCATAATTCCATATCGTGAGCCATCTGTGTCTTTGATCAATGCCCATTTCTCAAGTGGCTCATCCTTTATCCATTTTGAGAAACATTTTAGTATCCTCCCCCCTCTCCTTTGCCTCGTTACACTACGTGAATCGTTCGGAAGAGGTTCCAGCCCCATATGTTCCTCACGTTCTGTAGTGGGAATATTTGCCACCACTTTCATTTGGTGGGTAGTTAATTTATCCAGCTCATCCCATAATTTTTGGAATTTATTCCTCCTATTCTGCTTGCATAGCTTCTTAAACATGTCCATCAATCGCTTACTTTTAAACTGCCTAAAAAAGTTTGCCCCTAAATGTCTCATGCACCAACGACTATGCAAGTCGGGCCAGAAACACTTGTCATTGGGATCTGTTTGCAATGTATGAATTGATGACAATAGTCCTGCATGACAGTCATGTAAGATGCAAACATTTGGTCTATTCATTACGATGGCCTGCTTTACCCACCGCAAGAACCATAACCAACTTTCAGTGCTTTCCCGCTCCACAAACGCAAATGCAATAGGAACCACCTGATTCTCACCATCGACCCCAATTACAGTAAGGATCTGACCCTTGTACTTACCGGTTAGAAATGTACCATCCACACATAGCACGGGTTGACAATGTCTAAATGCTTCAATCATACACCCAAATGACCAAAAAGCACATTGCAGTACCCTTTTCAGATCTGTATTTACAAAGTCATGCATGCCGATAATAGTTGCAGGATTCCTAGCTTGCATTACTTCAAGCAGTGATGGAAGGTTGTGATACGAGTTCTCATATGTACCAAACCTCTTTTTCAATGCTTTCTATTTTGCTTTCCATACCATATCATATGTTACCTCAAAACCATTTCGGTTTTCTATGGCATGCATTATTGCAAAAGGAGACATGCTCGTCTTCTGAACTATCTCAGGATAGATGTGCTCGGCAATAAATCTGCTACTCATATTACTGTGTTTCAGCAAGGTCTGCTTCAACGTGCAAGAATGGGGCATGACTATACTTGCTATAAATGTAACCTTATTTTTCGGCATGTAATCGTGTACATGCCACGTACAATCCTGAACCGTGCACTTCACGTCATATGTTCTAGGATTTGAAACGACCACTCTAAACTCTTTCTTCTCTGAAAAAGCCCACCGCATTACAGCTACCTGCAAATCCCTCTTATCACGAAACATTTGTCCTTGACAAACGTCAATGGCATCATACTCCAAGGATGAATTGTGTCCATTGTTGATTGTCATGTTATTCATGCTAATCCAGTCATGAGGCTCTTCATAGTGCATGCTCCAGCCTCCGTTTTTATCTACAAATGTATGAAACTCTTCGTCATTTCGCTCCATCTCGTCTACAATTGCCTCGTTGTCCTCCCTTAAGTCAGCTATCATTGTATCACTGCTTTCGTCCATCCTTTCCTGACCAATATTTCCTTCTGTACCACTAGTCATCTCCACATGTGGGCTACAGGGCATGGCACCAATGTCTTCATTCACAGGAAAGTAATTTTCAACAACCACTTCATTTGACTTGGGGTTGGAGGTCTACCATCAACACTTTGCCATTGCATAAGTAAAATATGGCTAAAATGTCGTTGTAATCCTATTAATATAAATTGCTTTCAATGTTTACTGCTGCTTAGCTCTACAAGTTCTCATTTTTATGACCCTTTTTTTTAGGAATCAAAGCTTTCACCAACAATCAATAATCACAAGGATTCACATTTAATAAACCATGCAACCACTCATAAACTACACGACGTGTCATCTCCAACGGCTCTGTCAATGCACCATCCACATACTGAAAATTTACTTAGATCTATGACCTTCACCATAAAAAAAACCCAGAAACTCAATGCACCTGACATTCCTGATTACAAAATAATTCATAGTTTAATACAAATAATAATATTACAGAATTATATAAGTTATTATTTATAAATAATATTTATAATAATCTTGCAGAATAATATCAATCATTATTTATGTGCTTCCTCATTCTCTTATTCTTATTTCTTCATTAAAAAAATACACTAGGAAGCTACTTAAAAAATACACTATGTCCAAATCTAACTACATCAATCTAACGAATTTACATTCTCACTAGAGAGCTTAAATCAAGCTAAAATAACTAAGAAAATTTAACTTCATTAAAATCTATAAACAAAATTATTTAAAACCTAAAACCTAATTTAGAACAAATTAACTTATGAAATAGGAAAAAAAAACTTATCGGCCCACGCTGCCGAGCCCACCTGTCAAGGACGCCTCCCGCGTCAGTCACCTCCCGCATGCGCGCCTGGGCAGCGCTGCCCGGCGCCTGCACGCGCGCGGCTGCCCCAACGCCTGGCCGCGGCTGCCTGTCCCGACGCCTGCCCGCAGCGTCACCGCCGCCTGTCGTGCGCGTCGCCACCGCCGACGCTCCGGCCACCAAGCCCACCCGCACGCACCTGGCCGCCTGCCCCGCTGCCGCCAAAACTGTCGGCCTTCGCGCTGCCGATGCCTGCTGCTGCTGCTGCTCTCTCTCTCTCTCTCTCTCTCTCTCTCTCTCTCTCTCTCTCTGTCAGCGCATATGGAGGCCAGGGTCACGGGGGTGTAGTGAAAAAGGCATATCGGTAACTGCCCAACCGATAGGCTTATCGGTTACGGGCCAACCAATTAGCCTGTCGGGGCCAACGGTCACCCCGACTACCGACGTGGTCACGTAGGGCCCATCTATCAGGTGAAGGCATGACCGATAAGTTCCAGTTGGTCATTGGGCTGCCGATTACCTACCTATCGGTTGGAGCACGTCCGACTGATCTCTATATTTGCAATTTCAACAAAACGTGTTCTCATCTGCAATTTTTTATTAAAATAATATTATTTAAAAAAAACGCTACTACACTGGGTGGTGGACGAGTTTTTGTGGGATGATTCGATGTGGAGCTCGAGATCAACGGTCCTCGACCCCGTCCGCTAGCTCTGGATCACGGTGTACCCAGTCCACAAGCCACAATGTACTGTATCCACATACAACAAGACACAAGTCCACACGCCAGCAAAGCTCCCACCATCTCCTCTCCACACGCATCACAGAATCGCCAGATCTAGTCTAGCTTTGGTAGCTGCCAGGCAGAGCAAGGCGCGCTCATGGAGCTCGCTGCGGCAGCGATCAGCAGCCTCCTCCCCAAGCTGGGCTCTCTTCTCACCGGCGAGTATAAGCTGCACAAGGGGGTGAGGGGGGAGATCAGGTTCCTGCAAGCCGAAATGGAGATGATGCAGGCTGCCCTCAAGAAGGTGTCCAAGCTGCCGCCTAATCAGATTGATGATGATGTCAAGATCTGGGCGAGAGACTTGAAGGAGCTGTGCTACGACATCGAGGACAGTGTCGACGATTTCTTGGTGCGTATAGATGCACCTGTTTATGCCAACCCAAAAGGCTTCAGGAGGTTCTTCGATAGAACCTTGGGCTTGTTAACAAAGGCCAACAACCGCCGTCATATCGCCACTGACATCAAAGAAATCAAGAGGCGCATCGAGGAGGTTGCTACTAGGCGAGAGAGGTACAAGTTTCAAGATACTGCACTGCAGCCTGACGAGAAGCCCATCGATCCTCGCGTGCTGGCTAGCTTCGTAGATGCAGCAAAGCTCGTCGGCGTTGAAGGCCCTACAGAGAAGATTGTTAGCCTGCTAACCCATGGGAAGGGCGGACAAAAGCAGAATCTAAAGGTTGTGTCAATTGTTGGAGTTGGAGGCCTAGGCAAAACGACCATTGCCAATTCTGTGTATCAAAAGCTTGGGGGAGAATTTCATTGTCAAGCTTTTGTCTCGGTGTCGCTTAAACCCAACGTAAAACAGATTTTCAGCAGCATACTACGCCAAATTACCCAAGACACGTGTTCCAATGCTGGAGAGAAGGAACCCGAGGAACTTATAAGATGCATCAGGAAATTCCTCATGGATAAGAGGTATGTTACATGCCTAGCTAGAATGACTAAAGTTTAATTGTCACAGTTTACTAGCGACATGTTGTGTTTGTTAAAGAGTGAACAAAGATAATTGTAGTGCCATTTTAGTTGCCTAAGAACATCTTTCTCCGTCCACAAATATAAGCACTTTTAGTTGCAAAAGTCCATGGTGGTGCAAGCCTTCATTCGTGACAATGTCCTAAACTGTAACTGGACACAAAAACATATTTGACTGAAATATTTTTACTTGTTTTTTCTGCTCAAGAATGTTGCCAATTTTTTGTAGCTAATTGTCTAAGTAGTAATTGATAGATCCATTAGAATTTTTATTATTATTAATAACTTACAAAATAACTAACAATTTCAGTTAATTACTATAATTTCTATTCATAGCATACCCTTAGTGGTATTGCATAACTGTTTCTGTCATACAGTGTCATTGACACTTTTTTATGGAGGAATTGAACAACACTGGTATTTTAAACCCCAAGAATTCTTACATTTATGGATAATTGGAAGAATACTGGAGTCCTTGTATTAGTGGAATGATGGAGTATTTTGTTTGTAAGGCATAAAGCACATTTATTGTCCTACAAATCTTCCTCGGCAGCCTTGTCTGCCAATATGTGTGTCCATTTCATGATGCATGTCAATTTTATCCAACACCATTGTTTAATGAAACAAGTCATTCTCAATGTTACAAGTTATACTTTTGTACACAAGCATTGTTACAGATTTATAATTTTGTCAAGTCTTACCTGATGTTTATATAAGAATCATGCAAATTTAGGTACCTCATTGTAATTGATGACTTATGGGACAAAGAAGCATGGAACACCATCAATTCTGCTCTAATTGACAATAATCTTGATAGCAAAGTGATTTTGACAACCCGTAACATGGATGTGGCTAAGTTTTCAGCTGTTGATGGCACATTGTATGAACTAGATCCTCTCTCTGATGAGGACTCTAAAATCTTGCTTTGCAAGAGGGTATTTAATGAAGAAGATTTAGTTCATCCTGAACTACAGGTGGTAACAAACAAAATTTTGAAGAAGTGTGGTGGGATACCATTAGCTATCATTACAATAGCTAGTATGTTGGCTAGTAGACCAGCATATGAATGGTATGATGTATACAGTTCAATGGGTTCAGGACTTCAAAACAACAGAAGTCTTGAGAACATGAGGGAGATATTATATCTTAGTTATGGTGATCTGCCTTCGTATCTAAAGCCATGTCTACTATATCTAAGCATGTTTCCTGAGGATTCTGTGATTTCAAAAGATCACTTGGTAAGACTTTGGGCAGCAGAAGGTTTTATTGATAATAAATTGGGGAGCAATATTTATGATCATGGATCCATGTATTTCAATGAGCTCGTAAACAGAAGTATGATTCAGCTGTTGGACATGGGTGAACATGAACTAGGTTGTCGTGTACATGATATGATACTTGATCTCATCCTTCTAATTTCAGCTCAAGAAAATTTTGCGACCATATCAGAAGGCTCAAAGCTCATATCTCCAGTTCTCCAGATTCGGCGATTATCGGTACAAGTGAACAAGGCTCATAGGGAGGAACAAGAAAACACGGGAGAGAAACTGATGGCAGCAACGGTGAACTTGGCCCATGTCAGATCACTCATTGGATCAAATAATTATTCTTTTTGGATGCCAGGACCAGAACTGTCAATGTTTTTAGTGCAAGAACTGTCAAGGTTTTCAGCTCTTCGTGTTTTGTCCATGCGATTGTCTCAGCGGCATGACTACAATCCAAAGGATCTGGGGAGTTTGCATCACTTGAGATATCTTGCTCTAGAAGGTTATCTTAAAACAGAGCTTGTAGAAGAAATTGGAAAGCTACAGCTTCTAAAAACTTTAAGTTTGTTGGGTCTATCTGTAACAATAAGATATCTGCCATCTAGTATTTTTCAGCTACGGCAGCTTGAACATCTGATTATCGACCACCGAAGTGTGAAAGAAGTTCGTGGGATTGGAAATCTAACGTCCCTTCAAACACTATCAGGTCTTCGTGGAAAAGAAACACCACATGATCTTACTGAGATAGGCAACCTTACAGAACTCAGGATGCTGAGCATATACAGGTTAGAAGTAGAAGAGAATGAAAATATCTTTCTCAAAAGTCTATCCAATCTTGGCAACCTTCGCACCCTAGAATTTTGTGCCTATAAGTGGCTTTTGTCCCTAGACTGCATACCAGATGAATGGAGGGGCCCTGTACATCTACAGAAATTTAATGGATCCAAGGTAATATTATGTCGGGTGCCACAATGGTTTTCCTCCCTCTCAGAACTCTCCATCTTATACATCCGGGTCAAGGAACTAGGACAGGACGATCTTCAACTGCTTGGAGCTTTACCCGTGTTACGTTTTCTTAATCTAGAAGCAAGGTCAATGCCAGTTTGGTTACGTGGAGGAGGAGTAATACCTGCACCTGAAGTGCGGTTGGTTATTGGAAGCGATCACCCTTTCCGGTCCCTTGCAGAGTTTGAGTTCTTAGGCTTGCGTAGTTGGCTGGTGTTTGCTCAAGGAGTCATGCCAAAGCTTCAAAGGCTTAAGTTAGACTGTGACGTAAACGTAATGAAGAGAAATGGCGGTTGGCTTGATGTTGGCTTGGAGAACCTCACTTCCCTTGAGCGTATCTGTATTACAGCTTACCCTGATCTAGAGGTCGAGGAAGCAAAGACCATGATCAGGGATGTAATTGACATCCATCCAAACCATCCAACTCTCGAGTTGGTGCAACCATCCACTTATCAAGACCGTTTCAAGTAATGTCAAATTCTGTTAAATTCATTGGGATGTTTATTTACAGTGATGTGGCATTAATTTACAAATAATGTCAACCATCCACTTGTTCAGCTTGTTATTTTAATTCCACGGATATTAATTTACTGTAACGCAAGTATTGTCAAAATATGCAACGCTTAACAGTGCCCATCTTTTTTTTTTTTTCTTCTTCCCTTCGTTGAGGCTGCCACCGAGTCCTACTAACTCCTAAAGGACAGCAAAATCTGCCGCAATCAATATCTCCTCGTAGGCAACGGGTCGATGTGACATTACGTGCGAGCTCGGATCATAGGCTAAACTCCGTCTCATTAGTTTGGCAATCTGAATCCAGCTAATCTAACACAGCCAGTTTCATGTGGGCACCGAATGTGTTTTGGTATTTGACACGAACCCTATTAAATTAATTAATGATGTAGCACTCAAATGTAGGTTCATGGGTCTTGAGTGTAAGCAAACACATTGTTCTGTGCACACGAAGCGTGACGTGACGGTTTGTGACCCTATGAACCCGATATCCGCCATAATAAAACAATCCTACTCACATGTCGTTCAATGTTCAGGTGCAGTTCATCCAGATCTGGTATTGAACTCTGACCATTAAAGTTTCAGGAGTGCTACTGTGTGGTTGCTACTATAACTATCCACCCATGCGTTTTATATTTGCCCGCTTTTTGACTAAGGATTCTTTAAGGTATCGAGTAAGGATTTGGGAAGTTCAACATAGTTGCTTGAAGGCATAGAGTTCCAGATCGTCCAAATTAGAATCCTCTCTAATGTGGATTTTGACAAGCAGTTTCCGATAGCAGAACTTATCGGTTTGGCTCTAAGAGATAAACTGATTCAGTAACCCGCCAAGCAATTGTATCTCCCGGGCTTTCTTCGAAGCAAGCTCAAAACGTTTTTTCTTGCCGTGCTTGCAGTCTTTCACCTCCAAGCGAAAACCCACGCCGTCAGTACCACGACCACAACTCCCTTTAGCAAAACTCGTAAGCAACAGCACAATTATTACTCGGCAACTGGCACAAAGAAAATCAAAATAAAAACACAAACCACAATCCACGAGGATGTCACGTCCTCTCCAGAGCACAGAGAAATAGCACGATGAGAAGCGTTCTCAAAGAAAGGCGATAACGAAGCAGCCTAGAACGCAAGAACAGAGGAGGAAATGCAGGTGGAGAAGGGCTCTCTGGACCTGGTGCTGGTCCCATGCGGGCTAGTGATCATGTTCGGCTACCACCTCCTCCTGCTCTACCGGATCCTCCGTCATCCCGGCACCACCGTCATCGGCTACGAGAACCACAACAAGCTCGCATGGGTCCGCCGCATGGTCCAGGTAAGAATCCAGCAAGAACCGCGGTATCCGGGTTCGTTTTAATCACGTTTCTCAATCTTTCTGAAGCTTTCTGGAGCTTAGAATGGATGATGTAACGACGGTAGTGTTGCTGTTTGTTTCTGCAGGCGAGTCCAGACGAGACGGGGCTGGCGCTGAGCGTCATCTCCAGCAACATCTCGGCGTCGACCACACTGGCTTCACTGTCCATCGCGTTGGGATCGCTTATCGGAGCCTGGGTGAGCAGTACCACCAAGGTGTTCATGACAGAGCTCGTCTACGGTGACCGGAGCCAGGCAACGGCTACCGTCAAGTACATCTCGCTCCTCGTCTGCTTCCTGGCGTCATTCACCTGCTTCATCCACTCTGCAAGGTGATCTTTTCATTGGTGCTGTTTGCTCTGGAAACCTATCGCTGTGAAATTCAGACAGTGAGTAACATGGCAATGGAAACCTATCGCTGTGAAATTCAGACAGTGAGTAACATGGCAACAGATTCTGACCTGCTGCTTGCTGCTCAATAGGTACTATGTCCAAGCCAGCTTCCTGATAACCACCCTGGACTCCGACGTCCCGGCGAGCTATGTGCAGCACGCCGTGATCCGGGGCGGCAACTTCTGGTCGATGGGGCTCCGAGCTCTCTACTTTGCGACAACGCTGCTCATGTGGATCTTTGGGCCGATACCGATGTTCGCCTGCTCGGTGCTGATGGTGATCATACTGCATATGCTGGACAGCAACTCCCTGCCGCTGCACCAACACCAGTTTACAGTGAGGAAACGGCACGAGCAGAGGGTTCTCACACCCACACTTGTTGCAAGGCAGCCCAGCCCTCAAAATCCAATCTTCAGTAACCCAATCTTGTCACCTGTAACATTTTTCAACTAGTTTCAAACATGATGGTACAGAATATGGGTGTTCTGTCATTCTGTGAAGTTAAGATGCATTAAATTAATGCTCAATTTCAAAATTTTCATTACAAATATCAATCCCCTAGAACAAATCATACATAAAAGAGCTACGAATCAACAGATCAGATCACAAGACTGTCATCAGCTATTCTCTGTAAGTTCATGGTTCAGCAGTGATTTTGCCTTAGCATACTGACTTTGAGACGGCATCTTTTTTCTAATTTCTACAGAAGAACAGTGGGAACGTTGGGGTCATTCCCATTGGACTCAGCAGATTTCTTCTTGCCTCTCTTCTTCAGTTTCTTCTTGAACCTGAACTGTTCTTTCAGATGCTTCTCCCATGCTTTCTTGTGCTTGTTGTAAATGAACATCGCAGCTCGGGCATCCTCAATCTGTAAGAGTGCCAAAAATAGCCATGCTAGCAATAATGAGCATAATTGACAAATCAGAACTAGGCTGGAACAAAGAACACATCTTACAGAAAATAACAATGCATAATAAGTTATATGAAACATACAGGGCAGTGTTCACTCTGCTGAATTTTAGCACCAAGTACTTGAGCAGCAAGGTCCTTCAGTGATCGCCTCTTTCCTTCCCTAACGAATTGAAATTGATGTGTAAATACTATTTTGGGCAAATATAACAAGAATAATTATGCCATAGAAATGCTCCAACCATCTAACCTTCGGAAAACATCATATTCTGAGGTATCCCTTATGTCCTTTTTTGGGTGGCTTAGTAGCAAAACCTACAAATGTGAATCAAATTAGGCAACAACATAGGATATATAACGAATGGATTTATAGGCACCAACAACCTTAAGATCATTGTGCAATGCATGCCCAATAAGAATTCTTCCTTTAATTAGCTCTGCTACTTCCTTCTGCGCAATCCAGAATTCTTTGGCTGCAGTGACATAAGACAGTTGCATAACCCACAAAAATCACTGCTCTCACTGCAAAATAGACTAAGACAAGGTAGTGTTGTCTCTACCTTTATTCATGTGCTTAGGTCTAATACCACTAATACGGGTACGGTAATCCACTATTCGCTCCACTGTTCGAACATATTCATCATATACAACATTGCCAAAAGAATTAACCTGATAAAAAGCATAATACGATTAGATACTGATATTCAAGGATGGGAATGCATTTACACTCCGTATATTTGGACATTTCAAATAAATTTCATCAAGTATTTTATTGCAAGTAAAAAAAGGTACTACAAAAACATAAACACCAAGTACTACAGAAACTTATCCAGCAAGCATTACAAAGTGCAGAACAAAAAGAACTTAGGGCAACTTTGGTTTTCTGGTCTATCATTACCCTGGTCATGGAAGCCCTGGTTCTTAAGCATATGGCTATCCCTCTCACATTCTCAGAGTCAAGGAAATCATTGCCCCTTTTCCCAAAAGTAAGGCTAGTTAAACATTGCCTAGACTTCTTGTTAGTTTTCCATTAAACTCAAGCATACTCGTTAAACTTCAAGAATAACCTTTACTGCTAGAAGGCTTGAACCATTCCCATCATCAACTGTCTAAGTATAAATGCACCTAAATTATCATAGGACATCGTAAATCAACTACATAATAAGTTATGTGCACTTATCCTATAGATCCTGAAAAGAATTTACATTTTTTTCTTGCTGATAGTAAAACATAAGAACAGTATGACATTTGCAACAATTCTTGGTTTCCTTGACACAGGGTTAGCACTGAGTATTAACATGAAAGTCTGTCTTATAATTTAATTCATAGTTCAGGGATAAAGAATACCAAGTTGATAGCCAGATCTTTAGAACATTTGAATCAATTTATTGTTTAACATATGCACACCCTATTGTATCACTCCAAATCATGAAATACATGCAAGTGTTATCGATAACAAAGTTATTACAGTAGAACAGTCCTGATATAGCATTTTAATGGGACTAGAAAATAGTCACATATTTAAGAGGCAACCATGTTACAAGGGGACAAGACAACACTATACAACTATCGCCAAACATTATAAACCACATAACACTACTTTAGCAAAGCATTTCTCAATAAAACAATATGTGTACACTGAAAGAACAGAAGATTGACATACTCCCAAACTCAAACTCCTGATAACATGTTACTGAATCAATGGTCTGGATATTGCAAGTTACTAATGCAATCTTGTAAAAACACTTTCTTGCAACCATATAAAGCCATCCAATTTTAAGAAGTTGTTGTTGTATCCAATACGAGTCACAGAGTTAATGAAACCACCTATATGCTGAAGCAAACATCTATGAATAACATCCTCCAACTATGAATTGTCCATCTAAACTCCAAGGCATCTACATGTCCAAATAAACTCTGGACAGAAACTGACTGCGATGTCATTTCATGGACAAATCTGGGCACTACACTGCTGTTTCATGATAGACAGGTTTGGCAGTTCCAGACCCTCTCCGATTTGATTGAAATGAACAACAAATTCCAGGCCTATTTTCTCCTGCATCTCCCATAAACTCCCAAGTGTCCTCTACCGTCATCACATAAATTGGTAACTAAGCATATTACTATATACTACTAATAAAAACAGACAATCAATCAGCGTTTACCAAGGTGACCCTGCCGAGGGCGCTCTTGGTGCCGTCGGAGCCCACCCCGACCATCTCGCAGTCCACAGCCAGCGCCTTCGTCAAGCTGAACAACAACACCATCATTTCCAAACAACGATGTCAAAACCCACCTTAAACAGGCAATCCCAAACATCTGGCTGCCCAGGCACGCTCACCTTGTGTCGTCAGAGGTCGGCTCGAGCCTGACCTCCGCATCGGCATCTGTATACGGAGTCGGCTTCGCGGGCTCGGGTGGTTGGGGAGGGCCGGTCCGGTCCTTGCGCTTGCCGAGGTGGGTGGCGGCGGGGCGGTGTGGGAGCTTGGCCTGGAGCTGCGCCCAGTTAGGGTTCAGGACGGTGGGCCCGGCTGGTTTCGGCTTGGGCTTCCGCGTCCGTTTTGGATTGCGGTCAGTGTTGGGGTTTGCGGCTGTGGCCGGCGGGGTGGACGACGCCGGCGGAGCAGCCATGGACGATTGCGGCGCGGGAGCCGGCAGCCGGGGAGGCGGAGTGTGTTCTTTTCTTTGGCGTGAGGGCTTTTGTAGGAGGGTTTTGCTAGTTTTCTCGCTTTTTTGGTCCCACTTTTAAATTATTTCTTTTAAAAAAAATATATTTTAAAATTATACTCCTCCGTTCCAAAATTATTATCGTCATTGACTTTTTTATTACCTTTAACCATCCGTCTTATTCAAAATATTTTTTCAAATATGAAAAGTTACAAGTTATATTTAAATTTTATATAATGATAAAATAAATTATAATAAAATATATGATAATTTTTAAATTTTTTTAAAAAAGACGAATGGTCAAAGATAGTAAAAAAAGTTAATGACGACAACAATTTTAGAACGGAGGGAATAATTTGTAACACTGACTTTGATGTTATCATTTAAGTGCACTCATCGTTGATCAACATGCAATATTTATGATCTGCTAAATTTTCACTTCTTCAGTTTCACCTAGTGGTCTAGTTTAAAAATATTCAAACTTTTTTTAGACAAAAAATATTCAAACTAACCGGCTTCTTGTGCTATATGATGGAACTTATGGAACTTGCACAATGCTCATGAAATAAATTAAAACTAGTAAAGTATCCGTGCGTTGTTATAAGAAGAAAAAAATTATTTTTATATGAAAAATATGCGTGAAATTTCTAACTCTTGTCATGTTCTCTCTCGAAAACTTTTTACTGGATACAAACAACGCAACATGTGCATATAAATCAAACTGTGCTGACTAGACGTGACACAACGTATGTGTACAAATCGAACTTGCGTGAGCTCACACCAAACTAATCCATTACATAAAACCAACACAAAGAAGTACTTTGAATAAAACGAGTTATCTAAGCCTGATAGTGTGTTGTGTTAACTTCATGGCATAAAAGGGACCAACGCGGTACAATTTATGATCACCTTCTTCCTAACGGAAGTATGAAGGGCAGATTGGTCCTTTAAGACGTCTCTGTTAGTTAAAACAGTCAGAATGTAGTGAATATTGGCAACAAAGGAATATAATTTATCTGGCACTGGTATTAACAGGATATAAGTTTTCTAGGTGGTAGCGAGGGATTTTAGGTTTAAACCAATGGTTCTGAAGGAATTTTCCCTTAAAACTTTTCTTCAAAAAACAAAAGAACAGAAGGCGGTCAGAATGTCACTATGTCTGCAAGATTACATGGTACCAATACTTGCTGCTTAGTTTCGAAAAAAAATAAAAATAAAAATACCTGCTGCTTCCTAGAATCTTACAGGGAGAATCTAGTAAGCTTGTACAACAGCAAAATGAACTCTCTAAACATTTTCCGCCTCTACTTCCTAAAGTTTTAGCGCCAGCTTCAGCTGCTGGTTTAGGTCATGACTAACTCTGTTAGCCATTCAAGATTCATGTGTCGGTGTCACTTCAGTTACCGAACTCCCTAGGATCAGAGACTGCTCCAGACGTTCTCTACCTGACTAAAGAAAACCCTGATATCAAGAAACCATTTCAAATGGGTGCGGGCGGCTAAGACTGTCAATGGCATGGATAAGTTTCCTCCGTGGACCTACAGCAACAAGTCCCATCTCTTTCAGCTGGCTCATTGTAAGAGAGACTAGCTGATACATCCCAAGCTTCTCACTGTCCAAAACGTCGATAAACCATCCGAGACCACAATCGAAAAGCCAATTCTTCAGTCCACCAAGCCCAGCAACCCGTCTCTCAAGAATCCGTGCTCGCATTATCTTATTCGCGACATGTGAAGAAACAACAGGCATCCTTGACTTATCCATGCTTCCAGTGGAACTTGTGACCTTCCCAGTGCCTGGATAAAACAGTCCCTGAACAGCCTTACCTATGCCTTTTGTCAATTCTGATTTCACAACAGGGGCAGCAGGACTGTGTGACAGTATATCAAGTGTCATCTTTGGAATACCTTTGTGGACTATACTTTCAGCATGGTTTTCTAGAGCTTTCTTCCTACTGCCATCCTCTAGAGGGGAGTCCTGAGATTTCTTAGCAGTCAACTGCTCTGGGTGCTTCTTTCTGGCAGCATCTTCACTACAATGTTCAGTACGTATTTTGGGAATATCTGCTTGAGGATTTGCAGCATCAGGTGATGGTGGAGGGATTGATATGGTGATCCGCTGTTTCTTGACTATTATCCAGTCATCATTGTCATCAATGATGTTTCTTGAACATGATGGATCAGTGGCAACCTCTGGAAGTGGTTCCTCATCATAATGATCAAACATGGCTAATGTAGTGCTCATAAACTGTTTTATGCATACGACACAAAGCGTCCTTGGTGTTTAGAGAAGTACCTAATAAGATTAAGAAATAAACAGCTTAATACTTACATTCTAACATACTGCCAACAGTAGAAAATAGTGGAATGCAACTATGTGAGTACCAAGATATAAAACGACCTACTTTAAGAAGAAAGGTGGGTAGAGTGAACATAAGAATATAACCTCGTGGCTAAGGTACAAGAAAGTATACAGTGTACTTAACCTGCAAATACGAATAGCATGAACCACCTACTAGGGATAGTTCCATTGGTACTTCAGTGATCAAATATATTTATTGGTCCCATTATGTTGTTGAAGTATAGATGTATTGCCCATCCTTTCCCATAAGCTTAGGCTTTTGGGTTTAACTGGTTGATGCATACAAACTTAATATGGTATCAGAGTCAGAGGTCTCGAGTTCGAATCCTGACGGGCGCAATTTATTAAATAAAATTGTTGCCGACTCCTACTTTCCACGTTTGTGGTCTATGACAGCTTTTCACGTGAGGCGGAGTATTATTACTCTTATTTCCACATTAGCGGCCTTTGAGACCTTTCACGTGAGGGGGAGTGTTGAAGTATAAATGTATTGCCCATCCTTTCCCATCAGCTTAAGCTTTTGGGTTCAACTGGTTGGTGCATACAAACTTAATATATGTAACATATATTCTCCAGTCCACCATATCCATAGTAGTTCAGCCATATATAATCAGTTCAATGTTCATTAACTAAACCAAAGGGCATTAGTTCTGTCATATTGCTAACTCTCTAACTTCCACAGTGTTAACCGCTTAATTGCAGAACAGACCATTTCATAGATGTAACAGCCTTGGGGCAATACAAACCAATGAGTGGGGCCTGTATAATTGGATAGAACAAGTGTGGAATGAGGGGGACCACTGTATCTAAACTATACTCACCACCTCATCATGGGATAAAGAGGTAAATTAACAAGTATCATAAATGAAGCTACATGGCAGCAAAAAAAGCAATAAAGAATGAAACGTCATTAGATAAGCTACCTGAGTCAGAGGAAGAGTGAGTGGTAATAACTAAGATAAAAGAGGAGTCTAAGATCCAACAGGGTAAGCAACTACAGACCCTGTAACCAACTCTTCTGGGACAGTAGCAGCTAAAGCATTGCTGTGCAGTGGTGAGGAGACCCTGGAGACAACATAGGGTTGTTGGATGGCGTCAGCACATAAAAGTTGGGCTGGATAAATGGAAGCAGGGAGGACAGCCAGGTCAGATAATTAGGAGAGGCAGCTGATGGACTGCTGAACTAGAGTTCCTTCACTGCTTTTCGTTTTTGGTTTACAATCAATAGTACCAAAAAAATTCATACACCTAAAGATTGATTCTTCAACTATATTTGTCCAGCTCAAGATTACTAACAGAACTGTCTAACATATTTTACTAGAATAAAAGGAGAAAGTTTCAGGATTTCCTGTTTTTCATGCCAGTACGATTCTGAATTATACTGGTGTATGACACATGAGGAAATATATTTACACAAGAAAAGCATCGCCGACAAATCACGCTATGCAAACTTATTCAAAAAAGAAGTGCAGTATCTTGAGTTTATGAGTCCAATGACCGTTGTCAATAGATGCATAGGAACTATTGGGTTCAAAAAAATTAGATAAAAGATGAATTAAATCTGATTATCAGAGAGCGGATGCCAGTACTGCACTGTTGAAATTGAGTAGCTAATAATCTAGCCGTCACAAAGCTGAAACATGTGGGTTGCAATTTGCACTTCCTTCTCATTACAAAAAGTGGAAAAACACCAGAACCGCTTTGCTGAATTACCAGAAAGGAAAGATGAAAATAACTAGGACGTGCAGCTTAACAGCTACCAGGCCACGCCCGCGCCGCCTCCCAGGCTGCTGGCCTCGCCCCAAAAATGAGGTCACCTCCTCCCGTCTGCAATAAAGCCGCGCCTACTTTGGGGTCTCGGATCCAGTGTTCGCAGGGAAGGGAGAGGGGTCAGATTGCGTATTGGGAAGGAGGTTCCAGGCGTCAAGAAGAGTTGCTTGACCAGAGAACATTCCAGAAGGGAGAAGAAGGGCAGATAGGTGCATACCCAAGGGCGGCGTCCAACACCGGCGCCAGCAGCGAAGAAGAGAAGCCTTCCCGGAGTTCGGCCGGAACCATTTGGTTTGGAAGTGGAAGGGGGGAGCCGGAACTGGACGACTATGGAAGACTGTTCAGGGCCTCAGGCTGCGGACATGGCCGGCTTTGACGCATTCTTCATCCAGTGGGCTGGGCCTTTCCCTGGACCTGGACCAGCTAGGAAATGCAACAACCGTCTGGGCCCAAGATACGAATCGAATCATTTAGCCTTGAACACCTCATTTCTGTTTCGGATTGACTTTAGCCTCCACATCCATACCGATTTGATACCAAACGTAATGCTGTTTAAGAAACACTAGTTTTCAAGAAATTCAGAAACCAATATGAGCAAATATATCATTTTCCTTTTGATAAAAAAATGAGCCAACATATCATGTTGAGGGATTGGAAAGATCACTGATCCAATCGTACTACTTCTTTATCTAAAAAAACATCGTACTACACAATACAAGAATTCGGATGAACAATGACAAACAATCAGCCAAGAAACATTAGTTGCAAAACTCATGTGTAACCATTATGCTACACATTAACATGCTACTACACCTGAAGATTGTGCACACAGAAAAGAGAACCCCTACCCCATTGGATCCACCTGGCACGCCAACTAGTACTTAAGTACTCCGTTCTGGAGTCAAAACTTCACCGGTACAAACACATCAGCACTATCTGCCTACAAGCCTAGCAATAATTTCATAACTCGTTGTCAATTATGTTCCTTATCATCTCAATAGGAATCAATCCCTCTGTGCGTATGGCATCTTTGCTTTGATCTGGACTGAAGAAATATAGCGTCGGAAGTCCTCTTACCTGAAGGTTTGGCAGGATGTGTTAGGAGGGAAAACTAAGAAACTTGATGCTTTGTTGGCTCAATCACATGAACGAATGTGTTAGGATACCTGCATATCTCTTGCAAATTCATATTCATCATCTGTGTCCACCTTCACAAAAAGGGCGTTATCCTCATATTCAACTGCAAGCTGCAACAGTACAATGTAAGAAATGCTTAACGACACTGCAAGGTGGATATAATACAAAAATACAAAAAGATATATAGTAGGGTTGGAATATGTGAACTGTGAACCCGACATATGATCAGTAAGTGTTTACACAAGGGAACAAAATTCATGGACAGGAACAGTTCTGTCACCACAATGAACTAAGCATTACATATCTGGCCACTCAGCTACAGCAGCAATTTGACTATGTTCTTGCAAATATGCTTTCATCCCTATAAGTGTATCTCCCAGTCCTGAAATCGATGAGGAGAAATTGCTCCACCAAGATGCTCCACGGACACTACTTATCCTAATCCCATTCCAGCTACGATGTTAGGCCATGTTCATCTTCCTAATCTAATTATCCCAATGTGAAATATTTACCAAACTAAGAGCATATGGCGCCAGAATAAATGACCAAAGTCCCTTATAATCAGCCTACGCATAAGTTTTTTTTTCTGCCTCCTTCTCAAGAACAGATTATACATCTGGGGTTTGCTTATGGAGGAAAAGTATGTCCCTAGAATTTTATACATGTGAGCAATGCATTCTGCAGCTAGAAGAGACTCCCAAGAATTTCTTTTCAGTTGCATGGTTCATGGATTGCTGAATCCAGCCACTTCAGAAAATTAAGCATTTCAAGCACAAATGGAGTATTCCGTTCTACATGGGGATCATAATCCTCATGGGGGCACAATCTAGCTTTGTACCCTTGCTTCTTTTTCTTTATTTAGCCTGCCTCCATTCACAATTCTATTTTGGTTAACTTTAGTATAATCTATAGGGCATGCTCCCTCCAGTTTCTTCAGAACAAGCTAGGAGCATAAGTTGGATACAGTAGATGTTTTTTCTCATCAGCCACTATGACACCACACCACTTCACAATATAGTTTACTAGAAAATGTTTTCAGTTCCCTTTTAGATGAAACTCTTAACTTTTCAAATTAATCTCAGTAACTGGTGTCCAGTGTCTACTCCAGTTTGGAACTGCTCTAGAGTCTAAACTACATGTTGCCATGGAAGCTTTCAGAACTCATCATAACCTTATAACATTGCCTAAATCAGCTGAGCCAATAGCTCAAAGTAGAACAATCAATTTCCTTTCCATTTCATCTGAAGTTGCAATGTGCCACCAATGTTCAGGTTTCAGATCAATGGACTCAAGACTAAGAACGCAAGAACACCCCATCGATTACGGTTTTACAGACACACCAGTGGCCAAACTAATCAGAACCCATAATCCAAGGAAGTGGAACAACAGGCAGGGGGGGCGTGGCGTACCATTTCGATGTCCTGCGCCATTTGCACGCAGGGCCCGCACCAGGTCGCGTAGAAGTCCACGATGAGCGGCACCTTCCTCTCCGCCCTCACCAGCTCCTCCACTTCCTTGGCCGACACCTTCTTCTGCAGCCACGAGCGAAGGAAAATCGGTCATCACCGGAGGAGCCGGGAGCAGCGAACGCGAGAATTTCGACACCGAGGTGTCGCGCCGCGTACCACGAGGTAGTCCGGCGCGATGTACTTTCCGGAGCCCGGCACGTAGGACGTCACCGTCTCCGTGGCGTTCCGCCGAACGGTTGGCGCGCGGCGGTTGCCGGCGCCGACGAGGGCGCAGCCGCGGGAGCTGTCCCTGTGCGCAGGGGAGCCCGGGACGGATTGGGGTAGGCGCCGCGGGAACGAGGCTGCCGGTGCTCGGGGAACGGCGCCGGCCGCGGAGGCCGGCAGGAGCAACGAGGCGGCCGCGGCCATGGCGGAAATGATGGAGAGGCACGGGGGAAGGGCCAGAAGGGGAGGGAGAGAAATCCTATCCTGTCCGCGCGACGGGAGCTGGTGTTAGCAGGAAACGCTGTGGCCAAAGGACTGTGGGTTTAGAGTTTAGACCAGGGTTCAGTGGAACCGGCCGGCTGGGTTTGGTCAAAAACCAGCCGGTTAATCGAGGAACGGAGTGGCTAATCGTTTAGCTATAATAACTAGCTATGGTTAGCTAGACAGAACCGGCCGGGACCGATTCTCCGGTTAATCGAGATAACCGGCTGGTTCCAGTCGGTTATTAAAACCCTGGTTTAGATAGATTTCAGCTAGGCCAACTGATTTGAAGCCTGAACAAATAAAATGTCAGAGGCTATGTTTGTTTTCTGCCTATTAATTTTTAAACCCGTCTTATCAAATATTAGCATATTAATTAGAAGTATTAAATATAGATTACAGATAAAAGTCAGTTCATAACCCACCTTTTAAATGATAAGATGAATCTATTAAGACTAATTAGATTATGATTAGACAATATGATGTTACAGTAAACATCTTTTAATAATGGCTTAATTAAATTTAATAGATTTGTCTCGCAAATTAGCATCAAACTATATAATTAGTTTTATATTTAGTTTATATTTAATCACTGTATTTAGTGTTCGAAGTAGTATATTTAATCACTGTATTTAGCGTTCAAAGGATTGATGTGACATTACCAAATAAAATGTTTCTTTTGAAAGGTAAATGCTTGAGAGGTGTTCGTTTTTATGGGTTAAAAGGCTGAAACTAAGTTTTAGTTTAAATTTTAGCTCTATAGAAATGAATAAAAGAGCTAAAAGTTAAGCTAAATTTTAGCTTTAGAGAAGAAAAATAACTAAAAGAAAAGCAAAACTTTAGCCATCTAGCTCCTCATGGAAACGAACCCTCTTATTTACATTAGAATCTAGTACCATGTCTGAAGGAGCTTTTGCTGATTTTTTTTGGAATCTTTTTTAAGTATGGTGTTACATATATTATATTTTTGTTCATCAAAAGCCAATTCGCAACGACAATTTTTCAGCTATCAAAGACACATGCTAACTAAAAAGGCAGATGCTCTGATAATACATTTCATGTAAGACTGAAGTTTCGCTCGTATAGACTATTTTCATTTTTACTCTGATAATATATTTCATGTAAGACTGAAGTTTCGCTCGTATAGACTATTTTAATCAATTTTATTAAGCACTACAGCACGTTGCATTCATCGTTCTTCACTATCCGGCACGCCGGAACACCGGCAACAACCAGTCTCCCGAGTAGGCAGCAAACTTCGTTACATGCGTGATAACTATCAATTCAAGATAAAACAAGGCTTCTGATGTTTACATCTCCCGCACTAATTATGCCAAGTGCTATAAATGACCAAAGCTACGTAACAATTTTATTTAACTTCTCAAATCACGTGTTACAGCTATGCTGTTCACACTTCGCTTAGTACACAAAAATTTTGCGCTGAGTACAGACGTATGACAACTATTTGACCTATATCAAAGAATCTACAAAAATGTAACATCATGTTAAGTGAAGTACAACAATATTCCAGCCCGGTTGCTCTTTTCAGCGCCGTTGTGCCAATTCGCCATCTTGAGGCTGCGATAATGAACAATATTGTACTCCAGTAAAGCAGCAATATGGTTTCTCTCACTTGGCGTGATATATATTCCCTAGATATCAAACATGGCAGGCACAACTTAATCAAGTCAGAATATATTCTGTCTCTAATTGAACGAAATCACAATTGAAGTTTGAGGAACCTCCATAAAACCCAGTATATTCAGCTCTCCTATATATCACAATGCTTCTTCCTTGACCATCTAGAACATGATTATTATGCCAAGTTATTGATTTTAACCAAACTCTTGCATGATCGGGTTGAAAACAACAGAGATTACTGTAGTTCAAATCACCTGTAGTAGAGAAATATACAATCCACTGGGGTGGCAATAGCATATGGTTTGTTTAACAGAGCTCCAGATTCAAGTGTTCAAGCTTCCACGCCAGAGGAAATGTGTAGTTCATCATCGCCATTCCAACACAGCAAGCTGTCATGACCATCTACCGGCAACCAAATAACAACTCAAACATGTGACCTTCCCTTAAAACATTTTTAAGAACCCAAGTGCCAAACTGTGACTAGATCAATCACTTGGAATTTTGTGACCTTTTTCTTTATAGGCATATAGAGAATCCGAAATAACTCAGCGAGTTGAGCGCTGTGACTGGGGAGTTGATGGGTAGGATAACTCAGATTGTTCACCACTCCGCAGTTTGGAACCATCACTCTGCAGAAAAGAATACAAGCTCAAAGATATGTGATGGAAAAATTAAATACCTTTTTAGTGCAACCAAAACTGAGTATCCACCAAAAGAAAACAGCATGAATGCATGATTCAAACTGTTTTAATCCATATGAACAAGTTTATATTGAAACCTGTGATGTTTCAGATTGTTGGCCATGCTCCATTTGCCGGTTCCTTCTATCCTGAAAGGGCAACAGTTTCTTATAGCAAATGGCAAACAAGATTCAGTGAGGGCAAGCATGATTGTCCATCAAGTGTTGTGTTAGAGAAAAATATCAACACACTTAAAAATCCAGCAAGTATACTTCTTAATTCACGTTGGACAAAAGTTCAGTAGGACAGCAAAGAAGCAACACAATTGTAAAATCTGGCACCAGATTCTTAAGATCATGCAATGCTCAAATCCTCCTGTAAAATAGAACTATAACAAATAGTTGCTCCAACCAAGAACACATCGATACTGTAGCCAAAAATCATAACCGTAATATTATAGCCAAATTTGGAGAAGTCCGGAGTTATCCAATCTTTTCAATCAACTACTCAGTTCTTTAACAGATTTGTCAAGCCCATAAAAACTATACCAAATGCAGGATCACAGATCAGCTTGCTACCAGACAGGCAGATATGAACAGATACAAAAAGAGATGAGAGGGCTGCAAGCTGGGTAGCCAAAGCTGGCATCAACCCTTCTATATCTGGTCAGTGACATCATCTCCCAATATGAGAGTTGTAGCTGGACCCTCTGGAGGCTTCTGAAAAACACTTGGCACGAGGCCACAGGACGGGAGTGGATGTGGCTAGAGAACAGGTGGTTCAGATGTGCAAGAATGAGCAGAAGGGAAGAGTGGAGGCCACAAGGCATGGGATTACCATGAGAATTGACAAATATCTTAAAGATAGGTTTTGCTTTAGTTCCTCTTTAGAAAAGGATAGTGTAGAATAGGTAATATAAACAAAGTATCCACAATAAAGGAAATATAAATATAATGGATTCAAAAATGAAATATGCATGAGCTCAATAAACCAAGATTTGTTTGCCAATAGATCTAATCTGAATTTTCCCTATATCCACCCCCTCACTTTCTCTAGATGGAAGAAATATTCGCCAGTGTCGAGACTTCTGCTCGGCAATAAATCTATAGGGCTACGTCGGGATTAAGAACTCGATGGTTAAGACACAAGACGCCGATTTAGACAGGTTCGGGTCCTTTCGATGAGAGTAAAAACCCTACGTCCTGTGTTCTGTGGTTTGTATTGATGTTGTGTTTCGTGTATTTCGTGTCCCTTGATGGGGGTTCCCTGCCGCCTTATATATCCGGTCGGCAAGGGATACATGAAGAGTTCTACTCGTAGTCTACAAGGATTTATATAGAAAGTCTATCTCTAATTGCCTTGTGCTCTAAGCCGACTCGGTCGGTTCCTTTATAGATGAAGTATCCGGTCGTTTATCGACTTAGACATAACTATATATACCCGTAAGGTAAGCATTCCACAGCAGCCCCCGAGTGTTTCCTGATTTTAAGCTTTGACCTACCGAGTGATCTTCGAGATTATGTGACTAGATCACAAATTAGAAAGACCTCTTGATTAAAGTTCCTAATGGATCTGATACGCTGACTAGATGCACCTGATCAGGTGTAACCCCCGACTCTTATATAATTTGAAGACTAACAAATAATGCAAGAGTCTAATAATATTAGCTCTTAACATTTTATTATATATAATTTACTCAAACCATCAAGTTCGAGCTTAAGTAAACTCCTGATCATCAAACCAGAAGGTCAGTTAGCAAGACATCAATCTTGCCGACCGATTAATAGAAAGGCTGAGTGATACACACTCTTGTCCGAGTGACTGGTGAATCTAAATTTCATGACATCAATCATATTTTAGCCCATATAAAAGAATATGACATCAATCATATAATAGTACTGAGCTAAATGACATCAATCATAGTATAGCTTTTTCTTAATGAATTGTCACTCTACTTAATATAAGTCCAATTTTGATAATTAATTACTGACATCAATCAATAACTTCTTTTGAACTTATACCCGTACGACCATCAAGTCCTCTGCCACATGATCATCAAATCACATAGATACGGAAAGTATTTTTAAGTGGATTTGCCATTACTTCTCAGCAAATAAGCCCCCGAGATTATTTCCCAAGGTTCATAGCTCTAATTATTTTTAAAGAATAAAACCTTTTACGTTATTATTATTATTAGACAAAAAAGCCCGTCACTGTGCAGCCCATACCAGCCCATGGGACCCAGAGACTAGGTCAAAAAGACAAAGGTATAAAAAGGGCAGAGGACTGTTGACTCCAAGTCCACGCCGCCATTTGCATACATCGCTTCGTCTTTCACGCGCCTCTCCTGTTCTTGCGACTCCTCTGCTTTCAGAGCTAGGGTTAACGCTTTCTCCCATTGCCACCGCAGATCTTTATCGTCATCAAGCCCCCAAGCATTAGCTAGGGTTTAGATCCACCGCATTATTGCATTCCTCGAAGATGCCTCGCAAATCATCCAAGAAGGCCACCGCCGTCGCTGAGTCCTCCTCGGAGCTGGAGATCCTGGTCCAGCTACGAGAGTTCTCGAAGAGCAACATCTCCACCGTCGATCTGAACAAAATGGTGGTGGACGGCATCCCCCCGGAGCAAGATCGCATCCCCCCTTCCAATTCATAACCAAATCGTAGTTTTCCGCTCGTTTTTTGAGCATGGCTTCGAAGTTCCCTACAGCAGTTTTCTGCGCAGGCTCCTTTTCTTCTATGGGATTGAGCTCGTCAACCTCAATCCCCACTCCATCCTTCACATTGCTATCTTCGTGCATATGTGCGAAGCTTTTCTAGGTATTCTGCCCCATTTTATTTTGTTCTGCCATCTTTTCGTCCTCCGACCGCTGCCAACCAAGGAAAACCGAGTTGCCATAGGTGGAATCGGTTTTCAGTTGCAGAAGAAGGCGGCCTACATCAACGTTCCATTGAAGACCGGGAACAAGAACTGAAAGGACGAGTGGTTTTACTGCGACAATCCTCCTCCTGTTCTTGCCTACTTCTCTGTTGCCAAGGCAATTCCCTAGACGCGGTGGTCAGAGAGACTTGACCCAGCCGACCCCCAAGTGGTCGCTCTGCTAGAGAAAATCGCAGAGCTAAAGAATGAAGGGGTTGACGGCATTACCATAGCAAAAAGCTTCATAGTGCGCCGAGTGCAGCCTTTGAAGAAACAGAGCCACCCCGCCTGAAAGTATGCCACCGACAACGAGACGAGGTGCCTGATCCGCCAAACTCTACTCTGCGTCGGTCGCGGTTATTAAAGATGTTTGAAGGAGAAATCATTCAAGATCATCTCTTAACCACGAAGGCATACAACGTGGGCACTCTGCGGGCCTGAGTAAGCCTCGGTCGTCTTGAATAATTCTGACGTACTTCTGAATAATCACAATATGTGATATCTTGATGTTTTTGCAGGTTTTGGACACTTATGTGTCACACCCTCCGCTCCCTCCGATCGATGTCGAGGGACCGGATTATGTTAAAAAGCCGCCGCAAACTGGTGGAGCAAGCTCTTCAGCAGACGCCCGACCAACCAAAGAGGTCATCGCCAACATCTCCACTGCGCCTTCTCGCCCCGACTTGCCCTCCCCTAGCCGACGAGTAAAACAGACCACTCACCGTCATGGGCAATATGTGGGAGATGACGATGATGATAAGGAGGAGCGCCGTCAAGATGTCAGCCTGCCGAACCTTTCATACTCTGACAGACCATTAAGCCAGTCGGAGCCCCCGAGCAAATCAGAAAGTGGTGCAACGGTGGCAAAGAAGACCGATGAAGCCGCCAAGTCCTCCTTAAAGAGGTACAATACTAACACACAGACCACTTCTACAAAGAAGAGTCTGTCAAATCAAAATCAAACAAGCCCCCAGGTAGGTTTCTTCGCGTTTTCGATTCTTATTATTATCAACTGTTAAGATTTAATGTTATGCTCTTTGGCAATCATAGCGGTCGGTCAAGTGATACTCAGAGCGCCCAAGGGTCTCAAGACACTCGGTCGGCTCCTGCTCCTCAACCGACCGACCCGGCTCAGCCGGTTCGCACACCATCAAGTGCGCAGACCGAGCCGAGGAAGTCGCCCAACACTCTAGCGCCCAAGCCACTGCCGACGCCTACTCCTCAGACCGTCAATCCTTCCCCGACCGGCATATCTTCTCCCCGTTATAAAGATAAGACCGTATTGGTCGAGGACTCAATGAGTCGGGTTGAAGTTGAGGACATGGACGTCATGCATCAGCACCGAGAGGCCAACAAGGTACATCAATACCAAATTTTTTTTTTCTTGTGCATTCAAACTTCTCCTTTAAAGGTATTGACTTGTTGTCAGCAGTTACCGACGAGCAGTTCTCCCAGGTCAAAAGACAAATTGAGAAGCTGCAGACCGACCATAAGGAGGTGACCGAAGCTCTGGAGCAAAGTCGTGCTGATGTCGTTGGTAAGATTGTAAACCAACTTCTATTTGCTTCTTACTCACTTTAACGCTAAAGTGTTTATTTGTGTTTTTAGCTCGTGATCAGAAGGTCGTCGACCTGGAGAAGTTAACTTTAAACCAACAGAGATTCTTAGATGCTCTGACTGCTGAGAAGAATGACCTCTCCAAGTCAGCTGAAGAGCAAAGCGCCGAGATCACTCGGCTGGCGAAGAAATTGGGAGGAGACCGAAGGAAAGCTTGAGGAGGCTAAGAGCAACTCTAAATCTTTCAAATGTAATCTTGCCAGTAAGCTATGCTTTCAAGTCTTCTATCATCACTTTTGGACTTTATCATCTAATACTCTTCATGACTTTTGCAGCCATATGTTACAGCGCTCGGAAAGCATTGGATTACATCCATGCTAACCAAATGGAAAAGACTAGGCACTCCTTAGAGTATTTGCTGGAGCACGCATCGGAGGTTATCGCCAACAACACCAGAAGAGTGACGACCGAGGCCGAGAGTCAAGTTCTGGCTATTTGTCAATCTTGGTCTCCCGCTCTGTCATTGGACAAAGTCAAGGAGTGTTTCAACCCTGACTTGACAGTCGATCAATGTCAGTTGCTTATAGATTCCATGCTGGAAACCTCCCGTGCCTTAGTCGATAATATAGAGGTCGATCTCATCGTGCCGTCTCCTCCAACAACTCCGGAGTTAGAGTTACAAGATGATGCCTCCTCTCCTTCACAGGAGTAATATCTGTAATGTTAGCAAACATTAGTAGTATTTGAATCAGAAAAAAAATATTGTCTCATGTAAATATGAATATTAATTCTTGTGCTTGCTTAGTTACTAAACAAGTTTGGAAAAATCAACTAAATAGTCATAAAGGCAATCTTCTGTTACTTAGGGCAAATCAGTCGGCGCCAAGCTACGTTAGTCGCGCTATAGCACTTAGACCTTTTCACCTTAAGTCTTTTAAAGACAAGAACAGAAGTTGTACCAGTCTGCCTTAGCATATTAGGTTATAATTTATAACTACATAACAAGCAGAATCGACCAATCGACACATGACCTCTCACTCTTTGGCTCTGGGTTTAGTGTAGTGACAGTCTGTTATGCAGCATAAATTGTATAACCGTAATGTTCCAGCATTAGACCAAAGCATATAAGACCGCATCAGAATATGAGAAATCGATCAGAAAAATCTAAAACTAGAATTTGTCAAGGTTAAGGAGTGATGGGACATCATTACTAGCCCCCTGACTCGATTGTTTAATGCTATAAATTAAGGAATCGAGATAAATAAGAATGAAATCAAAAACATCTTCCATCAAAAAGACTAGAATTTCATTCAATAATAATGTATGAAAATACAAGGAAAAAACTAAGTATAAAAGCAACGTAGTTGGTTGATGTTCCATGAATTTGGTACGTTATCGCCATCTTCATACATCAGTCGATAAGCCCCTAATCGAGTAACTTCTTCGATCACATAAGGTCCTTCCCATTTAGGGGAAAGCTTGTGCTAATTTATGGTTGATTGCACTTGACGCAGCACTAAATCCCCAACATGAGACTGACGACTGCGTACGTTCTTATCATAATAACGTCGCAAGCCTTGTTGGTATACTGCCGACCGAAACAGAGCGCGATCACGCAACTCCTCTGCTGCAATCAACTCAATCACTCAGTTGTCTTCAGAAAGGTTCTCGTCATATTCCTTGACTCGCGCTGATACGAGGTTTACCTCGGTCGACAGCATAGCCTCGGAGCCGTAGACCAACAAGAAAGGTGACTAGCCAGTAGCCCGACTGACATTAGTGCGCAGCCCCCAGAGAACCGAAGGCAGCTCTCGAACCCACCGTCCGGCATACGGTTTGATCCTATCAAATATTCGGGACTTCAACCCATGAAGAATCATACCATTGGCCCGTTCGACCTGCCCATTGCTTTGAGGATGAGCCATTGATGCAAAGTGGATTTGTATTCTCATCTCATCGGTAAAGTCACGGAACTCCTTAGATGTAAACTGAGTACCATTGTCGGTTATGATATCATGAGGAACTCCAAACCGAGTGAAGACCTTTCTGACAAACTCGATCGCCTTATTCGAAGTTATCTTGCCGACCAGCTTTGCTTTAATCAATTTGGTGAATTTATTAATAGCAACAAACAAATGAGTGAACCTGCCTGACGCTTTCTTGAAAGGACCGACAATACCAAACCCCAGACTGTAAAAGGCCAAGTCATAGGTATCATCTGAAGTTGCTGCGAAGACACGTGTGTTTGTTGAGCGAAGAATTGTTAGCCTTCGCACTTTCAAACGACCTGGTGTGCATCTTCGACCGCCGTAGGCCAATAGAACCCTTGCTGGAAAGCTTTACCGACCAAAGTCTTGAAAGCCGCATGGTTGCCACATACTCCTGAATAGATTTCTTCCATCAACTCTTTGCCTTCTGGAATCGAGATGCATCGCATCAAGATATTCGAACCTCCTCGTCGATAGAGTAGGTCATCCACCATCAAATATCCTCGACACCTTGCCTTTAACCTTTGTTGCTTATTATGATCCGAAGGCCAGCGTCCCCTTAATAAAAAATTGCACAATCGGGTCACGCCAGTCGGTTTTTATGTCGATATCATCTACCAGCTCAGCAACATCGGTCGTTAAGACGTCAGACCGAGGATAAATAGTGGGAGAATACAGGGTGTGTAAGAAAACACCGGGTGGGACAATCGATCGAGATGATCCCATCTTGGCTAATTCATCAGCCGCTTGGTTATTATCTCGAAGAACATGTTTGTAACTTCAGTCCATCGAATTTGTCTTCAAGCTTCCTTACTTGCCAGTAGGCAGCCATGTTGTCATCCACACAGTTCTAATCCTTGGTGACTTGGTTGATGACTAGAGCCAAATCATCAAAGATGTCAAGACGCTAAATGTCAAGTGATACAACAATGCGCAGACTGTGTAGAAGAGCCTCATATTTCGCAGCGTTGTTAGACGCGTGAAACATGATCTGAAGGACATACTGGAGCTTTTCTCCTTGTGGTGAGATGAGCACAATTCCTACATCCGCTCCAGGTAACTAGAGGGATCCATCAAAGTACATCTTCCAGTACTCAATATCTGCGGTGCAGGCGGCATCTGAATTTCTGTCCACTCGGAAACGAAGTCAGCTAACACTTGTCCTTTGATTGCCGAGCGGGGTACAAACATAATGGTGAACTCACCGAGTTCAACTGTCCACTTGACAATTTTTCCTTCGGCTTCTCAGTTGTGGAGGACTTCCCCGAGTGCAAAGGTTGTTTGAACTTCAATAGGATGAGCCTGAAAATAGTGCTCCGACTTCCTCGAAGTGATCAAGAGCGCATATAGCAGCTTCAAGATCTGGTGATATCGTGTTTTGGAGGCACTAAGAACCTCACTGATGAAATACACCGGGTTATACTTTTTGTACGTGACCCTCTTCCTCTCGGTCGACCGCTAAGACGGTGCTCACAACTAGAGTTGTGACCGATATGTAGAGCTGAAGCTTTTCTTGTGGCTCTGGAGACACCAGGACTGGAATATTACTGAGGTGGACCTTCAACTCATCCAACGCCGACTGCGTCTCTGTTGTCCAGACGAAGTCATCCTGCTTTTTGAGTAGTTTAAAAAACAGCAGACCCCTGACCCCAGTCGAGAGATAAAACGACTCAAGAATGCCATACATCAGGTCAACTTTTGAACTTCCCTTTGAGAATTAGGCGACCCCATATCAAGGATCGCCTTGATTTTGTCCGGATTAGCCTCTATACCTCGTTTCGAAACGATGTAACCGAGTAGCTTTCCCAAAAAACCCTAAAAACACACTTTTTAGGGTTCAACTTCATCGAGTAACGTCTCAAGTTGTCAAACGTCTCTGTCAGGTCAGAGAGAAGTTATTCAACATTCCGAGTCTTTACCACGATGTCGTCAACATACGCTTTTGCGTTCCGACCGATCTGAGTTTATAAAAAGCGTTGAATACCATGTTGGTAAGTTGCGCCAGCATTTTTCAGACCGAATGACATAGTAATATAGCAAGAGGCGCCAAAGGGAGTTATAAAGGAAGTCTTGATTTGATCTTTGACTTTCAGTAGCATTTGGTGATAGCCTGAATAGGTATCCAGAAAGCTTAAAAGCTCACACCCGACTGTTGAGTCTACAATCTGATCAATATGTGGCAGAGCGAAAGGGTCTTTAGGACAGACCTTGTTCAAATCGGTATAATCGACACACATCCGTCACTCTTTATTCTTCTTAGGTACAAGGACTGGGTTTGCCAGCCAATCGGGATGGTACACTTCCCTTATAAACTTAACAACAATCTAGCTATTTCCTTCTTTATGACGTCCTTGCGGTCTTGTGCGAACCTTCTAAGCCTTTGCTTGACAGGGGTGGCCCCAGGAGGCACCCTTAGCTCGTGCTCAATCTTTTCCCTAGGAACTCCCGACATGTTAGAGGGCTTCCATGCAAAGATGTCCATATTTTCCTGGAGAAAAAGAGTGAGCGCGAGTTCCTATTTCACGTCGAGGTCGGCCCCTGCATAAGTGACCTTAGCAGGGTCCTCTGGGTCGAGCGAAACTTCCTTGGTAGGGACATCGTCCATCTGGATTTTGTCTTTGGTGAGCTTCTTCATGGGCACCTCCACGTCAGTCCGCTCCTGACTGCCGACTGCCTTCTGGATCTCCAGCCGGTCGGACAGCATCAACTGTCGGTTGGCCATCTCACAACTCTACACATCGCAATCGAAAGAATTCTGAAGGTCAGAGTGGAGGGAGATGATTCCCTTAGGGCCTAACATCCTAAGAATGAGATACGGATAGTGCAGGACCGCCATGAATTTCGCCATCATCGGTCTGCCGAGGATGGCATGGTAAGCAGACTCGAAGTTGGACACCTAGAAGATGACACGCTCAGTCCTAAAGTTCTCACGGGTCCCAAAGGTGACAGGCAGAGCGATCTATCCAATAGGAACAGAGGTCTTGCCAGGCACGATCCCATAAAAGGGAGAGGAACTTGGTTGTAAGTCACTGACCAACAAGCCTAACTCCGTGAGGGTTTTGGTGAAGATCAAGTCCAGACTGCTTCCTCCCGAACGAGCTCATCACTCTGGACACCTTCTTGAAAGGCTGCAATGATCTATTGGTCCGGGACATTAGGGATCTCAGGCTTCTTGACGCAGAACCGCTTGATGTAGTCGCGCAGGGATTCATCAGCATTCTGCTTGGTCCGAGTTAGGTCGAAGTGATTGCCCGACTGGTTGCAGGTAGCTTGAAAGCTTTCAATGAACTTCTTGAGGTCGCCCCATGAAGTAATCGACCTCTCCGGGAGTGAGGTGAGCCAAATCCGAACGGCTGGCTCGAGACAGACCGGTAGATAGCTGGCCATCACATAGGTGTCGCCTCCTGCCGCCCGAATCGTCATGTTGTAAAGTTGAAGCCACTCCCGAGGGTTGGTCTGACCATCATACTTCTCAATAGGGACCGGCTTGAATCCTTTTGGCCACCGAGCGATACGAAGCTCTGGTATGTAAGCCTTGATCCCATCGAATTCATCCTCGCTAGGGGTGAACGACCTCCGTCGTCGGTCTGGTGACCGAGAAGGTGAAGACGGGCGGTGATTATGGCGAGGGCCTACGTCATCACTATGACGACGACGCCGATTGTCTTCATCATGATTTTCACGCCGGTCCCGATCGTCTCGTCGACGTCGGTTGTCGCGGTTCTCTCTCGGAGGTGTATTGCGCTGTCTGTCGTTCCGTCAGTCATCCCGTCGGCCGTCCCGTCGGTCATCAGTCCTCCGGTTGCGGCGCTCCTCATCGTGGCGCTGGTCATCCCGAATCCGCTCTTCAATACGAGAGTTGATGGTATCTCGACCGTCACGGGGTCTCATGTAATTCCTCATATCGCTACGTTGTCGACCACGAGAAGTTGTGTGGCTAGAACTCGCCACTGATTGTGGTTCGTCCCTGGCCGCGTCTTGAACAACAGCTGCTTTGAGCATGGCTACTGTCTTATGCATCGTCGGAGTTTGGTACGTTGCATCAACCATCAAGCTGTCAAGCAACGTCTTCGCTCCGGTGATGTTGTTCTGAGGGGTGTCGTAGACCTTTATGCCATCTACTTCAATCTCCAACTCCCCTAGGTCTAGCCGTCGCGTCAATCGAGATCCACAAGATCCTCTCGGACGGCGGCGATGACCGTTCGAAGGTGATACCTCTTCGGGGTCATCATCCCTTTGGCCTTCCTCACCACGTCCATCGTTGTCGTTGGCAGGACCATCGTCGTTGTTGTCATCATCCCCATCATCGATTGGGTTCTCACGAACCTCGACCATATTAATGGTCAAAGGATAAGGGTATGTAGATCCATCTGAGTCCTCATCAAAGGAGCAGACCGACTTAGAGTCATAACCGACGGGTAGATCTGTGTCACCGAATCCGAGTGGAACCAATGCAGGGATCAGATCTGATGGGCTTAGTGATCGCTCCATGAGATTGGTTGCGGCCGAGTCGGATCGATAGTCGTCGAGGCCTAACGCTCCGTTGGAGTCGGCGGTGAAGTCGACCGACCCGAAGGAGATCTTGAAGTCCGGTGAGTACTGGATGGTGGGAATCTCGGCCATCGAAGTCGACGGTGAATCCCGGCGAGCCTTGTCCCCTTCCTAGCGCGCCAACTGTCGAGACTTCTGCTCGGTAATAAATCTATAGGGCTACGTCGGGATTAAGAACTCGATGGTTAAGACACAAGACGCCGATTTAGACAGGTTCGGGCCCTCTCGATGAGAGTAAAAACCCTACGTCCTATGTTCTGTGGTTTGTATTGATGTGTTTTATGTATTTCGTGTCCCTTGATGGGGGTTCCCTGCCGCCTTATATATCCGGTCGGCAAAGGGTACATGAAAAGTCCTACTCGTAGTCTATAAGGATTTACATAGAAAGTCTCTAATTGCCTTGTGCTCCAAACCGACTCGGTTGGTTCCCTTATGGATGAGGTACCCGGTCGTCTATCGACTTAGACATAACTATAGATACCCGTAAGGTAAGTATTCCACAGACTGATTGGTTCAAGAGATTAGTACATAAATTAATTAATTAATAGATGCTGAAGCAACCCTCTCTCATCTCATGCGCATTAACTTTTCCATATTGAAATGAACTAAAGATTATGTATGTCGAAAAAATACAGATTTGGCGAAGGAACATGATTAGTTTAGATGAGATTCGCAAACATTTTAGCTAAGAGCTGTACTGAGCAAAACCTTAGAAGAATCGGCAGGTGAGCTGGATTAAGCTTAAGCAACTAAGTACCTGAGGGTTTAACTTGTAATTCTGACTGTTGGGCCCTTGTTGGATTTGTAGCTGTTGCGTGTACTGCTGCATCTGTTGTTGGATGAACTGTTGCTGCTGTTGTTGAAGTAGAAGCATTTGCTGCTGCTGTTGCTGAAACAACTGTTGCTGCTGCTGGACTGGATCTTCTTGTTGTTGTGGTCTCTGTAATAGATACTGTTGTTGCTGCAATAACTGCTGCTGAAGTAGCTGCTGCTGCTGGGTTTGCTGCTGTTGGTACATCTGCTGCTGTTGCTGCATAAGATACATCTGTTGTTGTTGCTGCTGGAAGTAAAGAAGCTGTTGTTGCTGCAATTGTTGGCTTCGATTATCCATCTGAGATGCTTGTTGCGTATGATTATTTTGTTCATGTTTGGTATCCCCTGGAGAAGGCTGGCCCTGTTTGTTATCGAGCTGTTGCTGAATTGGAAGTGCCTGTTGTAATAGTTGTTGTTGTTGTTGTTGCTGCTGCTGCTGCTGCTGCACTTGTTGCTGCCAAAGTACCATCTGCTGATTCAGTTGTTGTACCTGCTGCAAGAAATTTTGTTGAAGATGCTCAGTTGGAAGCTGTTGCAGTTGCAGACTCTGCATCTGTTGATTGTGCTGAGCCTGCAGGTAATACATCTGCTGCTGGTAATATTGCCACATCTGAGATGCATACCCTTGTGTCATTTGGAGATACTGTTGGTTTCCCTGATTAGGCTGTGCAAAGAATTGATCTTGAGTTTGTGAAGATGTTTGAACATTCTGAGGCATTGTATAAGAGAGCCATTGCTGCTGCATGTTTTGTCCAGCCAAAGAAAGGTTATTAAATTGGTTAGCATGGGAATTAGCCACCTCATGATTAGGTTGAGCGTCACAGCCGAGTGTATTCATTTCTGTTTTTGCCAATTCTGAGCTGGAAGGTGTTGGACAGACTGGGAGTTGCTGCTGCTGTGAAGATTGAATTGCATCTTGACTCTCATGACCAAGGTCCTTATCACTATGAGTTTTCTTTGGACCATCATCAGACCTCTCTGGGTTTGCATTATTGACAGACAAATCATTCTCCATGTTGTGTTTTACTTGAACTTTCACAGGTAGCCTTTCTTCTAATTCCGGAGATATTCGAGGTGGCTCAGAAGAATTTCTATCTTTGGGCATGCTTGCTTCAGATATTGAATCAGATTTTGAGCACACTGTTTCTGGATGACTGCTAGGAGATGCCTCAATGACAATTTCCTGAGAATATCTCTTCTTAGAACTAGCAATTGCTATGCAATGAGCATCACAACCGCCCAGCTCAGCTACAGGAGCTTCCTCACCTTGGCCCTCATGAAAATTTGTTCTCCCATCATTTTGTCCAGATAAACTTAATTCTTGATCAGTCATTTCTTTACCATGTGAATTCATTTGGTTCTGCATTCCAGATTTATCCAGGCCCTGTGGATCGTGAACCATTTCAGTGCATTCTTGAGCTGTCCCGCTGGACTCATGATGCAAATCAACATTCTCCAAAGCTTTCTGCTCTTCTGCAACCCTATATTCTTTTTCTGAATCCACAGTGTTCCTTTCCACTTGTGACTCAACCTCTTTATCAGCTATCACAGCAAAATTGTCAGGTTTGGATGACTGTTTCAATTTTCTTATATCTTCTAAAGAATGATCCAGAGTAACCATCATGGGTTCTATTTTTCTCCTCTTGTTATTCTCTTGAAGACTATTCCCAGTAGAACAGTACAGCCGTGACACGTTCCTGGTGCTGTGAGGAAACAGTTTGCTGTGCCGGGCCCATGCCTTTTTTAGTTCTTGAACACCCCCATAAAGGTCAACAAACTGTGAGCAGGAAACAAAATGAGAAATGCAATATATCTTATAAAATACAATTGGCAAGAAGAGTTATATATAGTATGAGCTCCTACTATAAGCACCAACTATTTGTTCTCTCAATGGACAGCAAACGGAACACATGCAAAGTAAATACTACACTTACTTCAGGTTATCTCATTTATGACACTTAAGGTGTATGATTTTAAGATTTGTTTCAGTGTTAAGCCTTACTAAACAATGCAATAAGTTGCCGTAACAAGGTATCTTGTTCAATCAGCAAGAACAATTTAGTATAAAACACTAATTAATCTTCCAGTCTCCATAATGAAAATCACAATTTAGTTCTGATGGTTCAAAGTCCACAACCAATAGTAAGATACTGTAGTGGCATTCCTCCCAAAACAAGAGAAGATACTGCAGTGGCCAGTAGACTGAATGCTTCAATCACAGGCATCCAAGTTACCACAATGCTATTGCGATTCATTAAAATTTGCATGCACCATACACATTTTCACATCTCCTGTGCCAACCACCAAAACAAAGAAAGAAAGATGCATGCATAGTTTACCACTGACCATCCAATGGCCTAACCCGATACTGCTATTTAAAGATACTCCTAATTTACTGTTCCAATCCACCTGTTAATGATGGTATTCAAAATACATGGTTCATAAATTTCAAGCAGGGAGCAGGTGAAACAAGACAAACCTATTTCAAAAGAGATAACATATCCAGTTAGGGATAAAATGTGACCATTGATGGCATGAACTTTTGCATCATGTGTCGCACAAATATTGAATACATGGTACCAGTACGTACTGAAGTGGTGCATATGCTATGAAGTGAAATAGTATTGCATTTGTGTGCAGAACTGCAGAATGTACTGAAGTGCACTGCTGTGAAGTGAAGGACCACACTTGTGCACATTTGGAAAGTGTACAAACTGCAATTGCAGCGAAGAAATGGATAGCCCTACTAAATAAATGTGAGCAAAGCTGCATGTTACCAAACTATTGATGACTTCCTAACCTCTAAAAACAACAATGATATATCTTCACGGTCCTCTGGGCTTAATGCTGTAGATACATCAGATCCAGGAGTCACAGCGTTAGAAATAACAGAATCAAGAAGAGGTATTTCTGTAGGTCCTCCATGTGTACTCATGAATTGTATGAGTCCCTATTCAAGAAAAGAACAAAATAAATTTATCACAGCTTATTTATGTACAGGAAACCATAAATAAGGTAGGAATTGTGCTGCACTACTCTGCACCTTAATCAATGGTTTGCAGGGTGCACGTTTTATTCCCTTGTCAAAGACTTCTTTAGCTTCATGAATGCTATGACTTGCCTGTAGAGCATAACTAGTCCGATAAAATAAAAGCAGGAACACACAGAACAAATGACAGATGCTAATCATGACAGAATATACTACACAAACAACCACCAGTTTTCTGCATCCTATTGTACAAGTAGAGATAAATATTGCTTCCCTGCTTCATGCATATATGGGTTTAATTTTGGTACATTGCAAAGAATCACAGGTATACAAATACATGCTTCTCAGAATATGAATAAAATAATCTGCACATTTAAGATCTACCATTCCTGAACAGAAGGAGAATGTCTTTGAAGTTTGAACAAAGCCTATATAGTGAACTGAATTTGGCATAGCATACTTTATATCAGTGGCAAAGTAATATGTTCTTACCACATATACAAATTGAGCAAAATCGCTGTACAGGTCTGCAAGTATTTTCATGTTCTGTTTCTGCATGGCATCCTCAATTGCTGTCTCATATATCTCAGAAGCCGCTTTAGTATTTCCCTATGCACAAATGAAAAGTGGGAGTGCCTGATATTCTGAAAGAAATAAGTGGATAATGACAAAAAATTGCAAAAATAATGTGGTGTATACCATGCGTTTCTCCATGTTGGCCAGCCTATTAATATTCACATAATAACCCGAAGTGAAGTTACTTCTTGCTTTAACAAAAAGAGAGCGTGCAGCCGGTGCATCACCAATCTGCTCTTTAAACATTGCGTAATACATGCAGAAAGTTGGAACTTCCTGCTTGAATAGAAACAAAAAAGTAGAAGAAAGAGATTGAGATAACATTAAGTACACCCTCCAAACTATAACAAGAAATAACATTATAGACCTAATTTGAGATGGAGGCGTGTAAGAGTGGTTAAGTTGACCTGAAGAATGTATGACTGCTAACTGTCATACTTTAAAATTTCTATGGTGCACAGAGATTTCACAAGAAAACGTTACCATACGCAAAGGGATTAAAACTTGACAATGACGATACAAAAGTCTCAATTTGTTACTATATATGTACCACAATAAGTTAGTGTAATCAACTTGTTAAAGCTTTGCCCACCAAAATCGACAACGATTTAGCAAGGAATTATCTATATTGACTTTTGTAATACAAAGATAGGATGTTGTTCATGATTTCATCTTTTGAGATTTGAAACCCTTGTGATAAAATTCTAATTGTTCTGGAACTAAAAGAAAGACTAACTCAGAAATTGATTACTAGATTCATCCAACAATAAGGATAAATAAATCTGAAACTGTGTCAACCTAGCGTGAAGCAAAGAACTGAATTTTGCAAGAACGGTAATATTGTAAACTTCGACAGAGGTTGACACAGTTTCCGATCTATGTATCCCATATAGTCTCTCACCCCTTAATCCTCACAGCCTTGCTTCCACAGCCAGAGAAAACCCTGTGCCCCTGCCACTTGTAAGATTAGAGCAAGTGTTCTAGCCTTTGTCCTTGTACCCATACCCAACAATACAAATAACACCATAGCACATACAGTGATTACAGTCCTTACAGAAGCTTATAACAGTAGAACAGGTAGAACAGTATATAGCAAGCCAAAGCACCTTTACAAAACATGATGATGCTCGATCAAGAGCACAGTTTGCAATCTCTCTGCCACCTTTGGCATCAACATACTCCACATAGCGGATCCAGAACTCCGAATAATTCGCACAAGGGATCAAACATCTCTCATAAAGTTTGACAGCCTGCAAATAGAATGCAAGGGCATGAACTGTTCTGCTAGCATAGAAGATGTAGCTTAGACTGTTGCATAAAGATACTACTACAAGGCGAATAATACCCAGTCAAAATCCCCATTCTTCTCAACATAGTCAAGATACTGGTGCCAGTTTTCAAGCTGATCATCATCAAGTGGCTTGAAATGAAAGAAAGGTCTTTTTATGGATGCCTCAAAGTGACATATTTCTTCGTAAAATTTACTGGATCTCTGGTAGAGATGCTCCCCAACAGACAAGTACTGCTTCAATGCTTCCAGCCTAAGCTGTCCACCTTTTTGATCAAATAAGTTGGCAAATACAGTAAATAAATCCAATTCAGAATTTTCAGCATCTACCACTTCAGAAGTATGTATGTTTTCTGACAATTTTTCATCTTCAGCAACGTAATGTGTGGCCTCCTGTTCCAATAATGTTACCAGCTTTCTAAAACTAGTGGAATTGCAAAGCACAAGAAAGAAAACAAAACAGCGTTAGTAAGACATCAAACAATTTACAGATTAAAATTTTTGGTGCATGAAACCATGGACACTTCTAATATCAACACCTCCTAGGTATCCATAGAAATTCTCGTATGCAACTAAGGGCCAATGTAAATCTATAGACCATCCTAGCAGATGTGTTGTAATCTTGATCGAGAAGGTTAGCTCTTTTTTTTTTTTTTTTTTTTTTTTTTTTTTTTGAGGAATAAGAAGGTTAGCTTTTCACTATGGTCTGCAACAGATTCATTTTGAACTTAAGTAGCAACATTGAATCTCTCAAGTCTCAACCATCGTAGCATATGTATTGCAAGCAGAAACTGGGAATGGTAATATATTTTCTATTGCCTTCAAAAATAATTTTCGAAGTTCAACTAACCCAAACTAGCAGACAGTAGGCATAACTAAAATTGCAGGCAATATTGAGAGAAAATAGGAGTTTAGTATAGTCTCTATATAACTAAGTCAAAACTCAATTTACTATTACAAAACCAGGTCATTGATCAATATGATTTATTCAAACAATCAGGGTCAAGGACAGGCTGTAACAAAACAGCAACATCCTATTTTCCTGCTAGGAATAACAATGAGGACATCGTAATTGATGTGCTATATTTAAGGTACATGTTAGCTCAAGGTAACATCTCAAACTTTTTAACAGAAAATAGTCTGATACTATACCTCTCATAATACATGTGCAGCTTCTTTGTGGGAAATTTCAGCGTGTTGATATGAATGGTAGCAAGCTGAATCAGCTGCTTCTGAGAATTTTCAAATTCTATGAACTTGTCCCAGAGGTGATAACACAAATAGTCCTTTCCAACAAGAGATAGTGCCCGCTCAAATAAACTGCCATGTAAGAAAAACGTTAGTAAATTACAACTGACAGAAAAATAACATATGATAAAGTTCTGCAGTAAGTTGACCTGATCAGGAAAAGTTCAACAGGAAACCAAAACGATCAAGGTTATTTATTCGACATTTTGAACATTATAACTTGGTGTAGGCAACAGCCATATTGCATTTTGAGATAGCATACATATTTTTTTTAGTAGATTCATTCAATTTCACAATAAAGGTTAAATTTAATGGGAAAGTTGTTCCACAATTTAGTATAAACCTTTGTCTAGCAGCATGATTCGATTTTATTAGTTTATGGCATTTAACAATATAAGTCAAAGCAGTGAAATCAAGTGTATTACGAGTAATTTCCATGTCCAAGTTATAAGGGTACCAGCACTACTTTGTTTCTCTTTCCCACGGTCTTTGGATCTTTAACCACAATGCTCAAAGCCTCTTTAGTTTGATCTGAATACTTGTATGGGAAATCTACACCATAAAAAATATTAATAATTCCTAGTAGTAATCTGTCAATCCTTATTCCTTCTGCTCCTAATATTTTTAACTTCTAGGGTGAATAAAACTTAGAAGAATAAATAGCAGAAAATGCATGGTAGCTGGTCCAGGAAACACTATCTGTTTGCATATTTCGAAGCATACAAGTTACAAACCAATACACTGTACTAAGACATGTTTTATGAATATCAAAAGGTGTCAAAAGGGTCCTTCCTGTACTATTAATGAGATGACTCACAGCTCTCTGCACATTCGATGAAAAAAGAAAATAAAACAATATTAAAAAGATCTACATACTAAGGGAGCATCAAAAGTTTTACTTAACTATGTACACAAAACAAATGACTGCAAATACAGATTATAATGATGATTCCGTCACCTTCTGATGTCAGCAGGGTCTTCATATGCACATACACCAAAGCCACAGTAACTGACCCAAAGATCGACGGAATGAGGTACTGCATGGACAGCTTGTTCATAAACATCCATCATATCTTCATTTGTGCACAGTCGTGCCGTATGAGCTGCATACTTGATCCAGTAGCCGTGGCACAAAGGGAATTCCAATAAGAAGCTATGATAAACCAAGCTAATAACTTCTATGTCATCCTGAAAGAACGCAAGCATCGGCTATCAGACGAACGTGTAACATATATTTACGTGGCATTCAAAAGCATTGAAAGAAAAGATATCATGGCTTCTTTTGCTGTACAAGACAATGTGATATCACGTAGGAACTGCAGTACTGAACTATAAATTAAATCAATAGTTTCCACTTACTGATGATGTTTCCTCAGCAGAACTTATCAGTGACACCCAAGCATCAAAATCGACCGGGCCATTATCACATAATACTCGAATTCTTTTCTTGAAATCATCTGGTGTACAAAAAACAAAATGTGATGTGAACTTAGATATTGCTGATAAGTGGGGAGAAATGATGAAGTTGGTTTGGGGGAGCTGAGCTTTCCTCCTTGAGCACCTAATTTGCTTACTCAATGACATATCTAACTTGGATTAGATTTTTAACGCAAAAAAAAAAAAAATACCACACTGTGCCAGGTCAAGATGTACTGGCTTGAACAAAGGGCATACAGCAAAGTGGACTATACCAGCTCACCAAACCCTATATTCACTTAAAAGAGCTAGTTGCACTGAAGCATCACCACCATTCAACCCAAGAGCATCTGTACTTCTTGAATTCCAAACAAGGAGGAACAGAATGGCAAAAGACCGCTCACTCAAGACCCACTCTCAAACAGTTTTACCGAAACCCATGACCCTTCTACATCACTGTTAGCTCAAATCCACATCAACTTCGCAACAACCTCGAGTCTAATGAATCTGGTTCCCTTACAAGCCTTCTATTTAGCTGAAATGAAAAACCTACACCAATTTGAAGCTAACTCCACTGCCTAGGAGAGGGGGAGGGAAAATAAAACGGGATATGCTCTCACCGAACCGGTCCTCACGCGCCGTGGCGTCTGGGGGGAGGCCCACGGCCGACGCCGCAGCCTCCGGCTCCAGCTCCATCTCCGCCGTCTCCGGCATATGCCTAGGGTGCCGGCGCAGGTGTGGTGAGGTCACAAGGCGGCGCGCGTGTTGGGTTCGAACCAGACCCGAGTCCGTAACTGTTCCTAAACGGCTGGACCATGTATCCGATTGGAACTCCTCTCTTCAGTCTTCACCCAATCTCCAATCCAGATGGCAGCAGTCAGCAGAGGGCGCATGTGTCATCGTCGCGGGTGGCCGAATGGAAATGGGTGTGCTCCCAGAGATGGCAAACGGGCAAACTGCCGCCCGTGCCCCTTGCCCGCCTGCTGCGAGCCTCGCGAAACGAGCGGCAGAAGCGTGCGAGGGAGGCTGGGCGACGTGGAGCTCGGCCAATGAGCCGCCTCCGGTGGAAGCCGTACGTGGCGCGTTCCAAGTGGCGGACTGCTATGATGGCTGGGTAATACTCAACTATTTTGCAAGAAAAATAAGCATGTATATGTCTGTATATGTATATATTGGTAGTTCGTATAGAGCCGAATTTATATTGTGTTGGGCCAAATCAGTGTACAAACAGCAGACTGCCCACATACAAAGGCCCAAATAGTCATTGAGGCCCATATGAATTGTTGAGTGCCAACCGAAGCCAACAAAATTGCCAATCTCTCTGCCTCTCTCGTTCTCTCTCTCTCGTGAACAGACGGACGGACGCCCAAATCACCGAAGCCAACTGAAGCATTGACTGACGCCCAAATCGCCCAACCCTAAGGGCGGCTAAACGGCGGGGCGGCGGGCGACGACATCCGATGGCATCAACCTCCAGCTCTTCCCATCCAGCAGGCTGCCGACGCGACGTCACTTGCCGAGTTGCAGTCCAGGCGTCCAGCCAGTCCGACCCCTGGTAATAGAAACTCCACATCTTCTATTTCTGGTTTCTTTGCTCAAATCTAGTGAACTTTTTTTTTATTGAATGCATATGATTTTGTAATGTAGATCCTAGTTCATAGAGGAAAATGAAGAAGAATTGTGGTCCTGATCTGAAATCATTGTGGGAACGAGCTGCAAAGAAACGGAATAGAGATTCCTTGTCACAACCGATTACCATTCAGAGTCAAGCTAAAAAGGAAAATTTGTCTATAGGACACACTTCAATGTTGATTTTGTCTTCTGGACACTGGATCGTTTTTTTTGGTCTCGTAGACACTGAAAAATGCGTCTTTTGTCTGCAGGACACTATAGCGACAAAAGTGATTATTTTTAAAGTTTTTATCTTAATATACAAAATATATTAGAACTTAAAATTTGGCACAATGTTACATTATTGCATTTTATGTTCATATGATTTTTTTTATTTTTTACCAATTGTTTGCATAGTTTAATTTTAAAAATAAATATTTTATTAGTAATAAAGTTATGTAAATAATCAGCAATAAATATGAAAAAAGTACATGTATAGGAAATTTAGTAATGTATGTTTGTGCCAAATTTTAAGTTCCAATGTGTTTTATACATTAAGATAAAAAAATATAAAAATAGCCACTTTTGTCGCTATAGTGTCCTGCAGACAAAAGACGCATTTTTTTAGTGTCTATGAGACCAAAAGAAAACAATCCAATATCCAGGAGACAAAATCAACATTAAAATATGTACTACAGACAAATTTCCCAGCTAAAAATCAGAGTGATTCCCCTTCTGCCGAGTTGTGGCTACAGCTAGAGCTAGAGTCAGACAAAGATGTTAATATGATACAAACCGAGATAGCAATAGCAAACAGTGGACCTGGAGTTACAGAGGTAGGAAGCAACGACCCTGTCCCTGAGCCTGATGCAACACCGAGCATTCAACTAGAGATAACAAGCAATGATCCTCACGTAGCTCTGGTGGAACTAGATGCTGTGTTCTGTTTTATTTGCTATTTGTTCAAGCATATAACTAATAGCTCTGCTGGAGATGCTTTTGTGAATGATGGATTTAGAAACTGACACATGAAAAAGAGGGTTGGTAAGCATGTTGGTGGCCTGACTAGTTTTCACAATGTGGCTCAACAGAATTATGATTTGTTCTGCACTCCGATGAACAAAGGCGTCTATACATGTCTCGCCTATCATATTCCCTTCAATGCTTGAAACTTCTTTTGCGTCAAGGCTTAGCTTGTCGTGGGCACAATGAGAGTGAAAGTTCACTCAATAAAGGAAATTTCCTTGAGCTTCTAAATTGGCTGGCAGAAAATTTTGAAGAAGTCGCAAAGGTGGTCTTAAAGAATGCTCCATTGAATTGTAATTCTCCTCAATGAATTATGTGAAGAACAAGTTGAGAAACAGGATGAGTGATCAATATTTAAATGATTGTATGATTATATTCATTGAGCGTGATTTCTTCCTGAAAGTTAAGATAGTGATTTCTTCCTGAAAGTTAAGGATAGTGAAATTATCGAGCGTTTCCAAGCCATGAGAAAACGCAGAATGCATTGTAATAGTTTGACAATCTGTTGTCATTTTGTACTTTAAATTGTGTATTGTGGAAAAAAAATTCTCTATTGAGTAATATTTCAAATTTTTTTTGTCGAACACATTTTTTTCCTTCACAGAATCAGAAATACCCAAGTTTGGATTCCTAGGTCCGCCACTAGTTCCACGTCGGCCAGAGGCTGAGACGTGGCCGCGGAGGCGGCGGTGGCGGAAAGGTCGCCGGCGGCCGCATGCCTTTTCTTGCGCCAGAGGAGGAAGAGCGCCGGCAACGACGGCGTGGAGTAGCGCCACCACGGCTATACAATTTTCAAATAATTTCACAAAAAATACACAGGGAATAATACATTTAGTCCTGTATATCTGGAATGATAGAAGTTCACGTAGTTCTTTTTCAACATCATTAATATGCAGGAAACATTTCTTCATGTGCAGAGCTGCAGTCGACTAATCATGATTCTATTACCATTTCAAGCATTATTCCCATCACACAAAACATTCCAGCAGTTTATTTTCTGAAATTAAAAGGTCCCATAACAGGTTATTTCTGTCATGCGATCGCATAGAACCTAATAGGCAGCAATAGAGGTGTTGCCGAGCTTCTGAAACTAACAGTCACAACCAAAGGCAGCCAATTCCATGTCAATGTTTCCGGGACCTGTGAAACTAAGCTAATTTGATTCTGAAGGAGATGGATTGCAATGATGTTCTCACGGCTCCCAATTCAGCAGACCTGCTTTTGCAATGATGCAAGAAAAAAAAACGCCCAAGTTAGTATGCATTGGACGAAAAGTTTAACAGCCACCATAAAGACTGCAGATTCATAATAAAAATTCCTTGTAAATGCAACAGATTTGATACGATTTCTAATAGCTTCTGCTTATTCTAGAACAGTTCAATTTTCATTGATAACAATAGCTCAATTGTCTATGAACCACAGCAACCTACTTCCTAGCGCATATTTTAACCTATAATCGGACCACTAGTCCCAACCACGGGATCTTCTTTTCATTCAGACAACCATGAGCAAACAGAAAATCAATTAATCCTAAATGAAGAAATATTCCTCACAAACAGTAAGAACATCTGATTACGCAAATCCAACTCCTAAAAAGTAAAACCTATGTAACGAGCATTTTGAACTCTTCTTTCCAAATCATTCTTCTCCACAAAACCTAATCCCATCTACGTGATAAATTTCCCTACCTCCATCATCAGTCTCTAAATATTTACATGAAATAGGTAATGATTATTATCAAAATTGAACTTTCTAAATGAATAAGCATAGCAAGAGGGTAACAAGGTTTTGTTTTTTATTTGGGAAGTCTCACAAGCCCACCTAAACAAGGGTGTCAACAGTACAAATGTTAAAAAGTAGGTTCACCACGCCTATTCCTCCATCTGATCTCAGAATGATGGGATAGGGGCAGAGAGAGAGAGAGTATCTACCCTATTACATGGTCATAGCAGAACAGATGAACACGATCACAAAAAGAAGCATAAGACCAAAAGTATCTACCCTGCTTCTACTAGCGATCACCAAGAAGGTACCAAGGTTTGAAAGCAACATTCATCATATTCGCCTTTTAGTTGTATAACATTTGCATAATCCTCTGTTATTCTTACAACTATTCTTCAGTGTAGCAAGACCTTAAACAAAATGCTTGTTTGTCCCACAACTTCAAAAGGACTCACACCTTGACCAAGCATTAATTTGGTACAGGAGAGAAAAAAACTAAAAAAGCTAGTTGTCACTATCCAGCCAAAAACAACCATCTTCATCCAGCAAGCTCTATCTACAGTAAAGCACAATGCAAGCACTCTCCAAAATCATAGGAGATATCTAACATACCTTGTATTGTGTGTCATTTCACTTCTTGGACGGTGCGAACTAGGAGTATGTACAAAACAAGAATCGAATGGAGATATTCAGTTGCTATACATGTATAAAAACTACTATTGTATATGTACTCTTCATAGGATCATATACTGTATTATAATGCAAGAGGTGACTAGTGTGAGAACACGACGCAATCTCAGGATATCAAAGAGCAATAGGACAGTAAGCTAAACTCTTAATTTGTTAGCACTAAATCTTTGTGATGCAACACAATTGGACACGTCACTTTTCAACGAATGTATATGGGATCTCTCCTTACAAGAATTATCGCTATTGGACAGAGCATTCACTTGGTCTAATATGCAAACTCCTCTCATTCTTTGCAAACTGGATCGCATGTTAATCAATGAGGCATGGGGTCGATTGTTTCCAAATTCTACCCTGCTGTCTCTCCCTAGGGTAACCTCCAACCATACACCAATCCAACTTCAACTCTCAACAGACATCCCAAAATTTTCCATCTTCAGATATAAGAACTTGTCCACCGGGTATGGAACGATTCTCAAACTAATACCAATGCAGCGACCACGGTGGTGGCCAAGCTAAAAGCGCTAAGAAAAGAGACCACCGTTTGGAAGAAAAAACTTAAACCACAGAGAAATGTGCAAAGAGCACACTAGATTTGCTAGCCTAGATAGAGGAACAACGAGACCTAACAGCCTTGAAAGTCACCTTTAGGGGTTTAGTAAAGGACATAATAAACAAGTTAATCCACTCCATTGCTACTGCAGCGCGTCAAAGAGGCAAAATAATGTGGTGTGTGTTAGGTGACAAGGATACAGACTACTACTATGCAAGGGCATCTGCAAGAATAAGGAATAACCATATCCGGGTAATTGAATCTGCAGGGAGCAGATTTTTTTACTCACAAGGGCAATGAAAGAATCCTCACTGGTTTTTACAAACAACTTATGGAAGTACCATCACAGATAGCACATATCATGGACTTGAAATCCCTGTACCCAAACAACAGTTACCTTTCTCTCTCGAGCAACCTTTTTTGGAACAAGAAATCACAGAGGTTATGTTTGCACGCATGGGCGATGTTGCTTATAAGCTCAATCTTCCTGAAGGAGCCTGCATCCATGATGTCTTCCACGTCGGAGTTTTGAAGCCCTTCCGTGGCGACCCTCCGTCCTCAATACCGTTGTTGCCACCCCTTCGTGATGGCCATCTCTTGAAGGTTCCTGCCCAGGTGCTGCGCGCCCAGCTTCGTCGCGGTGTGTGGCATATCCTGGTTCAGTGGGAGGGCCTGCCGACGTCTGATGCTACTTGGGAGCCGGTGGATGCCTTCTATGTGGCTTTCCCTGACTTTCAGCTCGAGGACGAGCTGTTCGTCGACGGAGGGGTTGATGTTATGGTCGGCGTCACCTATCAGCGCCGGCGTGCTCAGCAGAAGGATTAGTTCAATTAGCATTCTGTCAGTTAGGATTATTAGCATCGATTCTGTTAGTCAGTGGGTTAGCTTAGGATTTACTCATTCGGTTAAGATTGTAATTCGTTCGGTTGGTACTCAGGCTATATAAGCCAGAGACAGTCATCAATAAAGGACACGCTGGAGATTGAGATCAATCTCTCCCGCACCCTAGTTCTCTGCTCGTGTTGCGCCGGCCAATAGGACGGCGCCGCTGCAAGTCCGTCAACGAGCTCTCTAACCTCGCCCTCTCATCTCACATTCCTACAACCTCCGCTCCCTGAGTTCTGCGCTTAACAATCTGGTATCAGATTCCAGGCCCAGGATGTCAACGCCGATCGCCACCACAGCCCTCCCTGTCACCATCGCCTCTTTCGTGCCTGCCACCTCCATTGCCATGCCCGCCACCACCGCTGCCGCCGCACCTGCGTCCGAGCCTCCCTCCGACATGGAAGCCCTTGCCGCCGCCGTCTACGGCTTGCAGCGCCAGATGGGTCAGATCGTCACTCGCCTGCCCGCCGGTGACGGCCGCGCCGCATCCTCTGACTCCTGGCCGGGTCCATTTGGTCTGCCCGATTATGGAGGTATTCCGCCTGCACCCTCCACCGCCTCCACCATCATCCATACCTCACTACCATCTGCCCCGCTCGCTTCCGAACCATTGCCCATCACTTGCATCCCTTTCCCCCACTCCCCATCGCCATTGCCGCACTTTCATCACCAGCCCCGCTTGTCGTCGATCATCCCGACCACCTCGCCACCCACGCTACCACAAACTGTCGTTCCCCACCTTCGACGGCAAAGCTGACCCCCTTCCCTGGCTCAACAAGTGCGATCACTTCTTCCGGGCGTAGCGCACCCCGAAGACGGATAAAGTTTGGTTGGCCTCGTTCCACCTCTATGGGGCCGCCCAACATTGGTTCTACATGGTCGAGCGCGACGTCGGCGACATTAGCGCCATCTCCTAGCTGGCGTTGCGTGAGTAGTGCCAGCAACGCTTCGAGCCAGCATTGTGCACCAACCACATCGCTGCCTTGGCGCGTCTGCCTTGGACGGGCTTAGTGGCGGACTATAGCGAGGCCTTTCTCACCAAGCTGGCCCACGCCGGGGTGCTGACCCCCCTTCATCAAGCTCAACTCTTCACTGGTGGGCTGCCAGAGCCACAGCGGACTGATGTCGAACTACAGGCGTCGGCTGACCTCCAACGCGCCATCTACCTGGCCCGGGCGTATGAGCGACGCGGCAGACTCGCACTGTCTACCGCGCGTGCGTTCCGCCCGCCTCCACGGCCGGTGGCCGCGCGAGCTCCCTCGGTGCCCGCCGCTCCTGCTGTGGGCGCTCTCCCGTCGCTCATGCCGGCGCCCCCAGCCCCTACCTTCAAGCGCCTCTCACCTGCTGAGATGGCCGAGCGTCGACGCCAAGGCTTGTGTTTTAACTACGATGAGCCCTACATCCGTGGCCATCGATGTCAACGCCTCTTCTACCTGGAGGTGACGCACAGCGAGGATGAGGAGTCGTCACCTCCGGGGACGGAGCCCTCGGCGTCCGATCTGCCCCCGCTGATCTCCTTCCACGCCATCACAGGCATCCGGACCGACGACACGATGCAACCACACATCGCCATCAGGGCCCCTGAGCTGATGGCCCTCGTCGACACGGGCTCCACCCACAATTTCATTAGCACGAAGGCCGCCACATGCGTCGGGCTTCATCTGGAGGACAGCCACGACGCGCGCGTGGTGGTTGCCAACGGCGACTCTATGCGATGCGCGGGCGTGGCGCGCGACGTCACGAACCGCATTTGAGGCGAACACATGGCCCTCGACTACCACACCATTCCGTTGGAATGTTATGATGTGGTCCTCGGTGTCCGCTTCCTGCGCACCTTAGGCCTCATCTTGTGGGACTTCAAAGGCCTCTGCATGGCGTTCTGGCACGGCGAGCGCCGGGTCCTGTGGCGTGGCCTGGGCGCCCCTGCGACACCACCACGTCTCCACACCTTGGGCGGCACCGAGTCGGGGCTGCTGGCGCGCCTCCTCGAGGCGTTCGCGGACCTCTTCGACCCACCGACCGGCGTGCCTCCCCAGCGCCCCTGCGACCACCGCATTCACTTGCCCCCGGGTGTGGCACCGACCGCCGTGCGCCCCTACCACTACCCACAACTCCAGAAGGACGAGCTTGAGGCCCAGTGCGCGGCGATGTTGGCGCAGGGCATCATTCACGTCAGCACGTCACCCTTCTCCGCCCCAGTGCTACTGGTCAAGAAACAAGATGGTTCATGGCGCTTTTACGTCGACTACCGGGCGTTGAACGAGATCACCATCAAGGACAAATTCCATATCCGGTGGTGGAGGAATTGATCAACGAGATGCACGATGCCCGCTTCTTCACCAAGCTCGACCTCCGCGCCGGCTACCACCAAGTTCACGTCCACCCCGACAACATCACGAAGACGGTGTTCCGCACGCACAAGGGCCACTTCGAGTTCTTGGTGATGCCGTTCGGCCTTACGAACGCCCCGGCTACATTCCAGAGCTTGATGAACACAGTGCTGCAGCCTTTCCTCCGCAAATATGTTCTAGTCTTTTTTTACGATATTTTAATCTACAGCGCATCATGGTCGGAGCATCTTCAGCACCTATGCGCGGTCTTCGCGGCGCTGCGTGATCACCGGTTGAAGATCAAGCAGTCCAAGTGCGCCTTCGCGACGTCCTCTATGGCTGACCTCGGCCACATCATCTCCGCCGAGGGCGTGGCCATGGACAGGGACAAGGTATCCGCTGTGGAAACTTAGCCGGAGCCGTCCAACACGCGGGGCTACGTGGCTTCCTCGGTCTCGCCGGACTACCGTCGATTCATCCAAAACTACAACACCCTGGTTGCGCTGTTGACACAACTCCTCCGCAAGGAAGGGTTCAGTTGGACTCCGAAGGCGACCGAGGCCTTTGCGACCCTCAAACGCGCCCTCTCTAAGGCGCATGTTTTGCACCTCCCCGACTTCGGCCTCCCGTTCATGGTGGACTGCGATGCGTCGGGTTCCGGCTTTGGCGCTGTGTCGCACCAAGGCGCGGGCCCTGTCACCTTCTTCAGCAAGCCATTCGCCGCGTGCCACCTCAAGCTCGCCGCCTATGAACGCGAGCTTATCGGGCTCGTCCAAGCTGTGCGGCACTGGCGACCTTATTTGTGGGGGCGGCGCTTCGTCATTCGAACGAACCATTATGCCCTCAAGTTCATGCTCGACCAACGTCTATCAACAGTACTGCAACATCAATGGGTGAGCAAATTTTTTGGGTTTGATTTTACTGTATAGTACAGGCCAGTACGTCTCAATGTCGTGGCGGACGCCCCGTCTTGTCACGAGCCGGAGCCGCAGGCTCTTGCGACTCTCTCCGAGCCATCCTTCACGTTGTATGACGACCTCCGCACCGAGCTCCATGATGACGACCAACTCCGGCATCTGCGTGACACCATCGTCACGACCCACGGCGTGCTGTAGCGTGTGCATGACGGCCTGATCCTCCACGGCATGCGGGTCTACGTGCCGGCCTCCTCCCCGGTCCTACCGGTGGTGCTCCAGCTCGCCCACACCGGCGCGCATAAGGGCGTGCAGAAGTCCTTGCAGCGCCTCCATCAGGATTTCTTCGTTGACCATGATCGCCAGGTGGTGCGGGATTTCGTTCGCACCTATGCCACTTGCCAGCAGAATAAGACGGAGACGCTGCATCCCGCTGGTCTCCTCCAGCCCCTGCCGGTTCCATCCAAGATGTGGGCCGACATTTCTCTCGACTTCGTTGAAGGCCTACCTAAGGTAAACGGCAAGAGTGTCATCTTGACGGTGGTGGATCGGTTCTCCAAGTTTGCGCACTTCATCGCCCTCGGCCATCCGTACACCTCCGCCTCGGTAGCCCGGGTGTTCTTCACCGACATTGTCCGGTTGCATGGATTTCCTGAATCCATTGTTAGTGACCGTGACCCGGTGTTCACCAGCAACGTGTGGCGCGACTTGTTCGAGATAGTGGGCGTCAAGCTCAAGATGAGTAGATGAGTACCGCGTTCCATCCTCAGACAGATGAACAATCGGAGGCAGTGAACAAGACCATTGCCATGTACCTCCGCTGCATTACCGGCGATTGCCCGCGTAAGTGGCTTGAGTGGCAGCCGTGGGCAGAGTACTGTTACAACACCGCCTTCCACTCCGCGCTGCAGGCTACGCCGTTCGAGGTGGTGTATGGCCGTGCACCGCCGGTGCTCCTTCCATATGAGCTGGTGTCTGCGCACACGGCCACGGTCGACAAGTTGCTCCAGGACCGCGACGCCTTCCTCGCCGACGTCCGCGATCGCCCGCTCCAAGCCCAGTCCTACGCCAAGCACTACTACGACGCCAGTGGGTTGATTCGGTTATTATTAGCATTGATTCTGTTAGTCAGTGGGTTAGCTCAGGATTTACTTATTTGGTTAAGATTGTAATTCGTTCGGTTGGTACGCAGGCTATATAAGCCAGAGGCAATCATCAATAAAGGACACGTCGGAGATTGAGATCAATTTCTCCCGCACCCTAGTTCTCTGCTCGTGGTGCGTCGGCCAACAGGACGGTGCGGAAGCGAGTCCATCAACGAGCTCTGTGACTTCGCCCTCTCATCTCACATTCCTACAACCTCCGCTCCCTGAGTTTTGCGCTTAACAGAAGATTATAAATAGAGAGGCTGTTAGGTTTAATCAATTTTTTTACAAGACTTCTATTTTACATAATGGCTAAATCTAAATTTTTTATACTTATTTTTAGCTCGTTGGAGATGCTTTAAGGAAAATGAGAACAGTCGTTCTCAAGCTAGATTTCAGAAAAGCTTGGAGTGCCATTCCGGGTCCATGTATACAGATGAAACGAGGGTTAAAGACAGGGCGATCTAATCTCAGAAAATCACGATGCATTGACTAAACCTTCGCACGAACGCACCCGTGAGCAACTCAATCGCAGCCAAACAACTGACGACGAACCCTAGAGGGCCACGAAGGCAGCAGACGGAGGGACTTACCGGTTGTGGGCGGTGGAACTGGAGGGCGGCGCGGTGAAGCTGGACGGCGCGGCGGTGCAGCCGGACGACTCCTGCAGCTGAGAGTCCGCTTCCGGCGCCGTGGAGGGGCTCGAGGTCGGCGGCGGCGGCAGAACAGCTTCTGGATCTGCCCAAGGGGGAGGAGGACTGCCCTGCAATTTAGAGAAAGAGGAGGGGGTCTTAGTAAATATTACGACAACAGCGAAAACCAAATTCAGAATAAAAAATGTCGTCGATGTCGAACACGGGAACGGAACGACTACCTGGGGACGCCCTCGTCGCGGCGCTCAAACTGGAAGAGCTCCTCCATGTACTGCTCGAACAGAGCTTGCTCCGGCAGCGGCGGGTCCTTTGGTGGCTGGTGCGCTACGGCCGCTCTCATAACCATGGAGCTGCGAGTGTCATCACGACCCCTCTGATCCTCCTCCCTGTTGTAGGTCCCCCAGACCTGCTCGAGGCGCTTTTTGGCGCTGTCGACATCCTCGAGCTTGGTGCCGCGAAAGGAACCCCTCGCCACCTCTCGGACGCTGATTAAACAGAGACGTTATTTGTGGCGAGCAAGAGGTAACAGGTGCGCGCCGGCGAGAGAGGGAGCGTCGATTTCACCGGCCTCGAACCCCGCGCAGCTCGCTCGAACCTCGCGATCGCGGCGGGCCCTTTGCAGAGGCCAGAGGCGCCACGGCGGCGAGGAGCACGAGGGGCGAAGCGATCGAGTCACGGAAGCGAGCGCCGATCACAAGTTGGTGCGAGGCTGCTCGCCGGAGAGCACGGCCGCGGGGAGCGCGCGAGAGAGACAGGATGATCGAGCCCGCCGAAGCGATCGCACGCGCTTGCTTCCGCGACCTCGATCACCGCGCCTCTCTCGCGCGCTTCCCGCCGCCGTGCTCTCCGTCGAGCAGCCTCGCACCGACTTGTGATCGAGTTCGTCCTACGTCCGCGCTTATCGCCGCCGTGTGCATTTGAATGATCGAGGTACATTGTCGCGTGCGCTCGAAAACTCGGGATTAGGAGAAGGGTTGGGGGACTCGGGAAATGCTACTCACAGTCACAAGACGAATAACCTCCGGAGCATCGTCAGCGATCGATCGAGGAGGCGGGGCGCCGCGCGCAGGTCGACGGTCGAAACGGGAGGAGGAGGAGGAGGAAGAAGAAGAAGAGGGCGGTGCTGTTCCCGGTTGTGCTGAAGATGTCCGGCGGTTATGGCGTGCTTATAAAGCACGTCGTCGTTCTTCTACTACATGAGATATGGGAGGCTCACGGCCGGAGCACCCACCCGTTTGAAATTCGAATGCCTTGTGGTTGCGTGCTTGGATACGGCTTTGTCCTCACGCCGGCGGCCCGCCACATTTCGAACGCCGTGGATCGCCGGGCCGAGACATCCGGGCCGCGCGGTGTTGAATCGATCATAGCTATCTAGGGCCCGGGTTCCAGGCTGGGCCGCCGCGGCGCGCTGTCATCATCAGTCTCGTTTGGTGGGGAGATCGACTAGCTGCCGCCGCTCGATCCGTTTAATCCTTCCCCCTGCAGTGCGGCGGCGGTGGTGTCAAGAGCGCCGGGCCAAGGAGGAGGCCGCGCGTGTCTACCTACCTGCTTCCCCAAGTTGGCCTCCATGCATGATCTCGCCGCCATGACAACGTACGCCTCTCTGCGAGCGTTGATGCGCGATCCACGGTCTGCATTGAGAGGCCACGACACGACCGCGCAGGGCGCAGGCGGTATACGCTCAAGGACATACAGTATGCTCCACGGCACCAGCACAAAAAAAAGGGCGTGCTCGACACGCCTGGCGCTGCACCGTACCTGTGCACGTGCGCCGCGTCAGCTGGTCCGGAGCCCGGCGGCGGCGCAGTCGAACGCCGAGTGCACCGGTAGACTAGCAGTGCAGTGCAGTTCGACTTCGTACACCACCGTCGACGACTCGTGTCGCGCGTGCTGCTTCGTCCAAGTATATGTACCAGCTGTACAAGCGTGAGGCCAGAGGAACCGGCCCGGATCTGCAAAACTACTAGTACTATACTACGCGGGTTACGACCGTGGTGTCAGGGCCTGCTCTTGAACTGCATTGCTCATTGGCCATGACCACTTGGCAAGGGCCGTATGCTCTCCTCTGAAGGTTGTGCGGATCATCTTTTTTTTTTTCTCTCTCTCTTCTCCAGCTAGGTGGCTTGCTGGGCGGGAGTGGCCACACGCATCGCCCATGCATGTTCGATTACTGGAACTGGACCCGTGTTTTCTCACCGGGATTTGGCCTCATGAATAAGCTAGGACGTGTTCGGTTTGAACCCTGAGCCAGGCAGCACCAAAGCAACAACGGTGGTGCACGCAAGTTCTTCATGGTACAATCCAACACAGGCCCTAATATAATTCTCCTTTCTCTCTCATGTGCCACAATGGGAACGCGACGTGCCCCTTCAACATTGAACTTTGACAGCTTTCAGTAACCTCTCTACGGGCACAGTCTCTTTACATATGAGAATAGGTTCTACAGCTATACCTGATAGAGAGGCATAAAAATATATCAACAAGAAACTGCATTAATTGGATCACACAAGTTAGGCTACAAGATGGATGTTCTTCTTCTTGTGCATGCATGCATTTCTGATGATATTTGAACTATTTTTCTACACTTGGTTATATTTGGTTGTAATAGCTTCAAATAAATAATTAAATAGCAGATTGGTTGCTGTAGCTCACAAGAACTGGTTCTCTCAGCTTAAGTTAAGGTGAGACATGGACTCTTCATTCAAAATCACACTCTGGTGTAAGCGCGTTGGCCTGTGTTGTCGTTGTGGTGGTGTGGCATGGCGGCTCGACCAATCATAAGAGATCTTTACTACACTAGAGGGAAACAACATATGCTTCAAGGGTGACGTGGCGAGCAACCGAACACTAGGGGCTAGTTTGGTTGGTGACACAAGCTTCATGCGTGAGCTAGTAGCCACGTCAAGTGTTCGATTTTAGATATGTAAGACTATCGCTGCCTGCATTAGGGCTCCAACCAAACACATCCTAGGTCAACAACAAACAAATAAATGTAGCAGAGAAGGGGATTTGTGTTAGAATCATGGTTCATAAAACCGACGAAAACCTATCAGTTTTCACGGTTTCAATAAAACCATCCCGAATCTGTTTGAGCTGCCGGTTTTGGTCAAAGTTTGAACGGATGATTGGTTTTTGGTCAAATCAAATTAAATTTTTAAAAACTATTGAAATTTTGGAAACCAAGGAAACCAAATGGTAAACCAAGAAAACCGATGATAAACTCAGAATCGAACGGTTTCCTATCAGAAGAATAAATTTTGTCAATGAACCAAAAAAATATCGACCAGTTTGTTTTTAAATTTTGCTCAAAATCGTTGTTTAATATATTTGAGCGGTTTACGGACCGATTTTTCAGTTTTCTTGAAAACCATAAAACTGATGGGATGCAGTTTTCACGGTTGAAATAATGGTTTTGTAAACCTTGGTTAAACTGCCGAGTCTAATACCTATCGTGCTATATTATATACAAGTGTAACAATCTGGAACGAAGGATTGCGTTAACTCTTTGCATTAGCCCCCCACAGGCCACAGCCGTGCCATGAATACGTGCTTACCGTGACTGTGACGCTGCGGAAAGCAAAATGGCGGGAACATTCGCGCGGGAAGGGAAATTATGCAGGAAGAAGCGCGGGAAGGAGGATTGGGCCGTTGAGACTTGTGTCGTTTCCTCTTGGGACCATGTTGAGCCACCTGTTAGCCGGTGTGCTTACTTGATCAAAGTTGACTGGGACCGATGTGGGTCTGGTTTATGATACCTTCTGAGTTCATTCACATGGACGCAATATCTTGAGTTTTTGCATTTTCAATCTAGCAAAGATTCAGATAAAATGAAGTCACTTTTACGTTCACAGTTAGCATTTCAATCATATTACTCCTAATTTCAAATTTTGTATAAAATTAGTTTGATGCCAGTGCGTTGGCATGGAAAATATAAAAAATTTAAGTTCCTTCAACACAGAAGGATGTGTGTTTAAAAACAAAACTTGACTTGCCGGAAAAGAAGCCACCCAGACGGTATTATCTAAGGAGAAGAGTCCTCTTACGTAGACCGAGAAAATTTTTGAACCCCTCCCTAATCATATACAGGAACTCAGTTGGTCGTATGAGCTATAACGCGAATATTTATCTAGTACTTTGGTCCGGGGATAGTGAGGGAACTTTTTACAACCGGTGCGAGGCCAGGGATCAAACCCCTAACCGGTGGGCAGTCGCTCGAGCGCCTTCACCATCAGACCTACCAGGTCGAAGGCCTGTTCGCAGAAGGATGTGTTTTCACCGTCTTAGCGGGAAATAGTGCTCAAGTTGGAGAGCAGCAATAATTAGACTTCCTGATCATGCATGTCTCGATCTACAGTGTTATTGGTAATCCAGCTAAAAGTCAAGTTATAAAGAAAAAGATCGATTAAGAAAAATAATAAAATACAAGAGTACCCAAACAACACCAGAAAAGCAGCCTTTAGCTGTTATGAAACAGGTCGTTGTCCGTTACTATTTCATCCTACACTTATATAAACTGAAGTTGTCGTAAAAATGTTATATATATTTAAGCTAAAGTACCATGGACAATGCACCATCAGTATGTAGTGTAAAGAGACAATGCACCATCAGTATGTAGTGTAAAGATAATCTTCCTAAAAGGAATTACATGGGAATTTTAATTGTTGTTTTTGTAGCTCTTTCGAGACTATACAACATCTCTTTTTTGATTGTCACTTCTCTAGATTTATTTGGAATACAATCCATATCACATTTAGAATTCAACATCCCATCCGTCTAGTGCCGCTAATATGTTTGGTTCTTGGCTATGGAATGTTAATCCAAAGCTTCGAAATCAAATCCTTTTAGGGGCCACAACTATTTGTTGGGTAATATGGTTGAATAGGAATGATATAGTTTTTAATAGGACTAAGTCCAATACCTTTCTTGCAGGTAATATTCAGGGCTACATATATGGATCCGAACATGGTCGCTGCTGCATAAGGAAGAAGGAGCGAGGGAAAACTTGAAGAAGGCATGTCGGTTGCTAGAATCGGTGATCATGGAAGTGTTTGTCAAATTCGATTGGAAGTTCTCAAATAGAATTGCTGCGTAGGGGGGTTCTATTTGCTACACTTTTATTTATCTTTATGAACTTATTTGTTTGTTTCGAGTCTAAGAGCTCCAAGTTATGTATTAAACAGCTGTGTGTTCTCCACTGTGGGGTACAGAGGCTGGAACATGGTGTTCCATTATCTAAAAAAAATGTAGTGTAAAGATCCTTGTAAATGAGGACTGGTTTCATGCTCCAAAACTGGATATGAAAAAACTGCGTTTTTAAACAGGTAAATGATCACATCAGTGATTATTTTCTGGCAGAGGCATCAAAATATCACTTAAAAAGAGGAAATTACGATTAAATACACCATGACGCTTCACCCAGTGGAATGGAAATAACTAGTGAATCATTGCGCGCTTCGCCGCGCCCGGTTGGTTAGACTTAGAATTTTTTTTTGTCTTTAGAAAAGGTGGTAATTTGTTACTTGTATGTTATGTTGCCTTGGCCCGTATGCACGTAGCTGGAGACTGGAATTGGGTGCTAAATTGCTAATCTACTTATGTGGGCTGGTTGCTTGCTCAGTTGCTAATTAAATGGGCTTCAATTTGCTGGGTCTTATGGCCTTGGTGCATAGAAGATGACCCAACCCACCCGTTAGACTCTAGGAATCCTTGCATGGCTCAAAGGCTAGAGCTAGCGACGTGGAGTTGCTCACAAAAGAAAAAACTAGCGACGTGGAGGCTCTCAGTCCACATATTTGTTTCTCTCAGAGGCACCATTCCATCGCATCACGACGTGTCGTCTTCATCGAGCTCACTCTCATGCCTGCTCTTTTTTTCTCTCTGCATGTCTTCGTCTAGTGCTCGACCTCGTCGTGCCCTCTGCTCCCCGTCCTCCACACGCTGCTGTGGCGCTTTCGCACCACCTCCACCCCGAAGCTCTGTTGTTGCTGCCGCGCCCCCTAGCCTATCCCACATCCGATTTTGTCGGTAGCCATGGCGGCACAAAAGCGCTTGAAAGACTGAGATATAGGTGACATCTCTGTTGTTACCTATTGTTTTGTTGATTCTCCCGCTCGATCTGTTTTTTTTTCATTGTCATGCTTGGTCAAACTTCTCTCAACCGGCTGCCAGAATCCTCACTTTCTTGTTGTGTTGGATATTTTGTAGCCATGAACTCCGTCCTTGATCTTCTCTCTCTCTTTCTCATTAAAGCTCCACATCTCCAGATCTTGTGGGATGTAACCTCTCTATCTGTCTCATCATTGCTCATCCATACCATCTTGCTCCACGATGGAAGGCGTCGTCCAATGCTACGTCCCGTCCTGCAGACGTTGCCAAGCTCGCGGCGTCCGCCTCCTCCTCCCTCCAGCAGTCCAGCTCGCTCTGCCTCCACGCCGCTGCTCCTCATGAACTGTTATGCCGATAAATGAAGAAGCAGAGAAGCGATGTCCACACACGGGCCATCTGACGGCCCACGACCTGCACGACTTGAAGAAGGTGACGTGCTTGACAGTAAAGGCATCCACGCAGTGAGAAATGACGTGTTGAAGTAAGGAGGTGGCCACGCCAGTCAAAATTCTAGGAGGGATGAAAATCTTTGCTGTATCAGCTTAACACTATTAACAAGCAAAGACCCACCAAATCATCGCTAGTTGGGCACAATACTGTCAGTGCTTAAACTCCTATTATTACTAACTACTATAGCATTTTTATGTCGAAATCTAACCCAAACCCTCAAAAGTTCCGTTTTCCTTTTTAGTAACTCATTTATGATAGTTGTTTCCGTCTATATCAACTTATTGCTACACCACAGTTTTCCTGCGAACAAGTAGATCTAAAAGGGCGATCAAGTTTATGTAGGAAAAGTTGACTATAGTACTTTAGTTTGTACACCTGGAACTCCATAAGGCTACTCCTAATGTGAGTTTTATTTTTAATAAATGAGGTGCCACATAAGCAATTTTGATGACATGACAAAGAAGTTATGAGGAGAGAGATGGAAGAATTTTTATTTAGATGACACTTGTTATATACAGTTTCCTAGATTTGAAACACTATGATACTAGTATTAGAGGAGAGAAGTTTCATTTTAATAAAAAAATATAAAATTAAGTGCAATGAAACATCCAAATGAAACCATACATTGGAGAGATTATTTTATTTATAGTTTCAAATCATTTTTAATGACATATCACTCTTGGAAACAATAAAATGAAATACTCCATTAGGACTAGTCTAAAGTTAAAGATTTAGGTCAGAACATATTATGCTTCAGTGCTCTGACTCCCACGGCAGCTCAAGGAACTACAATAAAAAAAATCGTGCAAATGAGACACCAAAATGTTGGTAAAAGTAGGATGAAATATGTATCTGCTTTAGAGAGAGAGAGAGAGAGAGAGAGAGAGAGAGAAACTTGAGATAATTCTACTATTTTGGAAAAGAATGAGAAGCAGGACAGCAGTGAACTTCTGAAGGCCAGGCTGAACAGAACTCCATAGGTTTTCAGGCCTTGCGAGATCATAAATCATTCTCTTAATAGGATATATGATGTTAGAAAAAAAACACATGATGTTATTCCACCCATCATACATAATATTAAAGGTTTGTTCGTTTTTATAGGCTAAAGAGCTAAAACTAAACTTTAGTTCAAAATTTAGCTTAGAGAAATGAACGGAAGGATTAAAAGTTGAGCTAAAGTTTAGCTCTAAAGAAGAAAATGAGCTAAACTTTAGTCCTCTAAAAGATGTTAAAGTTTAATTCAAATTTTAGAAGTTAAACTTTAACTTATTATGAAAACGAATAGCCCCTAAGAGCGTGTGGGAAAGTCCCGGTATTTCATTCTTCAGTTTTCGATTAAGCAATCAGCAAAGCTAGAAGAGAGAACCTATCGTACCTTGGTCGTTGTCGAATGGAATGAGAGGGCGTGGGAGAGTGAATCACAGCTCAAATGAGTGGCGTATTATGCTGCATGTATCGGACATGACACGTGACTGATTTATAGTGGATATTGAGCTTGGTTTTCAGGAGGTGTGTCCTGCGCACATGAGGGGCTCAAATTTTTTGGATCAGAAAAAACTGAACCCGAGGACCGGACCTATCAAAAAAAAAAGAAAGAAAGAAAAGAACTTGAGGACAACACTATCACAAATCGGGTCTGTAGTGGCAGCAGCCCAAGACTTTAGTGGCATGGCCCAAAGTGCGCCACCGCTACAGAGCGTAGGAGGCATGCCGTGGCTTGAACCGCCGCTGAAGAGCCCCTTATAGCGGCGGTTGACATTGTCAACTACCGCTATAAAATGGTCAGGCTATAAAAGCCGTGTTCGGATAGCTCCGGTCCTCACTCGAATAGTGACGACCCGAAAATTTGGGCAAATCACTAAAATCAATGGGGGAAGGTTTTGAGCTCTTTTTTTAATAGAAATTTGCTCTTTGAGGTAAGGGGAACGCATCCCATATATTTTTTTTGCTATTATTTTGAAATGAAGTTGAAATTTGCATTTCAAGTTTGTTAGGTTTTCATTAAATTTTAGCTAAATTCGTTTGATTTGTATGGTTTTATTGGATTGTAGCTGAAGTTTATGAAGTCATACATCATTTATTTTCATCACTACATAAAAAAATTACTATATCTAAACTCTTTTATATCAATGGAAATCTAGATCTAGTTTGGTTACTAGAAGAGAGAGAGAGAGAGAGTGTTAGGGCGAGAGGGATATTTATTTTTATTATTTCTTGATAAAAGTTAAATAATATATATATATATATATATAATAATTTGATGTTTGTTTAATTTTAGCTTGCATAATATTTCTTGCTTTATGTAATTTATTTTTTCAATATATATATATAATGAATGTTTAATATTTTTGTTATACAGAATTAATTAATTAATTTAAATATTTTTTGCTTCACATTCAATGTCGTTCGCGATGGATAGATCCTGGATATACGAGGCACCAAGACCGGGTCCAATATTTTTACGCGAAGGCTCCAAGTTCATCGAAAGGATCGTACAACATGCTCGACGTGAACGGACGACTGATATATATTGTCCGTGTTTTGATTGCAAGAATCAGAAGCTGTGGAATGGTATAGAAGTAATCAACTCACACTTGGTGCGAAGGGGTTTCGTTGAGGGGTACACGAGATGGACAAAACATCATGAGAATAGTATGGTCGATATGGAATTTGATGAGCATATTGAAGTTGAAGTCGAAACTATCAATTCGCCTGGTGCAGATGTGACAGAGTCGCCTGGTGAAGCTGATTTTAATGTCGAGGAGTTGTTATGTCACATTCAGTCACAAGTGTTGATCAATGCCGGTACAACTAAAGGGCTTGATAAATTTCATAGAATAGATAAGGCATCAAAGGATCTATTATATGATAAATCTAAGGGATGTGGTAAAGAGTTCACCATGTTGCGTATTGTACTTGAGCTGCTGAAGCTAAAGGCCATGCATGGCTAGTCGGACGCTAGTTTCACGGATTTATTGGAACTTATTTCTGACGTGCTGCCGAAGCCCAACCTTTTGCCAAGGACAACATACCTTACTAAGAAGTTGATTTCCCCACTTTCGTTGAGCATACAAAAAATTCACGTGTGTCCAATCATTGCATATTGTATCAAAAGGAACATCAGGACGTTGTGAGATGCCCAAGGTGCAAATGCAGTTGTTACAAGAGGAACAACAATTGTGACACCGATGGTGGCGTACAGAATACAAATAAGGGGAGAAAGAAGAAAAGAAGTTCTATCATCGATGACAGTAAGGTTCCTGCCTTAGTCATGTGATACTTACTCGTGGTCGATCGCATCAGACGCTTATTCGTCAACCCTAGGGATGCGGCAATGATGACATGGCATGCACGCGAGGGGGACGATAAGGTCAGGCATCCTGCAGATGGAACATAGTGGAAAAAGTTCGATGAGAATCATCGAGACTTCTTTAATGAGAAAAGGAACCTACGGTTTGCATTGAGTACAGACGGGATGAACCCATTCGGTCAAATAAGGAATCCGCATAGCACTTGGTCAGTGATACTAGCAATGTACAATATTCCATCATGGTTATGCCATAAGCGTAAGTACCTACTGCTGACCAGTCTTATATCTGGGCCCAAAAAATCTGGTAACGACATAGACGTGTTCTTAGTACCATTGTTCGAAGAGAGTACTTCATGCTTAGAGCAATTATTTTTTGCATGGTAAATGATTTTCCGGCACTAAGGGCGCTATCGGGCAGGTCAAAGGAAAGGCAACATGTTTTGTATGCGTTGATGATACATCCCATGTGTACCTTCCAGCATCCCAGAAGCTAGTGTATACGCAAAACCGCCGATTCTTACCAGCAAAACATAGGTATCGCGCGATGGCTAGATACTTTAATGGCAAAGTTGAGAACGATATAGAACCTCGATGTTGGACTGGCAGGGTCGTGTTTGACCTTGTTAAAAACATCAGTGTTGTTTTTAGAAAGCCGATGAAGGGAGTCAAAAAGGTAAAAGGTCTCACACTGTTTAAGAAGAAATCCATTTTCTTTGTATATTTCAATTACTGGAAAGAATTGGAAGTGAATCATGCCTTCGACTGGATGCATATTGGGAAAGGTGTATTTGACAGTAGTAGCGGATTTATACTCGACCAACCTGGTAAGACAAAGGATGGACTCAGCGCACATAGAGATCTTGTAGTGATGGGAATAAGACCAGAGCTCCATCCGTAAGAAAGAGCAAATGGAAAGTACTTTCTGCCCCCTGCAACCTACACACTTACGATTAAGGAGAAAACAACATTCTATAAGTGCCTCAGTGGGATTAAAGTACCTATTGGTTTCTCATCAAATATCAAATTCATATTGTTTACTAGATCTCTGCATTAGGTCCCGTCTACCTGCATCAGATGTTTCCTTTTGAGAGGTTCATGTATGTATTGAAACGCTATGTACGTACTCGTTCACATCTAGAGGGTTCTATGATCGAGGGCTACACAACTGAGGAGATCATCGAATGTTGCTCAGATTACATTAATGATGGTAGGAGATCAATTGGTCTCCCTGTGTCTCGTCATGAGGGTAGATTATCTGAAAAAGGTACCAAAGGACGTACATCGTTCGTCGACCGTGACTTCAAACGAGTGGACCAAACACATTTCAGCGTATTGCAACAGACGCAGATTGTGGGATCGTACTTTGAGAAACATTTGTTAGAGCTCTGCCGGAACAACAAGGATGTGATGGATAAATGGATCATAGACGAGCACAAACGCTCTTTCATATCATGGTTTAGCTCCCTAGACCTTCCAAGTGGCAAGTCCATGGAAGAGAAAATGTTGAGAAAGTTAGCTAATCGCCCGAGAAGAACCGTGGTTACCTTTCAGGCATACGACATCAGTGGTTTTACCTTCTACATCCAATAGAAGGATAAGAAGAGCAAGTGTCAAAACAACAGTGTTCGAGTAGAAGCCATTGACAAAGAGGACCAGACAACCTCGTATTACGGGTACATTGAGGAAATATGGGAGCTAGACTACGGTGCAAATTTATAGGTTCCCATATTTAAATACAAATGGGTAAAGCATCCTAATGGCATCGAGGTGGATGAATATTGTTTCAAAATTGTTGATCTTAACAATGTTGGTCACAAAGATGAACCTTGGATACTTGCCAAGACCGTGGAACAGGTGTTTTATGTACTTGATCCAAAGGACAAGAAGAAATACATTATTGTTCCAGGTAAACAAAGAATCATTAGAGTGGAGAATATGGAAGATTGAGATGTCTACAATCAATATGACGAGGTGCCGTTTTTCATTGATCTAAAAAATTTTGAAGTCTTAGAAGCAAGACTATCCTTTGTCGCTAGAATGCCCTACATGCGCACTGATCACTACCAAGGCAAAGTCGTTCAAGGCTAATTCAAGTATCATGTAATTTTATTTTTGAAATATCGTTCATTAGGATAACCTTGTATTATGTTCTATGTAACTTATGCTTATTTGAATATAAAGAGTGCAAGCAAAATGGCAAGTTTGAAGTTTTAGAGACCTATTTGTAATTTTATAAAATGGCAAGAATTAAAGTGTAAAAATATTATGACTAAAGTGTAATTAATAAAAAGTATAGGGTTGTTTCTAGAAAAGTTTAGGACCTAAACATAATTTTTTAAGTACTGGGGCCTAAGTGTAAAAAGATAGGACTAAAATATAATTAATAATGAACTCAGGGGTTCTTTTATAAAATTCTAGGGCTAATATATTATTTATAAAAAAATTGGGTTCAAAATTGAATTAAATAAATCCAAAAACAGGTGGATGGGGCCCAGGTGCTGCTCTTTAGCGGCGGCTCACAAGACGAACCACCGCTAGTCCTTTTTAACGGCGGTTGGCTTCTTGAGTCACCGCTAAAGAAAACCACCTTATATAAGCAGGGGCGAGGCAGGGCCAAAGTCCCGAGCGCTGCCGCCTCCTCTCTCGACTGCGCCTCGACCTCCTTGGTCATCTGTCCGCCGCCTCCTCTCGTCAACGGCCACCGTGCGGGCCCCCTCCTCTTTCTCGGCCTTGTTGACCACTACACGGGGTCCGCCTCCCGTCGACGGCCTCTCCAACCCCCCTTCCTCCATCCCCAAGCGCCTCAACGGTCATCACGCAGGAACCCTCGTCCATCCCCGAGCACCGCCGATACGGGCCCCCTCCTCGTCTCTAAGCCCCGCCTCGACGGTCGCCGCGCGGGCCCCCTTGTCCTTCCTCGAGTACCGCCGCCACGGGCCCCCTCCTCGTCCCCGAGCCCAGCCGCATCGGGGAGCCCTCTTCCCTGAGCTCCACTGCCGCAGGCACGGGTCCCCTCCTCCCCGAGCCCTGCCGCGTCGGGCTCCCCTCGTCATCCTCGAGCACCGTCGTGGGCTCCCTCCTTATCGACGACGCGTGCGCTGGCGTCCTCCCCCTCCTCGAACACGCCGACCATCGCCGTGAGGGACTCGCCCTCCTCGACGGCCTCCACCTTCTCCCTGGTAAGCACCACACCCTCCTCTTCCTCCCCTCTCCCCTCCTCTCCGACGCCTTCCTGCCCATCGACGACCAGGTGCGCCCTTTTCCCTAACCCTCCTCCCTCCCTATCTTGCCCTCTATTCTTGTTTACTTGCTCACTGTGAGGGTCTGGCTCGCTTGGTGCGTGCGGGATTGCATCCTCTACTTGTTCGATGAAATGCGGCAATGCTTGTCTACTCTGTTTTAGTCATACGTGTGACTTTGTAGTGAGTCATGTGTGTGAAAATTTTGCATTGTCATTTAATAGCATACATATACTTGCTCGCTGTTTTTCATCTTGTGCTATGTGCTATGTGCTATGTGCTCATGTGCTTTGTGCTCTATGCTCTGTGCTGAACCACTTCCAGTGCAGTTCTTTTTGCTCTGTGCTCGATTATCTTCGCTGTTTTGTGTTACTCTCTCGAGTTAGCTTCTATTTGTTCTATCTCGCTTCCTATGTTTTGTATGTCCCTTGTGACTGTGAGGTTCACATCATGCTCACTATAGTTGCTTATTTGCTGCCATTTCTGAAATATCCGTAGTAGTATTCATTATGTTTCTGTTTAGCTCATGGTGCATCTAGTAATTGTTGTAGTTTACATATGGCTCATTTTCTCATGACTGGCTTTGATCGATACTAGTGCATCGCGATTATTCGCCGGCCTTCTTCGAGAAGCTTTTTGAGGTCCCAGGGGTTGCCCGGCCGGACATAGGTCCCCTGGAAATTCCTGACGAAACTGTCCCTTAAGTCATCCCAGTTATAGATTTGGCCCTCGCGAAGATGCTCGAGCCAAGCCTGAGCCGAATCAGTGAGGTACAACTACAATTTGTGAATGACGGTGATATCATTAATCCCCCCCCCCCCCCCCACCTGAAATGCGAGGCAGTAGTCCTCAAGCCAGACTCCGGGGTCTATCTCGCCTACGTACTTAGCGACGGTAACGGGCGCCCGGAAGCGTTGGGGGAACTCCGGTCATGAACCGAGGCTTTCTTAGGTGCGCCCCCAGCTGGGGGTGGCTGTTGAACCGTGAGTTGTTGTGAGCCAGCGGCACTGCTCCCTCCGGCCCCGCGAGAGGTGGTGATCTGCTAGCTGGATTGAGACGTGCGTCAGAAAGAGCTTTCAGCCTGGAGTTCAGCGGCTTTGACCAGAAGAGTTATGACTTCTCATTGCACCTACTGGGCTTCCAGCGTCGCGGGCTCAGGGAGAGTCTTAAGCAGCATGATGGCCGCTGCTATGTTCTACCCGGCGCGAGCGAACTACGGGGGTCCCTGGTCATCGTTGATGATGCGTTGGTGGACGTCACAAGCCACAGCCCGGGCATGCCCGCCGGCGCCCGAACGAGCCAGCTTGTGGTCTATTTGTCCTTCTCGTTTTCGAGCTGGCGTCGGGTTTCTTCTCGCTCTGCCCATCTCGCCCTCAGTCATTGTTGAGGGTCCACCGGGCGGGGTACGAACTGAGGTCCTCCGACTCGAGTGATGGGGACATTGACGAGTGTTTCCCCCACCGTCGCGCCCACTGCCTTGTTCACTGGAGCGTGGGTTTCAAGGTTCCCCATCACCCTAGCAGTTGAAGTTTCGGCGACCACTGCGCCCGGTGCGGGTGTGAGTTGTACCATATGGCACTCGCGTGGGGGGGGGGGTCATAGCTCCCAGCATAGCTAGCGGAGTCGGAGTCGGTGTCCTCCAGGGACCCCACGTCGAGGAGGTCAAAGAGGGATTCACTCAGACGCTTGATTACGCCCACGAACCCAGGGTTCGCGGCTACGGGGACTCCATGGTGGATTGTGAGGTTCTAGAAATCCCACGCAGCATTGCGCAGGCCGTACGGGTAGCCCTCCAGGGGGTTTTTGGCAAGGAGGCACGGGAGAAGGGGCTCTTCCCTGAGGAGCTGACCATGGATATTCGCCAGGGCGAATGAAACTTGCCGGAGGTCGTCTTGGTCGGGCGTAGGACCCAAGTAGCGCTCCAAATGGCGCCACAGCTGGTCGCTATGGTTGGCTGGCGGTGTGGGGCATCGCCTCGGTGGGCGACAGCTGTAGCTGCCGCAATAGGGTCCAGGAGCAACTCATCGACGAGTTCTAATGCCCCGTTCTCCATGACAACGAAGTCCAGCATGTGGCCCAGGTCCTCCAGCCACCACGGGTGTGGCACCTCGACGAGAAGCGCTGGGACTGGAGGCAGCGAGGGCGTGGGAATGCTGACACATAGCAACTTCTATTCTGCTGTGGCGATGAACTCTAGGCTCTCGAAGAACACGCTAGTGCCGGGAGCCCAGATAGTGGAGAAAGTAGCCATCCGAACGGGAAAGTGGTCGTGGAGTGAAATGCGCAAATGCTCCTACCTAGCGCCAACTATCGGTGTTTGGATCACCGGCTAGTAGAATTTGTTCTAGGGGATGCGCGTTTCAGGTTCGATGATGGAAATGCAAGAAGACACGGGGGTTATACTGGTTCAGGGAAGCCCCCTATGTCCAGTTCATGGGATCGCTCGTGCTACTTGCACTAGAGGAGGAGTACAATAGTGGTGATAGAGGAGGGGTCTCCAAGTCTCAGAGTGTGAGTGTGTCGGTGGTCGCCCTGAGGAAGAAAGAAGCCTCCCGTTTTATACTTCAAGGGGTTGAGCCTATATTACAGTGAGAGAAAGAGGGATTTCTACACATGTGGAGCTGGTGAAGGCGAGAACTCCGATCAGGGGCGTGGTCTTCGATCCTCACGGGCCCCATTGGCCTGATTTTGTGTCAGAGGGCAGTATGTCGAGGCGTGCGCCCATAATCCGTCGACGGGTTGAGTCTCCGTGTTCCTGTAGAAGACGTGTTCCAGTAAAAGGGGTGATACGGTAGGGGTGTCATCATGATGCCTAGGCGTTGTCGGCGTCGCAGCCGTCCATCGCGCCATCCTTCACCTCTACTGTTGAGGGTGTCATCGAGTCCAAGCCTCAGGCATGCAGCATGAGCCTTTTGGTGACGCCTGACCTAACCTGCTAACGGGGGATGGTAGTTGGAGTGGGTTTCCAGGTGGATTTGACCCCCTGATATTGTGGACACACAATTGGTGCGACATTTAAGATGGGGCGATGGGTAGTTGTTGACTGCGCCCCGCTCGACCCTCCCGTCAAGGGTCGAGTTGTCCAGTTGTGCTTGGACGAGTTTGTATTGAGTTGGGATCTGTTCCCTCTGTCATCGTAATCGAGTTTCCTCACCCTCACGTCCGCGTGGTCAGTGATATAGGGTGTTGTCTCGTCATCCGGGTGGGGCCCGCTGATGAGGGTTGGCAGGGATCGACATGAGTTCTGCAGCTCTAGGACCATTCGTGTGGCTTCGATTACTGTGGTGTCAGAGCGGGCATCTTTATCCCTAAGGCACCTGACTCGGCTGTGAGGTGGGGCTGGCCCACTTGATACCTGTTTCAACCAAGCGGAGCGGTATGGCCCCGGCCTCCGAGGGTCGATCCAGAGGCGGCACCGACTCGACCCTCAAGGGATTGAGCGAGGCGGAAGCGGGCCTCGACCCTCGATGGGTCGAGTGGAACGAGGGCGGCGCCCGATCCTCGGTGGGTTGAGCGAGGCGAGGGGTGGCCCCGCGCTATCCGTATACCGCCGCCGTTTTGCTGGCTTGTGCCGTGTGGATTTGGATTAATGGTCTTAACCGAGGCCACATTGCACCACCTGTTTGTGCTCCCGACTGGCCCAAAGAGATATATTTGTAGCTCACGTGTCGTCTTGTTATTTGCATAGCGTGACTGCATGAGTGAGTGGTACTACCGTTTCATTCTACTCTACGGCGATGGGGACATCTTTCTCCAAGATCACGGCAATGGTTGGGAGCCCGCAGCCACGACATCCGAGTGTCCCCTGCCTACAGGGACAATGTCCTGGTGTTCGACTGACCCTCACCTGAGTTTCCTCCATGTCGTTGGCACTAGCGTCATGCTACCTCCCTGACGGTGACCTCACCTCGGCCGTGGATTCGGCAACCCGAGATCTTTCCTCATCGAGACTCTCCTGGACCGTGGATTCGGCGAGGTTGGCTTTCTGGAGCCGCCTCAAGCGCGTATCGCAGTGCCGTGCTAGGCTCGCCGCGTCGAGGGCACGCACTGACGTGGTGCTCTACCTCGTCCTCGAGTGGTTCCCCACGCTCGCCGACGTGTTCATGGACGAGTGCCTCACTGTTGGGTCCGTGGCTGACGGCTTCGGATCCGTGTCCAGATCGCGGCGTTCGGTGGGTCCCTGTAGAATTTATGTTGGGTTACGATTGGTTCTAGTTCCTACCTAGTATGTGAACTAAGGGAAAATCTTGTGTGTTGGTTGGACATAGTACGAATCGGAATCATGAGAAATAGAGAACAATATATGTCTGGTTTTATTTCCGACTATGATTACTGGTTATCCGACTATGATTACTGGTTATCCGACTGATAAACCTACTTCAAAATAATAAAGCCAACATCAAACTAAACTAACAGCAATTATGACCTCATCTAAACACTTTTCAACACCACCCTAACGTGCTATATGATGAACAAAGTCTGCACAATCACGTTATTTATGATTTTAGCTCTACTTGAACAGAAGAGTACAACATTCCAAATTCTTGGGCTAGGTGACTATCAGCTCTACTTGAGTACAGTATGTCTTTGAAAGTCCAGTTGTTCACAATGTACGCCTCTGGCCTCTGATCGTACACGGTTGACTTACATTTACAAGCGGGTACGATCACACGTTTGCCTACTTAATCCCATATACGTGCGGGACAATTAGGCTAATACCACTACTAAACAAAGCCATTCTCACAACACCATTAGTAAATAAGACATCCAGAAAATAGCATGGTTAAGTGAGGTCATCTTCTAATCTATACCATTAACTTCTTTTCTCCTCATTTTATTTTTTCTTAATCCAAATCTGCCTCCTCAAAGGACGGTACTGCCTTTGCCAAAATATGATTGTTCCATACGGTTGTTCGATACGGAGGAAAGGATTTCGATCGTCTGTGGGCGGTGGCAGCGGCTGGGCAGCGCACTGAGTCAAACAGCGACGGGACGACGAACTACAACGGAAGGTTGATGAACAGCAGCGAACTACGAACGTGAAGGGCCAGTGCCACCTCCAGGCCGCACGGGCGACGCGCGCAGGGCCGGAGCCGCTTCTGGCCGCACGGGCGACGCGCGCAGGGCCGGAACCGCCTCCTGTCCGTGTGGGGTGACGCGCGCGTGTAGGTTCCGAGCTCCACCCAGGGCAGTCGTCCATGGCAGAGCATCCCGGTGGCACTGGCACTGGAGGTGCGTCTGCAACCAACCCTGGTGCCATGGATGAAGCTGCACGAAACCACAACTTTCATGGAAGGTAAATGCAATTTAGGCATTCAATTTGAATATGTTTAGGCAGCAACCACAGCATTTAAATTCATGCATATTGCTATATATAGGGTTGATTCAGAGGTGGAGATTACAATCAGTCTTAGAGTTCCCAGTTATACTCATTTTTTCGATGATGGCACTAGAGTGGAATTGGAAGCTAAAGATCATGTTGTGGAAGTAAAGAATATCGATGGGTACTCACTATCTAATCTTTTAGCTGATCTAGCTACCAAAACCAAGTGGGGTGCATGCCAGGAGCCTGCATTTTGGTACTAGGATATTGAGAAAAGTGGGTTGCAATGTGTTAAAATAGATGTTGATTTAAATTCAATTTTTTAGAAATTTCAGGCTCGCAATGTGGTGACATTTGTTGAAGAGTTTGTTATTAAACCTGCTTATAAGAGTAGCATTACTTTGGAGAATAAATTGGAAAAGCTGTCAGCTAGGAGGAATCCAAATGTGGCATTGGAAACAAATAGTCCAACAGAGTCGAATGACGAAAGTGGTGAGGAAAGTGATGGGTATGAAGAACATGTGGATCCTTCTTGGGTGGATGATGAGGACATATTCTTGAAGGACCATGATGTATTTGTGTCACTAGGTTTAAGGGCCGAGGATGAGCCAGCAAGACTAAATTTAAAAGATGATGGTTTGGACAATGTGCCTGATGCTCAAATTGTTGTTGATGATGAAGCTGAAAATGAGTCAAGGTTTGCAATTGGTAAGAAAAATCCAAAAATCAAGAAGGGTGAGACTTCTCCATGCATGGTGGATTTTAGGATGGCTTTAAAGCATTATGCCATCCTAAACGAGTTTGAGGTGCACAAGGTTGTAACTGATAAAAAGAGATATAGTGCTGAATGCAAGGCTAATGGATGCCCTTGGAGGATTGTTGCAAATAAGCTTGTGGGGCAACCAACTGTTGAAGTGTGTTTCTTACTATCTAGTCTTACTTGCATGAATTTCTTTGGTTCATATTATGTAATACGTGTTAGTTGACTAATTCTTGTTTTCATATCTTTCCATTTACAGTCACCATGATTCCTAATGAGCATGAGTGTATGGGCACAAGTAAGTTGGTGAGCTGCAGGGCATCTGCGAAGTGGGTCTCAGATAGAGTTGTTGCATGGCTAAGAAAGAAACCATCTTTGGGAGCAGCTGATTTACAGGACAAGCTATTAGAGAAGTATGGTATAGAGATTGCTTACAACACTGTTTGGGATGGAAGACAGAAAGCAATGGATTCAATTTATGGGGCATGGAAAGAAAACTTTGAGAGCTTGTTTAGTTTTAGGGTTGAACTTCTTCAAAGGTCTCCGGGTTCTATCTTTGAGATTGGCACAAATCCCAATGATGATGGTGTGATGTTTGACAAGCACTTTCTTGTTATGAAACCATGTATTGATGGATTCCTACAAGGATGTGGACCTTACCTTGGTATTGACTCAATAGCCTTGAATGGAAAGTTTAAAGGGCACTTGGCATCTACCACAACACTTGATGGAAACAATTGGATGTATCATGTGGCTAGGGCAATCTTTGGTCCAGAATCTTCTATAAATTGGACTTGATTCATGAAGCAATTAGAGTTGGCAATTGGTCATCCACCGCATTTAGCAATATCGACAGATGCATGCAAAGGTCTAGATGTCGTTGTTAAGGAAGTTTTTTCTGACATTGAACATAGGGAATGCATAAGACAGTTGTGGGCCAATTTCAAGAATTACGATCATGGAAATGTTTATGATAGGAATATGTGGGCAGCATCTAGAGCTTACAAACTTAATAAATTTTACTTCCATTTCAATCCAGTTATTGTTGCATGTCCAGAAGTTGTCACATATATGAACCAACATCATAATCATCAGTGGAGTAGGTCAATGTTTTCAAATGATGTCAAGTGTGATTATGTGAACAATAATCTTGTTGAGAGCTTCAACAGCTGGATCAAGAAGATTAAAGACTTGCCTATTGTTGAGTTGATTGATACATTGAGGCGGATGACACTTGACTTGAGGGACAAGAGAAGAAGGATTGATAGCAAGCTGAATGCAATTATTCTTCCAATAGTGATTAACTAACTAAAATCCAAAACTAGAGGATTGGGGAAAATGAAGGTTTCCAAAGGGTTGCACACTGCAGAAGTATTTGGTTTCCATTATGATATGACCCCGTGGACTGCAGAAGTATTTGGTTTCCATTATGATATGACCCCGTGGAGGCATATTGTAGAGTTGAACACTCAAAATTGCAGTTGTGGAGAGTGGCAAATGACTAGAAGACCATATCCTCATGCTTTGGTATTTATTCAGATGTTTTCATATATTGACATGACCACCTATGTCCATGAGTACTATAGTGTGGATAGGTTTTAGGCTGCATATAGTGACTCCATTCCACATATAACTGACAAAACACAAGTTGCTACCACCCCCACTAAAAAGAGCTCCGGGGAGGCAAAAGAAGAACAGGTTCAAGGCTAGTCATGAACCAGGAGGAAGAAAACAACAAAGATGTAAAAAATATGGAGAATTTGGACATCATGACACTGGGAACTGCCCTTTAAATGATCCAAAGAAGAGGTGAGTTAGTTTTTTTTTATGCAGCATACATGTGCTTAAACATTGCTTGATAGTTTCTTTCATTTCATATAGGAAGAGGAAGCCGGAACCAAAGAGGATGCCAAAAAAGCCTAATACAATACCAACTTAAACTATTTCACCGGGGTCCATAGCTAGATGACTTGTGAATTTAGTGCATGGTGAAGGTGAAGATGGTACATCTAGCTCTAACGTTTCAGCTAGACGGTTGTTGGTGCTTTTGGAGGAAGAAGGAGACGCCTCTACTTCTAAATAGACCTCAATTGCTTATTTACTAGGGATCAAATAATTTGCATCAAACTATGTTAAATTTGATGTTAAAGTATTGTAATTGACATCTCTACTACTTAAAAATCTCAAATGCATTCTATCTCTCACCTGTGATCTTCGTTACATGCAACCTTCCACTCCACCTACGATCAATTACCTCCACCAACTGAGAACCGGGTTCTACTCCTAGGAACTGCCCCCCCCCACAACTTTCCCCTCCCCGCAACCCCACCGTGAACTACACCTCCGTCTCCTCCACCGCCTTCTTATCCCTTGGCCTCATCTCCCGTGTCTGCCGCGTTCCTCACCCCCGGTCGCCTCCGCCTAGACGCGTCCGCCTGTGAGCCGGTACCGTTCGCCGTCTTCCTCTCCCCCAGACACCTTTGCAACTGCCTTCTCCTGTGTCGTCGCCGCCTACACCCAGCCGCATGCCTCTCCCTTGGTCTCCTCCACCTGCGAACCTGCACCCATCCTCCTCCGTATGCGACTACTCCATGCTAGATCTACCTCGTCTGCACCCAACACACATTACATTCTACTGAGAGGCTCATGATCGTCGTTTGTGAAGAAGAAGGCCGCGAGCTGCTCCTCACCGGTTCCACCTGCAGCGCCGCATGGGAGAGCTCACCTGCTCCTGCTCTTCTCACAGTACGCCTCCATCTGTGGCGAATGGGCGAGGCGACCTCATGGTGGCCGCCTGTGAACCACAAGGCCGAGAACTACTCTTCATTGTCTCCACCCACACCACACCACACAGGGGAGCTTGCCTTCCCCCTTTGTTCTTGCACCATGCTGCTGCCTAGAGATCCCCATCCATAACTGTTCCTCATCGACGATCCTGCCTGGGGATGAATAGTTGTAGCTTGACCGTAGGTATGCATCAGAATGCATTTGATTTTTGCTCGATCCCCTATTTTACCAACCTTGCCTTGATTTACAATGTTGTTAGGAAGAACGAAGGGGAGAGAGGATCAACGTTGATGAGGAGGGAAGGAGACGAAGGAGGGTGCAAAAGTTGGTATAAGTCTCCACTTTTCATCCATTTTTACTGAATACTTATGATCTACGACATTGGTATTTGAGGCGGTCCTGGTTATTATTGTTTCAGTTCTCATGAGATCGTATTTACTGCTTATTTATGTGGATTCTGTAATATGAACTATACCGGTTATTGCCGTAGTATAAGAAAGAATGTGTGAATTCCTGTGCATAGACAAAGTTGTTTGAGGCAACTTCTGTGTCTTAGATCTTTGAACAGAAATGGGTGGTGTCTTCGAGTCCGAAATTTTGATGGCTCTTGGAGAAACATAGATTTTGGGGCCATGTCAATAAATTTTTTGATGAAACAAGAGGAGCCCTGTCAATAAGTTGATACCCAAATATTTTGATTCATCTCTTGTTAGAATCAAATATTTCCACATTCTGTTAAGCTTGATTGATAATATGCAATGCATCACCATGTTTTCACTTTTTTAACTAAGTGCCTAAACTTCTTAGTGCCTGCCATCTTGCTACATACATGTGCATCTTAGTTTCATCAAAGTGATATTTCTGAAACTGCACATCCTTCTTATGAACATATATAGGTAGAAACAATTTAGTCAGGAGTACCAGTATCAAGATATGACTAAGCATCATATATCTTACAAAAAAAAATCTTGGTACAATTAAGGGATGTTGCTTGCATTTTAATCACAATTTGAAGGACCGAGAAGGTGACCAGAGGGGGGGGGGGGAGGGGGTGAATGGGAGCCAATTAAAATTCTTTCACAAGAATTTGGCCTATGTTCCAATTAACAACCCAAGCTAACATCTAAACCGATCACCAAGGCTACACACACCAACTAGTGATATGTTAACCCTAATAGTGACCAACAACAGCAGTGGAACACAACGAAAACAAAGGAGAACTGAAAACACTCAAAACAGTGCAAAACTGGACTACCATTGGCAGTGTCGATGACAACCATCGGTAGTGCCAGTTGGCACCATCGGCAGTGCCGGAAAAGCCCATTGGCAGTGCCGGTGCGGGGTTCTCAGAAGCGGCTAACAGAGCACATCGACTGTGCCGGTCTGGCCATCGGCAGTGCCGGTGCGGGGTTTGGACTCAAGCCACCGACAATGCCGGTCGTGGCATCGACAGTGCCGATCCGAGTTCTGACCCACCGGCAGTGTCGGTCAACACCGACAGAACAGAAAAAGGTTTCGGGATTAGGCAAAAACTTGACCAAAAAGGAGATAAAAAATTTCCATGAAAATAGCTTCGAAAAAAGAGAAATTCGGGAGTTAGAGAAAGAGGAAGATCTTGAGCATGAAAATACTTCTCATATCATAGAAACATGCTTACAAGATCCATGGATACAAGGCTAGGAACACCCTCTTTCTCCCACTCTTTGGAAGAGAAAGAGATGTCTCTCACACACCCTCTCCTCTCCTCTATTACAAGAAGACCTCTCCTAGCACTTTGAATGAAGTCCTAACAAGGCTAATGGGAAGAGACACCTCTCCCACCAGCCACACCTCTCCTTATATAGCCCTAAGGGTTATCCACATGACCACTCTACCCTTGACCTACATAACATTGCCACCTACCACCGGCGACAAACTTGTCCATCTTTCTCCTCGTCGCCCGAATGCCCTCGCGCCCTTCATGACTTTGCTTCGTCATGAAGCAAGCTCCGTGATGATGCCACGTGCACCACCAACCACCACCACCGGTTTTGAGGCCCAAACCGGGAAACCGCCTTGCACGCTTCTCAAAGCGTGACTTCATGCTCACTTCCACCAAAGCAAGACTTCACGATCTTGATGCGTGTCACCTGGTCCCATGATCCTTCTTGCCGGCAAGTCTCTCTCGCCTCCGGTCCATTGGAAGCCTCTACTTGCACCGACACCCGATCACCTTTGACTTGGTCAACCCCGCCGTCCTGATCACCACCCACGGTTTTGAGGCTCAACCGCGAAACCGTCCGTGCTTTTTGCCTTTCCACGTGTACGGTATGGATCACCCTTGACTTCATCCGGCCTCGTGATCATCCGGCCCTAAGTCTCCTACTTGTGCCCGATCCTCTCACCGTTCATCGCCAAGTTGACTCCAGTGACCTACACATCATGAGACAAGCAAACACATTTCCCATCTCCTGCAAACTCTCCAACATCCTCATCAAGTCCGATTTGTCAAAACCATGACATGCACAAACTCATGCAATCGTCAGATTCCCGCATCTCAACTTAAACACAAACTCAACCAATGTCAATTACTCATCACATATTATAAACCATGGCACATATCCACATGGTTTCTCAATCTCCCCCTTGATGAGTACATTGACAACACCAAATGCACAAAGATTAGAGATTGAAATGCGGAGCCGAATAGGCACATCCAAATGGACAAACCCAAAAATAGGTGAAAAGTAGGCCATCTAGGAAAATAGGAATCACAAAACCAAGAGTTGGCAAAGAAAGTGACTTGAAACGCAAAGAGTGTGAAAAGCGTAAGAAAATGCTCAAGGATATGATATGCTCCCCCTCAACTTGCGATAGGTCTCATGTAATGCAAAAAGAACCATTTTAAGTTTCTTAGCATTATTTGTGCATGACCCACAACTTTCTCCCCCTTTGGCAATGAACTCATCAAAGAGGCAAAAGAACAAACAAACATGCCATACATGAAGATGCAAACCTAAGGAGCTTCAATAATTATACAGAGAGGCATTTAATTTTGCTAATAAAAAACATAGAGCCATAAAGTGTAAAAGCAATAGCTCACCATCATACAAAGACCAAAAATAGATAGCAAGGCATAAACACCAAGAGCTATACAAGCTAAGCAAAAAGATTGACTAGCTTAGATAGAATCAAATTTGCTCATCATGAGAAAAACTGCCACCACATGTGTAAGTACTCCCATCCAAGGCAAATTAAGTACCAAGTGAATCAAAAGAACCTAGCCAGCCTCCATCTCAACCAAGGCGACAAGTATTCACAGAAAATGAGCTTTACAAACGCTCACATATGCAACAGAGACTCAATTGATCAAGTGTTTATTGTTTATCCTTATGTGTCCTCTTATCCATGTGGAGGGTCGCACGACTGGGTATGGCAAACACCCCGAGGCATCAAGTCACAGTGTTTGGATTTAGCATTTTAGAATTATTTTGATCAAAGCACTTAGCAGATTTTTCATGATTTATTCACATAATAAAAGAGCACGCCTTTGCGGCAAAAGGAACACACGTTCCCACAATATTGCATCATGAGCTAAACATTTGTAAAGCCTTCCATTTCGCAAACACAAGGTGCCAAAGCCAAGACATCATCTAGACTAGCCTCAACACAAGTTTTGACAGGGATAAAAGCAATTATACACATGGTGAGCAAGTCTTAACAAGATTAGTTCATAAGGTTTATAAGAAGTTTAGTTTACCTTTAAGATTAGCAAGTTGCTCAAAAGAGTCTATAACAAGCCATCTCGAAAATCTAAGCATGAGAGATTACTACCACATCCACACAACTTAGGTCAAGCTCAATCATAGCAAAGAGAAATGCAAGAAAGCATAAGAGTCAAAGCTCATCTACCAATGCATATATTACATATGAGATGCAATGCATAAAAGGTAAGATACATATATACAAGAGAACACCAACTTCCCCTCAAACGATGCTATAAGGATGGCAAACACCAAGCTCCCCCCAAAGAAAAGAAAATCTCGAAGCATCTAGGGGCTTGGTAAGGATATCAACCAATTGGTTTTTGGTATCGATGTATTTGACCTCAACATCTCCCTTCTCAACATTATCTCTCAGGAAGTGGAATCTCACATTTTTGTGTTTGACCTTACCATGTAGGACTGGGTTCTTGGCTAAGAATATGGCACTGGAGTTATCACACATGTGTGGAACGCCCTTAAAGGTTAACCCATAGTCTCTCATGGTGGACACAATCCATAGGATTTATGAGCAGCAGCTAGCAGCTGCAACATACTCAGCCTCTATGGTGGATTGGGCTACACTCGACTGCTTACGGGAAGATCAATAGATCAAAGAAGTACCCAAGAAATGGCAAGTACTACAAGTGCTCTTTCTATCAATTCTACACCCAACAAAGTCCGCATCCGAATACCCAATAAGATCTAGAGATGAAGATGCAGAGTACCAAAGATCGAACTCAAGGGTGTATTTGAGATACCTGAAGATGCACTTGATAGCCTTACGATGAGTCACCCTTGGGAAAGCTTGAAAGCGAGCACAAAGACACACTACAAAGTGTATGTCGGGTCTTGTCACCGTCAGGTACAGGAGGGAGCCAATCATGCTCCTGTACTCCCTTTGGTCCACCGCTTCACAGTCTTCGTCAGGGTCAAGTGCTGTTGTTGTGGACATTGGTGTTGACAACGGCTTCACATTTACCATGTCGAACTTTTTCAGGAGATCCTTCGTGTACCTAATTTGATGTATGAAGGCGCCTTGCTTGCACTGCTTGATTTGAAGTCCAAGAAAGAAGGTGAGCTCACCCATCATCGACATCTGAAATTCACTTTCCATAGCTTCCTGAAATCTGGACACAAGAGTATGAGAGGAACCCCCAAATATGATATCATCCACATAAATCTAAACCATTAGAAAGTCGTTGCCATGCTTTAGAGTGAACAAAGTTTTGTTAACACACCCCATGACATACTCGCGCTCTAGCAAGAAGGTCTTAAGCCTAGCATACCAAGTCCTAGGTGCTTGCTTTAGCCCGTACAAAGCCTTTTAAAGCTTGTACACACAGTTTGGGTATGTGTGGTGCTCAAAGCCAGATGGTTGTTGTTGGCACTACCCAAGTGCCCCTTTTATATGTGAATATTACCCCAATTAGAGCATAATTGATACTAATTTAGGCCATTTACCTATGATATTGCCTATATATTTGTATATGCGTTGTTTTGGAGATTTATTACAGAAACAGGTAAAATTGGTGATTAATGCGTTGATGGAGAGGACAGGAGTCCAGAACCGATGAAAAGCACTGAAGAAGCCCAGTGCACCGATCGACGCAGCCCATGAGCTGATCGACGCAAGGGTGTTTTGGCCCATAGAAGTGACCGAGACCCATTCCACATGTTTATGGAAGTTTATCTGCGCCAGACACTTGAAGATATTTGTCTAAGAAGAATTATGGAACTTCAAAAAGATTTATGGAACTCCAAGATCTTAACATGCAGTACAAGACTTTATCTCAAAGGAAAAGACCCATTTGGCAGCTATGGAAGACAGAGGAACCGACTCGGGGAAGAAATCCAAGAAGACACGGCTTGCGCACCTTTGCGCTGGCCAGTCTCCCCCTCATGCAACCTGACCTTGACAGTAGCCTTGACTAGATCTTTTAATGTTAACTTTGTTTAATAAATCTCTAAGGTCCCAGTGGATTCGATAAACCTTGGAATACTCAATTCAAGGGAAAAAGTGCTACAATCGTACACCGTCCTCTTGCGGTATATAAGTGGGTGCGTAGATACGACCAACAAGCTTCCTTTTTCTGGCACCGTTGCCGCGGACCATAGCAGGTTTTTAAACATTGTTTGATGTATTAGTGTTTAGTCATTGTGCTTTACTTGTTTCTCTAGTACATATATTCTATTAAGTGAAACTAACAGGTATGGACGGTCCTAAGTCAAACAAACCCTCTAATTACGCCGATAATCCAGAAAGACTCTTTCACAAGAAGAGAACATCGGAGAAGAGAAGGAAGTCACCTGAAGATTTAGAAGCAGTCCGCGCAACACCTCGAGTATTATTCACAATAGAAGACTCAGTTCAAGAGCAAGAAGAAGAGGAGATGGCAGAGGTACCTATGGTTAATCGTCTCAAGCCACAATTGACTAGTATTGTCAAGACAGATTTCCAAGAAGCTCAAGATCAACTTCCGTACCAATTGGAGAGATATGTTGGAATAGTGGCGCAACAACCGTTCACAGGTTCAGAAGATCCCAATCATCACTTGCAACACTTCCTTGAGGTTTGCAGTACATTCAAGATAGTAGGATTGAGAGGAGATCAAGTGCGTGTGCGGCTGTTCCCCTTCTCTCTAGTTGGACGCCCCAAGCAATGGTACAATGGTTTGGAAAACACAGTGAAAACGGTGTGGGACACATTAGCAGCTGAATTCTTGGCCAAATACTTCCGCTCTGGTAAGACTCAAGCTTTGAAAAATAAGATTCTTGGATTTATACAGAATATTGATGAGAGCATTCGAGAAGCATGGGAAAGATACAATGAGCATATGGATGCATGCCCTCTTCATGGTCTGACGGTTGGAGAAGTTGTTGAGAGGTTCTACACAGGATTGAATCTTTTGTCACGTCAACATTTGGACGCCTCAGCTGCAGGATCATTCATGTCAAAAACCCCCACCGAAGCTAAGAATTTGATCAAGTTGTTAGTTGAAAATCAATCGTGGGATGGTGAGAGAAGCTCAAGGAATTTGCAACCTTCAAAAGGAGTACCGAAGAGTGTGATTGAGAAGACTCAGGAGAAATTGATTATAGATCGCCTCGATGCTATTCAAAGAAGGTTGGACAATAATCTTCATATCCCTAAGGAAGAGACACTCAAGCTGGTGGAATCACGCTCAACATGTAGTGAGTGTAGAGAATTTGGTCATGTGCAGAAAGATTGCCCTGAAGAGATGAAGATGTTAGAATATATGAAGAATAGTTAATGGAATCCCCAATATCAACAACAAAGGAGTTCTTTCTCTCCTAGTTCATCCATGCAAAACTCTATCCCACTTCGTCTCCAATGTCATGAGTTCTTCCAAGCTCAAGAGAAGATCAACGAGGACAATCAAGCTAGATTCAAGGAGATTGATCGTGTCCTTGAGAGAGTTAATGACAAGGTGATAGAAATTAGGAGCTCCAACGAGCAGATTTTGAAGCATACCAAGATTATGGAGCAACAGATGGGACAGCTATCGCAAGCCATTCAAAGCAATAAGGGGGCTATTCCTGGCAATACGATGTCTCCAGAACAGTTGAAGGCAATAGCTACGTGATCAGGAAAACAAACAGAAGATCCAAAACACTCTGCGGGAGCAAGGAAGCCCCGCGCGATCGGCGCACACCCAGCGCCGATCGGCGCGACGACCCTGTCGGAGCCGATTGGCTCCCTGAAAGCACCGATCGGCGCAAGGAGGATGATGACCTCTCTGGTTTGAAAATGGGTGTGGAGATAGAAGAGCATGGCCTTGCCATGTTTCTAGATACTCAACTACTGACGAAGACAGAAAGGGCGCGACAACACGACGAGTAGTTTGCAGGATTCGTTGATATTATGAAGAAGCTTTACATCAATGTCCCTTTTGTTGATGCTATCCAAGTTCCCACCTATGCCAAGTACATTAAGGACATGATGCAAAACAAGAAGTCTCTAGTTTCTGAGGAGGTTGTGAAGGTCACTAAGGAACTAACGGAGGCAATCAATGATGTTGCACTGGAGAAGAAACCCGACCCTGGATCACCAAGCATCAAATGCATGATTGGAACAAGGATATTTGATAGGTGCTTGTGTGATCTTGGAGCAAGCGTAAGTGTTATGCCCCGTCATATATTCATAAATCTCAATTTGCCTGAATTAGAGCCTACGGGTATGTGTTTGGAGTTAGCCGGTCAATCGGTACGCTTCCCTGATGGAATTGCTGAGGATGTGCCTGTTCAAATTGGAGATCATATCGTCCCTGTTGATTTTATTGTGCTTGATATGGATAAGAGAACGAGGACCCCGTTGATCTTAGGCAGACCCTTCTTGAGGATAGCAAAGGCAAGTATTGATGTTGGGAGTGGTGAGATAAGCTTCGATTAAGTGGGACTCCCTACTCTTTCAAGTTTTGCCCAAAGGGAGAAGAGTGCATGCTATTGATAAAGTGAAGAGATACAAGACACCGTGGCATCGAGGCGTCAAAAGTAATTAGAGGGGATGTATGGATAGGTCATCCAAGCTATATGAACCATGGAGATAAGATAACCTTATAGTGTCACGGCTTCACATCCCGCACCACAACATTAAGGATTGATTGTTTGCGGGGAGGTCGAGCTCTTTGGCCTCTAAATAACTAGAGCGCTCTTGGGAGGCAACCCAATAATCGGGGGATTTAGAAGTTATTTAGTGCTTATGGGAGGGCAACCCATTTCATTTAGTTCATTAGTGCTGGTCGGGAGGGCAACCCGGTGTTTTTAAATTTGCTTGCTTGTGATAAAAATAATCTCTCGAATAAAATAAAAAAAATTTAGAAAAGTGTGTGCTTAATTCTTGTGTGCTCTTGCATTGTCTGTTTATTCGTGCAAAACTGTGTATATACATACTGTAGACTAACAATGCAAAAATATTAAAAAAAAAAGATCAAAAACAAGAAGGAACAGAGCTTGTGCCGATCGGCGCACATCTGCGCCGATCGGCTCATCATTGCCCAAGTCAGGACAGAAGGCCGACGACGCCCAGAATTGAAGGAGTGCTAAACCAACACAATAATTTTCAGAGACAGAGCTATTTTCGAGGATGAAGACAACATCTAGCGAAGAAGCGAGGGACCAGAAGCAAAAAACGGACGTCGCGCCAATCGGCGCGATTCAGCGCCGATCGGCGCGGTCACCAGATGAGCCCTGACACGTATGCCAATACTACAGGAACATTGGAGAAGTGGAAATTAGGTGAAAGAGATGAACACGAGGCATTAGAATCAGCGTCGGACCTAAACACGAGGTGCAAGGGACTTGTGCCGTTCGACGCGCTTCTGCGCCGATCGGCGCGGGTATCCATGATGTTCCCAAATAGGAGACAAAGGCGGCAGGCGTTGATTTTGAGGAACAGGTATGATTATCATGCAGGTGCGCAGTGCAGAGGAGACGATTGGCGCCGCCAACAGGACATCAGGATTCCGTGCTGTTCCCCTGCCAACCAACATGATGTGCCAGGAAGCGACATGAAGGAGGGGGTGATGAGGACATCACTCCTATGGATACACACAACACTCCTCCAAATCTGGACTTGCAAGGTCCAATGACTAGAGCTCGTGCACGACGACTAAATTTAGAGGTGAGCTCGTTCCTACGTTCTTCGCTATATGTTACTTTTGAGAATGGTTTGCTACCTAATGATTATTTTATGATTAGAAACCATGGAGAAGACCAGGAGATGATGGGAGAAGGAGCTGGGAACGTGGAGGACCAGCAAGGGCTTGGAAGCCAAAGTGGAGGCCCAATCAAAACCGACTTCGAGTCTGTTTCGGGGCCCAGGACCAGTCTGTACTAAAATAGTCGCCCAGGACGCATACGGACTCGGATTTGGACGTTCTACATATGCACGGAAAGATAAGGAGAAGACCTTTCCAATGCCGCTGGCCTCATGTCAAAATTCATCCGGAGTCATCGGGAATCGTGGAAACAAGACAGTGTCCAGAATCTGTGTCGGTGCTGCGTCGCCTATTTTTGGCCTTTGGGCTTTGTATCTAGTTGAGCCCAATTAGGGGCGCGTCCAGAGGGTCTTGCATGACCCTAGGGTCTTTATATACAGCCGCTGCCGCACCATTAGGGTTCGGGTTTTGCTTAGATCAATTCTGTTCATAAACAGTTTCGCCGTTCATCGGTTTGTGAGACCCCAACTTCGAGAGTTTAATCATACATCTGCAATTGTGTTGCAATCTTCGTTGTTCTTGCTTGTGTTCTTGATTCGCAGGCAGGGATCAGCCTTCTCAGCGAGGTCAATCGTCTTTTGGACGGTTGATAACCAGAGGAGACGTCGTGCTGCGATTACGGGGTTTAGAACGTGCTGTTCTGAAGCCGGATCGATTTGTGTGTCGCCTCCGACCAAATCAACTTACCGAGAACCTTTCGGAAGATCAGGAATCCTTGTTCACATCAGGGGGAATCAAGCATCAGAGTGGTCAGAGCATTCAAAATTTGAATTGTGCCGATCGGCGCAGTTCCCGTGCCGATCGGCGCACTCTCAAATTTTGAAATTTTATGGCGGTTCCTTCTCCTGGAAGTTTCCCACACTATAAAAGGGAGGCCAGACGCCCCCATTCGGCACACCATCCTAGTAATATCTCCACCTTCCCCACTACCCATGATCTCGCACACGTTCCGCAATCTTCGCAGATGGATCGTCTCCGCTCCTCCGTCGGCAAGATGGGCAAGAGGCTGCGCCGGGGAAGCAGTTCCAGTAACAGCAGCGAGTCGAGCGGTAACTCCTCAACGAGGGGTGGCTCTGACGCTCGCGATGACATGTCGGTGGGTGGTGCATCCACCGGCTCGGCGGCAGCAATATACGAGGTCCACGCCCGCCACTCCGTCTCCGGCGCGTCCCTACCAACAGGGCGTCCTACGAGGAGGCAAACGGCGGCAAGCTGTGGGGTTCCCACATCATCACCGCCGTCGACATTCATGCCGCGCACAGTGGAGGAGGGCTTCACTCTCCTGACCGCGGAGGAACAACGGCACTACCTCGCGGTGAGGGGAAGGTTCGTCCCCAACTTCGTCTTGGACGAGACCTTCCTCACCTCGATCGGCATGTGGGAGGACTTAAGGAGGATGCTAGACAACCTCGGCTGGGTGGATTTCCACCTCCTCCCCATGGACTACAACCTCGACGTCGTCACCGAGGTTGCTTCTACGATGAGGCTTGGCACCGTCGAAGACGGTAGCGAGGCCGTCAACTTCCGCGTTCGCGACATAGCCACACGGTGACCATGGAGGCGGCAGCTCAAGCCTTTGGCTTCGACAACGACGCCGACGTCACTGGCATCTTGGGACGTGGGGAGTTGGATTCCTTTTGGAGGTGGCTCTCGTTCGTAGAGGAGATGAAGCGCGGAAACATTCGCAACCCGACCATTCAAGTCTTCCATCGGTGGTTGGCGGCGCGCATAGGCGACAAGGTCGACTCCAGCAACGTCACCGATGCGGACTTGCGGTGGCTCTTCAATGCCATCGTGAGTCCGTCTTATTACAGTCCCATGTCGGTGATGATGCGGGGTTGGCTCGACAAGAGGGGCAAGGCAAGCAAGAAGTTGGCCTTCGGGGCCTATCTTCAACGCCTAGCAGTCCTCGTCTGCGGCAGCAATGGACCGGGAGGGCGCAATGACAAGTGGGAGTGCGCAACGGAGATCGGCGAGAATATGACTCGTGGCAATATTGTCACGGGAAGTGTTCGCGCCGGCTTCCATGTTGGCGGCACCAACGTAAAGCTCCCGTGTGCGGAGCTAGGAGTTTTTCTCCCTCGCAAGCTGGAGGGAGGAAATTGGCTTGAGGAAGGTCTCTTGGAGGGGCCCCGAGTTCTCAAGGACCGCCATGTGCGGGTTCGACAGCCGAACACATCTACAGCAGCCGGCGGCGAGTGGGAATCCTGGGGGTCACGCCAGGAGTACCAGCAACACCAGTCAGGGTGGAGCGACGTAGCGGGCAGTTCACAGCCCTCTGCGCTGATCGACGCAGGCAACGCGTCGATAGGCGCACCCTACTGCAGCGCGGGCATTGACTATAGGTACCAAGGGCGTGTACCAGTGGTGCCTCTTATGCCCGGTGCAGACTTTTTCGTACCCATGCAGGGGTACCTCGACAACAACATGCACTACATCGAGCCGCTTGGAAAGTAGGGTGATCTTACTCATTATAGGTTTTCATTGATCCATGTAATTACCCATTATGATGCTATCCAATTAGACTTTCTGGTTACGATCTCACTAGTAGATATCTGGCTACTCAATAATCAGCATAGGTTTACTAGATCTGGTGCACTTTGGCTTAGATTCACCAGTGTGCCGATCGACTCAACCCCTGTGCCGATCGACACCACCACAGATTCACCAGCGTGCCGATCGGATCAACCCCTGCGCCGATCGGCGCAACAACTTTGGCTTAGTTTCACTAGCGTGCCGATCGGCTCAATCCCTGCGCCGATCGGCGCAACGACAGATTTACTGTCTGGCACACCTTTGCGCTGGCCAGTCTCCCCTCATGCAACCTGACCTTAACAGTAGCCTTGACTAGATCTTTTACTGTTAACTTTGTTTAATAAATCTCTAAGGTCCCAGTGGATTCGATAAACCTTGGAATACTCAATTCAAGGGAAAAAGTGCTACAATCATACACCGTCCTCTTGCGGTATATAAGTGGGTGCGTAGATACGACCAACAGTTGTCTCACGTAAACCTCTTCCTCTATGAGACCATTTAGGAAAGCACTCTTGACATCGATTTGCTAGAGTCTAATGCCTTTAGAGGCAGCAAATGCAAGCAAGATCCTAATGGCTTCTATGCGTGCAACAGGAGCAAATGTTTCCCCATAGTCTAAGCCCTCCACTTGACTGAAACCTTAGGCAACAAGCCTTGCCTTGTTTGTAACAACCTCACCATCTTCCCCATGCTTGTTTTTTGAAAATCCACTGGGTTCCTATGACATTGACACCAACAGGAGGCTCTACTACGGTTCACACTTTGTTTCTCTCAAAGTTTTCCAACTCCTCATGCATGACATTAACCCAATGTTCATCAGATAATGCGTGTCCAACATTCCGAGGTTCAAAGGTGGCAACAAAGAGAGAATTAGTAAAGCAGGCGAGATGTACAGACCTTGACATTGTTGTCCTCTCATAGAGATTACCGATCATCTATTGAGGTGGATGTTGATGCTGAATGTGGTGAGGAGCCTCTCTCTCAGAGTGTACCTCCCCCTCAACCATAGCTGGAGCTGGCTCAACAACTGCTGAGGTCGATGTAGAAGCTTCTGGACCCTCTGCTGGAGTGGTGGAAGCAGCAGGAACAAGCTCAGATGTGGGATGGAATGACTCATCATCATCATCATCCAAGCCCTATAGGTCCTCTTCTACAAAGATACTCTCCTTCATCTCCCTGTTACCTGCAGTCTCAACCACATTGCTTGCACAAGAGTTTGATTCATCAAAGGTTACATCGTAGGACTCTACGATGGTGTTAGTTTCCAAATTCAAAACTCTATAAGAATGGCCATGAAGGGTGTAGCCAAGAAAGATGCCATTGGAAGATCTCGACTCAAACTTATCAAGATTGCCATGCTTGAGAATGAAGCACTTGCAACCAAAAGCGCGCAAATGAGAAACAGATGGCTTCCTCCCAAAGCGTAGCTCATAGGAAGTCATATTAAGAATTGAGCGCAAGAAAACCCGAGTGAAAACATAGCAAGCAGTGCTAATGGCCTCAGCCTAGAACCGCCTCAGAGTCCTATGCTCATCGAGCATCATCCGGGCCATTTCCACCAAGGTTCTGTTCTTTCTTTTAACCACACCATTCTGCTGAGGGACACGAGGTGCTGAAAACTGATGCTCAATACCATGCTCAAGGCAGAAAGCATCAAAGGAGGAGTTCTTGAACTCAGTGCCATTATCACTGCAAATTGCTCGTAATGCACCAGGAAGTTCCTTGAACAACCTCAAAGATAAGCTCTGAAAGTGATGAAACACTTCATCCTTGCTCTCAAGAAAGTAAACCCAAGAGTTGCAAGAGTAGTCATCAACAATCACAAGAACATACCACTTTCCACCTGCCGAACGAACTCGAGAAGAACCAACAGTGTCCATATGAAGCAGCTCTCCAGGGCATTCAGCCATCACCAAATTGATTGGTGGATGAGAAGCGGTAATCATTTTCCCATGATGACAAGGAGCACAAACCAAATCCTTATCAAATTTGAACTTATGCAATCCTCAGATCAAACCTAGGCCACTCAAGCGACAAAGCAAGTCACAGCTCATGTGACCTAGTCTCCTATGGCATTTCCAGAGCTCAGAAGAAGCTTGAGCAAACAAGCACTTATGAGAACCAGCAAAATCAGCCTGAAAAACTTTCCCAATGCTAGAAATCCTACAAACCAAAGAGCCATTCAAATCAAGAGCACAAAAAGCATTTTTCTTAAAACGCACTTCCAAACCAACATCAAGCAACTGAGAGACAGAGAGGAGATTGTACTTGAGATGCTCAACCAAACCAACATCCTTGAGAGTGAATTTTTCATTTACCTTTACCGCTCCTCTTGCCTTCACTCTCCCTCTCTTGTCATCTCCAAAGGTCACATACTCCCGGCACTTCAAGAGAGTGAGGCTGGAGAACCACTTTGCATCTCCGGTCATGTGGCGCGAACACTCGGAGTCCATCAACCATTTGTTCTCCAAGCCTCCACCTGTTGTCTATAAAGAACGAGAAGGAAAGATCGATGACTCAGTGCTGGTGTTAGAAAGAAAACTCTTGGGAAGCCAGCACTAAATCACACGACCTGCAGGGGTTATCACAGTTCTTTGCACATTACCAGTTGAACGCGTGGAACGAGTACCACGATGGGGAAAGCGTGGCCTGTCAAAGCATCTCGACTCAAACCTGGGGTTATGAGAATAGAAATCATCTGTGTGAAAGCCAAATCCACACAAGCGACACTCACCACGATGGGGAAAACGTGGGGCGCCAAAGCGCTACTAAGAAAGGCCTCTGTTTCGTGAATCAAAGCCATATGAAGAATGACCCAGTCCATGATAGGCACGAGAAAAAGAGCAAGGCTGAAAACCAATAAAATCATCATGATGCACATTCCTAGTTAACTCAGCTTGCATCCTTTCAATTCTCTTACGCCTCTAACAATACTCATCCAAGTGACCCTTACGACCACAGAATATGCAAATGTAGACACTCTCATGTTTAGGCTTAGCTTGCACAGTGGGTTTGGGTTTTGGCTTCTCGGCTTGCTTTGGGTTGAAGGAAGGATTGGGGTTAGGTGGGTAGTATGTGTCAATGGGTTTGATGGACTGTTCCTTATCCTTGTAGCTAGAGCTAGGCACAAACTTACCCACATTCTCACTCTCCTTGTCACACCTCTCGAATCCCATGCCCAAGTTGTTGGTTGACACACTGACACTTTCTTTGACTCTTGCCAAGTCACTCTCAATCTTCTCCTCACTCAGTAGGGTTCTTTGGAGACGAGAAATGAGATAGTCATTTTCTTGGGTTAGGATTTTGTTTTCCTCTTTAGTGATTGCAAGCTTATCCTTAAGAGAGCCACACACTACACATGGTGGTGGAAGAACTTTCGAGCGAGTCTCATCTAGCAGCTTGGACTCGAGCTCTTTGACTTTGAGGGTTTGAGCTTCCAACTCATTAGTGAGCTTGGGGCACTTATGACATGCACCCAAAAGAGTTGTTCTAGCTTTGAATTCATCAAGCTCTTTAAGGACACTCTCAAGTTGACTGGCAACTTGAGCATGCACACTTTCCCTCTGTGCAAGATCATTCATCACAACTTGACAAGACTCACACTCAACAGCAATATCATCTTTTGCAAGCTTAGACCTAAGCAAAGTGATTTCATACTCAGCACTCTCCAACTTAGACTTAAGCTCTCTACTCTTATGTATAGCGCTGCGAAGCTTATCATCTTGCATGAGCAAACTATCACACAAATGATCAAGTTCAGAAGAGAGCTCATCAAGAGTGGGAGGTACCTCGCTTGTGTCGGAGTCGGAGCCAAAGTCGGTGTCATGGTCATTCTTTGCCGTGAAGCAAAGCCCGGTGAAGTCGTCCTTCCTCTTGACTCATGGCTTCTCAACCTCCTCCTCCGAGATTGTAAGGCCTTCACTTGTTGTGAGGTCGATGTCGCTCAAGGAGGCAACACATGCGTGTGCAATGGCCTTGGCGAACTTCTTGGAGTTCTTGCCTTTCTTGTAGAAGTGGTTCTTCTTTTGCTTGAAATCTTTAGTGTTGTTGTCGGGGTACCTAGCCTTCTTCTTCTTCTTGGGGCAGTCAGCGATGAAGTGTCCAGGGTCACCACACTCGAAGCAGGTTCTTGAACCACTTCCTCTTCTCTCCTTTCGATTGTTGTAGAATTTCCTGAACTTCCTTGTGAGCAAGGACAACTCCTTGTCAGGAATGCACTCCATGTGTTCATTGGAAGCTGCAACAAGAGAAGACAAAGCAAACTCCAAAGAAGACTTGTCAAGTGAGGGGTTAGTTCTATAAGAAGCACCACTGTGACTACCCTTCCAAGAGCTAGAATGCAAAGCCATGCTGGAAGTAGGATTAGCAAGATTAGGATGAGACTTCCTAGACAGTTTATGAGATTTTAGCTTGCTATACAGCTGCTCACAGTCTAGGGTATTGAAGTCAGCAGTTTCTTCTAGTGCAGCAATATTAACCCCCCAAGCATTTTCATCAAGTGAATACAGCAATTGCTTAGCTCTATCATTATCACTGTACACAAGGTTACCACAAGTCCGCAAGTTGCACACAATGGCCTCAAACCTACGAAAAGTGTCATCTAGTGACTCGCCAGGTTTTTGTGCAAAGGTTTGGTACTGTCTATTGTAAGAATCCTTACGCATAGACTTGACTTGATTGGTACCCTTATGGTACGTGCAAAGTTTTGCCCAAATGGCATGTGCAGTATCAAGATGAGCAACACGGTTATGTTCATTCCTACCTAGAGCAGAAAGCAGGATATTGACAGCTTTGGAGTTGTTTTCATACCTATTTAACTCACCTACTGGCGCGGTGTTGAGGTCGTTCGGTATGGCATAGTCTTGCTCCACGATCTCCTAAATTGCACGTCCTTGTCTTAAAAGATAAGCCTTGGTCCGTGACTTCCAGTAGGGAAAGTCCTCTCCATCGAACAGCCAAAGCTTGATCGCACGCTTCTCCATGTCGCCTTCAGATCACAAAGCCAGCGAAGGTCAACTAGTGATCAAACCGGCTCTGATACCAATTAAAGGACCGAGAAGGCGACCAGAGGGGGGGGGGCGTGAATGGGAGCCAATTAAAATTCTTCACAAGGATTTGGCCTATGTCCCAATTACAACCCAAGCTAACCTCTAAACCGATCACCAAGGCTACACACACTAACTAGTGATATGCTAACCCTAAGAGTGATCAACAACAGCAGAAAAACACAGCGAAAACAAAGGAGAACTGAAAACACTCAAAACAGTGCGAAACTGGACTACCATCAGCAGTGCCGATCACAGCCATCAACAGTGCCGGTTGGCACCATCGGCAGTGCCGGAAAAGCCCATCGACAGTGCTGGTGTGGGGTTCTCAGAAGCAGCTAACAGAGCACATCGACAGTGCTGGTGCGGGGTTCGGACTCAAGCCACCGGCAGTGCCAGTCGTCGCATCGGCAGTGCTGGTTCTGGTCATCGATAGTGTCGGTTGACCCCGACAGAACAGAAAAAGGTTTCGGGATTAGGCAAAAACTTGACCAAAAAGGAGATCAAAAAATTCCATGAAAATAGCTCCGAAAAAAGAGAAATTTAGGATTTAGAGAAAGAGGAAGATCTTGAGCACGAAAATACTTCTCATATCATAGAAACATGCTTACAAGATCTATGGATACAAGGCTAGAAAGCCACCCTCTTCCTCCCACTATTTGGAAGAGAAAGAGATGTCTCTCACACACCCTCTCCTCTCCTCTATTACATGAAGACCTCTCCTAGCACTTTGAATGAAGTCCTAACAAGGCTAATGGGAAGAGGCACCTCTCCCACCAGCCACACCTCTCCTTATATAGTCCTAAGGGTTGTCCACACTACTACTCTACAATTGACCTACATAACATTGCCACCTACCACAGGGGGAAAACTTGTCCATCTTTCTCCTCGTCGCTCGAATGCCCTCGCGCCCTTCACGACTTTGCTTCGCCTCGAAGCAAGCTCCGTGATGGTGCCACGTGCACCACCAACCACTGCTACTAGTTTTGAGGTCCAAACCGGAAAACCGCCTTGCACGCTTATCAAAGCGTGACTTCATGCTCACTTCCACCGAAGCAAGACTTCACGATCTTGACGCGTGTCACCTGGTCCCGTGATCCTCCTTGCCGGCAAGTCTCTCCCGCCTCCGGTCCATTGGAAGCCTCTACTTGCATCGACACCCGATCACCTTTGACTTGGTCAACCCCGCCGTCTTGATCACCACCCACGATTTTGAGGCTCAACCGTGAAATTGTCCGTGCTTCTTGCCTTTCCACGTGTACGGTATGGATCACCCTTGACTTCACCCGGCCTCCTGATCGTCCGGCCCCAAGTCTCCTATTTGTGCCCGATCCTCTCACCGTTGACCGTCAAGTTGACTCCAGTGACCTACACATCATGAGATAAGCAAACACATTTCCCATCTCCTGCAAACTCTCCAATATCCTCACCAACTCCGGTTAGTCAAAATCATGACATGCACAAACTCATGCAATCATTAGATTCCCACATTTCAACTCAAACACAAACTCAACCAATGTCAATTACTCATCACATATTGCAAACCATGACACATATCCACATGGTTTCTCACAATTCCATCCTCTAAAAATGTAACGAATGGTGGTCAAGGATCACAAACAGTTCCATCTAGAATGCTCCACTCTTTTAGGTGTATTGTTAGTGGCCTCGCTGTCTAAAATAACTATCTTTCAGTAGCTACCACCATATGGTCATTTCTGTATAACTATTGTGTGTACTTCGTATCCAACGTGCATACGATCTGTTTGATCAATTATCTAGGAGTTCATCATATCTGAATCTTCTTAAATGGATGGCGTAAGCTTGCAATTTCTTGAGGCACAGCCTGTCCATCAGATGTGATAGTATACTTAGAAAAGCCTGAATAGGTTCTGATATTGTTAAGTAGGTGCTAGACAGAATGCATCTTTGCTGTAAGGTAGCGAATTAATCTATTCAAATTAAAGTGCCAAATGGTTAATTTTTTCTTATTTCTATTTCTTGCTGTCAGTGTTTTGCCTAATAACTCCCTCCCTGTAAATTGTTCAGCATAGCCGAGTGATTTTCCTACACCTTATTTTCGGTGTTTTTCAACACTTTATTATATGACAATGTTTCTGCACTTAACAGGTCTTAGGAAGAACAAATCTTGAAGTTGCCAAAAAGATACATCTAAAAAGATAGGTATGGATCACAGTGATTATCCTAATTTTCTATTTGATTTTAATGCTCATTTTTAAATGGTTGGCTATTAGAATTGCAACACTTTGATTGTTTACTGCTTCATTTTCAGACAAAAAGCCAGAGAAATACTCCAGGATAGAAGAGAGACACAATTCTTCTATTTTACGCAACATTATGAGTTGCAGGTGCTGATTGTGGACCATTGGATCAAGCAGATTGCAAATGCATTGAATTAAATAGGCTATGAAAATCATTGGTACATTTCAGTTCTTTTTGTGATTGCAATTCCTTTTTCTGCTGGTCCAGGCTTGAAAATAAGACTTTGAAGCAATGCTAATTCATTATGATTTTTGGCTGATAACTCTATTGAACAACAAGTTTTCTCCACTGATACTTATCATTGTACTACATGACACCTATTGAAGGGACAAATGAAAAGCTGTTGAAGGAGAAAACTGTAGTTCTTGAACAGGTGACAACTCCTACTTAAAATAGTCATCTTTTGTGCATGAATTATTTTGTATATGATCACCGTTCTACACTTTGCAAATAGCACCAGTGACCAATTGCTAAATACATGAGAAGTGTTAACAACTACTGTTTAATGCAAATGAACCCAGCCTGATCTATACTGGGTTGGTACTAAATCTGGATATTTTATCGTTACAAATGTTCTTTGTTGTTTTATGATTGTTGCATGCATCTGGTTATATCTGCCTAGGAAGTGAATATGATGGTTTGGATTTATGGGCCTCAATACATATGCTATAGTGATATCCTACATGTATTCATATTAGAATTACAGTACCTCAAATGAAAAAAAAAAATCTATTATTGTGCCCCAAAATGTCAACGGCTTGTAATTGGTTGTTCTACTTGACACTACTCATATATTTACTGACTTCATCACTTTATGGTAATTGCACACTTCTCAACTTTTTAATTGAAATAATACTTTAATTAATACAAACTATATCAAGTATATGACTGACCAATTATAGAAATCTATTATTGTACGGGCTCTGCCCTTTTTTTTCTTAATATAATGATACGCATTTCTCCTGTGTGTTTGAGAAAAAAAAAGTTGCATTATCAGAGTGCCACTGAATACTCCTGTTTGTAGGTGTTGTGTGCTAAAAACTGCCTTGTAAACAAAATAAGAATTAAGTTTGCTTTTCCCTTCTGGAAGAGTATCGTCTTGACTAGGTTTTATGCCTTATTGGTTCTTGTTTGTTGGCAAATGGCATAGCTGTGTGACTATATAGAAACCCTCTATTTTATAGGAATTTTGAAAATGTGGTTTGCCTTTTGACTTGTATAAAAAAATGGCAGTTCTTCCTCTATAAATTCTGAAAATATAAGTTGTTTTCATTGCAAATAAATATGTACAGTTTATTCTCCCATAGTGATTATACAAATGGTTTTTTACTATTGAAGCAAAAAATGTTTTTATGTAACCGTGGCAAAATCTATGATGCCTTGAGAGGAGACGTCGAGGCGCTTCTTTTGTCAACCATAAAGCAGCTTTTTTTTTTGTCTTTGCTAAAGAGTAACCCACTGCTACTAATTTTCTTCAATCCTGAAATACATGTAGGTTATAGAAGGATGATATACATATATATGTACATTTTTGTTTTTATTGGGTCTCCGGTTTGTGAATCCTTTTTTATTTATTATTTGTAATAATAAGTACATTGTTAACCATGAAATTCTCTAAGGAATCGTTGTACTCCCCTAAAAATAGATACATGTAATCGAGAGTCCCCACTTGATCAACCAAGTAATTGAAGGTTACCTTGCATGACATTCAAGCAGGTAACTTCAATACAAATGTCCATGCAAGTATTAGGGATATGGAAGATAACTCTGCACAATGATAATTAAATTAAATTACTTATTTGAAAAGTACCTGGTGGTGGTGATCTTGGCAGGACAGTGGAACAAGGGGTATGTCTTGGTCCGTTCGGGCTAGGTGTTCGTCCAGACCACCAAATATCAATATTACACTATGCAGAGAATATGTTACCATTATCAAGATTGGTATTTTCATTACGCATTTACCTCATAAAGAAGATACGATTGGCCAATCAACGTGCATCATACAAAGTTGATAATAACAATGAACAAAATCATATAGGAATTTGTCAAGACCATCCGTAAGACAAGCACTATGATAAATTATGTTGTGCAGGGTTAAAAATAATGATTTTTTTTATTTTGTTGTGATTATAACATGTATGATCCCGTTGCAACGCACGGGCATGTAACTAGTTTACTATTAATTTTGATATGACTTTGGCTGCTTAGATTTGTTTTATTATGAAATTACTATGGCTCCAATATCTGTGTACATGTCAAACGTATTATATTGTTGAATTCATAATGCCCAAATTTATGTGAGATTCATAGAATTTTGGCTGTAGATTTTTTTCAAAATTTTATTTGAAAAAAAATAACAATTTCCGTTAAATAATGCTGTTTTTAGATTGTTTTTACGAATTCTCAGAATTACTTACGATTTTCTGATTAATTTATGATTTTTTGAATTTATTTATGATTTCTCATCTCTACTATAAAGGCTAAACTTTAAGCCAAATACAACTAACCTGAGAATATACCCAATCCTAATGTAAGAGTCCTTAATCCAAACTGAATGGCGGGCCCTGAATTTTTTTTTCTTCCCGGCACGATCTGATTGCTGTCATCTGAAAATTGGGCCCAGCGCCAAAATGTTACGTTTCTTACTCTTCCTATAACTGGGTGTCGTCCTGTTTTACTATACTTTTCTCACCCTAGAATTTCTCTACCCATCGGCAGACAACATTCCCATGTTTTTCCTTTTCATCGTGCATGATTTATGGGACGTTTGAGTCACTCATTGCTTGAAGGAAATAATTTTGTCAAAACGTGGGAACTATAATTGTGCGTGACAAAATTCTTCCCATAAATCATGCTCCCATAAATCCTGCGCATGGTTAGGCAGCGGCTGTGTTTTCCTTTGTATGGCGCATGATTTATGCTAAGTTTGAGGGCAATAAATAGGTTTCCTTTTAATTGTCCGTGAATCATTCATTTATTCAAGGAAATAATTTTGTCAAAACTGGAAACTTTAATCATGCGTGAGTCACTTATTGCTTCAAGGAAATAATTTTGACAAAACGTGGGAACACTGTCGTTGCTGAGGGGTTCTACCCTGCCGTATTTCGGAATTTCAATTCTGGACAGGCGGCCGCTTTGTTCTTGGCGATCCCGATTAGTTTCTTCTTCAATAGTCTAGATTCATCGCCTGGTTAGGCGGCGGCTATGGTTGTACCTCTCATTAGGTTGAAATTTTGATCCTGCACAGGCGGTGGCTTTGTTGGTGGCGATCCTGATGACCTGATTACTTTCATCTTCGTCAGGTATAGGTTAATTGGCTGGACATGTGGTGGCTGTTTTTTGTGGCGATCCTGATTGTACACTTCATCGTGCCCTGTACCAGAGCATTTACCCGGCTTGCGTGGTTGCCAGCACAATGGGTAGTTCAATCAGGCCTTTAATTGATTTAACGTCAGACGATAATCAGAATGGCAACAGTGGAGGATCTCGGAAACGCAAGCCTCCGTTGGAGAGACCGCCCCGGGATCGATCGCCGCACCAGATGAGGCGATGGCGTCTGGGGCACTTGACACCCTCTTGCTTGCCTCGTGCATTTGCGCCGCCGCCTTGGCGTGAACCTGTCTTGACCGGCATAAAGGGGCCAGGATTGTGCCTCTTTGCGATGGTCCGACGTTTCACCAAGGGCGCATCACCCACCGACCCCACGTCGCGCCCCCATTTCTCTGAGGGGTCGACAGACGGGACGACCTCCGGTTCCACCCTCATGGGGGGAACGATGACCACCTGCTCCGCAGCCGACTGGCTACGGCCACCTCCGCTCCTAGACGGCTCGCTTGGCCTCGGGGGCTGCACCCTCTCAGTCCCGCTGTCCACCACCGACGACACCACGTCGACCCGGTCAGTCTGCTCAACTACGGCCTGTGGCTCAGCCGAGTCCTCGACCTCCGCAGCGGTCGACGGCTCGCTCAGGCAAGCCTCCGAAGAGGCACCCAGATGTCCTGACGCGAGCACCACGACGGAACCCGAGGCCGCTGGCGCCTCAAAGCCCTTTGGTTGAGCCTTCGATGAAAGGAGCAGCGTGCAGCGCTGCCGCCAGGTCCACGTCGACCTTGTCATCGTCACCATCGTCACCTGCCACATCACTCATAATAACGTCATAGGTGTGAGCAACATGTCCTCCTCCCCCCCTCCTCGCCTTTGAGCCGTCGACATCTTCACCCAAAGACTCGGTGCCCGTGGCCTCGTCCTTGCCCCGGCGCCGCGCTTTCTCCCTCTCATGATCCAACCTCCTCCCAAGCTTTGCGTCCTTGGCGCTCTGCTTTAGTTTCTTGGCATCCCGGGCTTCTGCATCTCGGAAGCGGTTCGCTGCCCTCAGGGGCGCATCCTCCGGAAGCTTCAGGACCCGCAGACGAATGCGGTCCGTCAAGTCGGACTGCGTCTAAGGAAGAGGGACGAAAGTTTTAGGGTCAGGGAACAAGTCGGCAGCAAAATAATCAAGCTACCAAAAACTATAGGAACGACTGCACTTATCATGTCGATCGCGCCCTCCGAGGGGATCATGGGAGGACAGCCTGGGATCAGCCAGACACCATCCACGTACAGTAGCACCGCTCTGATCCTCTCCACCATGACCGCGCGGTCGGTTAGTTCCTCTGCGGACGTAACGGTGCCGACAACCGCGCGCTCCGCCGGGCCAACCTGGAACATAGGCAGAGGGCGGTCCGCAATCGGAGGAAAGCGATGCTAAAACCACCACCCCGAGACAACGACACCGATGAGGCCATGCTCCTTCAGACATTGGATAGCCTGGACGGCATAATCGACAAACATCTGGTCTTTTTTCATCACACCCTAGGTCAATGACGCGGAGCCTAGGATTTTGTGGGCCTCTTTATACGTGGAATAAGGCCAGTCTTAATGAAAGTTTCATTGACATTAAATAAGGTGATATATCGGCAAAAAGAGTAACATAACATTATAATTAAAATGAAAAAGAGAAAATAAATTTCATTAGGATGAAACTCATTTGACACTATTGCATATGCATAAAACTCCCATTAAGAGCAAAAAATTTTATCTCAACAGATTTTGATCAATCTTAACACAATAATTTATTATCACGACTTACCTATAAAATCGTGAGATGAAACTTTACATTAAGAGAGAGTCAATTTCATCCTTCAAACTAAATATCTAAATCTGATATGGTACTCTAAGAAAGAGTGAAATGAAACCAAGAATTGAGACTGGCCTAATAGGCAAGAGGATGGAGATAATATCAAAGTCGGCCTTGATCGCGTTGGGGGATGAGGAATTCATGAAAGGTTATAGTGGCATTACGGTTTGTCACATTCCAGTGGTGGAGTCAGATCATTGTGCCCTGTCGATTCATATCCAAAAGATAGAAACTCTGTTGACCGGCAGAGCTAATAACAGGCCACCAAGACGGAGGCGCAGAAAACCTTTCAGATATGAAAATATGTGGCAGAGACACGACAGCTACACTGAGTTTGTACACCAGGCATGAGATCCAAGTGATTCTCCACCAAATCTACAAACAATCAATTCTACATTGGGGAAATTACAGGATTCTTTGGTTGCCTGGAATAATACTGTGTTCGGATCAGTCGGGTGCAGCTTAAAAAGCTGAGAACTGAATTAGAACTAACATTAATACTGTGTTCAGTTCAGTAACCAGTTTCAAACTTGTTTACATACTCATATATATGTACTGAAGTTGTAATAAATGAAATTAAACTTACACTCTAATAATTTATATTCATATGTGTGTAATTTTAGACTCTTACATCATCAAGTTGTCACCCGATTGTCAATCCTTCCGATTACCCTCTCATTCTTGAGGTGAGGATGTCACACAAAAGTTTTATTCAATCAATCATTCTTCAGTTTTAAAATGAGATTCATCAATTTCTAAATGTGTCATTAATATTTAATTTCTAAAAATACACAATTTAAAAAATTCTAAAAATACAAAATATATCGTTAATGGTCCAGATTTTAGAGGATGGTCTCAAAACTTTAATATAGCAATAGAGTGTGGTACTTTGATCATTCCTTGGAAGCTTGATGAAGGATGTTGTGCATGTTAGGAATTTTGGTAGATGAATAGTATAGAAATTGGTCTACCGTCTATTCCTTTTCCTTTTCCATGGTGCCGCTCACAATGCACACTAGAGGCTAGAGGGTAGGATTCATAGACTTCACTTCCTGGTGTTACAAAATCCACATGTTTTACCAAATACTATAAGACTCCTTAATATGTCACCAACCATGATTAAACATGTGAGTTAAGAGTCTAAAATATATTTAGTCCCTAGGACACACATATATGAGTTATACATCAGGATCAAATTGTATATATTAGGTTAATTCAAATTCAATCATATAGACCAATAGGCTATAGAGCCGATCCTACAAAACATACACATTTATTCGGTTATATTGTATCCAGGTTAAACATGTACGTACATAAATAAGTTCCAATAGAGTCAATCCGAATAAATTCCTCCTCAAGTATATGATTTCCTCGAGTGATGAAAATTCTACATCAATGTGGAATATATACCTTCTAGGTATCCATGGCTAGGCTAAAGTCGGTAGACAACCGGGCGGCCCACCATAAGGGAACCGACCGAATCGTCTTGGAGCACAAGGCAATTGGAGATAGACTTCCTATGTAAATTCTTGTAGACTACGAGTAGGACACTTCACGTATCCTCCTGCTGACCAGATATATAAGGCGGCAGAGACCTCCCTATCGGGGGCACCAATTTTTGACATTGCAATACAAACCACAAAACACAGGACTGAGGGTTTTTACTCTAATTGAGGGGACCCGAACTTGTCTAATTCGGCATCTTGTGTTACCATCATAGTTCTCAATCCCAACGTAGCTCTATAAGTATATTCTCGAGATTAAGTCTCGACAGTTGGCATGCCAGGTAGGGGGACAAGGCTCGCCGGGATTCTCCGTTGACCATGATGGCCGAAATCTCCAACATCCAGTACTCACCGGACTTCAAGATCTCCTTCGGGTCGCTCAACTTCACCATCGACACCAACGAAGATCTAGGTCTGGAGGACTACCGATCCGACTCGGCCGCAACCGGTTCTATGGCACGACCACCGAGTTTGTCAGATCTAATCCTAGCGTTGGTTCCACTCGGATTCGGCGTAACAGACCCACCCATGGGGTGCGACTCAAAGTCGATCCGTTCCTTTGATGAGGATTCAGATGGATCTGTTTGCCTATATCCTTTGACTGTAAACGTGGTCGAGATAGATGAGAACCCATCTAGAAACAACGATGAGGAAGGTGACCGCGGAAGAGACGGTCATGAAGAAGATGGCCACGCAGAAGACGGCCATAGGGAGGAAAACCCCCAAGACAACAACTCATTAGCAGGACACCACCGCCCAGCAAGAGGATCGCGTGGGTCTCGTCTCGCGCGTTGACTAGATCTCGGGCAGCTTGAGATCAAAGTAGATGGCATCAAGGTCTACGATACCCCGCAGAATAACATCACCGGGGCAAAGACATTGCTCGACAGCTTGATGGCTAACGCGGCATATCAAACCTCTACGGTGCATAAGGCGGTGGCCATGCTTAAAGCTGCCACTGTTCAAGAGGTGGTCAGTGATGAACCACAATCAGTGGCAAGTTCTAGTCATGCAACATCGCGCGGTCAGCGAAGGCGTGGTGATTTAAGGAACTCCCTCAGTGTCAGTGATGACCGGGACACTATGAACTCTCATTTTGAAGAGCGGATCCAAGATGACCGATGCCACGAGGAAGGGCGCCACGATCGGAAGATCGACAACCGACGGGATGATCGACGTAAAGACCGACGCAATCCACCTCCAAGAGATAACCAGCAGGATGATCGATGGGAAGACCGACGTGATCCGCCTCTAAGAGATGACCGCAACAACCAACATCGACGTGACGATCGGGATCGGCACGAGAATCATGATAAAGACAATCGACGTCGTCGCCATGATGACAATGTTGGCCCTCGCCATAATCATCATTCATCTTCTTCTCCTGATCGACGTAGAAGGTCAACCACACCAAGTGATGAGGAATTCAATGGGATCAAGGCCTATGTACCTGAGCTTCGCATAGCTCGGTGGCCGAAAGGATTTAAGCCGGTTCCCACTGAAAAGTACGACGGTCAGACCAACCCTTGAGAGTGGCTTCAGCTATATAGCACGACTATTTGGTCGGCTAGGAGAGATACCTTTGTGATGGCTAATTATCTGCCGGTCTGCCTTGAGACGGCCGTCCGGATTTGGCTCACATCTCTTGCATAAAAGTCGGTCACCTCTTGGGGGGACCTCAATAGAAAGCTCATAGAGAGTTTCAAGCTACTTGTAACCGACAGGGGAACCACTTCGACCTCACCTGGATCAAGCAGAAGTCTGACGAATCCCTCCGTGACTACATCAAGCGATTCTGCACCAAGAAGACTGAGATCCCCAATGTTTCTGATCAGTAGATCATCGTGGCCTTCCAAGGAGGCATACAAAGCGATGACCTGGTTCGAGAGATCGATCAGAGGAATCATGACCTCAAGTTGACCGCTAGGGAGTGCTTCGAGATCCCTGACAAGTTCACATCGAGCGAGTCGGCTTTGTATGACATCCACGAAAATGGCTCGGACAAGCCTGAGTCCTCCAAGAAGGACAAGAAAAGGAAGAATGACAACATGGTCATTGAAGTAGACCGATCCAAGAAGAATCCTCGGATGAATCAACAGACCATGGACGACTTGCTGAGTGGCCCATGCCTATGGCACCCAAAGGGAAACCAAAAAGCAAAGGATTGTTACCGTCTGAAGGGCTTCATGACTGCCGTGCTGAAAGTGGCCAAAGATCCACCAAGGCGAAACAGCAAAGACAAAGCCAGTGATGATGGTGACAAGGACGAGGAAGAAGAGTTTCAGGAACCCCGGAAGGAAGTCAACTTCATCTTCGGAGGACCCGACGCCTACACGTCCAAACGCAAACACAAGCTGGAACTATGAGAGATTAACTTCGTGGAACCAGCTGCACTCGAGTACATGAAGTGGCCTGAAGTTCCAGTCACTTTTGATCGGTCGGATCACCCTAGGCACCTGCCAAACCGGGCCGTTACCCACTTGTACTCGCAACAACCATAAAGGAGGTCAAGGTCAACAAAGTACGCATTGACGAAGGAAGTAGCTGTTGGTGTCACTGAGCGCAAGGCCTGATGACACCGACAGAAAGAACAAACATAAAAAGAAATTGGCGAAGGGTATGAAACGGGGCGAAAAAGGGCTCTCCTCATGTATTCCCCAAAAGATTCGTCCCGTTACAAGTAAGTAGGGGTGTTCCTTTTATAGGCCCGTACTTAGGCCATATGCAAATGACCATTTTGTCCCTTATTACCTACTATATTCTTCGAATATTCTGTATAAAATGATCACAAAGGATAAATCAGTCATTTGAGTGCTCCTGGTACCCTTTCTTGCTCCGCACGCCACAACACGTGCTGGTGCCACATGTTGCCTTCTTCACGCCGACCAGGCTCTTGATCTTGCCCCGCGCGCTATCCTTCGAAGGATGATGACTTCGTCCTCCGAGGGTGCGGAGATACCGTTCGAAGGGTCTTGGTTTTGTTGTGGCCTCCGACCAACACCTGTATCTCAAAATTACAGTTAATAATGAATAGAAAATAAAAAGGATAACAATGTGTTAACTTTGACTTTTATTTGCAGCCTGACTTTGATGAACCCCCAAAGGGTGGCTTGCGAAGTGATCCCCCCAACAGTAGCCTTGACCTGATCTTCACCATGAGCCACGCATTTGCACAAGCACAATCATTTTCAACTTCGAACATCGTGCGAGTAAACGAAAATACAATACGCAAACAAAAGTATAACCTGAGCTAGTTTCTTAATTGTAGCTTGTCGAGCGGCTTCGCGGCCGTGATCGCGCCAGAATTTCATCACGACGCGCTTAGCCGTGGCGAAAGCCTCCGGCGACAAGTCATCCCGAGCGTCTGCCCCAATTGGAAAGTTGCACCTTCCTAGAGCATGGAAATGATCGCAGCCTTCGCGCTCTAGCATCCCAAAAGCAGCCTCCGTAGTGTGCAGCGTGCCGAAGTTGCTGCGCTTGTCCATCACCCCCGGGAAAGCTTTGAACTTAGACTTCAGCCACCCAAAGAAAACAGCTTCGGTGATCGCAGCCCCGTCGGTCAACGACACGGGCTCAGCACAAACAAAACCTAAAGCCTCGCGATACTGCTGATGTGCGGATATAGCTTGGGCAGCGAAACCATAGTTGCGAGTCGATCGGTCATGTTTCAAGGCTGTGTTCTCTTTCTCCAGAGCCATGATCTTAGCCTCAGCAGCCTCCAGGCGACTTAATCCGGTCTTTAGTTCAGCAACCTCAGCCCGCGAAGCATTAAGCTCCTTTCGCAGGCGCTTAGCTTTGAGCGTAGCCTCATCCTTCGCAGACCCAAGGCTGCTAAGCTTCTCCTTTAGCAACACGTTCTCTGTTGTGAGCGAATTCTTCTCCTTCTCTAATGAAGCTAGCTCCGTGCAAGTCTTCTCAGAAGAAATCCGCGCGAGGGTGTGGGCGTGAAACAAAACATTAGTCAAGATAACCCTGTCACAAAACTCAATAAAAACAATGCAGCATTTTTCATACACTATCAGAACGAAGCATACTTACATGTCTCAAAACATGGCAGAGATTGCGCCGCAAGTCCCCGGCTCCAAACAGCTGTGCCCCCTCGGCTATGAAAGCGTCAGGAGCCGTGCAAAGGTTAGCCCAAGCATGGGGATCAGCAAAACCCTCATACCCCTCGGGTAGCCCCAAGCCTCCGCCAGTAGACCCTCCAGAAGCTTCAGCCCCAATCAAAAGTTGACTCGGACTCGAAGGTCACAGGGCAAGCAGAAAATTTTTCCTTGAGGCCTGCAAGGGTGTCCGCGGCCTCCGTATCCACAGCCTGACTCCTCATAGGAGCAGCGGAGGTACTCGAGGCCGGTGCATCAACTGCACCGCCCGCAGCAGGGGGAGACACCACCACCACGTCATCCTCCCCGTCGTCATCGCTGTCGAAGGCGTCCGCCATCGCGCCGGCGCGCACCAACGTTCCAACGGCATGGAGGCCGGGGGCAGACGAGCTCGAAGAGCCCGACGGGGTTCTTTAGCCGGCGCACGCCTTGGGGGGACCTTCAAAGCTTCCTCATCCCGCTTCCTTTTCCCAATCTGCAGAGGAGGCTTCGGCGGACACTTCTCGTTCCTGGCCTTTTTGGCCCCCATTGCCTTCACAACATCTGAACCAACATTCCCAGGGGACCAATTCCGTTTCATTCGAGGGCCTGGCGCGACGCGAGCGGGGTACTTCACACCGGCCAATTTTAGGACACGGTTAAGCCGGCCGCTGTGCGAAGTCCGCTCGCAGGTGTGCTTGTGCTCCTCGCGAGTGTAAGGTCCAATTACAGCCTCGCTGGCGCACTGAAGGAAAACCATAAATTCTTCATCACCAAAACCCCGTTTGTCCGCAGGCACCTCCGGAAAAGGTATTGTAATATCGGACCGCAAGGGGATATTCTTCTAAATGAACCCAGGAATTAAACACCCCTTGCGTAGCGGCCATATATTCGCAGCCATAAACTCTTCGACGAGGTTCCGACCGCTCGAGTTGAAAGTAGCAACGCGGAAGGCGGCCTCGTTCTTACAGCCCTTGGGCACCCTACCTTCCGTGGACCGAGGCACGCATTGAGTTAGCTTCGAAGGTAGCGGAAAAGTAGTGGCCCTTCCCTCTTCCGCAGTTTCCGCGGCAACCTTTATGTACAGCTAGCACTCATGCCACTCGTCACTCCAGCGGTTTCGGTTGCACTTAACAAATTGATTATCGTGCTTGAAGCGAGGCATGAGTGTTACGCAACCAAAGTTAGCCTCATGCACCACGCCATCAATCTTGATAGTCTTCGGCTGATAGTGAGCGCAGTAGTATTTGTAGAATACTTTGATGTCTGGCTGACCCTGGTAACTTAGCACTCCCCAGGCGAATTTGCTTAGCATTGCCATTCCGCTGGGGCTGATGTGATGCAGCTGCACGTTGAACCTGCTCAACACGTCCTTCACGAAAGCCGAGCAAGGAAAATGAAGGCTAGCAGTGAAGTGATCTTCAAAAACCACGACCTCGTCTTCAGCAGGCCATGGAGTAACCTCCTGACCAGCCAGTCGTGCTCCTCCGGAGGAAAACATCCCAACTCGGCAAGCCTGTGTAGTTTGGGGGCTTCGAGGCGAGAGCGCCCGAAAACAAAGGTTCGAGGTCTAGATCCCTCGTGGTCTTTCCCCTTCCCCTTTCAGCCCTTCGGCAGGTCAGAGTCATCAACGGGCAGCAGATCGCTATGTTGGTGTCACTGAGCGTGAGCCCTGATGACACCGACAGAAAGAACAAACATAAAAAGAAATTGGCGAAGGGTATGAAACGGGGCAAAAAAGTGCTCTCCTCACGTACTCCCAAAAAGATTCATCCCATTACAAGTAAGTAGGAGTGTTCCTTTTATAGGTCCGTACTTAGGCCATGTGCAAATGACCATTTTGTCCCTAATTACCTACTATATTCTTCGAATATTCTGTACAAAATGGTCACAAAGGATAAATCAGCCATTTGAGCGCTCCTGATACCCTTCCTTGCTCTGCACGCCACAACACGTGCTGGTGCCATGTGTTGCCTTCTTCACGCCGACCAGGCTCTTGATCTTGCCCCGCACTATCCTTCGAAGGATGATGACTTCATCCTCCGAGGGTGCGGAAGTACCGTTCGAAGGGTCTTGGTTTCGCTGTGGCCTCCGACGAACGCCAGTATCTCGAAATTATAGTTAATAATGAATAATAAATAAAAAGGATAACAATGTGTTAAATTTGACTTTTATTTGCAGCCTGACTTTGATGAACCCCCGAAGGGTGGCTTGCGAAGTGATCCCCCTAACAGTAGCCTTGACCTGATCTTCACCAAGACTCTAAGAGAGTTAGGTCTGACAATCAACGACCTCAAATCGAGCACTTCTCCTTTTCACGGGATTGTGCCACGCAAGACCTCGGTGCCGATAGGGCAGATCACTCTGCCTGTCACATTTGGTACCCGAGAGAACTTCAGGACCAAGCGTATTATCTTCCAAGTAGCCGACTTCAAGTCTGCCTACCATGCTATCATTGGCAGACCGGCGATGGTGAAATTCATGGCGGTCCCGCACTCTCCTTATCTTACCTTGAAGATGCCACACCCATAGGAATCATCTCCCTCCACTCTGATCTTCAGAATTCTTTTGATTGTGATGTGCAGAGTTGTGAGTTAGCCGACCGACAGTTGATGCTGTCTGACCAGCTGGAGATCCGGAAGGCAGTCGGCAAAGAGGTGGAGACCGACATGGAGATCCCCGCAAAGAAGCCCTATAAGGAGAAGATCCAGATGGACGACGTGCTGACCAGGGAAATTCTGCTTGATCCTGAAGACCCTGCTAAGGTTACTTATGCGGGGGCCAATCTAGGAGAGAAATAGGAATTCACACTCTTTTCGTTTAGGAAAACAAGGACATCTTTGCATGGAAACCTTCTGACATGCCAGGAGTTCCTAGGGAAAAGGTTGAGCATGAATTAAGGGTGCCTCCTGAGGCTACACACGTCAAGAAACGATTTAGAAGATTTGCTTAAGATCGTAAGGATGCCATGAAGAAGGAGATAGTTCGGCTTTTAGATGCTAACTTTATAAAGGAAGTGTATGATCCATATTGGTTGGCTAATCCAGTCCTTGTATTGAAGAAGAATAAAGAGTGGCATATGTGCGTTGATTATACTGATTTGAACAAGGTCTGCCCTAAGGACCCCTTCGTTCTACCACGCATTGATTAGATCGTGGACTCAATAGCCGGGTGTGAGCTCTTGAGCTTTCTGTATACCTATTCAGGCTATCACCAGATCCCACTGAACGTCGAGGATCAGATCAAGACTTCCTTTATAACTCCCTTTGGCGCCTACTGCTATATAACCATGCCGTTCGGTCTGAAGAATGCTGGCGCGACTTACCAATGTGGTATTCAATGCTGCCTCAAAACTTAGATCGGTCGGAACGTAGAAGCATATGTTGATGATATCATGGTAAAGACTCAGAATATTGGAGAACTTCTCTCTGACCTGGCAGAGATGTTTGGCAACTTGAGCCGATACTCGATGAAGTTGAACCCTAAGAAGTGCATCTTCGGGGTTCCTTCGGAAAGCTACTCAGTTACATTGTTTCGAGACGAGGTATAGAGGCTAACCCAGAAAAAATCATGGAAATCCTTGATATGGGACCTCCTAATTTCCAAAGAGATGTTTAGAAGCTGACCTTGTGCATGGCATCTTGGGGTTGCTTTATCTTCCGACTAGTGGTCAGGGGTCTGCCGTTCTTCAAATTACTCAAAAAGCAAGACAATTTCGCCTGGACAGAGGAGGCACAGTCGGCTTTGGATGAGTTGAAAGTTCACCTCAGCAACATTCCGGTCTTAGTGCCTCCGGAGCCACAGGAAAAGCTTCAGCTTTACGTTTTAGCAACAACTCAAGTTGTGAGTACCATTTTAATTGTCGACCGAGAAGAAGAGGGACATGTACAAGAAGTACAACACCTAGTGTATTTTGTTAGTGAGGTCCTTAACGCCTCCAAGACTCGATATCACCAGATCTTGAAGCTGCTATATGCGCTCTTGATCACCTTGAAGAAGTTGAAGCATTATTTTCAGGCTCATCCAATTGAAGTTAATACTACTTTTACACTCGGAGAGGTACTTCATAACCGTGAAGTGGTCGGCAAGATTGACAAGTGGGCGGTCGAACTCGGTCAATATACCATCACATTCGTTCCATGATTGGCAATCAAAGGATAGGCACTGGCTGATTTCGTTTCCGAGTGGACAGAGTTTCAGATGCCACCGGCACCGCAAGATATTGAGTACTGGATGATGTACTTTGGATCACTCTAGTTGCTGGGGGCAGGGGCAGGATCATACTCATCTCTCCAACAGGAGAGAAACTTCGAAATGTCCTCCAAATCAAGTTCTGCGCGTCCAATAACGCTGCGGAGTATGAAGCTCTTCTACACGGTCTGCGAAGTGCCTCGATATCTTTGGTGACTCAGCTCTAGTTATCAACCAGGTCACTAAGAATTGGAACTGTGTGGATGACAACATGGCTGCCTATTCCCAAGAAGTATGGAAACTGGAAAACAAGTTTGATGGACTTAAGTTCACACATGTTCTCCGCAATAACAACTAGGCTGCTGAGAGCTAGCTAAGATGGGATCATCACGATCGATTGTCCCACCCGGTGTTTTCTTACACACCTTGGATTATCCCACTATTTCTTCTCGGTCGAACGTCTTAACGACCCATGTTGCTGACCCTGTTAAAGATGTCGACGTGGAGACGACTGGCACTACCCGATTATTCAGTTCACGGTTAGCGGTACACTGCCAGCGGATTCTAAAGAGCAACAGAGGCTAAAGGCTCGATCTCAGGGATATTGGACGGTAGATGACCTGCTTTATCGAAGAGGAGGATCGAATATCTTGGTGCGATGAATCTAAATTCCAGAAGGCAAAGAGCTGATGGAGGAAATCCATGCAAGAGCATGTGGTAATCATGCGACTTCCAAGACTTTGGTCGGCAAGGCTTTCCGGCAAGGGTTTTATTGGCCCACGGCAGTTGAAGACACACACTAGGTCATCCGGAAGTGTGAAGGCTGTCAATTCTTCGCTCAACAAACACACGTGCCTTCGCAACAACTTGAGATGATACCTATGACTTGGCCTTTTGTAGTTTAGGGGCTTGATATTGTCGGTCCTTTCAAAAAAACACCAGGCAGGTTTACTCATTTGTTTGTTGCTATTGACAAGTTCACCAAGTGGATTGAAACAAAGTCGATCAGCAAGATAACTTCAAAGAAGGCGATCAAATTTGTTTAAGAGGTCTTCACTCGGTTTGGAGTTCCTCATGAAATCATCACTGATAATGGTACTCAGTTTACGTCTGAGGAATTCCATGACTATGCCGATGAGATGGGAATAAAAATCCACTTTGCTTTGGTGGCTCATCCTCATAGCAACGGACAGGTCGAACGGGCCAACGATATGATTCTTCATGGGTTCAAGCCCCGGATTTTTGACAGACTCAAGCCTTATGCTGGTCGGTGGGTTCGAGAGCTTCCTTCGGTCCTCTGGGGCTGCGCACTAATGTCAGTCGGGCTACCGGTCAGTCTCTTTTCTTGTTGGTCTATGGCTCTGAGGCTATGCTGTCGACCGAGGTAAACCTCATTTCAGCACGAGTGAAGGGATACAGCGAGAAGCTTTCTGAAGATAATCGAGAAATCGAGTTGATTGCGGAAGAGGAGATGCATGATCACGTTCTGTTTCAGTCGGCAGTGTACCAGCAGGGTTTATGACGTTACTATGACAAGAACGTTCAAAGTCATCAATTCCATGTTGGAGATTTAGTACTGCGTCGAGTGCAATGAACCAAGAATCAGCACAAGTTATCTCCTAAATGGGAAGGACCATATGTGGTCAAAGAAGTCACTCGGTCGGGGGCGTATCGGCTGATGTATGAAGATGGCGATGACGTACCAAATTCATGGAACATAAATCAGCTATATTGCTTTTATACTTAGTTTATTTTTGCATTCCTATATATTATTGTTGAATGAACTTCAATCTTTTTGATGAAAGGTTTTTGTTGATTTTCATTCTTATTTGTCTCGATTCCTTAATTTAAACATTAAACAATCAAGATAGGGGGCTAATAATAATGTCCCATGCCTCCATAACCTTGTTAAATGCTGGTTTTGGATTTTTACAGACCGATTCCTCATATTTTGATACGGTCTTATGTTTTTTTGTCTAACGCTGTAGCATGACAGTCATACAATTCGTACTGCACAACATATTGTCACTACACTAAACCAAGAGCCAAAGTGCGAGAGGTCATGTGTTGATTGGTCAATTCTGATTGTTACGCGGTTAAAATTCCGGCTAAATATGCTAAGGCAGACCAATGCGTCTTCTATTTTATCTCTAAGATCTTATAGTGAAAGGGTTTAAATACTAAAGCGCGACTAACGTAGCTAAGTACTGCCTGAATTGCTATAAATAACAGGAGATTGCTGTACGGACTACTCAGTCCAGTTTTTAACTTTTTTAGTATTTGAGCAAGAAAAAGAACAATCATTATTACCAAAGGAACACACTATTTTCCTACTCAAATACTACTTATTTATCTGATTACATAAAACAGCTCTGCCAAAGCAGAAGAGGCATTATCTTCTATTTCTGGAGAGCCAGGAGGAGTCGGTACAGCTGGATCGATGTCAATGTTCTCAACCAGGGCTTGAGAGGTTTCTATGATCGAGTCTATCAACAACTGACATTGGTTGACCGACATCGATGGGTTGAAGCCCTCCTTGATTTTGTCCAATGGCAGTTCCGGGGACCAAGATTGGCAAATAGCCAACACTTGACTCCCGGCCTCGGTTGCTACCCTCCTGGTATGATTGGCAATCGCTTCTAATGCGTGCTCCAGCAAGTACTCAATGGAATGCCCGGTCTACTCCACCATCTTTGTGTGGATGTAGTATAGAGCCTTCCGAGTGACGTATGAAAATACTGCAGACCAGCATCAAGGTTAGAAGATGAAGCCTATAACAAAGACTAATATGAGGAAAACAAGAAGAGCTTACTGGGCAAATTACATTTATGCTATATGGAACTAGCCTTAGCATTCTTCAGGGATTCCTCGGTCTCCTGCAACTTCTTTTAAGGTTCAGCAAGCTCAACATCTCGCTTGCCAAGAGTCTTGGATAGATCGTCCTTCTCAGTCTTCAGAACATCCAAATACTTCTGTTGATTAGAAATGACCTTCTCCAGTTCTGTAATGATTTCTTCATGAGATTGCAAACATATGGAAAAAGCACGGACGACAGGAAGATTTGAAGATCTTTTACCTGCAAGGTCAAGACGGCTCTACTGTAAAGAAGCAGAGGCTTCCTTGTAACCGGTCTGCAGCTTCTCTTGCTGTTGTTTAGCTTTTGTCAATTGCTGACCGGTGACTACGAACAACAACAAGTTAGAGATACAACAAAATATTTATACATGAAGAAGGATTTCAATACATACCGAAGCTCTCGGCCTCAAGGTATTCTATCCTTGCTTGTTTTTTCTCCACCAGAGCGTAAATTTTTTGGGCAAGGGGAGACCGTTATGGATAGAAGCAACGATGATATGAGGAAGAAAAAAGCCCTGGTATTGATGTACCTTGGTCGCTTCAAGGTGTTGATGGAGAATTTCCAAGTCTTCGGCTTCAAGCCAACCTAAGGATTTCTCGACTGGCATGACCTTGTCTTTGATGGGAGAAGGCGCACTACCAGTCGGGGGAGGAGAGGCGGTCTGTGGGGACGACCTTGGAACTGATGGGATCGTCTTCGCTTGAGTCTACATGCTTGATGGTGTGGTTGCAGACTAAGGCTGGTCGGTCGGACGAAGCGTAGGAGTCGACCAAGTGTCTTTAGACACAGGGGCGCTCTGAGTCTCGACTGACCGAGTAGTATGTTCACTACATGAAAAAAATGTCAAAAACTGAACATATTTTGGTTACACTTGATAAAGATTCGAAGTCATGAAGAAACTTACTCACAGGTGTGCTTGATCTTGATTCGACTGACTTTCTTCTTTAAACAAATAGTCAGCGAATCTGATCGCTTCCTCTTTGCGGCTTCATCAGCCTTCTTTGCTGCTCCTGTATCGTGCGCCACTTGACTTAGGGGCTCCGACCGGTTTGATGGTCGGTCGGAAGGAGCAGGGCAGTGCTGACTGATGTTTTGAGGTTGTTCCTCCTCGTCATCATTGTCATCTCCCAGATATTACATTTGGCAATGAGCGAGCTTTTTTACCTGCTGACTGGCGAGGGGAAGATCGAGGATAGGGCTTGCAGAGTCGCCAGCGATGACCGATTCGATCGGACTCATGCTTGCCGATGAGCTTGACCCACCAATATCAGTGTACGGCGGCTTCTCCACGTAATCCGGTCCCTCGGTATCAGCCGGAGGGTGTGACACGTACGTGTCTAGAACCTGAAAATAAACATCAAGATATTAGACCAGTCTTATCACTCTGCCAAGATGGATATCAAATGAACCTTGAACATCCAGAGCTTACTCGGGTCCTGTGAGTGCCCACGTTGTATGCCTTTGTGATCAAGGCATGATCCTGAAGGGTGTTCCCTTCAAACATCTACTCCAAGCAAGACCGACGCAGAGTGGAGTTTGGCGGGTCGGGCACCTCCCTCGTCTCATCATCGGTGGAATATTTCTAGGCAGGATGGCTCTGCTATTTGAGGGGTTGAACTCGGCGCACTATGAAGCTTTTAGCTACTGTAACACTGTTGACCTCCTCTTTCTTCAGTTCTGCAATCTTCTCTAACAGCGTGACCAACTGGGAGTCATTAGGATCCAGCCTCTCTAACCAACACGATCAGGGACTGGTCTTTGCACCAGTAAAATCCGCAAGAACAGGGGGAGGATTGTCACTATAGAACCACTCCTCTCTCCAGTTCTCGTTCCCGGTGTTCAGAGGCACATTGATATAGGCCTCCTTCTTGCACAACAAGAGGCCAACTCTACCAATGGCTACTTGGTTCTCCTTCGTTGGCAGCGGTCAGAGGAGGAAGAGATGGCGAAAAAGGGAAAAGTGGGACAACACGCCCAGAAAAGCTTTGCACAAATGCACAAAAATCGCAATGTGCAAAATAGAGTTGGGATTGAGATTAACAAGCTCAATCCCATAGAAGAAAAGGAGCCCGCGCAAGAAGCTGCAGCAGGGAACTCCGAGACCGTGCTCAAAAAATGAGTGAAATACAACAATCTTCTTGTCGATTGGAAGAAGATGGGCTTCAGAACCAGGTACCTTTCAATCTATGTGTGCGACGCCGTCGACCGCCATGGTGTTTAGGTCTTTGGTGGAGATGCTGCTCTTTGAGAATTCCCGCAGTTGTTCTGGGATCTCCAGCTCCGAAGACGACGACTCAATAGCGGCGGCGGTAGCTTTCTGCCCTTTGGCAGATTTGCGTGTCATCTTGATGGGATGGTGCATCGCGGTGGATCTAGAAATAGCACCCTAACCCTAGCACGAGCTCGGGGGCTGGGGAATGGTGGAGGATCTACGGCGGAGGCGAGAAGTTGCTAAACCTTGCAATGAGGAGCTAAGGAGGCACGAGAACAGGGGAAGCACGAGGAAGATGAAGAGTTTGGGCAAAATGACGGCGTGATATCAGACGTTTTGTTCATTTTTATACCTTTGCATTTGACCTAGTCTTTGGCGGGGCCAAGCGGGCCACATATGCCGTACAGTGCTGGGCTACCTTTTTGGTTAATCAAAATAAAGCAATGATCTTTTAATAGATTTCTTGTTGATTAAATAGAACTGGGTTTTAAGCCCGGGAGTTTCTTTGATGAGAAGCTTTGTTCTAAAATTATATATCACCCATATTTGTATGATTTGATGATCACATAGCACATAACTTGATGGTTGTATGGGACCAAACTTAAATGGCTAAGTTACTGATTGAAGTCAGTTGTTAATTGGCTAAAGAGTTTGATTTGTCTGAGTGATGATTTAAGGAAAAGCTACTTTATGATTGATATCATTTTAGCTTAGTACTATATTATGATTGATGTCATAAAATTTTTTGTGGACTAGAATATGATTGATGTCATGATATTAAGTCCATAAATCACTCGGACAAGAGTGTATATCACTCGGTCTTACATTCAGTCAGTCGACATGTTTGATGATATGTAGACCGATCCTCTAGTTTGATGATCACAGGTTAGGAAAACTCATGCTTGATGGTTTGGGTAAACTATGTATAACAAAATGTTAAGAGCTAGTATTATTAGACTTTTGTGTTATTTGTTAGTCCCTAAATTATACAAGAGTCGGGGGCTAGACCTGATTAGGTGCACCTAGTCGGTGCACCAGATCTAATAGGGACTTCAATCCAGAGTTCTTCCTAATTTGTGACTTGTTTACATGGACGTTGAAGATCACTCGGCAAGTCACAACTTAAAATCAGAAAGCACTCGAACGCTGCTATGGAATATATACCTTCCGGGTATCCATGGCTAGGCTAAAGTCATAGACAACCGGGCGGCCCACCATAAGGGAACCGACCGAGTCGGCTTGGAGCACAAAGCAATTAGAGATAGACTTTCTACATAAATCCTTGTAGACTACGAGTAGTACTCTTCATGTACCCCCCTGCTGACCAGATAAAAAAGGCGACAGGGACCTCCCCATCGGGGACACCAGTTTTTGACATTGCAATACAAACCATAGAACACAGAACGTAGGGTTTTTACTCTCATTGAGGGGGCCGAACCTGTCTAATTCGACGTGTTGTGTTACCATCGTACTTCTTAATCCTGACGTAGCCCTATAAGTATATTGCCGAGATTAAGTCTCGACAATTAATTTTTCCCCGTCATATATCAATGATGTGAATGTTACAGGGAGCATATAAAAATAGCTATAGTGTAAATATATTGAATAATGTTGAGAGAAATATAATTTCAACAGAGTGTGCATAGATTACATTTGAACTTCAAAATTAGATCAATATATGCAAGACAGCGGGTGCACCATCCCTAATCCATGACATCACCTTGACATTGACCTACAGGGTGCGGTACAACGTAGGAAGTAGGTATGGTGTCCGTCCTATCTTGCCATATTGGAAGGTTCGCCTTTGGTTCCGTACAAAAGATCCGCTGTCATTTGATCTAAAAAAATACAATTAATATTAATGATGGAGAATATCAATATGATAGATCAAACACAACCATAGATAGTTTTAGATGCATAGAAACGTACTGTGGTTTGGAATTAACAAAAGGATATGCAATTTCTTTCTAGAAAAAGGGACATGAAGAGATTCTTCCTGCTGTACCTCTGCCAACCGCATAAGGTTTGGACAGAAACCACATATATGAAACACACTGAAATAAAAAATAAAATATAATTGCATACGCAAATTTTTTAATACAATATATATTTGACTAGGTAGTGAATTATATAAGTGGGATACCATGCTTATACTGCCATGCGAAATACTGGTAAGCTAAGAGTTAAGAAAATGCGTTTTCACAAGAGATACATAAACCATATAAATGATAGACTCGAGGTCATACGAATGCCAGCCTTATTTTTCGGTGGGTCAAGTTGAAAAATGGAAACTAGAAACTTCAGATGCCGAATTAGTTGAATGAAGTGATCAGGATAATACACGTAACAAAATGAGAGAATATATCATCTCACGACTGAAAGCTGAAGAGTTCATGCTAAATTGCACCTACACAGTTACAGCAAGTACATTTGGATACAAAGTATTTTTTATGAGTTTTGTAAGAATACTAGGGTATATTGGTTTTGGGAGGTATGGAGGTGTTTGGATGCAACAGGTTTTTTACTTTTAAAAACCGTGGTATTGCTAAAAATACAAGCATTTTCGAGTTCTAAAAACTGCATTCATGACCTTTTTTTTTCTAAACCCATTAGCACTGGCTTCTAAAACCATAGTTTATACTTTTGTTTGGAAAAACTACAACACCCAAAAATGGTCGATTGTAAACAGAGCGTACCAGAGACATGAAAGAAAAAGAGTGGATGCTAAACTCCACAGATACTGGAAATGCAACACATGCATAATAAATTGTTAACTGTAAACAGAGCATTAGTTGCAGCCTAGAAACCTTATTCTATTCATGCTGGACACAAATTGACCACCTAAAACTCTAAAAGACCTTATATAATATCTAATAAAACTGATGCGTTCAGATATGGTTTACTCATAACAAAAAGTGAACATGCAGTTAGTGATTCCAATACTGACAAGCATTGAATAATTTTACGAGATCCAAAATACATTAGGAACACATGGATCCCACCGATCGATTAGCCACACAATAGTTTAAATTTGCAGAATGAAATCAGGAGTTAAAGTGACTTTTTTCACCTTTGCTCAATGAACTGTCCGGCTTGGGGAGAAGAGCAGCGGGCATTGGCTGATCGCCGTTCCTTCGCACCATTGTGGCGATCGATTCCTCACTCTGCCGCACCCTCAAGGTCAGACCGTATTCATATACCGCCAACATGATCGTGGAGCCGAGGAACGCCCAGCGCGCGGCGGCGGGGACGCCGCCCCGGAGCATGCCTTGTAAGGCAAAGGTGGCTGTTGTAGCGGCGACATCGCCGCTGATGGTGTATTGCCGCCCGTCCGCGAAGTAGACGGCGGACTCGAGGGTTGAGAACACGGCGCAAAAAGCGCCAAACACGCCGGCAACGCGGGGTGCGTTCGCGCAGGCAGCGTGGACGCCCGCGGCGAGGCGCTGGCCGCTGCCGGGCGAGCCACGGACGAGGCCGCGGGCAAAGTGGAAGACTGCGCCGCCTGCCCCGCCGAGCGCAAAGGCCGTGCCCACTTCGCTAGTGACGCAGTAGACGTGGTTGTCGGGATCCCCGTAGAGCGGCAGATAGTCCCCGCCCATAGATAACCGGCAAGTCTCCGGCGGCCGCGGCGGCGGGTTATTTGTTGTTTGCAAGGGACTGAATCGCTAGGGCTTGAATTGATTTGCCTTCGACGGACTTACGCCTTCTGGATTTAATGATTTGTAATTATCTTCCCGATTCGGACGCGGCCTCCGGCAGCGACGGCTCGTGTAATGAATCGAGTTTCTGTTATGGGGGTCAATGCCCAGTTTAGACCGTTTACAAATCGGAAGAAAGTTCTGAAACTTTTTGAAATTTGACATCGCGTGTAATGACATGTTGAGAAAGGAGCATGCTAAAATTCAACTCCAAAAAAAAAAAAAACTCAACTTCATTTAAAAGATCAAATATAAGTATAACAAATCATTGAATCAGCACGAGTGATGATGTGAACAAGGGTTCCCGATCTTCCGAAAGGTTCTTGGTAAGTTGATTTGGTCGGAGGCGACACACAAATCGATCCGGCTTCAGAACAGCACGTTCTAAACCCCGCAATCGCATCACGACGTCTCCTTTGGTTATCAACCGTCCAAAGACGATTGACCTCGCCGAGAAGGCTAATCCTTGCCTGCGAATCAAGAACACAAGCAAGAACAACGAAGAATGCAACACAATTGCAGATGTATGATTAAACTCTCGAAGTTGGGGTCTCACAAACCGATGAACGGCGAAACTGTTTATGAACAGAATTGATCTAAGCAAAACCCGAACCCTAATGGTGCGGTGGGGGCTGTATATAAAGACCCTAGGATCGTGCAAGACCCTCTGGACGCGCCCCTAATTGGGCTCAACTAGATACAAAGCCCAAAGACCAAAAATAGGCGACGCAGCACCGACACAGTTTCTGGACTCTCTCTTGTTTTGACGATTTCTGATGACTCCGGATGAATTTTGACATGAGGCCGGCGGCATTGGAAAGGTCTTCTCCTTATCTTTCCTTGCATATGTAGAACGTCCAAATCCGAGTCCGAATGCATCCTGGGCGACTGTTTTAGTACAGACTGGTCCTGGGCCCCGAAACAGACTCGAAGTCGGTTTTGATTGGGCCTCCACTTTGGCTTCCAAGCCCTTGCTGGTCCTCCACGTTCCCAACTCCTTCTCCCATCATCTTCTGGTACTCTTCATGGTTTCTAATTATAAAATAATCATTAGGTAGCAAACCATTCTCAAAAGTAACATATAGCGAAGAACGTAGGAACGAGCTCACCTCTAAATTTAGTCGTCGTGCACGAGCTCTAGTCATTGGACCTTGCAAGTCCAGATTTGGAGGAGTGTTGTGTGTATCCATAGGAGTGATGTCCTCATCAAGTGACGTTGATAATTTCACAAACGCAAGAAGAGGCATGGCGAAAAGGAATAATATTTATAGGCCAATTGAGCCTAGAACTTAAATATAACTCATTCAGTACCATTATAAATTGTCGAATCCTGAATTGCTAATGTTTTAATTCCATATATGCGATCTAGATACAATTTCATACTCCGAGCTATAAGCAACTACTGATAGGTAAAATGTACGAAAGGATTTGTCTTTGGCATCCATTAGTGAGGGCTGTTCAATTTTAATGGGTAGTGGGTGACCCATAAATCAGAATTCTAAAATGGCTCATTTAATTGTTGTGTAAAAATATTAATTCATATGTGTCAAGACTTGATCTCGGCAATATATTTATAGGGCTACGTCGGGATTAAGAACTACGATGGTAACACAAGACGCCGAGTTATACAGGTTCGGGCCCTCTCGATGAGAGTAAAAACCCTACGTCCTGTGTTCTGTGATTTGTATTGCAATGAAGATATGATGTGTCGTGTCCCTTGACGTGGGGTTCCTGCCGCCTTATATATCCGATCGGCAGAGGGTACATGAAGAGTCCTACTCTTAGTCAACAAGAGTTTACATAGTAAGTCTATCTCTAATTGCCTTGCGCTCCAAGCCGACTCGGTCGGTTCCCTTATTGGGGCCACCCAGTCGTCTGCGGACTTAGGCCTAACTATGGATACCGGTAAGGTAAGTATTCCACAGCAGCTTCCGGGTGCTTTCTGATTTGGAGCTGTGACTTGCCGAGTGATTCCTCTTTGATTCTGGTTGCGAACAGGTCACAAATTAGGAAGACCTCTTGATCGAAGCTCCTGATGGATCTGATGCACCGACTAGGTGCACCTGATCAGGTGTAGCACCCGACTCTTGTATAATTTAGAGATTAGCAAATAATGCAAGAGTCTAATAATATTAGCTCTCTATATTTTGTTGCATAAGTTAACTCAAACCATCAAGCTTGAGATATTAAGGCCCTGATCATCAAACCAGGCACTCGTTCTATTCAACATCAATTGAACCGACCGACCTATAGAAAGCAAAGTGGTGTCTACTCTTTACCGAGTGATTCTTGATTCCATTATAATGACATCAATCATGTTAAGAATCTAAGAAAGTTTATGACATCAATCATAACTCAGTACTTTACTATAATGACATCAATCATAATATAGTTTTTCCTTGATTATTCATCACCCGGACTATGTAAGTCAGATTGTTAGCCTATAATAACTGATTTCAATCAGTGGCATAATCTTTAGACTTACTCCCATACGACCATTAAGTTCTCTGCTACATGATCATCAAATCACATAAATATGGGAATTATTTATGATGGTTGTTAACCATTGCCTCTCGTGAAAGAAGCCCTCGAGTATAACACTCGGGTTTATTAACTTAGCAAAAACCTTTCAAAAGATTTGTTGCATATTTTAATTAACCGCAAAGGCCAATTTGACACAGTACGACCCATAGAGGCCCACATGGTCCCTCATGACTTAGGTCAACACAAAGGTATAAAAGAGCGAAGGCAGGATTGAAAGTTGCCTAGAGGGGGGGGGGGGTGAATAGGCAATTTGATAATTAAACCTAAAAAAGTATGAAGCTTTTTAATCAAATCGACAATAATGGAACTTCCGTCAGGAGTGATGGAACTTCCATCACCACGGAAGTTCTGTCAAATCATCAATTCTTTCTCTAGATAGTGGTGAAGTTAGTGCAATGAGTGACTAGAAATCTTCGCTAGATAGCTTATAACACAACAACAAGTAAATCGAGCACCATAATATGAAAGAAATACACAAGCACAATAATAAAATGCGGGAAAAGTAAAGAGAGACACAAGGAATTAATCCAAGGTTCGGTAACCACACAAAGTAGATCCTACGTCTCGTTGAGGAGTCACACAAAGTGACCGGGTCTCTCTCAACACGTTTTCCCACCAAGCAATCACAAAGATCATGCTTGGGTTTCTTTCTCCACTTGATTCTTTTCCTTCGGAGGCGAATCACAATTTCACAAATGTCCCCGTCTCACCACAACATGTTGGGAGCTCAAGGGCGACGCCTAGCCGTCTAGAAAACCAAGTCTCCAAGAGTAACAAGCAAAACAAATCTTGATGGGGGAGGGAAAGATGTGCTCAAGCTTTTAAATGGATGGATTCAATCTTCTTGTGGTTGGATCTTCTCTCACTTTGCTTGGGTTGTTAAGAACAAATGGGAGTGTGAGAGAGCAGAGGTCTATTTGAAATGTGAGTGAAATGTCAATGAGTCCAACCCCTCCCACGGGGGAAGGGGGAGGCTATTTATAGAGCTCTCTCAAAAACTAGCCGTTACTCAGCTTTTCTGGGTCTGACAGAACTTCCGTGGTTCCCCACAGAACTTCCGTCAGTTCAAAAAGAGCCGTTGCATGGTAGAATTTCAACTGAGCCAGAGACGACGGTACTTCCATGATGGCCACCACGAAACTTCCATCGCTCTCAGGTTTGCGACAAAGAGAAACCAGGGAAAGACGGAACTTCCGTAACAGAGGCCACAAAACTTTCATAGCTCTCTGGTTTGCTGGAGTTTGAAGCTGGGCACTGACGGAACTTCCGTGAAGTGACTCATGGAACTTCCGTTACTCTCTGTTTCGCTCAAAATTGGATGGTTCTGTTTTGGCTTTTGTTGGCTAAACTTCCCTGAAAGATTTTTGGTTGGCTTGAGCACATAAATTTCCCTTCTTAGCAAGATTGGTTTAACCCCCTTAATAGTTCGGCAAACCTATGACTCAATTAAAATAAAAAAACTACGCTTTGAAGCACTTGAGTCCATTTTTCTTTTCTTTTTTTTCGGAGTAAAAACCATCTTACAAATGTCGGATAGAATAATAATTTGATTATGTGCACATTTACTTCACGAACATGTTAGCACAATTTTAATCTTCTGTCATCATACACCAAAACCCACTAGGGAATCCTAGATGCATCTTCAATCTCCCTCTTTTTGGTGATTGATAATAACAGATTAAAAAAGAAATAATCAAATGATACAAAGAGAAAAATATAGCAGAACTCCCCCTAAAGATATGCATGAGTCATAAAAACAGGTGAAGGAGCTCCCCCTATATTTTGCAAAGAGTGGGGTGCCTAAAAGGTGTACAAGTGTGCAACATTGTGATAAAGCAATAGATCAACAACACACTTAGCACAATCAACACATCTAAGCACTAGGCAATAAAACAAGCACCACATAATACCATAAAGCATAAGAGAGTTATTACAATAAAGGTTCACAAATAGTTTTCACACACAAAGCAAATAAGGGAGATACTTGTTGATAGGTTCATCACTATCCTATTACACGAGAGAAGAAGCACATAAAACATCCTCCTTTTTTTATCGCGTTTCTCTCCCCCTTTGGCATTATCGCACCATAAAGAAGGAAAGGGAGACAGAGAGAGTAAAGCGAAGAAATCACTCATCGCCTTCGTTGGATTCCTCATCTTCATCTTCACACACCGGAGGTGGAGGAGTGGTAGACGGTCCAGCGGAGAGATCACTCCAGTCATAGCCGGCAAGAGGATCCTCAAAAACCGACGGCTCACCATCGGGCTCACACTCAGAACCATCGGGAGACACCTCATGGCCTTGGGCCCTCTGGTCCCTCTTGTAGCGTCTCACTTGCTTCTTGATTCTCCTCTTGTTCTCCCAGTTCTCTTTAGTATTGAAGCAATAGGTATTGAAGATGCCTTTAAAAAAGGTGAGAACTAGAGAAGATGGACGGCGCTATCTATCTTGAGGTGCTTGGGCTGAAGAAGAAACCCTTGCTGCTGCATTTCTCTCAGCCGCTATGTCGGCATGAGCACGGGCGAGACTTGCTCTCTTCGAGCAAATCCTGCAAGGATGTTCTTAGAGGACTCCACTATAGCTGAAGCATACCCACCCTTAGGTGCAATAGTAACTCGCAACATCCGTTTGAGTGTGAAGTAGAAATTGTGAAGACCATTAGTTGTCCAAAACACATTTGGACACTTCTCATAGTACATGAAAGCCATGTCCTTCTCCTTCATCACAAGCTCATTTGAGATGATCTCTCCAGTTTGATCTGCACTTCCTTGAAAGAAATAGCTTGCAAAATGACTTGCTGAGACATAATACTCCACACCTTGAGTTCTCTAATGAAGAATGCCCTTGCCATCAAGGAAGAGAGTGGAGTAGAATTGGCAAATTACCTCCTCATTTCAATCATTGTTGAATCCCATCAAATCATAAACTCATGTATCCTTGCACACTTAGATGATATCCTTGAACACTTGATTTTCCTTTGATTCCATGTAGGACCAATCAATCCATTGGTGGGAGGCTAGCCGGTTCTTGTTTATGAGCATAGACATATAGTAGTCTTGCTGAAACCATGTGTAGAACCGGTTGTCAGTGGCGTCTTGTTCTCCCACCAGCGTGGGATTTTGCTTCCATGCTTCAATGAGAGCATCAAGATCTTTCTTGTAGTCCTTGTAGATGTACCCCTCGGGATAAACAGGTTCATGGACTTTAAGTCCCTCTACCACATCCATATGATCTGCCCTTGCTGCTCTTGAAGACTTAGATGTCTTTTCCTTTACGGGCCTCTTGTCCTTCATTGGCCTCTTGCCCTTATCTTCAGATCTCGTAGGAGGAAGAGATCCTCCCGGCTGGACATGCACGGTCTGGGCATCCTTGCTGGAGCCTTGGCCACTCGGCCCTTGCCCTCGAACTGCAACAACCTTTGATCTCTTAGAAACAAGCACTAGTTCCTCACTTGTAGAAGAGGAGGAAGAGTCTTCATCGCTTGGCTCACACGTAGCATTGGATGCGTACTTAAATCTCACCATCTTTGAGCTGCCAGTAGCATGAAGATTGATCAAGGAATGAGTCAAATGTTAAGAAAAGAATCCAACAGATGATAAAAAAACAATGCACTAAATTGTAGATGATAGAAGTTCCATGACAGATCATGAAAGTTCCATCATGACTGAAGTTCTGACGGAACTTCCGTCACTCGTAGTTTGCCCCAAAATTGACACTACTCCTAGATCCTACCATATCATCGCAAATGCTTCTAACAGATGATAGACTAGCTCTAGAGGAGTTATTCTATCCAAGACATTTGAACTTTTGACCTAAAAATGAAATTTAGGTCAAAGACTCATACCTAGGTCAAAATCGAAAGAAATCGATGGAGATTGTGGAACTTCCGTGGGGGAGGAGCCAAATCTCCACCTTCTTGATCAACTTCGCCGGTTGAATCTTCAAATCACCTAAAATTGCCATCTAGGGTTTGTGGAGAGGAGAGAGAAACGAGAAAGAGATAATGGCCGGTTGGTTTTAGAAGAAAGAGGTCGTCGGCACCTTTAATCCTGAGTGACAGAAGTTCCATCATTGGGTGATGGAAGATCTGTCACTCTTGGGTTTGGGCAGACAGGAAGTTGAAAATTCATGGAAGTTCCCACGGAACTTCCATGACCCTCGGGTTTCATAAACCGAGGACGACGGAAGTTCCGTCATTGAGTGACGGAAGTTCCATCGTTCTCTGTTTGAAACAGAAAACTCATCTCCGAATTTGAACTTTTGGACAAGTTAAGTAGGGAGTATAAAGGCTTGTCTCAACTTGTGAATAGAAACAATCAACCACTCAAAACTATATTCACAAGTGTCAACAAATATGATCTATTGACCAAAACTTTTGTTTGAAATCAAGGACAATATGGAATTTTGAAGAATTTTTATTTATTTTTAAAGCATTTTCCAAGAGCATTACATCAAACAAAGTACAGGGTTCTACTCCAAGTTGGATGAGTCAAGGATATTTAGTTCATTCCTAAGTTCACAAAACCGCTTCTCATCTAGGGGTTTGGTAAATATATCGGCTAGTTGTTTATCGGTTCTAAAATAGCTAATCTCAATATCCCCTTTCATTTGAATGATCTCTCAAGAAGTGGTGCCGAATATCTATATGCTTAGTTCTATTATGATTAATGTGGTTATATGCAATCATGATGGCACTCCCATTGTCACAAAGGAGAGGAACTTTGGTCATAGTGTATCTAAAGTCCTTTAGTGTTTGTTGCATCCAAAGTAGTTGAGCACAACAACTTCCGGCTGCAACATACTTCGCTTTGGGTGTGGATATGGCAACGTAATTTTGTTTCTTGGATGACCATGACACAAGGGACCTGCCCAAGAATTGGCACGTCCCGGAGATACTCTTCCTATCCACCTTACATCCGGCGTAGTCAGCATCGAAATAACCGACTAACTAGAACTTGGAACCCTTTGGATACCACAATCCTAGGTTTGGTGTGTGAACTAAATATCTCAAGATTCTTTTTATAGCCACCAAGTGACTTTCCTTAGGAGCACTTTGAAACCTTGCACACATGCACACACTAAGCATGATATCGGGCCTAGATGCACAAAGATAAAGCAAAGAGCCAATCATGGATCGATATACCTTTTGATCCACGGGCTTACCGTCTACATCTAATCCGATGTTTCCATTTGTCTTCATGGGAGTCTTGTTTGGCTTTGCATGCTCCATGTCAAACTTCTTGAGTATGTTTTGGGTGTACTTGGTTTGACTTATGAAGGTTCCTTCTTTAAGTTGCTTGACTTGAAAACCTAGAAAGAACTTCAACTCCCCCATCATGGACATTTCAAATTTCCTAGTCATAATCTTGGCAAATTCATCACAAAAAGATTGATTAGTAGAACCAAATGTCATGTCATCGACATATATTTGACATACAAAAAATATCATTATCAACTTTTCTTGTGAAGAGAGTAGGATCAGTCTTGCCAATTGTGAAGCCCTTGTTGGTCAAGTATCTCTTGAGGTGTTCATACCAATCTCGAGGAGCTTGCTTGAGGCCATAGAGAGCTTTGTGAAGCTTGTACACATGGTTTGGTTTCTTTGGGCCTTCAAACCCCGAAGGTTGTTGTACATACACCTCTTCTTGAACAGGGCCATTAAGAAATGCACTTTTCATGTCCATTTGAAAAAGCTTAAAGCCATGGTGAGTAGCATAGGCAAGTAAAATATCTTTGTAGAAGAGGATCTATAGGGCTTGGATGATGATGAGTCATTCCATCCCACATCCGAGCTTTTTCCTGCTGCTTCCACCACTCTAGTAGAGGGTCTAGAAGCTTCTACATTGACCTCAGTAGCTGTCGAGCCAGCTCCAGCTGTGGTTGAGGGGGAGGTACGCTCTGAGAGAGAGACTCCTTACCACATTCAGCGTCAACATCCACCTCAACAGATAATTGGTAATCTCTATGAGAGGACAACAAGGTCAAGATCTGCTCATCTTGCCTGTTTTACCAATTCTCTTTTTGTTGCCACCTTTGAATCTTGGGATGTTCGACACGCACTATCTGATGAACTTTGGGTTAATGCCATGCATGAGGAGTTGGAAAAATTTGAGAGAAACAAAGTGTAGACCCTAGTAGAGCCTCCTGTTGGTGTCAATGTCATAGGAACCAAGTGGGTGTTCAAAAACAAACATGGGGAAGATGGTGAGGTTGTGAGAAACAAGGCTAGGCTTGTTGCTGAGGGTTTTAGTTAAGTTGAGGGCTTAGACTATGGGGAAACCTTTGCTCCTATTGCATGCATAGGAGACATTAGGATCTTGCTTGCATTTGCTGCCTCTAAGGGCATTAGACTCTACCAAATGGATGACAAGAGTGCCTTCCTAAATGGTTTTATAGAGGAAGAGGTTTTTGTGAAACAACCACCTGGCTTTGAGCACCACAAATACCCAAACCGAGTATATAAGCTTCAGAAGGCTTTGTACGGGCTAAAGCTAGCACCTAGGGCATGGTATGCTAGGCTTAAGAATTCCTTGCTAGAGCGCGAGTATGTCATGGGGTGTGTTGACAAAACCTTGTTCACTCTTAAGCACGGCAATGACTTTCTAATGGTTCAGATATACGTGGATGATATCATCATTGGAGATTCCTCTCATGCTCTTGTGTCCAGACTTCTGGAAGCTATGGAAAGTGAATTATAGATGTCGATGATGGGCGAGCTCACCTTCTTTGTTGGACTTCAAATCAAGCAGTGCAAGCAAGGCACCTTCATACATCAAGCCAAGTACATGAAGGATCTTCTGAAGAAGTTCGAGATGATCAATGTGAAGCCGTTGTCAACTCCAATGTCCACTACAATGATACTTGACCTAGATGAAGACTGTCAAGCTGTGGACCAAAGGGAGAACAGGAGCATGATCGGCTCCCTCTTGTACCTGACGGCAACAAGACCCGACATACACTTTACGGTGTGTCTTTGTGCTCTTTTTCAAGCTTCCCCAAGGGTGACTCATCGCAAGGTTGTCAAGTGCATCTTCAGGTATCTCAAATACACCCTTGAGTTTGGTCTTTGGTACTCTGCATCTTCATCTCTTGATCTCATTGGGTATTCGGATGCAGACTTTGCTTGTGTAGAATTGATAGGAAGAGTACTTATGGGACTTGCCATTTCTTGGGTACTTCTTTGATTTGTTGGTCTTTTTGTAAGCAGTCGAGTGTAGCCCAATCCACCACAGAGATTGAGTATGTTGATGCCACTAGATACTGTTCTCAAATCCTATGGATAGTGTCCACCATGAGAGACTATGGGTTAACCTTTAAGAGTGTTCCACTCATGTGTGATAACTCCAGTGCCATTTGCCTAGCCAAAAACCCAGTCCAACATGGTAAGATCAAACACATAAATGTGAGATTCCACTTTCTGAGAGACAATGTTGAGAAAGGAGATGTTGAGCTCAAATACATTGACACTAAACACCAATTGGCTGATATTCTCACCAAGCCCCTAGATGCTTCGAGATTTGCTTTTCTTCGGGGGGAGCTTCGTGTTTGCCATCCTTATGGCATCATTTGAGGGGGAGTTGCTCTTTTTGTATATATGTATCTTACTTTTTCACATTGCATCTCATATGTAATATATGCATTGATAGATGAGCTTTGATTCTTATGCCTTCTTGTATTTTTCATTGCTATGATTGGGCTTGAGCTAAGTTGTGTGGATGTGACAGCAACCACTCATGCTTAGATTTTCTGGATAGCCTGTTATGAACTGATCTTGAGTAACTTGCTAACCTTAAAGGTGACCTTTGCTTTCTGTGAACCGCATGAACTAATCTTGTAAAAACTTGGTCACCATGTGAATAATTGCTTTTATCCTTGTCAAAACTTGCATCAGGGCTAGTTTAGAGGATGTCTTGGCTTTGGCACCTTATGTTAGCAAAATGTGGCTTTGCAAATGTTTAGCGCATGATGGAATATTGTGGGGACATTTGTTCCTTTTGCCGCAAAGGCATGCTCAAACTTCTGCTTTTTCTTGCAAGTTGATCAAATGAAAAATTATGCTTTGAAGCCTCGGGGTGTTTGTCGTACCGAGTCGTGCAACCCTCGGCATGGATTAGAGGTTACATAAAAATGCTAAATCCAAAAATTGTGCTTTGAAGCCTTGGGGTGTTTGCCGTACCCAGTTGCGCAACCCTTCGCACGGATTAGAAGTTACATGAGGATCACATAAGAAAAATGTCCCTCTCCCTCCTTTTGAGTCTCTGTTGCATATGTGAGCATTTGTAGAGCTTATTTTCTATGAATGCTTGTTGCCCTGGTTGAAATTGAGACTAGCTAGTTTCTTTTGATTCACTTGATGCCTGTTTTGCCTTGGATGGGAGTACTTATACATGTGGTGGCAGCTTTTCGCTTGATGAGCTAAATTTGATTCTATCTAAGCTAGTCAATCTTTCTTCTTAGCTTGTATAGCTCTTGGTGTTTATGCCTTGGTATTTATTTTTGATCTTTGTTGATTGTGAGCTAATGCCTTTACACTTCATAGCTCTATGTTTGTGATTAGCAAAGTTAAATGCTTGTTCGCATATTTGTTGAAGCTCCTTAGGTTTGCATATTGATACATTCCATGCTTGTTCTTTTGCTCCTTTAATGAGTTCATTGCCAAAGGGGGAGAAAGTTGGGTCATGCACGAATAATGCTAAGTAACTTAAAATGATCCATTTTGCATTACATGAGATCTACCACAAGTTGAGGGGGAGCATATCTTGTCCTTGAGCGTTTTTCATGCGCTTTTCATAATCTTTGCGTTCTCAAGTGGCTTTCTTTGTCAACTCTTTGTTTTGTGATCCCTCTTATGCTATATGGCTATCTTTCACCTTTTCTTTAGGTTTGGCCATTTGGATGTGCTTAATTGGTTTCGTATTTCAAATCCCTAATCTTGTGCATTTGATGTTGTCAATGTACTCATCAAGGAGGAGATTGAGAAACCATATTGAGATGTGCCATGGTTTGCAATATATGATGAGTAATTGACTTTGGCGGAATTTGTGTTTGAGTTGAAATGCGGGAATCTGGGGATTGCATGAGTTTGTGCATGTCATGGTTTTGACTAACCGGAGTTGGTGAGGATGTTGGAGAGTTTGCAGGAGATGGGAAATTTGTTTGCTTATCTCATGATGTGTAGGTCACTGGAGTCAACTTGGCGGTCAACGGCGAGAGGATCGAGCACAAATAGGAGACTTTGGGTCGGACGATCTGGAGGCCGGGTGAAGTCAAGGGTGGTCCACACCGTACACGTGGAGAGGCAAGGAGCATGGACGGTTTCGCGGTTGAGCTTCAAAACCGTTGGTGGTGATCAAGGCGGCAGGATTAACCAAGTCAAAGGTGATTGGGCGTCGGTGCAAGTAGAGGCTTCCAATGACCGAAGGTGGGAGGGACTTTCCAACGAGGAGGATCACGGGACGAGATGACACGTGTCAAGATCGAGAAGTCGCACTTTGAGAAGCGTGCAAGGTGGTTTCCCGGTTTGGGTCTCAAAATTGGTGGCGGCAATTGGAGGTGCACGTGGCACCATCACGGAGATGAATGATCTCAGTGAGAGGGAAAGTGTGCATGCTCAAGTTGCCAGTCAGCTTGAGAGTGCCCTTAAAGAGCTTGATGAATTCAAAGCTATACCAACTCTTTTGGGTGCATGTCAGAAGTGCCCCAAGCTCACTAATGAGTTGGAAGCTCAAATCCTCAAAGTCAAAGAGCTCGAGTCCAAGCTGCTAGATGAGACTCGTTCGAAAGTTCTTCCACCACCCTGTGTAGTGTGTGGCTCTCTTAAAAATAAGCTTGCAATCACTAGAGAGGAAAATAAGGTCCTAGCCCAAGAAAATGACTATCTCATCTCTCGTCTCCAAAGAACCCTAGTGAGTGAGGAGAAGATTGAGAGTGACTTGACAAGAGTCAAAGAGAGTGCTAGTAGGTCTACCTACAACTTAGGCTTGGGATTTGAGAGGTGTGACAAAGAGAGTGCTAATGTGGATAAGTTTGTGCCTAGGTCTAGCTATAAGGATGAAGAACAATCCATCAAACCTACTGACACATACTATCCACCTAACCCCAATTCTTCCTTCAACCCAAAGCAGCTGAGAAGCCAAAACCTAAACCCACTATGCAAGCTAAGCCTAAACATGAGAGTGTCGACATTTGCATGTTCTGTGGTCGTAAGGGTCACTTGGATAAGTACTGTTATAGGCGTAAGAGGATTAAGAGGATGCAAGCTGAGTTAACTAGGAATGTGCATCATGATGATTTTGTTGATTGTCAGCCTCGCTCTTTTTCTCGTGCCTATCATGAACAGGGTCATTCCTCATATGGCTTTGATTCACAAAATAGAGGCTTTGAGCAGCAGCATTTCAGTGCCCCACATTTTCCTCATCATGGTGAGCGTCGCTCGTGTGGCTTTGGTTTTCACACAGATGACTTCTATTCTCACAACCCCAAGTTTGAGTCGAGACGCTTTGATAGGCCACGCTTTCCCCATTGTGGTTCTCATCCCATGCGTTCGAATGGTAATGTGCAAAGAACTATGATAACCCCTGTAGGTCGTGTGGTTTAGTGCTGGCTTCCCAAAAGTTTTCTTTCTAACCCCAGCACTGAGTCATCGATCTTTCTTTCTCGTTCTTTGTAAGTAGCAGGTGGAGGCTTGGAGAACAAATGGTTGATGGACTCTGGGTGTTCGTGCCACATGATCGGAGATGCAAAGTGGTTCTCCAGCCTCACTCGCTTGAAGCGCTGGGAGTATGTGACCTTTGGAGATGACAAGAGAGGGAGAGTGAAGGCAAGGGGCATGGTAAAGGTAAATGAAAAATTCACTCTCAATGAATGTTGGTTTGGTTGAGCATCTCAAGTACAATCTCCTCTCTATTTCTCAGTTGCTTGATGTTGGTTTGGAAGTGCGCTTTAAGAAAAATGCTTGGGGGGTTAAGATTGCTGCACTAGAAGAAACTGCTGATTTCAATAAGCAAACTAAAATCTTATGAATTGTCTAGGAAATCTCGTCCTAATCTTACTAATCCTGCTTCTAGCATGGCTTTGCTTTCTAGCTCTCAAAAGGGTAGTCACAGTGGTGCTTCTTATGGAACTAACCCCTCACTTGATAAGTCTTTCTTAGATTTTGCTTTGTCTTCTCTTGTTGCACCTTCTGATGAACATATGGACTGCATTCCTGACGAGGAGCTGTCCTTGCTCACAAGGAAGAACTTCAACAGAGTTGTTGACACGTCGGTAGTGCCGATGTGGGTTCAGACCCGGGCTACCGGCCGTGACGGTCCAGCCATCGGCAATGCCAATCAGGGGTTCTTCCTCGCGCACCAGCAGTGCTGGTTCAGAGAACGGCAGTGCCGATCGACACTTTTCAGAACCAAAAACTTATCCAAAAACTGACTTGGTTAGAAAATCGGCAAAATCTAACCAAACGAACTCCAAAAATCACGAAACTTGGATAGAAGGTGTCTCATGGTAGGACGTTCCTTATCCAAGTGAAATTACACAAAAATCTCAAGAATTCATCATGAACTTTAGGTTTTACCAATAACTCTAGGGTTTGAATGTTCTTGAGGAAATCCACCAAATCAAGGATGCTCTTGCCTAAGATTCAATCAAGGATCCATCAAGGAATGTTTAGGCATGTCCTAGCATCAAGATCCCTCAAGAAATTCGTACCAAAACCCACTCAAAACATGATCAAAAATCACCATGAAAATAGCTCCAAAAAAGAGAAAAAAGAGAAATTCGGGATTTAGGCAGAGAGGAAGAACTTGGGCACGAATTTGAATCTCATATCATTGATTCATCAAGTCAAGATACAAGGACACATGGCTAAGTTCTTGTGAACAATTTTTATTGGCTCCCATTCATCCCCCTCTGGCCACCTTCTCGGTCTTTCAACCCTTTTCTAGATTTTGGAAACACTCGTAAGATGGAATGGGTGAAGAGAACCAGTGTTAACCAAGAAGAGTCTAGTGGACATGACTACAATGGGAAACAAGGTGATCCATTGCTAAATTCTTCTGTTGTAAAGAGGCAAGAGCAGTTCAAGGAGTCATCCCAATTCCCTATAATACCTGCCAAGGAGCCTTCCCAGAACTCCCCTTCTATTAATGGTCTAATTATCTTAGATCTCCCTAATGCACCATGGACTAAAATCATAGAAAGGCGTCTTTCAAACAAAAATGGTGCTCCATTTTTGAATTTATACCCAAACCTCATAGCTAAGGTTCGAGCGGTCCTCTTCACTAGGAATAGCATAAAAGACATGTGGGCTGTTATCAACCATATGACCCAACTCACCCATCACAAAACACCTTCAATTGCTACTAAAGAGCCAATTTTGAACCATGTGGCAAAAGTTGAGAGGAAATACCATGAGCCATACTTTGCTTCATCGGCCAATACTACCCCAATCTTTGAACCACATAGGCCTTGCCATCCCGCACCAATCCTCCCAAATCCCCAAGGATCCATGTTCTACCTAATGGAGGCACCGCAAGGCTATTATCTACCAATGGAAAAGAGGTGTCGAAGCAACCAAAGGATGATCTACAGAAGGAAAATTTTGAACATGATCAATCCATGAAGCATGAAGGGCAATACAATGTTTGGTCCATAGAAATTTATGAGGCTTCAAATTTGGAGTTAAAAGGGAATTCTCCCACCATGCCAAGGAGTCATACTTTAGAAAATTCACATACTCCTCACTCACACAAAAGTTTTCCCACCACAACAAATATTTATGATGATGGTACACAAGAGGCCTACAACCGCTCTACCCTTTTTGGACATAGTAATTTCAAAAGGTCGGTTGTAGATACATTTGTTTATCACAAACATTTTAAATTCCATGGTCCTTGTCATATGCCTGAGTTGTGCAATCATTCACACGTGTTTGGTGATGGAGGGAGCCAAATTGCCAACCCAAGCTGCATAATGAACTAGTGCTCCCATGGTCAAACTTATGACCTTAAATAAGTACTAACGGGAGGTAACCCAATTTGTTTCCCTTTACTAGGCTTTGTCAGTTTCTCATTTGAAACTTCAAAAAAAAAATTGCTTTGTTCCGTCTCAACAATAAAATATACTCGACAATAATAATGACAAAACTTTGGGCTTGTTCCTTCGGGTATTTTGTTAGCTAACCTCTACAAGCTAATATCGAAAGGAACAAGAGGACAAGATATGAATGAACAACAACCATTGTGGTATTCCTCGTATCACCTATCCCTTGCTGTTTTCATGTCTTTGCATGAACTAATTTTTTTTTGTCAAGCATGATTTATGACAGCTAATATAAAACTTCGTTCTCATTCTTGCTTGATATATAAGGATTGTTCCTTGCATTCTTTCAGCACCCATGGGAAATACTCATTGCATAGGAAAACCTTGTCTAAATTGTTGATAGACATGATATGACCTGTGGGACATATATATCTGAGGTACCTAATCACTCGGCTATATGGCCGAGTGGGCCGGAGCCTCGGTTACGAAGCATTGGAAGTTAAGGCCCAGAAGATAACTATTCAAATATTTGTTTAGCGTAGACTACAAGTTAGATTAAGAGATATGGTGTATAGATAGAATCAAATATAATCGAATGATAGATTACGATGTAAATCACTGCCCTTTGGATATATAAGGAGGGCAGGGGATCCATGCGGATCATCAGAACTCATATTGGGAACCATTGCCCAGTGCGAACCCTAGAAATACAAGAACACCAAAATAGAACGTAGGGTTGTTATCATCCGGGAGGCTCGAACCTATATAAACCCTGTGTCTTGTGTCCATCGGCTTTCATACTCATACGTTCTGTTTAACTTCAATGAAATCGATGTCTTTCTTCAATGTCAAGTTCCACCCAGGAGACAAGATCTGCTTTGGCACCTTCTGCTTAGTTGCTGATCAAAGCGGGAGCCTCATCTAGAAATGTTCGGTGGCCCTTCCGGTAGCTGCCACGCCTTCAGATCCAGGCGTCAGCAAAACTTTATCGACCGATCGGAAGATCGCCCTGATCTGTCGACTCTCACTCGGCCTCAACAATGCAGCAGCGTTTCTCCAGGCGGAAACCCTCCTGGGTTCCCTCTCAGCATTGCCCACAATGGACCGATCGGCAAGCCTGGCTGGCTTGGATCTAACTACGGTCGATCTCCTAACCCCTTACACAGAGGAGTTGGACAAAGATCCCAATTTTTTTCTTGGATCAAGATTAGTAGCTACAATCGGTGTCGACCACGAGTCAATCTTGGACCTGAAGGAAGCACTGAGTGATTCTGAAAGTCACTCGTCGGACTACTATGAGGTTTTTATGGTAGCACCGACGACCCCAGATGGAGGCGTAGTCGGGGAGACATCCGCGACAGCTGCTACATGAAGAGCAGCAGCAGACACAAACCTTCGGGATGGGAACAAAACCGAACTTGAAGATGATGACCTAGAAGCTGAGACCCCTCCGCTTCGACGACCGGACACCCATTAGAACAGATCTAGAATCGTGCAAAACTTGGACATGGATGACCTCACCTTACAACTAGACGGTGAGGAGGTCTTCCAAACTCCACAGCACAACATCATGATTGCGGCAACCCTGTTGAACCAACTAGAGCCCATGCTCCAAGCAAACCTAGAGTTGACACCATAGGTCAACAAGCTGAAAGCGCACATCAAGGCGGCAGCTGTACTAAAGATGAACAACACACGCTCCATGCCAAGCAAATCGGCATCAGGCGTCGCTAGCCTGGTACCTAGCCAGGAAAGACGAGGTCGGCAACAGAACCATTGGCAGGTGACCCCACCAACCGAACCATGGCGGCGGCCCATCGTGGACTACCATGACCGGAAAACACACGCTGATCTTCGTAGCGGCATACCGCCGCATGATGCCCATGTCTGGGTGGACAATAGGTATCAGGAGAGGGATGAAGCGGCCTGCCGAGAATAGAAACATGAGCAATGTCACCGCGGCTTTGTTGACGACCACTATTACGAGCACAACGACACGAGGGATCCACCTCGAGACGATCGGTACTACAATCATCAGAATGATGGGAGGCGTGAAGACAGACACCATCAAGAAGTCGGTCGCGAACGAGAGCGAACCCCGATCCTTGAGGATTATGACGACAAGGCTGGCATCAGGGCCTTCACTCGAGAACTACGCACTGTGAACTGGACGACTGGTTTTAAGCCAGTTGGCATCGAAAAGTACGATGGCAAGACAGATCTGCGGGACTAGCTTCATGTCTACGCAACGGCCATTCGTGCACTCGGTGGTGACAGCTTTGTTATGGCCAATTATCTGCACATATGCCTGGCCCCAGCACCCAGGACATGGCTCACTAACTTGCCTACCAATTCCATCATTTCCTGGGTGGAGTTATGCAGGCAGTTTACCACCAACTTCTAGGCGATGTTCGATAGGCCCCAGAATCACTGGGAGCTCGCCAGGATCAAGTAGCGGGACCAAGATCCGTTATGGGAGTACATCCAGCGCTTCTGCCGAGTGAAGAACACCATCCCTAACATCTCAGATGCTCAAGTCATTGCTGCCTTCTAGAGCGGACTTCACGATGATGACCTAATCAAGAAAATCGGGAGGTTGGATGCTGCCGGTAGCTTAACAGCCAAGGAGCTATTCACCATGGCAAACAAGTATGCAGCCGGCAACTCGGCCTTCTTTTAAGTATGTCAATATAAGGAGGAGGTGCCGCAGAATCACAGTCAGTCAGTGCCATACAATTACTACAAGGCAGCGATAGGAAGCGCAAGCAGGACAGAACGGTTGCTAACACCGAGCGTCCCAACCGAAGAAGACAGGTCACGCAGGATGACTTTGACAAAATGCTCGAAGGCCCTTGTCTGTTGCATGATGGTGCTCACAAGGCCAAAGAATGCTTCAAGCTGAAGAGCTTTGCGCAATTTCCTCTGAAGGTATGCAAAGAATGCCTATGGATTCCCAAGGGTGGCAGGAAAGATGCGGACAAGGAAGACGAAGACAAGAAGAGTTTCAAGACCCCGAGCGCGAGGTCAACTACATTTGTGGTAGGTCCACAAACAACTCGAAGCATCAGCAAAAGATCCTCTACCGAGAGGTACACTCAGTATCACCAGCTATCCCGCACTACCTCTGGTGGTCTGAGGTCTTGATAACTTTCGATCGGTTAGACCACCCGGATTATATCCCCAGACCTGGCAAATACCCCCTCGTATTATCGCCGACTGTTAATACAGTACGGCGCCATAGTGTTCTGGTGGACGGTGAGAGCAGCCTGGACATCCTCTTTATGAAGACCTTCAAAGAGCTCAGAATACCGTTGACCAACCTCAAGCCCATCAGATCACCCTTCCATGGTGTGATCCCCGGCATGCAGACAGTTCCACTAGGACAAATCACTCTGCCGGTGACATTCGGCACTCGGGAGAACTACAGGACGGAGCGCATCACCTTTGAATTTGCGGATCTGGACTCCAGTTATCACGCCATCATTAGACAGCCGGCCATCGCCAAATTCATGGCTACACCACACTATCCGTACATGATGATGAAGCCGCCAGGGCCAAATGGAGTCATCTCGCTACACTCGGACGTAAGAATCACCTGCGACTGTGACAACCAGTGCTGCGAGTTGGCGGAAAAGAAGGTGATGGTGTTAGAGCTCGTCGAGTTGAAGCTGGTAGTCACAAATGCGGAGAAGGCCAACCACGATCCCCCTCCCAAGAAGGTGTTGAAGGCCACGATGCAGACAGAGGCCGTGGAATCAAAGAAGATTCAGTTAGATGATAGTGTTGTATCCAAGACCACCAATATTGGGGTCAATTTAGATGCTAAACAGGAAAGCACGCTCATCATTTTCCTTCGTAATAATAAAGACATATTTGCATGGAAACCTTCTGACATGTCAAGTGTTCTAAGGGAAAAGGCTGAGCACAGATTACATGTTCGTCCAAATGCTAAACCTGTGAGGCAACATCTCCGACGGTTCTTGCAAGACCGTAAGGACGCAATTAGAAAAGAAATTGGCCGATTACTAGCGGCCGGGTTTGATGAGGACATCACCCTTATGGATACACCCAGCACTCCGCCAACCAAATTTGCAAGTATACGATGAATCTCACAAGTTGGAGTCTCATAAACCGATCAAACGGCAAAACTGTTATCAACAGAATAATCTAAGCAAAACCCCAAACCCTAATGAAGAGGCGGCGGCTGTATATGAGGACCCTAGGATCGTGCAAGACCCCCTGGACGCAGTCCTAAGTGGGCTCAACTCGATACATGGCCCAAAGACCGATTACGGTGTCGCAGCACCAGGACAGATTCTGGAAGTCGAATTGTTTCGGCGATTGCTGACGGATCGGGACGAATTTTGACATGGGACCAGTTGGGTTGAAAAGGGCTTTTCGTTATCTTTCCAGGCATATATAGAACGTCCAAATCTGAGTCCGTATGCGTCCTGGGCATCCGTTTTAGTGCAGACTGGTCCTGGGCTCCGAGACAGACTCGAAGTCGGTTTTGATTGGGCCTCCACCTTGACTTGGACGTCCTTGCTGGCCCATCACGTCTCCAATCACCTCCCCAGCTATCTCATCATCATCTCCATGGTTTCTAACAACAATTAATTCATTAGGTAGCAATCTATTCTCAAAATCACATAAAGGAATTATTAGGAACAAGCTCACCCGTAAATTCAGTTGTCGCGCATGAACTTGCATTTTGGTTGGCGGAGTGCTGGGTGTATCCATAAGGGTGATGTCCTCATCAATAAGTGTGCGGTTCTTTCTTTCGGCCACCCCATTTGATTGTGGAGTGTAGGGTGCCAAAAATTCATGCTTTATTCCTTCTTCAAGAAACTCTTCTACTTGAGTGTTCTTGAACTCCGTCCCGTTGTCACTTCTTATCCTCTTGACTTTCAACTCAAATTCATTTTGAGCCCTTATCAAGAATTTCTTTAGTACTCCTTGTGTTTCACTTTTGTCAGGCAAAAAGAATACCCAAGTGAAACGAGTAAAAGCATCAACAATTACTAAACCAAATTTGTTACCGCCAATACTTATGCAGGCAATTGGACCAAATTAATCCATGTGAAGTAATTCCAATGGCCTCTTTGTAGTCATCACATTCTTGGCGGGGTGTGGAGCTCCAACTTGCTTTCCGGCTTGACATGCTCCACAAGGCCTATCTTTCTCAAACACAACATTGGTTAGTCCTAGGATGGGGCCCCCTTTTTGGAGCTTGTGAAGGTTTCTCATACCAACATGGGCAAGCCTTCGGTGCCATAGCCAACCCATGTTAGCTTTTGCTATCAAGCATGTGTCAAGTTCTGCTTCATTCGAGGAAAAATCCACAACATAAAGCTTCCCTTTTAACACACCCTTAAAAGCGAGCGAGCCATCACTTCTCTTAGAGACGGTCACACCCTCATCATTGAACAAACAATTATAACCCATCCCACAAAGTTGGGAGATGGACTATGTTGGCACTTCCCAAGTGCCCCTTTTATATGTGAATATTACCCCAATTAGAGCATAATTGATACTAATTTAGGACATTTACCTGTGATATTGCTGATATATTTGTATATACGTTGTTTTGGAGCTTTATTGCAGAAACAGGTAAAATTGGTGATTAATGCGATGATGGAGAGGACACGAGTCTAGAACCGACGAAAAGCACTGAAGAAGCCCAGTTGGCCGATCGGCGCAGCCCATGAGCCGATTGGCGCAAGGGTATTTTGACCCACAGAAGTGACCGAGGCCCATTCCACATGTTTATGGAAGTTTATCTGCGCAAGACATTTGAAGATATTTGTCTAAGAAGAATTATGGAACTTCAAGAAGATTTATGGAACTCCAAGATCTTAACGTGCAGTACAAGACTTTATCTCGAAGGAAAAGGCCCATGGCAGCTGTGGAAGACAGAGGAACCGACTCGGGAAAGAAATCAGAGAAGACACGGCTTGCGCCGATCGGCGCAGTCTTGCGTCGATCGGCACAACCGCCTTATTTGCTAGAAACCGAGTCCTTTACGAGTAGAACCCCTATAAATACTTGTAAACCTTCGCTGTAGAAGGGGAGGTGACAGAGGGACACCAGATCCGTGAGTTAGAGCCACCGGGGCTTGTCCCGTTAGAATAGATCTCTAGTTGAGTTTCAAGAACCATTGGAGTCAAGAGTTGATCCGTCAAGGTAGGCCATCTCGACGGGGATGAATCTTACTCTATGTATCTCAAGGATGATTGAATATGTTGATGATGGTCTTGGTGATTTGTCTATCTTGATTCTATAATCATGCATGTGCTTATTCCAATTGCTTAGTTCTAGGCTAAGTAAGTAGATATTATCTTAATCATGGTGATTAGGATAGTATTCGGACATTGTATTGATTATGGTTGCTTGATGATGCCAGTAGTGTGGTTTAGCGGTGACAACATTAAGCCTGCGCAGCACTATTGGATAGTTAAGTAGGGTAAGATACTCGCACGAATAAGGGTTTCCTCCCCGCTGCGATAAATAGCGAGCCGCTCGGAAAGCAGGGTGGTATTACTCATTATAGGTTTTCATTGATCTATGTAATTACCCATTATGATGCTATTCAATTAGACTATCTGGTTACGATCTCACTAGTAGATATCTGGATACTCACTTACCAGCATAGGTTTACAAGATCTGAAACACTTTGGCTTAGACTCACTGGTGTGCCGATCGGCTCAACCCCTGCGCCAATCGGCGTAACAACTTTGGCTTAGATTCACCAGTGTGCTGATCGGCTCGACTCCTGCGTCGATCGGCATAACCCCAGATTTAATCGATCTCGCGCACTTTGACTTAGTTTCACTAGTGTGCCGATCGGCTCGACTCCTGCGCCGATTGGCGCAACGACAGATTTACTGTCTGGCGCACGTTTGCGCTGGCCAGTCTCCCCCTCATGCAACCTAACCTTGACAGTAGTATTGACTAGATCTTTTACTGTTAACTTTATTTAATAAATCCCTAAGGTCCCAATGGATTCGAAAACCTTGGAATACTCAATTCAAGGGAAAAAGTGCTACAATCGTACACCGTCCTCTTGCGGTATATAAGTGGGTGCGTAGATACGACCAACAAGCTCTATTTTCTGACGCTGTTGCCGGGGACCATAGCAGGTTTTTATACATTGTTTGATGTATTAGTGTTTAGTCATTGTGCTTTACTTGTGTCTCTAGTACATATATTTTGTTAAGTGAAACTAGCAGGTATGGACGGTCCTAAGTCAAACAAACCCTCTAATTACGCCGATGATCCAGAAGGACTCTTACACAAGAAGAGAACAGCGGAGAAGAGAAGCAAGTCACTTGGAGATTTGAAAGCAGTCCGCGCAACACCTCGAGTATTATTCACAATAGAAGACTCAGTTCAAGAGCAAGAAGAAGAGGAGATGGCAGAGGTGCCTATGGTTAATCATCTTAAGCCACAATTGACTAGTATTATCAAGATATATTTCCAAGAAGCTCAGGATCAACTTCCATATCAATTGGAGAGATATGTTGGAATAGTGGCGCAACAACCGTTCACAGGTTCAGAAGATCCCAATCATCACTTGCAACACTTCCTTCAAGTTTGCAGCACATTCAAGATAGCGGGATTGACAGGGGATCAAGCGCGTGTGAGGTTGTTCCCCTTCTCTCTAGTTGGACGCCCCAAGCAATGGTACAGTGGATTGGAAAACATAGTGAAAACGGTGTGGAACACATTAGCAGCTGAATTTTTGGCTAAATACTCCCCCCCCCCCGGTAAGACTCAAGCTTTGAAAAATAAGATTCTTGGATTTATATAGAATATTGATGAGAGCATTGGAGAAGCATGAGAAAGATACAATGAGCATATGGATGCATGCCCTCATCATGGTCTGATGGTTGGAGAAGTTGTTGAGAAGTTCTACACAGGATTGAATCTTTTATCATATCAACATTTGGACGCCTCAGCTGCAGGATCATTCATGTCAAAAACCCCCACCGAAGCTAAGAATTTGATCAAGCTGTTAGTTGAAAATCAATCATGAGATGGTGAGAGAAGCTCAAGGAATTTGCAACCTTCAAAAGGAGTAGCGAAGAGTGTGATTGAGAAGACTCAGGAAGAATTGATTATAGATCGCCTTGATGCTATTCAAAGAAGGTTGGACAATAATCTTCATATCCCTAAGGAAGAGACACTCAAGCTGGCGGAATCACGCTCAACATGTAGTGAGTGTGGAGAATTTGGTCATGTGCAGAAATATTGCACTGAAGAGATGAAGATGTTAGAATATATTAAGAATAGTGGATGGAAGCCCTAATATCAACAACAAAGGAGTTCTTTCTCTCCTAGTTCGTGCATGCAAAACTCTATCGCACTTCGTTTCCAATGTCATGAGTTCTTCCAAGCTCAAGAGAGGATCAACAAGTACAATCAAGCTAGATTCAAGGAGATGGATCGTGTCCTTGAGAGAGTTAATGACAAGGTGATAGAAATTGGGAGCTCCAACGAGCAGATTTTGAAGCATACTAAGATTATGGAGCAACAGATGGGACGGCTATCGCAAGCCATTCAAGGCAATAAGGGGGCTATTCCTGGCAATACGATGTCTGCAGAACAGTTGAAGGCAATAGCTACGCGATCAGGAAAACAAACAGAAGATCCAGATCACTCTGCGGGAGCAAAGAAGCCCCGCGCCGATCGGCGCACAGCCGACGCTGATCGGTGCGACAACCCTATCGGAGCCGATCGGCTCCCTGAAAGCGCCGATCGGCGCAAGGAGGATGATGACCTCTCTGGTCTGAAGATGGGCGTGGAGATAGAAGAGCATGGCCCTGCCATGTTCCTAGATACTCAACTACTGACGAAGACAGAAAGAGCGTGACAACACGACGAGCAGTTTGCAAGATTCGTCGATATTATGAAGAAGCTTTACATCAATGTCCCTTTTGTTGACGCTATCCAAGTTCCCACCTATGCCAAATACATTAAGGACATGATGCAAAACAAGAAGTCTCTAGTTTCTGAGGAGGTTGTGAAGGTCACTAAGGAACTAACGGCGGCAATCAATGATGTTGCACTGGAGAAGAAACCCAACCCTGGATCACCAAGCATCAAATGCATGATTGGAACAAGGATATTTGATAGGTGCTTGTGCGATCTTGGAGCAAGTGTAAGTGTTATGCCTCATCATATATTCACAAATCTCAATTTGCCTGAATTAGAGCCTACGTGTATGTGTTTGGAGTTAGCCGATCAATCGGTACGCTTCCCTGATGAAATTGCTAAGGATGTACCTGTTCAAATTGGAGATCATATCGTCCCTGTTGATTTTGTTGTGCTTGATATGGATAAGAGGACGAGGACCCCATTGATCTTAGGCAGACCCTTCTTGAGGACAGCAAAGGCAAGTATTGATGTTGGGAGTGGTGAGATAAGCTTCGATATAAGTGGGACTCCCTACTCTTTCAAGTTTCGCCCAAAGGGAGAAGAGTGTCGTGCTATTGATGAAGTGAAGAGATACAAGACACCATGGCATCGAGGCATCAAAAGTAATTGGAGGGGATGTATGGATAGGTCGTCCAAGCTATATGAACCATGGAGATAAGATAACCTTGTAGTGTCGCGGCCTCACATCCCGCACCGCGATATTAAGGATTGATTGTTTGCGGGGAGGTGGAGCTATTTGACCTTTAAATAACTAGAGTGCTCTAGGGAGGCAACCCAATGATCGGGGGATTTAGAAGTTATTTAGTGCTTATGGGAGGGCAACCCATTTCATTTAGTTAATTAGTGCTGGCCGGGAGGGCAACCCGGTGTTTTTAAAATTTGCTTGCTTGTGATAAAAATAATCTCCCAAATAAAATAAAAAAAATTAGAAAAGTGTGTGCTTAATTCTTGTGTGCTCTTGCGTTGTCTGTTTATTGGTGCAAAACTATGTATATACATACTATAGACTAACAATGCAGGAATATAAAAAAAAAAGACCAAAAACAGAAAGAAACAGAGCTTGCGCCGAACGGCGCACATCTGCGCCGATCGGCGCAGTATTGCCCAAGTCAGGACAGAAGGCCGACGACGCCTAGAATTGAAGGAGTGCTAAACCAGCACAATAATTTTCGGAGACAGAGCTATTTTCAAGGATGAAGACAACATCTAGCGAAGAAGCGAGGGGCCAGAAGCAAAAACGCGAGTCAGCGCCGATCGGCGCGGTCACCAGATGAGCCCCGACACGTATGCCAATACTACAGGAACATTGGAGAAGTAGAAATTAGGTGAAAGAATGAACACGAGGCATCAAAATCAGCGCTGGACCTAAAGACGAGCTGCAAGGGACTTGCACCGTTCGGCGCCCTACTGCGTCGATCGGCGCTGGTACCCATGATGTTCCCAATGGGCGACAAAGACGGCAGGCATTGATTTTGAGGAACAGGCATGATTATTATGCAGGTGTGCAGTGCAGAGGAGACACGGAATTGACCAAAAGCTGAAAAGGAGACGACGCGCCGATTGGCGCCGCCAACAATACATCAGGATTCCGTGCCGTTCCCCTGCCAACCAACATGATGTGCCAGGAAGTGACATGAAGGAGGGGAATGAAGCATCAGAGTGGTCAGAGCATTCAAAATTTGAATTGTGCCGATCGGCGCAGTACCCGTGCCGATCGGCGCGCTCTCAAATTTTAAAATTTTATGACGGTTCCTTCTCCTGGAAGTTTCCCACACTATAAAAGGGAGGCCAGGCGCCCCCATTAGGCACACCATCCCGGTAATCTCTCCACCTTCCCCATTACCCACGATCTCGCACACGTTCCGCATTCCTCGCAGATGGATCGTCTCCGCTCCTTCGTCGGCAAGTTGGGCAAGAGGCTGCGCCGGGGGAGCAGTTTCGGCGGCAGCAGTGAGTCGAGCGGTAACTCCTCGACGAGGGGTGGCTCCGACGCTCGCGATGACATGTCGGTGGGTGGTGCATCCACCGGCTCAGCGGCGGCGACATACGAGGTCCGCGCCCGCCACTCCGTCTCCGGCGCGTCCCTTCCAACAGGGCGTGCTACGAGGAGCCAAACGGTGGCAAGCTGTGGGGTTCCCACATCACCACCGCTGCTGGCATTCATGCCGCGCACGGTGGAGGAGGGCTTCACCCTCCTGAGCGCAGAGGAACAGCGGCACTACCTCGTGGTGACGGAAGGTTCGTCCCCAATTTCAACCTGGACGAGACCTTCCACACCTCGATCGACATGTGGGAGGACTTAAGGAGGATGCTAGACAACCTCGGCTAGGTGGATTTCCACCTCCTCCCCATGGACTACAACCTCGATGTCGTCACCAAGGTTGCTTCTACGATGAGGCTTGGCACCGTCGAAGACGGTAGCGAGGCCGTCAACTTCCACGTCCGCGACATCAGCCACACGGTGACCATGGAGGCGACAGCTCAAGCCTTCGGCTTTGACGCCGACGTCGCCGGCATCTTGGGACGTGGGGAGTTGGACTCCTTTTGGAGGCGGCTCTCGTTCATAGAGGAGATGAAGCGTGGCAACATCCGCAACCCGACCATTCAAGTTTTCCATTGGTGGTTGGCAGCGCGCATAGGCGACAAGGTCGACTCCAGCAACGTCACCGATACAGACTTGCGGTGGCTCTTCAACGCCATCGTGAGTCCGTCTCATTGCAATCCCTTGTCGGTGATGGTGCGGGGTTGGCTCGACAAGAGGGGCAAGGCAAGCAAGAAGTTGGCCTTCGGGGCCTATCTTCAACGCCAAGCAGCCCTCATCTGCGACAGCGACGGACCGGGAGGGCGCGACGACAAGTGGGAGTGCGCGACGGAGATCGGCGAGAATATGACTCGTGGCAATATTGTCATGGCTTCCATGTCGGCGGCACCAACGTAAAGCTCCCGTGTGCGGAGCTAGGAGTTTTTCTCCCTCGCAAGTTGGAGGGAGGAAATTGGCTTGAGGAAGGTCTCTTGGAGGGGGCCGAGTTCTCAAGGACCGCCGTGGGCGGGTTTGACAGCCGGACACATCTACAGCGGCCGGTGGCGAGTGGGATTCCTGGGGGTCACGCCAGGAGTACCAGCAGTACCAGTCAGGGTGGAGCGACGCAGCGGGCGGTTCACAGCCCTCTGCGCCGATCGGCGTAGGCAACGCGCTAATCGACGCACCCTACTGCAGCGCAGGCATTGACTATAGGTACTAAGGGCGTGTACCAGTGGTGCCTCCTGTGCCCGGTGTAGACTTTTTCGTGCCCATGCAGGGGTACCTCAACAACAACATGCACTACATCGAGCGCGTGGAGGAAGCCACGTCCCAATGGAGGTACAACCACGATGCGATGGTGGAGGAGTTCGAGCGACTCAAGGCGCGGTGCTATGGCTTCGATCAGCCACCGACTCCACCTTCGGATGACTAGAGTGCCTAGGAGTTGGCACGTGTATCGGTTTTCCGGTTTGCATTTTCTTTTATCTTTTGCAGTTTTTTTTCTCTTTATTTACTTATGTGTGTGTGAGCGGGTTGGGAAACCATGTATCGGGTGTGTTTACTTTCATGCAAGTGTGTTAGTAGTGTGTTTATATTCATGCAAGTGTGTTAGTAGTAGTTTTATTTTCATGCAAGTGTGTGCAAAAATCATCATCATGTATTCAAGTTTTGATCTTAATATAATGGTGGCGGTTATGCTCTATTAGGAGAATTGAATTATTTATTCTTTCTTGAAAAGTGTTGATGAAGATCAAATAGTGTTGAGCATTGAAAAAAATTTCGAACTTACACTTAATGATTATTCGCCAAATATGTCTTATGTGGAGCAATTTTGAGTACCCATGTGCTTCATTTGTGTTGTCCAGTTTGTAATGATAACTTAGTACCAATCTTTTCAAAAATAAATTTTCACGTTATGAACTTTCGAATTTATTGTTTTTCAAGATCCTTACCTACCAATGCCATATTTTGAATAACACTCATGAACCTTTGATATGTAGGTAAACATTAAATTGATGGTTGAGTTCGGTTAGGATTTAATTCTTTTTGGTATGAACTTTATTAAGATGGCAATTCTTTGTGTATCTTTTTCTACCCTTGAAATTACTCATGCAAAAATTCAATTCCGCTGAGTACACTACCATAAACCCAAAACATCTTGTTGAGTATCATTCCCTGACCACATCCTATATTTTTGGCTATATTTAATTCTTGAATGAATGCTGAAGCCAGACAAATCAAATACCAACAAATGTTGGTAAATTCAGGTTGAGAGCCGATCGGCGCACCCTGAGCCGATCGACGCAGCAGAGATGGTGAAAAAAAAAACTCTGATCTTTGCTAAGGGACTAGCAAAATTTTAAGTGTGGGGGGATGGTATATGACATGCTTATTCTCGAAATTCAATATAGCCATGAATCATTCCAACCATGTGCAATCTTCCGAGATCAAATTTTTGCTATGCACATGTCCACATATCCAAAGTCTGAGTCCTTTCTTGAATTTTTCTTTCTTAATTGCCATCTTGATAAGTTTCTATAATTCCAACAAAGAATAATCTCCTAGCTTTATAATATATTATTGATTTATGTTTGCAATCCTTGAATTACCTCACCTAGCTACTCATATAAGCCTTACACTAATATTATTTGATCATTATGATGTAGAATATAGGTTGAGTGATTTGAAAAATGAGTTGTTGCCTTGGATTATTTAGAAGATAGATTCCCTATGTTCACAACAATCTTTTAAGTGATTCTCATGTGTGGAAAAGTTATAATTGATGAATTGGACATGATCTTTTGCTTTGGGGAGAACTTTAAGCTTATGCCCATATTTGATCTATTTTGCTGAATACCAATATGAAATACACCACAATAGAACAATGCTCCACATTTGTTGATTTGAGATATCTTTTATGATAGAAAGAGTATGTTTTTCAATTTTTCTTTCTTTTACTTTACTCGGGACGAGCAAAGGTTTAAGTGTGGGGGAACTGTTGGCACTTCCCAAGTGCCCCTTTTATATATGAATATTACCCCAATTAGAGCATAATTGATACTAATTTAGGCCATTTACCTGTGATATTGCCAATATATTTGTATATACGTTGTTTTGGAGCTTTATTGCAGAAACAGGTAAAATTGGTGATTAATACGATGATAGAGAGGACAGGAGTCCAGAACCGACGAAAAGCACTGAACAAGCCCAGTGCGCCGATCGGCGCAGCCCATGAGCCGATCAGCGCAAGGGTATTTTGACCCACAGAAGTGACCGAGGCCCATTCCACATGTTTATGGAAGTTTATCTGCGCAAGACACTTGAAGATATTTGTCTAAGAAGAATTATGGAACTTCAAGAAGATTTATAGAACTCCAAGATCTTAACGTGCAGTACAAGACTTTATCTCGAAGGAAAAGGTCCACATGGCAGCTGTGGAAGACAGAGGAATCGACTCGGGGAAGAAATCAGAGAAGACACGGCTTGCGCCGATCGGCGCAGTCCTGCGCCGATCAGCGCAACCGCCTTATTTGCTAGAAACTGAGTCCTTTACGAGTAGAACCCCTATAAATACTTGTAAACCCTCGCTGCAGAAGGGGAGGCGACAGAGGGACACCAGATCCATGAGTTAGAGCCACCGGGGCTTGCCCCGTTAGAATAGATCTCTAGTTGAGTTTCAAGAACCATTGGAGTCAAGAGTTGATCCGTCAAGGTAGGCCATCTTGACGGGGATGAATCTTACTCTATATATCTCAAGGATGATTGAATATGTTGATGATGGTCTTGGTGATTTGTCTATCTTGATTCTATAATCATGCATGTGCTTATTCCAATTGCTTAGTTCTAGGCTAAGTAAGTAGATATTATCTTAATCGTGGTGATTAGGATAGTATTCGGACATTGTATTGATCATGGTTGCTTGATGATGTCAGTAGTGTGGTTTAGCGGTGACAGCACTAAGCCTGCGCAGCACTATTGGATAGTTAAGTAGGGTAAGATACTCGCGCGATTAAGGGTTTCCTCCCCGCTGCGATAAATAGGGAGCCGCTCGGAAAGCAGGGTGGTCTTACTTATTATAGGTTTTCATTAATCTATGTAATTACCCATTATGATGCTATTCAATTAGACTATCTGGTTATGATCTCACTAGTAGATATTTGGCTACTCACTTACCAGCATAGGTTTACAAGATCTGGAACACTTTGGCTTAGACTCACTGGTGTGCCGATCGGCTCAACCCCTGCGCAGATCAGCGCAACAACTTTGGCTTAGATTCACCAGTGTGCCGATCGGCTTGACTCCTGTGCTGATCGGCACAACCTCAGATTTAATAGATCTCACGCACTTTGACTTAGTTTCACTAGTGTGCCGATCGGCTCGACTCCTGCGCCGATCGGCGCAACGACAGATTTGCTGTCTGGCGCACCTTTGCGCTGGCCAGTCTCCCCCTCATGCAACCTAACCTTGACAGTAGCCTTGACTAGATCTTTTATTGTTAACTTTGTTTAATAAATCCCTAAGGTTCTAGTAGATTCGATAAACCTTGGAATACTCAATTCAAGGGAAAAAGTGCAACAATCGTACACCGTCCTCTTGCAGTATATAAGTGGGTGCGTAGATACGACCAACAGACTAAAAATTGAAGTCAACACTATCAACAAGCAAAACCTTGGAAAGGGAGTGCTCGGGAGAAATAGAAATGTTACTATTTCCCAAGATTTTTCCTTTGCTATTATCACTGAAAGTGATCCATGAATTTGAGTCACTTTCTTGCAATGTGTTGAACATACTCTTGTGTCCGGTCATATGATTTGTGCATCGACTATCAATCACCCAACTTGATCCACCGGAGGAGTAGTCCTACAACACAAATTAAGCCTTGGTTTTAGGTACCCAAATTTTCTTGGGTCCTTTCTGTTGACTTTTGCTAAGCCATATTAATAAATCATTCCCGGCACGGGGCCAGAAACGGTTCACTAATATGTCCTAGAGTCAAGTAGGTAAAATCCGCAAGCGCACGGAGAATACCGCTGTAGCATTTCACCCGGAAGTATTCAGGGTATCGTATTTGTTTATCCCAAAGGAAGGTTATGATCAAGAAGCGTTACTAACATATAAGATCATGTTAACAATTAGCAAGGATATCTAACCAAGACAGGCGGGTACATGATAATAACCGGGTAGTGTGACACACACAGAAGATTCCTACTAAATAAATAAAGTCTAGTGGAGGAAAGACTAGGCTAAGCTACTCCTACTATACATTCCTATACAGTTGCATAGCCTAAGTAGAATACATACAGACCCACACTCAGGTTCAGCAGTCAATAGTATAGCACTTCAGGCACGGACTTACCCCTGCATCCACAGGCGACTTCCGCCAAGAGCCTACGCACTAGCCTAGCGGGGAGGATTTCAAAGGACGGACAGGGCTGTCACCACCTGCCGCCTACCTCAACGAACCAGTAGACTAACGAATAATTGATGCAAATCAGTCACCCAAGTACCATACTTGCATGACCAAAGAGCACTCTGCCCCTCCGCGATTACTATTAACGAGGCAGAGCTACCGTACGAATACGATCACCAAACCCATGCTATACTTTATCAGCTAAACTAAGCATAGAGACTATAACATATAAACTAGACTATAGTGACGGTATATAACTAGCATGACAATAGTAGTATAATAAATATAAACTACTATCACACAAGTAGACTATACTATCACATATATGGATCACAATATCAAACAAGAAACTCATGACCCAAGCACAACTATATAGAAAAGATATATATATTGATAAGAGCAAAGTCTTACAAAAGGGAAAAGATACAAGAGCCATACCAATTCCAAGTGAAGACTTGGGACTAGAGAGCTCTAGACTCAGCCTAACTCCACTAAAACTCCAAGAACTACTACTAGCAAGAGAGAAATGCTTCTTGTGGTGTGTGTTGAGTGTGAAGGCACACCCTCCTATTTATAGCCTCAATAGGTCGGCAAGGGAGAGTAACCGCCACGGAAGGCATCTCAAACCGTCATCAGGAGTCGCGGAGAAGCCAACACGTGGAAGCCCAGGCGGAGAGGGCGCCCGGCCGGGTCGGCCGACCTGACCAGGTCGGCCGACCTGGGGGTGGCCCCTCCTGGCCTGTGCTTTCTCCAGGTGGCTGTCCTGTGGGCCCTGACGTTGGTTTGCGCGGTATTACAGGGAGTTACGTCGGTTAAGTGCTGAAAATGGGCCCTTCAATCCGTGTGACGTCCATGTGGCACTCTCTGATTGGTCGAAAGTGTGTTTTCTTGCCTTTTGAGGTGTTTCCTTCACATTTCCTCCTGCATGCACAAAGTTCTCCAAGTACAAGTGGAACTATATTATTGTGCTAAAGCATGCGTGTATGAAATGCCAAATTCTCCTTTATTTGAGTATAGTTGACGGTTAAAAAATGGTACTTAACAGCCGTCAACACTTTCACATTAGTAACAAGTGCCTTGGGCCCCCACACACAAGTCTTAGGACGCTTGTTGCGTGGCCCAACATATTTGGCAAAAGCATTTCCATACTTGTTTCTCATTAGCACATAAGAGGCATCAAAATCATGAAAAAGTACAGAATTTACTCTAGAAGCATTAGCATTGTAATCATAAGAGAAATCATTAGTGGCTTTGGGCTCTTCTTGCTTCTTTGAGTATATGCCTCCTTTGGTGAACTTTAGGAACTCCTTTCCATTTTCACCTCTCTAGCATTGTGTTTGGCACCATGCTTGAAACCAATGCCATCCATGATGTGAGGACGTCTTGTGTTTGTGTATACACCTCTAGCATACTCAACTTTTTCCTCATCACTTGATTTCTTCTTTGGTTGTGCTTGGCTTGTTAGACCTTCAACTTTCTTTTTCAAATCTTTAACCAATTTTACATTAGTTGATGAGGACATCACCTTTATGGATACACCCAGCACTCCGCCAACCAAAATGCAAGTTCATGCGCGACAACTGAATTTACGGGTGAGCTTGTTCCTAATGATTCCTTTATGTGATTTTGAGAATAGATTGCTACCTAATAAATTAATTGTTGTTAGAAACCATAGATATGATGATGAGATAGCTGGGGAGGTGATTGGAGACGTGATGGGCCAGCAAGGACGTCCAAGCCAAGGTGGACGCCCAATCAAAACCGACTTCGAGTCTGTCTCGGAGCCCAGGACCAGTCTGCACTAAAACGGATGCCCAGGACGCATACGGACTCGGATTTGGATGTTCTATATATGACTGGAAAGATAACGAAAATTCCTTTCCAACCCAACTGGTCCCATGTCAAAACTCGTCCCAAGCCGTCGGCAATCGCCAAAAAAATTCGACTTACAGAATCTGTCCTGGTGCTGCGACACCGTAATCGGTCTTTGGGCCATGTATCGAGTTGAGCCCACTTAGGGCTGCGTCCAGGGGGTCTTGCACGACCCTAGGGTCCTCATATACAGCCGCCGCCTCTTTATTAGGGTTTGGGGTTTTGCTTAGATTATTCTGTTGATAACAGTTTTGCCGTTTGATCGGTTTGTGAGACTCCAACTTGTGAGATTCATCGTATACTTGCAAATTTGGTTTCATTCTTCTTTGTTCTTGCTTGTGTTCTTGATTTGCAGGCAAGGATAAGCCTTCTCGGTGAGGTCAATCGTTCTTGAACGGTTGATAACCAGAGGAGACGTTGTGCTGCGATTGCGGGGTTCAGAACGTATCGTTCGGAAGCCGGATCGATTTGTCTATCGCCTCCGCCTTAATCAAGATTATCAGAACCTATCGGAAGATCGGGAACCGTTGTCCACATCAAGTGGTAATCAGAGCTTCAGGTACACCGTTAGGTTCGCCCTTATCCTTGTTATTTTGTTCAATCCTAGAGTCCAGAAAATTGCCCTACAAAAATATTTGTTCGTCGTGTTTCCGCTGTCCTACACCCCCCTTGTGCCTTGCAATTTTCAGTTTAGTTTGCTTCTCTAAATTTTAGTCCCTACAAGGTCATTGTGTTGTTGGTCTAGTACTTGTTCTTTGGTCTTGTTTGAGTTGTGTGTGTCCTTGTTCATAGACAATCAAGAAAAAAAATCAGATTGTTGCACACATTGAGAGAATAGTACTGCTGGAATTATTTGCACTAAATATTTATTTAACATCTAGCCTTCTACTTTTTGTGTGCAAAAGAAACTTAGAGTGTTTTCTGTTGCACGTTGTTCCTTGAGTAAAGAGATTGCTGCACGTTGTTGCATATGAGAATTGTCGGTTCAGTTCTACATGTACATCTATTCCTTACGTAAAGAGTGCAAAAAAGAAAGTTTAGGTTTTTTCTTTGTGCTATAAAGTTCGCAACTCTTACTGCAGTTCTATGTCAAAAAAATCATGAAAGAAGTAAAAGGCAAAGAGGTGCTGAAAAAAAATAAGAAGAAAAAGCCGCACCTATAACAAAAGAAAAAAAACGAAAGGAGAAGAGAAAAAAATTCAGAATTGCTTGCAGCCTTTGTGTCCTTTGTGGAGCCATTTGCTTGCTTTCTTGAACTAGGTCCGAGACAAGTTTAGGCCAGTGACATAGAATAGCTTGGGACTATTATTCAGTTTTGCAATTTCTGAATTGAAATTTTGCTAATCCTTGCTACTATAAATTGCCTACCTAGCTCCACATATATCCTTCTGAATAGGCACTGAACTTTGGACCCTCGCAATCGTCGGATCACACTCTCCAAGATATCCTCTGTTTTGCTATTAAGAATCTTGTAAAAACTCAGTTAGGTGCTGCCATTTGCTTGTTGAGAGTTTCCACCGTAATCAAACAGTAGTGATAGGAAAATATACTCTTGTGTGTTTTCTTGTTTTCTATTAACAATGACAAGTTACAACACTGATGGTGATGAGTCGATGGTGTAAAATGAGGTTGATACAAGTGTTGTAGCACAACGAGTGCTTAGTTCTCAAATGAAGAAGGTAGAGCAAAATCAAATGAATAACTTGTTTCAGACTCACTTTATTGTGAAGGATCGACGTTGTCGTGTCATCATTGATGGAGAGAGTAGCCACAACATCGCAAGCTTGGAATTGGTCGAGAAGCTCGGCTTGACCACACAGCCACACCCATGTCCATACTACATCCAATGGGTACATTCTTGTGGTAAGATGAAGGTAGATAAAACTGCACGTATTGAATTTTTTATTGGTTCTTATAAGGATAGTGCAGAATTTGATATAGTACCTATGCAAGCATGTCATTTGTTATTGGGTAAACCTTGGATTTGTACAAATAATGTTTTGCACAATACCATTACTAATAGCTACTCATTTAAATACAATGGTAGAAGGGTTACTCTTACACCAATGACCACAACTGAAATTTTAGAAGAGGATCAACAACGATTTGAGAGAAGAAAGAATGAACCGTTTAGGATAGAATGGGCTGTTTCAAATGTCGCAACACTTTCATCAAAATCTGAATTGCTAGAGGATGAACATATTTCTTTGTCTCTTGTTACAACTAATATTTTTCAGCATATACACAAAGAAGATGATAGTGAGAACGATAAAGAACAGATTGTTGCTTCAGGTAAGAGCTTTCTTGATATGATGGATTGTTCCAATAGTCTTGCTATATTGGAACCTTATGATCATGTTCCTTTGTCACAAATTGATTTACCTAGTGGTCCGTGTGATAAAGAGGAGTTGTGTGTCAATGCTTCATTTATACCTTTACCACAACAAATGAATGAGCTTGATGCTTTTGCTTATGATTCACCCACTAGTGCTGAAATTAAACGTTTGATTTTAGTTACATGTCAAAAGGATGAGCAGAAATTGTTTTCTTCTCTAAATACTTTAGGTTATATTGAATTTGATATTCTTTTTAATCTAAGTACTTTAGAGAAGCAAATGTTTTCTCAAACTAAGTTGCCTTTATTGATAAGAAACATTTTTTATGCTATTGGCAAGTATGATCATAGAGGTGTATTTATGGTACATAGAGTTTATGTTTGTTCAAATCTGAAACATCCTCTTGGTTTGCAACTAAATGACCAACTAGAAAACTTTAATATCAACTACCATATCATGTCATCTTTTTCTAGTATTTCTAAGATCACACATTGTCTACCTTGTGATAAGAGTGAGAATGATGCTCATATTGCTGACCAAGTTTTCAAAGAGATTATTAATTTGCACGGAATGTCTTCTACTGTAGATTCTCATTGTGATGACAAATTTCATAATGCATATAAATATGAGTTGCATCCCAAGTTTGGGAATAGTTCCACAATTAATATTTCAGATTTGAGACCATACATGGGAGAAAGAGATGAGCTCGAGTCGAGGACGACTCTAATTCAAAAGGGGGAGAATGATGAGTACATCACTCTTATGGATACACCCAGCACTCCGCCAACCAAAATGCAAGTTCATGCGCGACAACTGAATTTACGGGTGAGCTTGTTCCTAATGATTTCTTTATGTGATTTTGAGAATAGATTGCTACCTAATGAATTAATTGTTGTTAGAAACCATAGAGATGATGATGAGATAGCTGGGGAGGTGATTGGAGACGTGATGGGCCAGCAAGGACGTCCAAGCCAAGGTGGAGGCCCAATCAAAACTGACTTCGAGTCTGTCTCGGAGCCCAGGACCAGTCTGCACTAAAACGGATGCCCAGGACGCATACGGACTCGGATTTGGACGTTCTATATATGCCTGGAAAGATAACGAAAAGCCCTTTCCAACCCAATGTGGTCCCATATCAAAATTCGTCCCGAGCCATCGGCAATCGCCAAAACAATTCGACTTACAGAATCTGTCCTGGTGCTGCGACACCGTAATCGGTCTTTCGGCCATGTATCGAGTTGAGCCCACTTAGGGCTGCGTCCAGGGGGTCTTGCACGACCCTAGAGTCCTCATATACAGCCGCCGCCTCTTCATTAGGATTTGGGGTTTTGCTTAGATTATTCTGTTGATAACAGTTTCGCCGTTTGATCGGTTTGTGAGACCCCAACTTGTGAGATTCATCGTATACTTGCAAATTTGGTTGCATTCTTCTTTGTTCTTGCTTGTGTTCTTGATTTGCAGGCAAGGATAAGCCTTCTCGGCAAGGTCAATCATTCTTGAACGGTTGATAACCAGAGGAGACGTTGTGCTGCGATTGCGGGGTTCAGAACGTGTCGTTCGGAAGCCGGATCGATTTGTGTATTGCCTCCGCCTTAATCAAGATTATCAGAACCTATCGGAAGATCGGGAACCCTTGTCCACATCATTAGTGGCACAAGCACAACATCAACATTGTAGCACCTAGCACATCCTTGACTTATGGGGGCTTCGGAGGAATGAGGTGCACTTGAGGAAGAAGAGGGTTTAGTAGACCAAAGGACATCAAATTGCACTTTAAGTTCCTCATGTTCCTTTTTCAAGACAACATGTTCACCTTGAAGAGCAACATTTGAGTCCTTAAGAGTAGTAATAGTCTCCTTGCTTTTGGCAAGTTCTTGGTCCAACACCTCATTCTTATTTTGCTCAAGTTTTAAGAGATTCTCAAGCTCAAGGTTTCTCTCTTTTTCAAGGAAGAGCAAGTCTTCTTGTTTCTCAAGAATCTCATCTCTTTCTTCCAATTCCTCCACTAGCTTTTTAATCTAGTAGAGAGCAATTTTACTTAACCCTTCAAGTAAGGGTTCAAATTCATTGTCGCTATCATCATCACTTTAGGTGTATTTGGGAGAAGGGAAGGGTTGTGACGATACCTTGCATTTGCTCTCTTTTGCCATGAAGCATTTGTGGTTGAATTCTTTCTCTTCGTTGAAGTTGGAGAAGAGGGTCTTGCTTGATGAGGTCTTGTGAACGGCCATGGTTGCTTCATGACCATTGTCATCATCGGAGTCCTCATCATTGAAGTCCCATGTTTTTCCAATGTGTGCTTCACTGGAATATTTCTTTTTGTTGTTTCTTCTTTCTTTGTTGTCATCCTTTTCTCCTTTTCTCTACTTTGGACAATTCATAATGAAATGTCCGGGCTTGCCACACTTGTAGCAATTCCTCTTGGTTCTTGATTTTGACTTTCCCTTCTTATCTCCATGATGTTCTTTCCTCATGAACTTCTTGAATCTTTTCATGAAGAGAGCTATGTCTTCATCATCACTTTTGGAACTTGAGCTTTTATTTTCTTCTTCACTTGAGCTTTCTTCAAGTTTCTTCTCTTTGCTTGCTTTGAGTGCTATCTCATTGTTTTTCAACATGGCTGCACTTCTAGCAAGATTCTTCACATATTCGGCTTCTCTCTCCATCATTTCTTGATTGATGAATCTTCTAAGAACTTCATCGGGAATCATCTTGTCAAACAATGGATGCTCACGTATCAAAGTGCAAATTGTAGAATTCCTCACTATAAAATCTCTAAGCATCCTTTTGCATACTTCATGATCGGTCCAAGCTTTGCTTCCATAGGATCTAACTTTATTCACCATGACCTTGAGGTGGTTGTATAGCTTTAGGACTTTCATTGTCCTCAATTACAAACCGTCCCAACTCTCCTTCAATCAACTCAATCTTGGACGCTTTTATGGTCTTGTTACCTTCATGGGCCATCTTGAGTGTATCCCAAATTTCCTTAGCAACCTCTAAACCATCAACCTTGTCAAATTGCTCTTGGTTCAAGGATGAGAGAATGATGGCGGTTGCTTGAGCATTGCGATGAATGTCATGTTGTTGCTCCGTTGAGAGTTCTTCATCATCATCACTATCCGGTAGCTCAATACCTGTGGTCACAATTTTCCAAAGACTTGGATGCACCGATATTAAATGCAACTTCATGTTTTGCCTGCACTTGGTATAGTGCGTGCCGTCGAAATAAGGCGGCTTACCCATGTGGATGGTCATGAAGTTGGAGTAAGGATTTAAACGATTGTTCTTAGTCTGCTAGGGTTGGTAGAGGAAGCATATCCATCACTTGAGTCGTCATCAAGATTGGTAGTGCTTTCTCTTGGCTTTGAGCTCTTGCCACTCTTGTTGCTCTTGCTTTTGCTGCCGTTCTTGTGAACCTTCGGACGTTTCTGGATTTGTTTCCGGATTATCCTCCGGATTCATCATCTTTGATCTCTAAGCGGTGAGGCCTTATAGGAGATACCGGCTCTGATACCAATTGAAAGTTGCCTAGAGAGGGGGGGGGTGAATAGGCAAATACTCCTGAAAACCACTAATTAAAACAATTAGTTCCAACAAGTGCCGGACTAAGACGCAAGTGTTGGCGTCTAAGTCCGGGATGGCGTCTTAGTCTGCTAGGGTTAGCGTTTAAGTCCGGGTCCTGCACACGACAGATTATGGAACAAGCTCTAGATAGATTTCTATGATGTAACAAATATACCAGGAGCTAGAGACAAGTAGTAACAAGTGCTAGGAACCTTCAAACAATACAAGAAAGCTAGAGAACAAGCTTACACAAGTAATATGGGACGACAAACCGGCCTAGTCCAGAGATTTCCAGCCTAGTCCGGGTAGACCCAAAACCCGAACATCACACTCCTAGGAAAACCTCTCTGCTGGCTTAGTCCGGCTTAAGCCGTCCTAGTCCGGGTTCACCTGGTTACCGGCTTAGTCCGGAACTTAGCGTCTTAGTCTGGCTAAGTGGACTCCAGAACCAAATTGGTTCTGTTTTGACTAAAGCCGGCCTAGTCCGCCTATTTCCAGACTAGTCCGGGTTCCAGAGTAGAGAAAGGAAATTTAGGCTTTGGGAATGCAAAAATGAAGTTAGAGATTTGAGCACTTGGTCAATTTCACCACTTTATTTGTTGTGTCCCTCTTGATAATACGACACACCTATGACTCAAAGAGGAAGAATTAAAACTAAGAGTCGTCGGTTGCCTTCTTTCTTTTTTCTTTTTATTTTGAGGGGTCATCTTTGATGCATGAAGTATTCGCCCTGCTCATTCACTTAGCAAATATAATTAGTCCTTCAATTGTTCGTCATTAATCAACCAAAACCCACACGGGGGCCTAGATGCACTTTCAGGATCAGCGGTCTTGGCTAGCACTTATAGAGCCTTGTGCGACGCGTGCACACGGAGGACCAGCGCGGGATCTTTGACTAAGTGCCCTTTATTGCTGATGTTGTGGTCTTCTGAGCGCTTCAACATTGGTCGACCAGTTCTATTGTTGTATGAGCCATACGACGAGGACATGTACAATGACGCGGACCCTTTAGATGGACCAACCATGGGTTCCATTTAGTGCAAGCGTGAGGTACATACTATTCTAATTATTTATTTATTCACATATGACGAGTTGTATATTAATTGATTATCTGTTCTTTGAATGCACCCTTCTTTGGCCACTAGGACTCTCCGAAAGGCGTACCCCCAGTTTGTGGCTTCTTTCGACCAGCTCATGCCTAATCGTGTGCGCTGGACGCCCTACACTGCCATGGATGTACACAATCATGCACCACGTGGCTTGTCAACGATGTGCACACATGACGCCAGTTTCTGATTGACTAGACGTCACCTGGTCTACGACATCATGATCGAGCCGTACTGTGTGCACCGAGTGCTTCGCCAGCTTGGTTACTTCTAGCCTTTCCCTGTTCCTAGAGACCTCGTCGATGGTGCTCATAAGTAAGTATAACCTAATTGTATACATTTTTCCTATTATTCTCTCATTCTCATAACCTGTTCTTGTTTATTGTAGAATAACTAGGAAGGGTCAAGGGATTGCCTATGAGACAATTTGGGCTGCAAAGATGGAACTGTGGATTGAACAGTTGGCTGGGGCGGGAGCTGATGTTCTCCAGCCCGCGGGTCCGTACGACCTAGGGACCTACGGGGCGTACCTACAGTGGTTTCACGGGGCTACGCGAGTACGATGTATCCATGTTTCTCACTCACCTCCACAGGAACAGGAGGCTGACATCACCGACACTTTCAACACGCAGCCTGCAGTTGCATACCATATTTTGGTAAGTCTTCATAATTATATGTACATTAGTAACATATTTGATTAATATGTTATTTACATATTTGGTTTATATTACATATTCTTGACATGACATCAATGGTTTAATTGATGTTGCAGACAGATGCATGTGGCTCAGTGGCTACAGAGTTGGAGGACTTCGCTGCTCGTTGCAACGCGACCCCTCCATGTTTCGACACGCGTGAGATGGGTGCTTCCTTAACGTGCCTCGGGCAATGCTTGAGAGATGCTCTCAAGTGTGCCTCCTACTCCAACTCACAGGACGTTCAGCCCAGGATGCAGCATACGTCCCCGCCACACTCGGCCCCGACTGTTGCGCTTGGGTCTTCTCGTTACAGGCATGAGCCGTCCTCGTCTACTCTACCACAACAGCCTACCTTCATGCCTACTCCCGAATGGATAGCACCAGGTATATTACATTATAATAATTAATTTCAGCATTGTATGCCCCTGACTTTTGTATATTGTATGTTAGGTGTTGGCCCTCAGTTCTAGTACCCGCAGTATTCTCTACACTCCGCTTCACAGAGTTGGGGACTAGACGACTCTGGAGCAGCTCCTGACATACAGAGTCTCTCTGACATGGTAGGGGCTCCTATACCAACGCAGCCCACACAGCACCAGCCGTCGACCCCTGTTGATGTTGCACGGGTGAGGAGGCCACCTGACCGCCTCACGTTCCCCACATACCAGGTTTGCGCCAACAGGCGACATGGCGAGCCCAACAAGCGCAGCAGGCGTAGGGGATGATCTGATGTGCATTGATTTGAAATGCATTGTACAATATGTCACTAGTTCTGTAACTTAGTACTCTATGCCATTATTTCGATAACTTAGCACTCTATGCACCTGGTTCTATAACTTAGTACACTATGTCACTATTTCGATAACTTAGGACGCCACATTTATTCATACAATGTATCAACTACTACGGGTCATAATTATGATTTTCAGCTGTCTCACACACGAATTCATCAAAGCTCATGACATGAAGTGACACATCACTGCAGGCATTGATCAGACGTGCAGGGAATCCAATGCTGCACTTTAGGACATGAATAGACGCATCACTGCAGGCATTGATTAGACGTGTAGGGAATCCAATGCTGCACCTGATGACATGAAAAGATGCATCACTACAGTCGGTGAATAGTCGTGCAGGGAATCCAACGATGACCGTCGCATAATTGCATTGGCAAACAACCAAACTGTAGGAACCCAATAATTCATACATCCGACGCTGCCTATAAAATGGACCGCTCATCTTCTTCTCTAAAACACCACTCCACGAAGAATATGGCCTCTTCAGGTAGTGGAAGGGGTAGGGGTAGGGGTAGAGCAAACAGAGGCAAAGAGATAGATGATCCCTTCCAGGAATTCAACGATGAACCAGACCCAACGTTTTACTTAGAACCTGACCCAGACCTACCACTCGAAACCAAGGAAGAGAAGCCTCATCCCTTTCGAGGCTATGATGGTACCAAGATTCCTTGGCTAAAATGCAATCATGGACTAAATTGTGTACTACAAATGTATGATGGTCCTGAAGAGTACAATAGCGGACATGGATTCTTTCGTTGCCCATTACCTATTATGTTCGTAATATCATGCATATTTCCTTTTGACGTTTGTTTCCATTGTTGCAGAACTCTTCTGATGCTGTCAACTATGGCTTCTCGAGGTGGATTGATCCACAACCTATTGCCCCTACTCAACACTACATTGCCTATTTACACAACAAAAATATTTCAACTAAAACAATTGCTTGCATCCTCACCACAAACCCGGTCCAGCCAATAGTCCGTCACCCTCGCCACCACCTTCCGTAGGATTCTACGATGCTCCTCGGTACTATGGTGATGCAGGGTCATCCAACTACTATTATGGATGACCACTCCGACTTCACATGTTATGGTGCGGGCATCCACCTGCACCGCTAATCCCTAAAAATGTATGTTGTTTCAGTTGTCTAGGTTATGTTTCAGTTTCTAAGAATGTATGTTGTTCCAGTTCTCTATGTTATGTTTCGATTACTTTGTTGTATTGTGTCGTCCATGTATTAAGTATGTTGCTATGTATGAGTGCAAAGTCTTTATGGATCCTTCAGACATGTTTCATATTACTACTGTTACTAGCAACAAATTAAAAAAAAAAGAAAGAAGCACTAGTCGGTTGGTTCTTGACTGACTAGCATGGCGACAGGGCACTAATCGACTACCTAGTGACCGATTAGCCTATTTAATCTTTAGCATTCCGATAGGTGTGGGCCATGGACTAGTCGGTCACTGGATAACCAACTAGTCCTCGGCCATGGACCTGTCGGTTTGCCAGTGACCGATAGGCCTATTCTCCTCCGATAAGCCCCACCGCACGGATGACAGGCAAGCCAGCTCAGCGCCACGTACGAAGTCGGTTAGGGGAAGTCCGATTTGTCCCCTATCGGTTGCTACACTACCGACAGACCTCTATTTTTGCAATTTCTCCAATCCGTACTCCAGATCTACAATTCTTTATTAAAATAATATTATTTAAAAAACGAGTAATGGCAGTACATATTGAGTACTCCCTTCGTCTCAAAATGTAAGCATTTGTTAATTTTAAAAATTATCTTTGATTTTTTGTTTTATTCAAACTTTTTTCATAAAAAATATTTATTTTGTTATTATATATTTTATTATTAAATATATTTTAAATATAATTTATTTATTTATTTATTTATTATTTGTCATACAAATTTTGAATAAGACAAAGAGTTAATCATATTTTCTAAAGTTAACAAATACTTACATATTAGGATGGAGGTATAGCTTTCGCAAGGATATTTACGGCTGGAGCATATGAATTTCACAGGAGGTTTATGCAATCCGTTGAAACCGATGCAGATTTTCCGAGTTTGACCGAAACTCTATATACTGAGCATATAGGCGGGGATCGTGCCCCTTCCTTCAAGTTAAAACATCACGGGGTACATGAAAAAGGAACTGTACAATCTATGTACTGGCTCATGATCTGCCGTTGTTCTGTTTTTTACAAAAGAAAAAAATAGATAAACATAAGGGTAAAAGAAAAGAAAAAAACGAACTCGAGCAAAGTATCGTGCAGATGGTCGCTTGAACAGATCACACCGGCGGCGGCCGTAGCAGCAAGTCCGCCTTGTGTACGCTCCGGCTCGGGGCAAGAAGGCACCCACTGAGCCGCTCCTCGTCACCGCCGCCATCATCTTCGCCCACCTCGCCCTCGCGTCGCCGGAACGCGGCCTCGACGTCGCTGAGGATGTCGGCGACCTCATTCATCCGCGGCCGGCTGCGCCCGTCGGCGTTGCCCACGCACGCCAGCGCCACCCTCGCCGCGCGCGCCAGCAGCCGCGCCTCCGCCTTGTCCGCCGCCGCGTCCAGCACCTCCGATCCGGCGCGTATCCTTGGCAGCGCCCAGTCCGCCAGCGCGCCGCCGTCCCAGCGCCGCCCGGTCAACAGCTCGAGAAGCACCGCGCCAAACATGTACACGTCCTCCTCGATGTTTGCGTTGCCGTCGGCGGCGTCGAGGAAGCCGGCGAGCCCGTAGTCGGTGAGCCTGGTCTGGGCGCTTCCGTTGATCACGACGACGACGAGGACGTTGCAGGGGCGGACGCGGCCGTGCGCCACGCCGTGCGCGTGAAGGTGGGCCAGCGCGCGCGCGGCGGCCGCGGCGACCTCGGCGCGGTGGCGCCACGTCAGCGCTGACGCGGCGCCGAAGAGGAGCGTGTCGAGGCCGCGGGAGCCGGCGGGGGCGCGGTCGACGAGGAGGACGCGCTCGCCGGGGCCCTCCGAGACGCCAACGAGCGCGGCGAGGTCCGGGTGCGGCGGCACGGCGAGCGAGCGGACGGCGGAAGGGAAGCGGCGGCCGCCGGCGGCGCCGAGGACGAGGTGCGGGTGCATGCGCTTCGCCGCGACACCGGGCCCCGCCGCGTACACGGCGAAGTGGGGCCCGCGGCCGATGAGCCGGGTGCGGTGGAACCCGTCCGTGGCGCGCTCCACGTCAGCGAGCGGGACCACCGGCAGTGGCGCCGGCGCCTTCATCGCACGGTCGGCGTTGCTGGCGGTGGCCACGCGCCTCTTCTTCTTCTTCTTGCGCCACAGGAGGAAGAGCGCCACGGCCAGCGTGACGAGCGCCGCGGCGGCGACGGCGACCACAGCGTGGTGGAGCGCGGCCGCGGCGGCGTCGCGCATGGCCCTGCCCGGTGCAACAGCCTTTGCCGGAGTGAACGGCCGATGGGCGCGCGTTGCACGGCACGTATATGGTGTTAAGTAGGCACACGTGCGACCGTACGCGCTTGTAAATGTAAGTCAACTGTGAGAGGCGTATATTGTGGGCAACTGGACTTTCAAAACCCACTCAAGTAGACTTGACGATATTGAAGCCTCGCTGTATACATTCTCACCTGCTCCGGCCGATCCCTCTCTTCCAAAATAAGCAATCCTTTTCACAACTAAATTGCTTAACGATGGCCTTTGTTCGCAATATACAACATATATTCTTAATAACTTTCACAAGAAAATCCTCCTTGCACACTCATCCTTATTGTAACTACATTTACGCCCATAGTTCGATTATTTCGAATGATAGTATACATGGTTTGTTGAGTCTCTGAAATTCTTTGAATATACACGCAATTATATTGTGAAACTCTCTACCTCTTGTTCCAAACGGTGACTTTATTATCGTTAGCACACATCAGCTTGACTTCTATGTACTGTTCTACCTAATCTTAGGTCATGGTACACTTCTTTCCCCTTGGAACCAACTATCCGGCCTCTTCATATATGTCTTATCCATTCCATCGATCGTCCTTGGTTCACACACCATCTGCATATATGGAAAACCACAATCGAAGAAAACAAACTGATCATTAAAGATAAAAAGCAAACTCTTATAAGCACCCATGCTGTAAAATTATTCCAGTAACTGTACTATTAGTTTTCTCCATTTTAGCAATCACGTGAAATGGTCATATCTACGAAAATATACTAAGTGCTGCCAAGTGAATACCACTCTACGAAAATCTTGTCACGCCTAAACTTTAGTCGTGTCACATATTCCTAGGCAACTGTATGGTTCATTGCCTTAGTTATGCATCACAAGGCACACACTTTCTTAACCCTCTGACTCACAAGTCATACTCTTAATTTACTGATTAACTTTTTTTTACCACACTTATGATTAAAAATTTGCTACTCACTTTTTCTGATAAACCACACTTGACTAAAGTTAGTTATGACAAGTTTAGATATAAACCAAACATACTCTGAAAAAAACATGGCACTAGTGCACAGGTCTGAATCTGAATTTACGTCATCCTAAAAAAGAAACCAAACTAGCTATAATAGCCACCTGTACAGGTCATGAATTTGGAATGTTGTACTCTTATGTTTGTGTTCATGCGAGATCATCACTAGGATAGGTACAAGTGGTTATAACTAACGTGATCGTGCAGACTTTATTAATCGCAGAGCAGGTTAGGGTGGTGTTGAGAAGTGACACTTTCATAAGATTATTTATAGTCATGATAACTGTTGTGCCGTCAATTGAAATACCCGCACGTCTTACAGCATGTATTTTTCTTTCTTGTAAAAATGAAAAATAAAAAAGAATCAGACTCCTATCGCAAAGCCATATTGATTACACCCACGTTGGGAAATGAAATAACAGATTTGTGTGCATGGATAGCTAGCCAACCTGGTCTTACTTACGCACCGTGCTAGCAGGTAAACTGAAGCATTATAGCCTTGTTTGCTTGCTGCCCTGCCAAGCAGAACGAGCCGCAGGCGTCCGAAATCGGGCATCTGAGTGAGGTGCCTGAGTCAAGCAGGTTTTATACGGCAGCAACCAAACAGCCCCTATGTTTTCTCTAAGGGACACAAACATATATTTCTTACTCGTGATTGAGTGTCTAATGAAAACGCAACCAACATTTCTATCCCGTGATTCTGAATGAACTAAATTAGAGTTTGGATGAGATTACTCATGATTGAGTGAACTCTAAAAAAAATTATATTGAATTTATATGACATAAATAACCATTTCGAAGGAAACCATATAGAGAGACCTACTTGCTCTGCTTCTAGAGTCAAATGGCGAAGAGAATTGAAGACAAAGAAATTTTTTTTTTTGACTTGGAAGACAAAGAATTAGTAAAGAATACATGTCGAAGGGCATAGATGATGGTGCTTTCATCCGTCACGGGAGGAAGTTTAACAATAGGATTTATGACTAATATCTTATTATGGTAACATTTAAGGGTCAATGTATTTTTTAATGCTTTTGATCACTCCTGCGAATTATGTTACATGTAGGCTATAGCTTGTTTTTTTTTGAAATAAAGGCTGATACTAATCTAAAAAATTCAACCTGGGCAGTGGAGGCTTGCATTCTGATATGATCGGAATCTTTTTGGCCTACATCCTTAAAAAAAACTTGCAGGATTCTGAAAAAAAAAACGATAGGAATAAGCGAATTGTTTTTCAGTGGCTTTTTGCAGACCTTCGTGAATGCTTTAAGGGGCCGGTCCAAATTCTCTTTATTTCACTGGCATTTTGCAGACCTTCGTGAATGTTTTAATGTCCGGCCCGACTAGAGTTTGGGCCTTAGAGTAGGATCTGGATATCTCACCCGTGGCTCATTTTCAACTTAGCTAGCGCAACGGAGCGAGGCAAAAGCCCTTGAGCCGCATTGGAGGAGGTTTATGGTGTGTTGAGCCCTGAGCCCGTCGTCGTGGAGCAACCAGAAAAAGAAACGGTCCCGGCAGGCACCGTTGTCGTTCCGCCGAGGAATGGTGGACTGGATGCAGCAGTCACGTTTTCCCTCTGAATCATGGAACCATGCATGGGCAATCCGCAAAAATTGAGAAATACTGTAATTTGTTGGGTGCGACGGCGACATGGTGTAAAGTCGTCCTGATTTTTCTCCCCGTTACATTGCCTCAATAGTCAACACCAGTCTCTCTTCCTTTATTCATGCATGGCGCAGTGTTAGGTCATTTCTGCGATAGTGCGATATGTGCCTTTGTTTTTCTATATGAAATTTTTCCGTGTATAGAGAAAAGTACTCAAGGTGTAAATATGGCTCCATGACGGCATTGCACTAAAGCTTCAAATAATGGTTCCTTTTGCGAAATGTAGTAACTCATATGCACACTTGCCTTTCTAAACACGCCCATGCATCATCTACGCTGACGGGATCAGTATATTTTTAATAGCGACGGGTCGCCTCAATGTAGTATCCACAGTCATTTCATACCGTGAAAAGGAAAAATTAGACATAATTGTGCGTCTCAGCGATTTAGCGCACCACAAATCCAAATGAGCACATACCGCCACAGGAAACCTGTTATTAGTAAATAGCTCATTTGCCACATCATGAAAATGTGTTTTGTTCATACATACTGGTAACAAAAATTATTATTTGCGTTGAAGTTAAAAATAACAAGGTTGTGTCATTGTTTATTGTCAATTTCGTAGAACTACAACATTTTTCCTACGTTACATCATAGTTTATACAACTTTTATGTTTGTTAGACTCTAGGATCTAGGTGTTGAAACAGAGAGGGGATTTTTCTCCTTGATGCGTACCTTATGCGCTCCTTGGTGACACCATTGCCGGTCATGGCGCCGGCGACGAGGTGGTGCAGAGAAGCGTCGGTGACGATGCTTGCCAGTAAGCCATCCTGTTGCTGGCAGCACCTCCTTTTAGATCAGGCTAGGGTTTGGAGGCGGGGTTACTTTGGCGGTAATAAATCTCGTGTTACGTGAAATATGGTTCCCACCTCCTCTTATAGGCGTTGTGCGATAGGGGCCCACCAACCCTCTTTGGGCTGGACGCCTCTGATCAGGGCGTGGTTCAAGGACCCAATGGGCCGTTGGATCCATTGGTGAAGATCAACCTAACATTCTCCCCCCTTGATCTCATCTTTCATACTTTTAACTTTATACCTTGAAATAACTTATTTCAAAGTACTTGTTCCATCACAAATTTGTATGTAGAGCATGTTTCGTCGTCACGGTTAATCACCGATAGAATCAACAGCGACAACATACTTCTCTGTTATGAAACAGATCATTCAACCTTGGGCCTCTTATTGTCCGAAAATCATAGACTATACCATAAAACCCATATCGACTGTGTGCTCTTCGAGCACACTAGATGGTAAGCCTTTAATGAGCAGATCTGCAAACACTTGTCCATTCCTTTTATGCTCCAAGCATTCCAACATGATTTCATATTTTTTCCTTAACAACGTATAACTTTGTGTCAATGTGTTTGGCACCACACTTGACTCGTTGTCATAAGAGTGAAATACTTAATGATTATTATTGTTATTAACCATTATCAATTTTGGGTGCAGGATTCCTTAACTATTTTGCCTGTCCCTCAGTCTTGCATCATGCTATGTCGTGTCTTTCATCACATTGATGATATGTTTCATTCTTTGGAGCTTTTCTACACAAAAACTCCAAGCGCGAATGTCAGTGACAATTGTGGATTTCACCATACAATTTGCAGGATCTTTGTACTCACAATCTTTGAGAGCAGTTTAGGTTCTATCTTTGTGCTCACAACCTTTTGAAAGCACTTTATTCTTTCTGACTTAGCATGAAGGCCGATACATATTACTCCATTCCAGTGATCTACATCTGAACTGGACATTGCCAAAACAAAACCCGGGTACTTAAAACTTTGTCAGGGTAATATCATTAAGCTTCCAACAGCTGAAGCCTATGGTACCATATTCATTTTCACTATGTCATATCAATTCTTGGAACACTATAGTTCCTAAAAACATTACCCTTGACTTTAAGGATAGGCGTAGGTTTTCTCACATGCATACTCCTAATACCCCTTTTTCTTTAATCTTGATGAGCTTTCACCGAGTTCAAAACTTTGAGGACAATACTTTTGTTCTTCTCTTGTAGTAGGATAACATCACTACTCGTAAGTATACAGGATTTGAAAAATCAATTTTCAATTCTATAACTTTTTCACAAGTGCAACTGTCCTCTTCTCATTTTGAAACTCAAAGTTTCACATTATTCTATAAACCTTTTAAACATCACTGTCAACAGACTTGTTTTCAATCCATAAATGGATTTCTGCTGATGATGTTCTAAGGTTCTTTTCTTTCATGACAAAATTGCCATGTAATACATTTTCCTCACATCATCATTAGGGAGAATCATCTTTGCTTTCATCTGATATAGCTCAGATCGTGATGTGCCACCAATGCCATTATAACTTTGAAGAAATTATTACACGAGACATGAGAAAATGTCTCATCGTAAGTATAAGCTTCATGACCATTGATAATTGGATCCTCAAGGTATGGATGTGTTGGTGATAGATGACAACTATGAAATTGTGGGCTAATATTTACACGAGTGTTGTCTATATCGGAATCATCTCTAAACTCTACTATAAATCATATGGATGATGGTTGCCTTAGCAATTGATGACAATGACCACCAGAATGGAGGCTTGATGAGCTTGATGGAGTCCAAGGGTTGATGGAGATGGATCAAGGCTAAGGACAAGCTATGGAGCAAGTGTTTGGAACACTTGTCTAGTTGTTAGGGCTTTGAGTCCATAGGAAAAACCCGGACTATCAAGGGGGTCTAGGTCATGTCTCTTTAGGTCATGCTAGTCGGTGATGTGCATGGATGCTCAGTGAAAATCACAGGTACTAGGTGACAGTGGAGAAGCCAAGGAGCTGTTCGAAGAAGCCGGGAAACGAAGTCTAACGAGGATGACGAGTTTCAGCTTCTGGACGAAGTGACCGGACAAAGGAGTCAGTGGAGACTAGACTGTATGGTCACTAAGTGGACAAAGAGCAGTTTGCAAGGAATTTGTCTGCACAAGGATCAATAGTGACCGGACAGTCCGGTCAGCAGACCGGACGATCCGGTCTGTATGGAGTTCTCTGGAATGGAGAGAGAAAGTCTGACCGGATGGTCCAGTCAGTACAGGAGTTCAGTCTGGACAGAGCAGCCAATAGCTCTGGGAGCCGTTCCAGAGAGACCGGACGGTCCAGTCTGGTAGTGACCGGACAGTCCGGTCATTAGGGTCCAGAAAGAGAATTTCATGGAGCAACGGCTAGTTGGAGGTTGGAAGCCTAGATAACTTCGTTGCTGGGGTCTTGGAGACCTCTCTTGGCCAGTGGAATACCTGAGAGCATTTGGTAAGGTTCAAGAGGAAAAGAGGAGAGCACAAGAAGGAGATATTGCATATCTTGAGAGTGCTAGTGAGAGTAACTTGAGCATTAATGCACATCTAAGGCTAGGGTGTCCATGAGGGTGTGATCTAGGTTGTTACTCTTGGTCTATGATGAGACCTAGACCAGTTAGGTGTCGGTGATCGAGCCTATCGTGATCGGTTGTGAAGGCCGTCACATATTTATACATGGTTTGAGCCCGCCGATGAAAGGAGCATCGCTAGTGTGCGCCCGTGTCGGCTCGGGGAGTCTGGCAAGTTTTCGAGGGAGGCGAGCTTGTGCCTTGGTGGCAGCGGTGATGCGCACCATGTCTTCACTCTGGCAGTGATTGCGGGCTCGTGGGCGAGAACTCCACATTAGTGGCGGGAGGGACCGGGACTCCGGCGGGAGTGGTCCAACAAGGAGTTGGGGAAGGCGTCATCCTTCCGAGACCTCAGGAAAAAATCATGAGCATTCCTTAACCCTCTCTTTACTATTTCACAATTATGTGCTCCAGTAACTAGGTTGAACTGTGGCTTGCATAGGCTAGTGTGTTTGGCTTTTGTGCTTGCTATCATCATGAACACTAGCATGTGTAGGGTCTTGACCTACTAGAATTGCTTAGGTTGTAATGATTGCTAGGCTCTAGTAGTGTAAATTGAAGCGTTTGGATTCATGAGCGGCTTACCGATTCACCCCCCCCCCCTCTCGGTACGCCTTCGGTCCTTACAAGTGGTATCGAAGCCAAGTGCTCATCTTTGAGGCTTCACTGCCTTGAGCAAGGATGTCGGGACAGGTGGGAGTGTTCCTATTTTTATGGGGAGGACTACGGGTATTGGAAGGCTCGCATGCAAGCCTACCTAAAGTCCCTTGATCCAAAGATATGGATGGTCACTCACAAGTCTGATACGGATGTGAACCTGCTTGAGCCTGATTTTATTAAATGCAACGCTAAGGCCAAGAATACTCTGTTTGCATGCATATCTAAGGATGTCTTTGCTAGGTTGGATGCTAGTTCCACAGCACATGGTATCTGGACTGAGATTCAGGGTCTCCATGAGGGTACCAGTGATGTCAAAGAGGAAAGATATTATATGCTGAAGAACAAGTATGATAACTTCACTAGATTGTCACATGAGAGAGCTAACATTGTTTATTCTTGCTTTCATGTTCTAGTGGAGGAGATCAATGCTCTTGGGGATTACTTCAAGTTGAAGCCTATTGAGGTCATAAGAAGATTCTTGAGGCTATTCAAAGACCCCAAGTATGAGTCCATCATCACTTTCACCTTGCAAGGTGACCTCAAGACCAAGACCATAAAGAATATACTTGGCAAGATCACAGCCTTCGAGAGCTACCAGCTGGGTTTGGATAATCCTCAACCATCTAACATTGCTCTTCAAGACGAGAAGCAAGAGTCTATCAAGAGCAAAGAAGAGCAAGAAGAAGGCAGAGATTGAAGAAGAAGAAGAAGATGATGATGAAGATGACTTGAGTAAGGACTTGGCTCTTCTCATGAAGAAGATGAGGACCTTCAAGAACAAGTTTTTTTCCAAGTCTAGGGGCAAGTGCTACAACTGTGGGTCAAAGAACCACTTTGTTCGAGATTGTCCCAAGTCCAAGAAAGAAGCTTTCAAGTCCTAAGACTCAAGTGATGAAGAAGAAGAATAAGAAGCACCAAAGCCAAGCAAAAGAAGAAGTACTTCAATAAGAACAAGAGCAAAGGCAAGGGCAAAGCTCAAGACCATAAGAATAAGTTCTCACGCAAGGCACTTGTTGGGGAGTGGACAAGTGACAACTCGAGTGATGAGTCCTCTTCCTCAAGTGATGAATAAGTGGGCGACCTAGCCATGATCAAGACCACATCACCACGAGCTCTTCCTCCACCTCCCACGTGCCTCATGGCCGCGAGCCAACTTGGGGAGAGTGAGGATGAGAGCAGTGATGACAGCGATGATGAGGAGCTCTCTTGCGTCGAGCTTTGGAGTTTGCTTAAGCAAGCCCACGACATCGCCATCAAGAAATCTAAAATGTTGGATGTGGTAAGAAAAGAGTATAAGTTGGCTAAGGACCATGTTGATGAGCTTGAGAGTGAGCTCAAGGATCTTGTCACATCTCACAAGGCCCTAAACAAGAGTTGTGACAAACTCAAGGGTGATCATGTAGAGCTATGTGAGAAGTACGAGGTCCTTGAACTTTCTTTTGAGGCCATCAATATTGATAACCTTGCTTCTCCCTCCTCTAGTTCATCTAAGAGTGATGCTTCCACTATGTGTGATGAACTAACCACCTCGGTCGAGGTTTCTTCTCTTGAGCCATTTGTTTTGGAGGAATATCACAAGCTCAAGGAAGAGAGGAAGATGGTGATGGATGGCTTCGAGAGGCTCACACGTGGTAGAGCTATCCACAAGGAGATTCTTGGGAGAAACCATGTGAACAATGTCTCCCACCGGGGACTTGGCTCATATCCCGTCGCCATCGATATCATCGGGACGAGCGATTCCATCCCCGCATGGATCAAACCACTGCTCGCCGATGACTACTATTATGAGAGGTGTTGCAAGGATGGCCACACCATCAAGGATTGTCCTATGGTGAGAAGTTCCATTGTTTTGCCTAACGCTAACTTGTACCATGAGAACACACATTTTAAGCTTTTTAGGAACAAGGATGACAAGGTGAATGCTAAGGCTTTGGGACCACCAAACAAGAAGAGAAAGGTTAAGAGCATATGAGTGCCTAAGTGCATTGTTGATCTTGAGAGGTCAACGAAGTACAAGTGGGTGCCCAAGAACAAGACCTAGAAGATGGTGGTGGTGGTGGATCCAGAGCTTACTTGTAGATCAAGTGAAGTCCACCATAAGTGACATGGACCTCAACGTCATATCTACTCATGAGGGAGGTAACCGTGTTAGTTCTTGGTAGTTATAGTGTGTTTTTCTTTTTCTTGCATTGCATGATAATTAGGACTCCTTTGTGACTAGTATGCTTTTCCATGCATGTGTAAATAACTAAAAGAAAAACACATAAAAATTAGTCAATGTCTAACCCATCCAAGATAGATATAAGCAAGGGGTAGTGCTTAAGATGGTGGTTTGGCTTCTCTCAAGGCAAGGGTATGGCTTATAGTGAGTAAGCTTGGGAGGGGTTCAAACTTGACATTGTTAGGTTTCCTTTGTGTCTTGTTTAATATCGCTTGCATTCATATGGCATGTTTACTTTCATTGCATATGTAAAATGCTTGTTGCATGCATCATATAGGAAACACAAAGGAGCCTTGTCACATTTGGAGATATTTGTGCCTCATGATCTATATGAGATTACATCTCCGCAAGTGTGACCAAAGGAAAGGATTGTGCTTCATGCCTATTGAGCAAGATCTTATGAACTCCGAGGTTAAACCCACTCGCACGGTTCATGGACTAAGGCTCATACATACCCTTTTGGTTCTTAATTGCCTTGGTTCTTATTTGCTCGATTCTTCATTTGGCATTTGCAAAAATTATAAGGCCATAAAGAGCCACTATTTGAAAAGGAGTGTTTGAGAGTTCCCTTCATGCTCCAAGTGCAGTGTTTATTTGGGTGTTGAGTGAGGGCACTTGGAAAATGGAGATTCCTTGTTCTATGAAATGTTTGGTAGTGATCGTACAGTCCGATCTTTGGACCGTACAGTTCGGTCAGTGCCCTCAGGCATAGTGTTCTACGGGAGTCTGGTCATACAGACTGGATAGAACGGTCCTAGTGACCGGAGTGTCCGGTCTATATGGAGTGCCAGCAGACCCAGAGCAGATTGGATTGTCTGATCTCTAGACCGCACCATCCGGTCACTATGGTTGATCGCGCAATGCTCTTTTAGATCTGAGTCGTTGATTGCTCTTTGTTTCAAACTCACCCGTCAGTCTCTATTTGACCTAGGTCAATATCTGACAAGCCTTTGTCTTCATCTCTGTTTGACCCAAAGCCGAGAACCTGCCCCGGACTCGCCGCCTCGCCCCCGTTGCCGATGTCGCTACGCCTCCCTACCGACGAGCCACCGCGCTGCCTCCACCTCTGCACGCTATCGCTCGCCTTCACCCTACGCGTAGTCACACTCGCCTGCACGCACGCGCGTAGCTGCCCCTGCCGCCGTGTGCCCTAGCGCCGCGGCCTCCATTGCTCATCGCCGGCCGCGCCGCTGCAGCTCGCCTTCGCCTCTGCTCTCCTCCCTTGCACGCACGCACCTCCAGACCAGAGGAGCAGCTCTCTTCCCACAGAGGCAAACTCCATCGCAAGCTAGGGCAAAGGTTGATCCTTTTCCCTTTCCTCCATTGCCAGTGATGAAAAGCTCCAAGTTCCAATCTTTTCGGGCAATCGGTCGAGTGTTCTCTGAGGTTCTTATCGTTAATTGCTCCAGGGTATTGAGCTTTTCTCTCCTATTCATCGTTTATGCCCTGAAATTCGAGTAGTTGCCTTAATTGATGCAATTGGATTAATTGCTCATGTTTAGTTGCATTAATTAGGTAATTAGCTCAACCTAGATGCAATTAATTCCATGCCTATCTGTTAATTGCATATCTAGGGTTTGTCTCTCATTTAGTTTGCAGTTAGTTTTATTGCATACAAATTGACTGCACACTAGATGACTCGCACTAGCCACATACAATCGATGATCACTATTGTTAATTTCAATATTTGTCTAGTGATCATGCCCTTCATCTTAGTGCTAGGATTTCTTTTGCGCATTCTTACCTATTGGTGCTATGCTTGTAGATTTATATAGGGTTTATGCTTATCCTGCCTATTCCTACGTGCGTGCAGTGACAGTTTCAGCAGCAGAGATGGCAGGTTCTAGACAGGATAAGGGCAAGGGCAAGATGCCAGAGAAGCCGAAGAGCAAGAAGAGGACCAGGCTGGACCTATAGTCAGAGAGGGCCAGGAGGGTTGCATAGCACATAGAGGCCATGGAGGCTTCACATAGGATACCTGGGTCACTGTTGATCACAGGTACTCAGATAGACAACTAGGGTCGCAGGAGGAGCACCAGGCAGAGGACCACAAGGCCAGAGCTGTACACAGGGATCAGGTTGCCACCGTGGTCGCAGGGTACTCTGACTTCTTGTCAGGAGAGGTCATCGAGATCTGCAGAGCAGGAATCCTCCAAGCAGCAGGAGGAGTCAGAGGAGTTTGAGGAGGAGGAGACTGAGCAGCCAGTACAGCCACAACTTAAAAAAGGACTGCTCACTAGGTAGGAGACCCGAGGTGCACCTGTGCAGTGTGCACGAGGATGCTGCAGAGACAAGTATAGACAGCTGGAGAGACAGACATTCTTAAGGTTCCTGCAAAGGACCTTCAGTGGCTACGTCTTGTCTCCTTCGAGCAGTGGGTTTCAGTCCACAGGGACCCCGCTGCAGGAGAGAGGCACTGGTCAAGCCTCCAGAAGAGAATTGGAGAGGATCCGAGATGCTATCTTTCGCTAAAAGGCAAAGATAAGATGATTGTGCTGTAGCAGTACACCACCTACCAGGCTATGAGGAGAGCCGCAGGCACAGATATGGAACAACATTTCACTTACCTACCTGGTCTGGCAGAGTTGGTCACGAAGCCCTACAGATACAGAGAGGATATAGTGCTAGAGTTCTATTCTACATTGTGGGTTGCCAGAGACCGTTCAGAGATCTGGTTCTTATTCAGAGGGCAGCCACAACGTGTGAGCAGGGGTGATCTGATAGCCAGCTTTGGACTCCTTGCTTCAGATTTCCAATCATACAGGAGTGCCTACCCGACCCTTGCTCCACCCCGCAGATCACAAGGAGGGAAGCTACGTTCAGACGACATGGTGTCGATTGCCTTTCCACCACCGCACACCCCAGGTGGTTAGAGCTAAGGTGGTTAGAGCGATAGTCACCAGGACTATCATTCCTAGGTCTGGATACAAAGAAGAGTTCACTTTACTACACCAGTGGGCAGTAGCAGCTATACTGAGGAGACAGCCGTTTGACTTGGCTGATTTACTGATTGGTGAGATGGAGGAGGTTATCTCTAAGAGGGTAGGAGGACACCATCTAGTCTATGCTTCTTACATCTGCTATCTTTTGAGTAGGATGAGACTAGTGACGGAGGAGCAGTACGATGCATTCCCTGAGGTGACCACCAGCTACTCACCTAGAGTCCCCAGGGGTTCACAGTCAGCCTTGAGTCAGCAAACAGGAGAGGAGGAGCAGGAGTCACCGCCAGTTATTCACGAGCAGGCAGCTCATCCAGAGATGGTGGTTCCTGAGTCAGCTAGTACAGGAGCACCTACCCAGCCTACAGGGACACAAACAGATGACACTCTCACTATAGCAGCACTAGCAGGACGCCTGGGTGACTTCATTCAGAGCGCAACTGTGGAGAGACGTCAGATCATGGAGGTCATTAGAGGACAGGCAGAGCTTCAGAGACAGCAGATGGCACTGATGACCACTCTCATGACCCAGATGGCTGAGATGACTCAGAGGCAGGCCAGTCAGCAGCCAGGACCTTCAGCACTTCCACAGTTCCAGCAGCTGTTGACTTAACTAGGACCCTTCACCGCTATGATGACAGCCCAGTCTTCTGGTCTGCCTTCACTCTCAGGGGTCCTTTCGACAGGGGGAGCAGGACAGACTCACTCACTAGGTCAGTTCTTCCCCATGTCCACCTTCTCAGTTTCTGCGTTGTTCTCTTCACCAACTCACTCTTCTACTTTGCAGATGGCAGGACCTTCCACCTCTCGGCAGCTACCAGTCAGGAGTCTGTTCTCAGAGATAGTGCACACCACACGTGCAGACTCCAAGACAGCCCCAGAGACAGCTACAACTCCACCCTCTTCTGCTACAGACACTCCTCTAGTCACACATGAGGTAGCAGAGGATCTGGTCCCACGAGGTTTCACTCAGGAGGATGTGGATGACCTTGCTCTTCTTCAGACGACTGTTGCCAAGGAGACATTCACAGTCCCACCAACAGGATAGGACAGAGGGTCTGAGTCACCTGTAGACCTTGAGTTCTTTGAGCAGTTGGACGTTAAGGCGACACAGGCTCAGGGAGCACAACAGGATTCAGCACAGGAGCAGTCAGGAGCAGAGCCTTCAGAGAACGTTGCTGCACCACTTCCTTCGATCACGAGCGCTTAGATGTTCACTTTTTTCCCGCTTTTTGGTGCTTGTTGCCAAAGGGGGAGAAGTATGTCATAAGTTTAGGGGGAGTTGGAGTGTGATCCTATGTGATCGAGAGTAGCTTGTATCTAGGGGGACCATATGTGTACATTGGTTTTGGAAGTTAGATACATTCGGATCTTATTTTGATGGAGTTATTCGATGTTCGTGGATTTTGATGGGTCATGGTTTTTCATTCGCTTGTGCTTGACTCATCTTGATCTCACTTGGTTTATTTTCATATGCAGTGCTTGTTTCTCTTCTTTATCCTGTTTGCCTGTGTATGATGCCATGATGATGAGTGCTCATTCTTCAATTCCTTGCATGTTCATGCCTATCCTGTTGCATCTCATCATTCATGTCTTGCTTTGCATGTTTTGTTTCTTTAATTAATATCTTCATATGACATGCATGTATATCATCTAGAGTGTGCTCTTCTTTCTTATTCCTCTTAGCTCTTGATGATGCTTGATTGAGTAGGACCTTGTGCGTTTCTCTCCTATGCTTTTGTGGTTCCTCTTGATCGTTGTGTAGCCTTTTAGCCCTGTTGTTTTATGATAATATTATGATAAGTAGTGGTTGTCATCAATCACCAAAAAGGGGAAGATTGTAAGCTTCATGATTATTGACGATTGGATCCCCAAGGTATGGATGTTTTGGTGATAGATGACAACTATGAAATTGTGGGCTAATATCTACACGAGTGTTATCTATGTACGAATCATATCTAAACTCTACTACAAATCATATGGATGATGGTTGCCTTGGCGATTGATGACAATGACCACAAGCATGGAGGCTTGATGAGCTTGATGGAGTCCAAGGGTTGATGGAGATGGATCAAGGCTAAGGACAAGCTATGGAGCAAGTGTTTGGAACACTTGTCTAGTTGTTAGGGCTTTGAGTCCATAGGAAAAATCGGACTATCATGGGGGTCTAGGTCATGTCTCTTTAGGTCATGCTAGTCGGTGATGTGCATGGATGCTCAGTGAAATCACAAGCACTAGGTGACAGTTTAGAACCTAAGGAGCTGTCCAGAGAAGCCAGGAAATGAAGTCAAGCAAGGACGAGGAGTTTTAGCTTCTGGACGAAGTGACCGGACAGAGGGGTCAGTAGAGACCGAACTGTACGGTCACTAAGTGGACACAGAGAAGTTTGCAAGGAATTTTTCTACGCAAGGATCAATAGTGACCGAACGGTCTGGTCTATATGGAGCTCTCTGGAATGGAGAGAGGAAGTCTGACTGGACGGTCTGGTCAGTACAAGAGTTCAGTCTGGACAGAGCAGCCAACGGCTCTGGGAGCCATTCCAGAGAGAACGGACGGTCCGGTCTAGCTATGACCGGACAATCTGGTTATTGGGGTCCAGAAAGTGGATTTCATGGAGCAACGACTAGTTGGAGGTTGGAAGCCTATATAACTTCGTTGTTAGGGTCTTGGAGACCTCTCTTGGCCAGTGGAATACCTGAAAGCATTTGATAAGGTCCAAGAAAAAAGAGGAGAGCACTAGGAGGAAATATTGCATATCTTGAGAGTGCTAGTGAGAGTAACTTGAGCATTTTTGCACATCTAAGGCTAGAGTGTCCCTGAGGGTGTGATCTAGGTTGTTACTCTTGGTCCATGGTCAAACCTAGACCGGTTAGGTGTCGGTGATTGAGCCTATCGTGATCGGTTGTGAAGGCCGTCACACGTTTGTACACGGTTTGAGCCCGCCGGTGAAAGGGGCATCGCTAGTGAGCATCCGTGTCGGCTCGGGGAGTCCAGCAAGTTCTCGAGGGAGGCGAGCTTCTACATTGGTGGCAGCGGTGAGGTGCACCGTGTCTTCACTCCGGAAGTGATTGCGGGCTCGTGGGCGAGAACTCTACATTGGTGGCGGGAGGGACCGGGACTCTGGCGGGAGTGGTCCAATGAGGAGTAGGGAAAGGCGCCATCCTTCCGAGACCTCGGGAAAAAATCATGAGCATTCCTTGACCCTCTCTTTACTATTCCGCAATTGTGTGCTCTAGTAACTAGTTTAAACTATGGCTTGCATAGGCTAGTGTGTTTGGCTTCTGTGCTTGCTACCATCATGAACACTAGCATGTGTAGGGTCTTGGCCTACTAGAATTGCTTAGGTTGCAATGATTGCTAGGCTCTAGTAGTGTAAATTCAAGTATTTGGATTCGTGAGTGGCTTACCGATTCACCCCCCCCCCCCCTCCACCCCGCCCCCCTGCTCTCGGTACGCCTTTGGTCCTTACAGTAATATGTCCCTTCTCTTTGCGTAAAAACTTTTATCACATATTTCTTCCAGAGTCACGTTTAATCTTATAGACCCATAACGGTCTACTGTTTTGACTCTATTAGGATCTGTATTCTCTTTGGAGTCACATTGATTAGAGTAGACCCATGACAACCTACTATATTGACTCCATTAGGAATCCCGAACAATCGTTAGGATTAATCAATTACATTTCATCTTACATGGCTTCTTGCCATTTGGACAAGCGAGCGCCTGTCATGGCTTCTTCATTAGAGGTGAGGTTACCCTCTATGGTAATCAGAAAACTGATTTTCTTATTCTTTGAGACCTTTAGGTCCTCAACTAGTGGCACTTCTTCCAGATGGGAATGTTGTTTGCACTTTTATTGCTTAGAGGCAATTGATTCCATAATCTCTTGTATAACAAGAAATTCGCTGTACTTGAATCATTGAAGTGGACATGGAGCCCAACTTCTCTTCAAGTCTTAGACCTCAGCAAACCATGCCCCACCCCCCCCTCCCCCAGACTCCTATCTTCTTCAGAGAAGACATGTCTTTGAATTCTTTAAACTATACGGGTTTACTCTGTTATAACTATATTATTTATGGCACTTTAAGTACCATTTGGTATTCCTTTGTCAAAACTCCAGGAATACATCTATATCTTTAGTTTAGGGGTATCATTAATAAGACCGCTATACTCCCCCAGACGATCGCATTTTTCGTTAGTAGATCACTTTAGATACACAGTATGCATCACATTATCATCTTTATACGAGAGTTTTATCATTCTTCCTCCCCCTCGAAATATGGCAAAGGCAAGAACTTTTCTGCCATAATTTTAAAAACTATTCATGACTCTCGTGACTTGAGGAAACTTTAATTATCTACTTTGTTCACCTAATTACATCATGCGAAAAGAAGTTATCTTTTAACTCATATGAGAGTATTTTTTTTCCTCATTCCATTTTGAAAAACTCAATAGAGTTCTTTATCATCAGTACTTTTGCAAGTCATAATTGCATATCATTTTTATCTTTTGGTTTGTCTTCTCTTTAGACTCATTAAGTGCTTAATGACTATCGCACATAAAATGCATGATATCGATACTAGAATAACATAAGAGCTACTCCATACTTTTCTCTAAAAGCATATGAGTCATCACAGCTTTCTCGCGCCAAGCAAGATAAGTCTTTTCATGACCTTCTCCCGTCATATAGGATTTTCTTGACACAAACATTATGCCATCTTGACCCCATCATACGAGTATTTTCTCAGACTTTGCCCGTCATACGGGTATAATCGTAATCAACTCTTTCCCGCCATGCGGGTAATTTCCTCGAAGGAACGTGAATGCTTGTATTGGCTCATATTCAATCATCAAATTCAGAAATAAATTCGAATATTCTGTGATACATACATGCTTAATCCAACATTGGTCAAATTAAACATGTATATGCCTTATCATATCATAATTATTAAAAATAACAATAAAATCTTGTTCATAGAGAGTACATGAAAAAATATTTTCTAAGAACTCTCAATAATACATCTATTTTTTAAATTAATATCCAAAATTTTTTTCTTTTAAAGCCATTCTTTAGAGGGGCATACTCTCTCACACTATGACCCTTTTATTTTTTGTCTTTTGGGTCACAAGTACCCAGTCTTTTGCTTTCATGAATGAGAGCATAAATATCTTTTGTCTGAGAAAATAGTGAACAACTACAAACAATAATGAGCATAGAAATTAACCCTACGTTGGTCTAATTAAACATATGCACATTAAACTTTTAAATCTTTATCTTGTATTCTAAATCACCCTTGGGTAGAAATAAAATAAACATCATCTTTCTACATCATCAATTCTAAAACACCATTGAACAGAATTAGAATTAATGCATATAACTCATAATAAAATAATGACATATCTATTAAACAACTTTGCTAAGAAAGCAACATTATCATCAACTTTATTGCAACAAAAACGTGAAAAAACTTTCTCTAGTTAAAGAGCATCACTTGATCTTTTATCTTTTCTTTGAAAAACTGATCACTATGATACAAAATTTATCAGAGATTTAAACTTTTAAACGTAAAACTTATAAAATTCTAATATTGTTATCATCAACGTTGGTCAGAAAATTACAATACCATAATTATCTTCATACACATATCTTTCCAATCCTCTAATCAAATTTTCTCCAATTTAATTAGAGAATAAGACTTTTCCTTTGCAGCGGAAACTTTACAATATTCTATTCAGAAGCATCACTGTGTACTTTTCTATTCTCTTTACAAATTATCCCATTGGTTCAAATTTGCATAGAGAAGCAATAATTTAATCTTTCATAGTGAAAACATGAATAAAATACATGAAAATAATACTTTAAACATTACATGGACAGTAGCAAAATTACTCTTATTTACTCTCAAGAAACTATCTCATTGGTTCTAAATTCAACAAAGATGAAAGCATTAAAATTATATTCAAATTCCATTTACATTTGGCCGAAAAATAATCAAATCATAAACAGTCTGTGCCACTATTCTTTGTTTTATTTTCAGTCAAAAAGGAAAAATCAATCCGGCCCATGGTTCTTCGGGCACGGCCTTTTGGCTTGGTCTATTGTCGAGCCTGCCGATCAAAACTGGTGGCCTGGCCCGCATGCGGCCTCTTGGCCCAACAGCAAAAAAACTTGTTGCAACCCACTCGCACGCGCGCGCCTGGATGGGCTCGCAGCCTAGCAGCCAGCGGCCTGGCCGCCGGATATCAGCCCAGCCAAAGCGCCTAGCCTTGCTCAATCATGGCCATCCAAGGAGATCCGATGGCGGAGCGATCTTTTTGGGGAAACAAAACCAAGGCCGGCGCCCCTTCCGCAAAACCTAATTCATTTCTCCTTCTCCTCGGCTCAGCAGCCGTTCTGTAGCGGCGCCGCACGAGTGCGCGACGGCTTTGATGACGAGGAGTGGCTGTGCCCGCCGATGGCGGCGAGGAGCAACTCCACCGGCACCAGGTCGTTGCTGTCTCCCCTCTCTTTCTTCGCCTCTCCTCTTCTTAGCCACACACACGCGAGTTCTAGAGAGAAAGAGAGGTGGTCGGTGCCTCCGCAGCTCCTTTCACCGGCGTGTGCGTCCACTCGAGGGTGGGCGTGCCGCTGTCGAGCGGTGCTACAACGACGCCCTTTGACCGCGTGTGCCTGACGACGACACGGCGGCTCGGCTCAGGGATTTCTTTGCCACACGGCGTCAAGGCGACGACCGACGGTGAGGTAAGCCCCTTGGACCTCTCCCTCCGTCGTCCTTCACTGTCTAGGGTTAGGGTAAGGTTTCCGTTTTTGTTTTCTTTCCGATTAAAATCGGTCTTTGTTTCTTTTCCCATCTTCGATCTACTCACTAGAATAGCTCTTGATATCATTATTATACTCTAGGATCTAGGTGTAGAAACAAAGAGGGGTCTTTTCTCCTTGAGGCGTACCTTGTGCACTCCTCGGTGACGCCATTGCCGACTATGGCGCCGGAGGAGGTGGTGCAGAGGAGCGTCGGTGACGGTGCTCGCCGGTAGGCCATCCCATCGCTGGCAGCACCTCCCTTTAGATCGGGCTAGGGTTTGAAGGTGGGGTTACTGTGGCAGCGATAAACCTCATATTGCGTAAAATATGATCCCCACCTCTTCTTATAAATGTTATATGATATGGGCCCACCTGCCCTCTTTGAGCTAGACGTCTCCGATTAGGACGTGATTTAAGGGACCAATGAGCCATTGGGCCCACCAAGAGATCAACCTAACAATGTTGTGTATCTCGTTGTAGTGATGTGTTATTTATTTACTCTGGATATTCCATAGCATCCGTTCTCATTCGATACCCGTTTCAGCAGTGTTTTTCAGTATGTATCCTGCATCCGAAAGGAGTGATCGGGAGCGTGTTTCGGAACTCGGGACATGCATACATTTCTCATGAACCTGGTCGAGGATTGTGTGCTTCCGACGTGTGCCTGTGTGACTTCCAAAAGGACATCACGTCATGGTCCCACCGGTCATTCGCTCCCGGTCTGAAGTTTTTAAAACCTCACACCCCTTGACTTGGCCGAGCGCGCGGTTAAGCCCACGACTCCCTCCGTTTCAGGACCCAGCACCACTCCACACACCTCCTCCATGACTCCCCTGCTCATCCTCTGCTTCCTCCCGCTCGCCGGCGCAGCCGCCGCCAGTGAGGTCTCCGGTGACATCACCGCCCTGCTTTCCGTCAAGTCCGCGCTCTCTGACCCCGACGCCGCTCTCTCCGGATGGGACCCGCGCGCCTCCCCGTCCCCTTGCAACTGGCCGCACATCCTCTGCTCCAACAACCGTTCCGATGCCTCCGACGCCATCGTCTCCTCCCTCCTCCTCTCCAACCTCTCCCTCGCCGGCGAGTTCCCCACCCCGCTCTGCTCCCTGAGATCCCTCACCCATCTCGTCCTCTCCTACAATTCCCTGTCAGGCCCGCTCCCCGCCTGCCTCGCCACCGCGCTACCCTCGCTCACGCACCTCGACCTCGCCGGCAACGCGTTCTCCGGCGCCGTCCCGGCTAGCTACGGCGCGTTCCCCTCCCTCTCCACCCTCAGCCTCGCCGGAAACGAGCTGTCCGGCCCCTTCCCGAGCTTCCTTGTCACCAACGCCACCAATAAGCTCGAGGAGCTCCTCCTCGCGTACAACCCCTTCGACCCATCCCCGCTGCCCCCGGATGACTCCTTCTCCTCCTTCAGCCTCCGCGTGCTGTGGCTCGCCGGCTGCAACCTCGTCGGCGCGATCCCGGAGTCCGTGGGCACCCTCCCGCGCCTCGTCAACCTCGACCTCTCCACCAACAACCTCACCGGCCCGATCCCCGCCACCATTATACAGCTAAAAGGCATCGTGCAGATCGAGCTCTACTCCAACCAGCTCACCGGCTCAGTACCGCCGGGCCTGGGCGCGCTGCGGCATCTGCGGTTCCTCGACGCGTCCATGAACCGCCTCTCCGGCCCGCTCCCTGCCGACCTGTTCCTGGCCCCGGCGCTCGAGAGCCTGCACCTCTACGACAACGACCTCTCCGGCGCGCTGCCGGCCACGCTGGGCCGCCGCGCGCCGGCGCTCGCCGACCTGCGCCTCTTCAGCAACCGCCTCGCGGGGGCGCTGCCGCCGGAGCTGGGACACAACTCCCCGCTCGAGTTCGTCGACCTCTCCGACAACCGCATCTCCGGCCCGATCCCGGCGGGGCTGTGCCGCGCGGGGAGGCTCGAGCAGCTGCTGATCCTCAACAACCAGCTGGTGGGCCCCATCCCGGCGGAGCTCGGTGAGTGCCGGACGCTCACGCGGGTGCGGCTACCCAACAACCGGCTGTCGGGGGACGTGCCGGCTGGCGTGTGGGGCCTGCCGCACCTGTACCTCCTCGACCTCGCCGGGAATGCGCTGTCCGGGACCGTGGCCCCGACCATCGGTATGGCCAACAACCTGTCGCAGCTGATCGTTTCCGGCAACCGGTTCACCGGCGCGCTGCCGCGTGAGCTCGGCGGCCTGCCGCGCCTGTTCGAAATCGCAGCCGCGGATAATCGGTTCTCCGGTCCGGTGCCGGCGTCGCTCACGGAGGTCTCCACGCTCGGCCGGCTCGACCTGAGGAACAACTCACTGTCGGGCGAGATCCCGCGGGGCGTTGTTGGAGCGTGGCGGGCGCTCACGCAGCTCGATCTCTCCAACAACCGGCTCACCGGGAGCGTGCCGGCCGAGCTCGGCGAGTTACCCGTGCTCAACTCCCTTGATTTATCGAACAACGAGCTAACCGGCGGCGTGCCGGTGGAGTTGGAGAGCCTCAAGCTCAGCCGGCTCAACCTGTCCAACAACCGGCTCACCGGCGCGCTGCCGCCTCTCTTTTCTGGTGGCATTTACAAGACCAGCTTCCTGGGCAACCCGGGTCTGTGCCGCGGCGACGCGTGCGCCACTGGCAGCGGAGGCAGCGCCATCGCCGGCGGCCGCGGGTTGGTCGGGAGCGTCGCGTCGGTCCTCGCCGTCGCCGGCGTCGTGTTCGTGCTCGGCGTCGCCTGGTTCTGCCACCAGTACCGTAAGAATCGTCGTGCCATCGCGGAGGAGGTGGTTAACGACATTGATAAAAGCGGCGGGAGGCCAAGGTGGGCGCTGACGTCGTTCCACAAGGCGGAGTTCGACGGCGACGACATCCTCCGCTGCCTCGACGAGGACAACGTCATCGGCGTCGGCGCCGCGGGGAAGGTGTACCGCGCCGTCCTCCGCCATCACGGCGGCATTGAAGGCGCCGTTACCGTCGTCGCCGTCAAGAAGCTCTGGTCTACCGGCGGCGGCGGCAAGGCGGCCGTCAACGACACGTTCGACGCGGAGGTGGCCACGCTGGGCAGGGTGCGCCACAAGAACATCGTCAAGCTCTTGTGCTGCCTCCGGAGTGGAGACTGCCGCCTGCTCGTGTACGAGCACATGGCCGGTGGCAGCCTCGGCGACCTCCTCCACGGCGACATCAAGGGTGGAATCCTGCTCGACTGGCCGGCGAGGTGGCGGATCATGGTGGACGCGGCGGAGGGGCTCGCGTACCTGCACCACGACTGCGCGCCGCCCATCGTGCACCGCGACGTCAAGTCGAACAACATCCTCCTCGACGCCGACCTCCGCGCCAAGGTCGCCGACTTCGGCGTCGCCAGGGTCGTCGGCGGCGCCGGAGCCGCCGCCGTGACCGCCATCGCCGGATCATGCGGGTACATCGCGCCAGGTCAGTGATCGAATCGAACCACATCATTTATTGGAGACTGATGATGTTATTTACTATTGGAGAATGGAGACTGACGGCTACTTCATTCTTTGCGAGCAACAGAGTACTCGTACACGCTGCGCGTCACGGAGAAGAGCGACGTGTACAGCTTCGGCGTGGTGATGCTGGAGCTGCTCACGGGGAAGAGGCCCGTGGGGCCGGACCTTGGGGACAAGGACCTGCCGCGGTGGACGCGCGGCGCCGTCGAGCGCGATGGCGTGGACGCCGTGCTGGACCCGAGGCTCGCGTGCAGGGACGACATGGCCAGGGCGCTGCACGTCGCGCTGCTCTGCACGGCCAGCCTACCCATCAACCGCCCGTCCATGAGGGCCGTCGTCAAGCTGCTACTCGAGGCCGCACCAATGCCGACATCCACAGAGAGCAAGCCGGCGGCGACCGAGGAGAAACCTCTTGATGTCTGACGTTATTGGACAAGGTCGATCCTGCCTCGGTGAACATAATGGCCAATGATGCCTTCATGCAGGGCGGACATGTTGAATTAAAATTAATGATCAAGTAGGAGAAAATTTTCAAACTAGGAAAGACTTACGACAAGGGATCCTCTTTGTCCCATCTTGTTTAATATTGTGGTAGACATGTTAGCCATAATAATTAATAGAGCCAAGGAGGCAGGGCAAATAAGTGGGGTCGTACCTCACCTAGTGGATGATGATCTCTCAATTCTTCAATATGTAGATGATACTACTATTTTTATGGATCATGATATTACGAAAGCAAATAATCTGAAGTTACTCTGAAGTGCTTTTGAGAAACTTTCTGGATTAAAAATAAACTTTCATAAGAGTGAAATATTTTGTTTCAGGCAAGCGGTGGAAATGAAGGACCAATACTCCTAACATTGTTGGTGCCAGCATGGTACATACCCATTCAAATATCTAGGTATTCCTATGCATCATAAGAGACTTAGTAATAGCGATTGAAAGAACATTGAACAACGGATTGAGAGAAAATTGAGTAGCTGGAAAGAAAAACATTTGTCAGTAAGGGATAGATTAGTGCTAATTAACTCAATTTTAACTAGCCTAGTTATGTTCATGCTCTCTTTCTTTGAAGTTCTATGAGACATTCTTGAGAAAATTGATTACTATAGATCTAGATTTTTCTGGCAAAGTGATTGTCATAAGAAGAAGTACAGGCTTGCCAAATGGAGTATACTCTGCCAACCTAAGGATCAAGGCGGACTTGGGATCAAAAATATTGACATTCAAAATCGATGCCTACTTAGCAAGTGGCTTTTTAAATTAATTAATAAGGATGACATCTGGCAGAATATACTTAGAAAGAAATATTTGAGAAACCAAACAATAACTCAAGTTAAAAGGAAATCTGGCGACTCCCACTTTTGGTCAGCCATTATGAAAGTTAAGAACCAATTCTTACAATTTGGAAAAATGGAGTTGAACAATGGAGAGAACATCAGGTTTTGAGAGGATAAATGGATAGGTAATTTCACGTTAAAACAATAATATCCAACGTTATATCATATTGCTAGGCGAAAACATGCCTTAGTTGCATATGTTTTTAGCACAATCCCACTAAATATTTCCTTTAGGAGAAGTTTAGTTGGACATAACTTTGTGCTTTGGTATAATATGGTGTTAAGGATAACTCACATTAGGTTGAACAACAGGAAAGATACTTTTAGATGGGATCTACATCAAAATAATATTTTTTGGTTCAATCAATGTACAATGCGTTAACCTGTATGAAAGGATACTACAATTTAGAAGTTAAAACTCCCTTTGAAAATAAAAATCTTCATATGGTATTTAAAAAGAGGTGTGATACTAACACAAGACAATTTAACTCGGCGAAATTGGAATGGATGTAAACAATGTATGTTTTGCTCCACCATGAAATAATACAACACCTCTTTTTTTTATTGTCATTTTGCTAAGTTTATTTGGCGAGCAGTGCAGATCGCTTATGGTATTGATACTCCTACTAGTATTTATCACATGTTTCATAGTTGGATACTAGGACTAGGATCAAAAACTAAATCCTTTTTATTAACTGGCGCTTCTGCTCTTCTTTGGTCAATATGGCTTAGTAGGAATGACATGGTTTTTGACAAATCACCCATGAAAACTTATATGCAGGTGCTCTACAGGAGAACGTACTGGCTACGCGAGTGGGCGCAACTAAAAGGTGTGAGACGACACTACCAAAATAAAGGAGGCATGCCGGTCTTTAGAGACAACTGTCATGCAAGTTTTCATCAACTATGGATGGAGATTTAGTAATAGGATTGCTATCTAATAATGTATATATCCAAAACTATCGTTGGCTACTTTTACATTCTTAGACTTAGTGCGTTCTGGTCATGCTGATGATGTTTCATCAGTAACATTGTAATGGTTGCCTTTAGCCTCTTGAGGTCAACTACCGACATCCACATTTCACTATCACTGCTAGCTCTGAAAATGTATGTTCAGTATCTATAGTATTCGCTTAGAAAATGAACCAAAATTCGTTCTGTTTGTTCAAAGCTTGGTCTCTGTTGATTGCAACAGTTTATCAAACTATAATTACTTTGTATAGTGGTAAAGATTCGTTCAGCACAGCGACACCACTTTTGACTTAGAGGGGCATATCTATTTTCATCTTTCAGTTTCTCATGTCTGGTCATGAAAGCTGCTTGTGTTGCGCTTACAGTGAATTGAGCCTGTAACTTGCATACCTTATTTTGTCAGTTATCTCATGATTAAGTGGCAAGTACCATCTGCTGATCAGCACTGGTGTTAACTACGGTTTCTTCATCTGGCTGCAGCAGCCTTTGTGCCCTTCAGTAGGAGACATTCATATGTAGTGGAAAAGGACAACATCAGTATAGGACTCTGCACAACCTATGCTGGCCTCTGTTCTTTTTTTAAGTTTTTTGCCGGCACTGATAGGATCCAGAAAAGGAGGAAATTTTGTTGTGTTCGTTTTTTGCCTGCATCTCACGTGTTGACGTGCAAGCGGTGGACCATGTTTTGCAGTACATGTACAGCATGTGGACATGGCCTTGGAGAAAAATATGCAGAAAAGAACTTTTTTTTTTCAGTCAATTGCTCAACTCTGAAATGGAAGTGCCAAAACTTCAGAGAGAAGACCAGGTACTCTTTGCTCTAGGTTTGTGGATCAATTAGCACAGAGGCCAGACTCTGTTTAAGGGCAGGCCAGACATCCGCCGACTGCCTCGTTGTTTCAGCATCTGTTTCTTCATGCATAACTCGACAGGCTTGTAGGGCTCTACTTGTTCTTCCGGTTTCACATGGTTCATGCTGTTCATGCAATCAGCATGCTTACCATCAGCTTTTTTTTTCATGCTTGTTTTCTTTCCATCCAAGCAGAACGAAATGTTTGTTACATAGTAGTTTGGAACTGTTGGCAGACCTCCATGAACTTGAGCAACCTCCATGAACTTTAGCACCACTCGCTCACTGTCTGTAAATTCCAAATACACTTATGTCAACGCTGCTCCCACGATTTACCGGCAATCTGTTTGTATCATCCACATGTTTTGTCACACTTTTGTGCTGAAAACAACTGCTGCTACAAACAAGTTTGCCCTTATTATATCTACATGACAGCCATGGTGCCATGGCATGGCACTGTTTTTTTAGGGCTCCATTGCCATCTTTTCAGAGGAGCAGAGTGGCATGGCACGCGCCATGCCCGATACAAGACGGATGGGACTACATGTACACTAGATTACAAGTGCACACCTGCCGGACCGAAGTGGTGTCGGACAAGCCATGAACCCCTATGCTGGTGGCTACCGACTGAGTTCTTTCTAGATAATCCTTTTTAGCTTCTGTTCCAGTGTTGCAGTCATTTCCGTTCACAAGTTTGTAGCTGTGCTGCTAAAGCTGCGACAATTGAGAAGGGAGCTCAACCTGGGTCCAGAATATAATGCAGGATAAGAGAGATTCTTGGGGCAGCAAGGGCAGTGTAATTGCTTAATGTAATAACCGACATTTCTCCTGCATGTTTGAGAAACAAAAAGATTCTAGCAGGTACAGAGAAACAAAATTCCTAAATCGAAAGAAACTTTGTATTTCAGGCGAACGGGAAGGAATGAGAGAAGGGTATCATGAGACAGCAAAAATTAGCTTGTCCGTATACCAATCAAACGGCTAAGAACAATTTCTGGGACACATGAACTTCACAGGTTTTCGTATGAAGTTAGTTTCTGTGTTCAAAGCGGAGCCTTGGGCTTTGTACTGTAATTTCCCTGAATTGAATTGCTGTTATAGGCTACAAACACACAGGAGGCACGCTTGACGCTTCAGTACCCTTTCCATTTACTCAAGGTAGATCCATCCGGCCAAGAATGAATGAAGCTAGGAATATATAGGGAACTGCAACGGATGACTTGATCTCCATGGATGATGGGATCGGTGGAGGTGACGCCATGGAGCCCCCCATATGATGGATCCAAAGAAACTGCAAAAGACTATGAACCCAAAAAGCACTCACCGCTATTCAGGGTTTCTTTTTTATGTCTTTTTTTCTGGGTGCCTGTGGAAAATCCTGCACTAGCTACCCAGCCCCATGGTGCATAAAAGCTCCGACACAACAAAAGCGACAGAACAGTGATGTGAAGTTTTCAATTGAGTAGTAACTGAGAAAAGGGGAAGAAAATTTATCACATGCTTTTCCTTTCCGTTCCACATTGCATATAAGAACTGATATTTTACAGAACAGGAGAAGCACTAGCAATTTATTCATGCAGAATAGTAGTACTTAAGCATTTCAAGCATTCAAATTTTACACTAAGAACTGATATTTTACCTTTCGGTTCCACATTGCATATAAGAACTGATATTTTACCTTCATGCTTTTCCTCCGGTCCACAATATAAGCATTTCAAGCATTCAAATTTCAAAATAGTCAAGTTAAGAAAAGTCATATATACCCCTCATTTTACACTACCTCACTAATTCTTCACCCACCCACCAACCCACTAGATTTTGTCTTATCCTTAGAAATGCTTACATTGTAAACAAATTTTTGAATGCTTGGAATGCTTATATTTTGAACTGGAGGAAGTACCATTTAACCTTTATGTCTCCATTTACATTGCTCGTCGGAAAGTTGCCACAAGAAGAAGACCACCCGGCCATGTTGGATTTGGAGTTTGTGACACGTCCACATCATGAAGCAGAACCAGTGTGATTGGTGTGGACCTGGAAAAAAAGGCACAAAAGGTTCTGGTGGTGGTAGCAAAACCAAAGGAGAGTTGAAGGATGTACAAGTTAGGCTCCACAAGCAATGACCCCAGGCAGGCCCAATAAGATCATCAACTTGAAACGTGTTCACAAACTTGTAATCTTAATTGGACATGGCCCTCTGGCAAACCATATATGAACTAATTTCATTAGGGCAAGTGCTAAGTTGCATCCGCAGGGACAACTGGTGGTGTACTCTGGTATTATCAATATTAATCTAAATGTTGATGCTATTTTTGAGGGGCATATAGTAGGGAAAGCTCAATAAATGTTAATGTTGTCACTGCATCATGCAAGATTGTGCAAAGAATGCATGTTCAGTGATCCCCTTGGATTCTGCAACATCATCTTGTTGTATAATCTGCTATAGGCTCAGTTCTAAATAGCTGAAAGCATTGGCGTTTAGCAGGTGGTGCTCAACTGCACGTCGATCATGGCATCGAAGAACACTCCTTCGAGTACTTTGGCAAGTTGAACTGTGCTCTTTTCTCAGCAAAGTCCGGTGGTCGCTGGTACACAACTGAAGCTGCATGGATTAGGATGCCTGCTGTTAGACCCCAGATTATGTACTTCTGGTTACCCTTCTCATAACTGAAGTGATGCAGTGTGAATTCCTGCCCCATCCATTCTCGTTCCTCAGATGTCCTGTTCTCATCCTGAATATTCAACATAAATAGATAAGCAAGAGACAAATGGCACTGAATAATTCAAGGTATCAAGGAAATTATAACAGCTCCCATTTGCCTTTCGTTCCAAACAACTATTAATTCTACATGTCAAACATTTGTAGCTTTCTTATTCTGGAAAGTAATACATACGTATTATCATTACACATTAAACTGTAGTAATATGGTTAGCACGCGGTTAACATGTCCTTTCAGTAAACTTGGTTATTTTTTTGCTAAGTCGCAAAGCCAGTACACATAAAGCTACTATCTTACGTGGCCCTGTAGTTAGTATTGTATGAATACAAAGGTACTAACCTTGAGGAACATCTCCAGGGGTACATCAAAAATTTCATCCACCTCAGCAGCATTGAGGACAGGTTTAAATGCTTGTATGTCTGAGAGTATGCCAACAACAGGAACAACTACCAGAAGATGCTGCCAAAAACATGGAGAATATTATTATTGAAAAAGTTTGAAATCAAATTGTAATATTAACTATTGAATAAGTTCTACATCATCAAAAAAGGATATGTTGTACATAAATATATGATCAAAAGAGCGTAACACAATAATTTGTTATGGATATCCATTTTTCGCCACTTCAAGGATCAACACATTATAATTCGCCAGTCAGTAATTGGGACTGCCTGACTGGGACCATGTCAGTGAGGGTTGCAAATCCTAAAATATAATAATCTGGAGGGAGAATTGTTTTTATACAAATGGAAATCATTGTTGCAAGAGTTTGGCAAACAAAGGGAAGACATTTACCATTACAGATTTTGGGAGATAAGTTACTGCTCTGTACCTTAATGCCATGATAAGCATAACTACTATGACCTTTCATGAATTTCAACAATAATCTCATCCACTAAGAACTACCATAATGATCCTTAGAGGCATTTTTCAAGTGCAATTCAAACGCCAAATTCATCATACGGTTCAGCAACAACCTCAGTCTCATGTCATGAGAAGTACCATAATAATCTTTAGAGCCATTTTCCACTACTGCTCAAAGACAGAATTCATCATTCGACATCTGAACAAAGCAATGAAATACTGACAATAAGGCAATATGCATACTGCTGTCAAATCCTAAACAAGTCTATCAACACTAAGAACATGATAATGTGCACCACTCCTTGAACAAAGACAGTGTACACAAGCGAAACATATGGTGTATTTGGAGAACTCCACAATTTTCTGTCAAAAAACATGCTATGTAGTACAAACATTGAAACGGCAGCACAATATCATATTACAAAATCAATTTTCCATATGTTGGTTTAATAGCTCTTGCTATGTGACTCAATCAAATGAAACAATGATGTGATTCTTATCATACCCTCAATATATCTACAAGCAAATCCTGAGGGAAGCTAATTTTTAGTTGCAGGGATGTAATTGTCTGAAACACCTGAATAACAAAAAGATTGAAGTCCTTCACTCTTCATGATGCATAAAGAAACATTCTTATCAAAGGTATGAATATACATTGGAAATGCATTGTACCTTGGACAAAAAGTGCTCAAGATAGGAAACAACGGTGACCAGGGAAGGATCCAGCCCAATCTCCTCCTGTGACTCCCTTAATGCTGTTGCTGTATCATCAGCATCACCCTCCTCAGCCTTTCCTCCTGGCAAAGCAACTTCCCCTGAAAGTCCCAGATAGAAGAAAACAAAATAAGAAACAAAAAGCACAAAAGTGGCAAAATCATGAACTTGATCAAACATTAACCTAACTTGTTCATCGTTACTGAAGCTAAGCTCAAAACAACTATAGTAGGTTATGCATGGATCAGATTGCTTGCTTGAGCTGATTTGAGGCGTTGAGCTAAGCAAGCTATTTGAGGCAAACAAAACTGGAGGATCAAACCACTCATCTGAGACAAATCAACACACTTGGGACTCATTGTGAGCTTTGATTTTCCAAATGTAAAACAAATGGCAAGCCAAATCTGAACAAAACAGAAAGCCCAAGAGCTCCATAAGATAATGCCACTACTGTAGTTGTTTTTCATTATCCTCAAAATCACTTTTGTTCTCAAACAAGTAGGGGGAGTTGTGTATCATTATATTAACAAGAGAGAACAGTGGGTTACAGATCTGAACAATTTTTGCGTTATGTTATGAAAAGTATTGAATGGTGCAATGGGAGATGCGTTTCATGTAATGAACACATGCATGCACAATCTGCTAACTTATCTAACCACCAGGAAGATGATGATTGAAACTTTATAAAAAAAAAAGATCACAGTGAACACTGAACATCAAACACTGGACAGGGTGCTAAAGGGGAGCCTACAGCGCCAGCGGTGGTGGGTGGTACCCTTCTGAGGCTAACTGGCAATTGTATCTATTAAGAAGAAGCATCAATCAATCATTTGAAACTGTACTGAAAAAGCTGAAAGTTCCACTCGATTCTACCTCAATTTTTTGCCAGTAAGCAAATACTACAGCAAAGCTCCAGTAATTTGCACAACTACATGCTGAACGTAAAGACCCTACCCACCGTATAAATTGACACATCGCTCATCGAAGACAATATCAATAGACAAGATTAGGATCGGTCAAGGAGAAGAAGGCAAGCTAGCTAGCTTGTCACCTGAGTGCGTGGAAAGGGAGGACGAGCGCTTGGTGAGGAGGACCCGAAGCTCTCCGGAAGTGCTCCGGAAGAGGCAGACCAGCACAGCCGCCCTCCGCGGCCGGAACAGCTCGGCGGCGGCGGAAGAGGCGGTGGAGGGAGTCACAGCTGGGGATGGGTCGTACGGGGAGGGACCTGGCCGGTGGAGGCTCAGGCGCCGGATGAGCGCCTCCATGTCCACGCTCGTACCGTCCTCCGGCTCCATAGCGGCGGAAGCTGGGATCGAACTATGGAGTTGGGTGAGCGGTGGAGGCTTATGCCGGCAGCATTCGCCGACGGCCGCGGCGCTCTTGGTGTGTTGTTGTATCAATCTTTTTCATTTGAAAAAAAAATCTAAATCTAATTGCAGAATTAGGAGCCATACAAAAGCTTAAGCAGTCAACGTCGAGAGCCACGTATCAATGGAAAGGTGGAATCCACGCTATAGCATAGTTGGTCGACTTAATAAATTTCATCCGATGAGATCGTTATTGGTGTTAGTTTTGTTTTCGGTGTTGGCTCAATTTTCTTATTTAAAGTCGATTTCTAAATATCACCAGAACAACACGACAACTACGTCAAAAATTTCCAAACATAACAATAGACAACCAAAACACTAGACATTTTTAGATTAAGAAATACAAGTCTTTTTCTATATAGAAAATTTAATGACAACCGGACAGGCAGGCTAGCTACAATCAAAGTCTGGCTCGATACATTTTTAGAATCAAAATAGGACTCTGTATAAATGTTGTTAGCAACTGTAGCATATCAATTTCAAAAAAACAATTAACGTCTCATGATCCCATAGTCCTTATTAATTGTTGTTTTCCTAAATTACAAAAAAACATTCCTGTACTTTATCATGCTGTGAAATTAAATAAATTTGACGCTAGCCAGTGAATTAAGAAAGCAGCATAAATAGTGTGTACTAATTACCAGAGCTTATATAGTTTAATAATACATGTCTGCGCATTCACAAGGCAAAGATATATTATTTGGCATAAATCTCACTCTTGAATAAGTTCTTGTTCAGACATATTATAAAATATATTTTTATTATGATCAAACTCAGTTGGTTCCTGAACTTAAATTATAATGTCCAAAAGAATAAGATTTGATGTCTACTATTTATAACCTAGCTGGAGAGGCCCACAAAATATTAGTCTTTATTAATATAAATAAACAAATATCTAAAATGCATTACTATCTTTATTTGTTTTGCAATTGTAAAATGTTCAAGCCCGTGGCAACGCACGAATACTTTGCTAGTAAATTTCAAAAAGTTTAACTGTTATCATTTTTATTAGTCTATACTTGTAATGGTGATTTTTTTATTTTTAATAAATATTGTTGATGACATGATGAGCGAATAATAAAAAGAGAGAAAAAAATACATATTGTTTCCAACACCAGTTTTCACTAGCATTGAAGATAATAATATAGTTTTATTTCATAGAAAAATCTGACCAAACACCACATAAGGATTAATGATATGACAAACATAGAAAACATTAAACATAAACTATACATTGGAATAAGATATTTTATTTATGCAATAAATGATTTGATATTCTCGAAAACAACAAAAATAAAACTCAATAGCCTTGCCAAGAAAATTTGGCATCATAGTTATATATCTTTTCGAATCATGATATTACTTCTCTTTTTTTTATCATCGAACTCCCTCTATTTATTCATGATCAATAGGTTCAACGATATGGTAAATCAAACAATTTGTTATAGAGTTCGGGAGGGGATCAAACCAAACAAACAACTGATTCGGATCCTAACTCAAATTAGAACGAGCAAGCTCATGAGCATAACTATTACAAGATCTTGGAACATATAAAACCTCACAATTAATAAGCTACATAAGTCTCTACGCATTCATCATAAGTCAAATTTGCTTCACAACTTTGAAATCTTTACAAAACATCTCCACTAACAAAAAGTATTTTACTTCTTATGCTACTCATTGAGTCGAATGGTGTGTACAAAAATAAGAACTAATTAATTGGCTATGCCATACCACCATTAACCGTGACAATTGTAGTTGGGCCTGTGACTACGTCCATATATCGCATTATAATGTGATGAAGCTGAGACTAACATAAACCCAAGACCTGGTACATGCCACCATACCAAACCATCTTGCTCAAACACCCTAATATATATACATGTTTCTGAAAAGCTTCTAGGTTCAAATCTTTATTTGCCACTACAAATTCTCCTAATCCCATATCTACCACTACATAAGCCCTAATCTGGTGTGTTAAATCTTACTCATATGTGCCACCACCATCAACACCGTTAACATATCCCGTCAATATTTTTTATATAAAAATACCCATTTTACCCTCCTCTCCTCACTTTGTAGCACCATTTGAGCATGCTCATCCTTGCATTTAGCCCTCTTCCAGGTTGGCCATTTTCCCCTCCACATGAAGGAACTTTCAGCCAAAAAGCCCAGAACGGTCCAATGCATGTGAACCGTTGATTGCCACTAGTGCTATCCAAATGGGCTGTGACGGGCCGGCCCAAAACACAATTTTTTTTGGCTTATCCCATTTATTTTCATGTCGGGCCGGATCGGGCCAACACTACGGGTCATGCTTGGGCTGAGGGTCTAGCCACGGGTGGCACGAGCACGACCCCGTGAAACACGATTTTAGCACGGCCCAACAAGTGGCCCGACACGAAACAACCTGCTACCAACGGTTACATTGTAGCCCAGCCCACCAACAGTCCACCCACGCCCGTATAAAGAGCGGCCTCCACTCCAGTCTCTAGCCGAAACCCTAGGCTTCTCCTGTCCCTTATCCGTGCCAAACCTGTCGTCTTCTCCTCCCTCTCTCTGCCTCGAGCCGCCGTCTTCTCCTCCCTCTCTCTGCCTCACGCTACCGTCTTCTCTTCCCTCTCTCTACCATGCATCACCTTTTCCTCTCCTCCCTCCCTTTGGATGATCGTCGTTGCCTCGAGTTTGCGCGGCCGCCGTTCCACCTGCTGAGAGCTCTGGCAGGTTTGTGCGCCGTGGTCCCGCGGTTGCTCGCCGGTTCGATGACCCGCCTGAAGCCTAGAGACGAGGCCTTGTACCAGGCCAAAACCCTCCTCTTTGGGGGTGCAATGCCCGAGAATGAGGTGGCGAGGACTCCAATGCCTGAGTTTGCGCCGGGCTTGACGATGTCAAGGCCGGGCTCGTGGATGAGCCCAAGGTCGGGCACGTGGGTGAGCTCCAGGCCGAGCGAGAGTGATGGTTCTACGGCCATGATGCCGGACATGGGGGTTGCTGCGACACCGAGGCTGCTGCCAGGCTCGGGCACCATACCGAGGCCGCCGATGTCGGGTTCTACCACCACACCGAGGATGCCGACGCCTGGGTCTACCACGACTACAAGAACTGACATGCCTCCTCCAGCGACGCCGTCTCTGACTCAACCTGGTGACTCTGACACGAGAACTAGAGCAAGTACCACAAGCACCAGCAGGCGTGGCATGAAGAGGGGCAGGCGGAGGACGTCGCAGGTGTGGGATGACTTTGATCCGGTCTCCAAGGAGGTAAATGGTATACTAGTCATTTATGCTGCTATCTGTCGCCATTGCAAGAGTCAATTAAATGCTAGCTCATCTAGTGGTTCTAATCATTTACTTAGGCATCAAAAGACTTGTTTAGCTAAAATTGGGCGCGCTGCTACAATCTAGACTTAGATGCAATATAACCGTGATAGTTCTATTCATGGATGGAACTATGATTCTGATGTTGCTCGTATGGAACTGTGTGCTATGATTGTTGCTTTAGATCATCCTTTAGGGATTGGTGACACACATCCTTTTATTCGTTACATTCAGTGTGCTCATAATTCTAAGTACATGTCAGTTTCTAGGCAAACCACTACTAGAGATTTTGGTAAGTATTTCAATGAACGTCATTCTAAGTTGATTGAATGTTTGCAATCTAGTGTCAGTTCTATTGCAATTATTTCTGATATCTGGTCTAATAAAGCTAAGGTAGATTACATATCTGTCATTGCTCATTTTGTTAATGCTGATTAGGTTCTTGAGAAAAGGGTTTTGGGTATGAGGCTTATAGATGTTAGAATTTTTGGTGAAAACATAGCAGAACATATTCATGCTATTGTTGATGATTATGGTTTGACTGATAAAGTTTTTTTACTTACTCTTGATAATGCTTCTGCTAATGCCAAAGCTATGGATGTCATGGTACCATATTTTTTTGGTTATATATGGGTACCATTTTCTTGCATTAAATATGTGCATGTCATATAATTAATCTTATTGTCAAATCTGATTTGAAGAGTTTGAAACCTATTGTTGAATCTTTTAGGACTACAATTTCATTTCTGAACTCATCTAACCAACACATTGCTGCATACAAATCATATTGCATTGCATTGGTTATTTGTCCTAGAAAGTTTTCTTTGGACATGGATGTGAGATGAAATTCTACCTATCTGATGTTGAAGTTCCTCATTCCATATCGGAGCACTTTTTCTGTTTTTATCAATAGTCAATGTCAGCAGGTTAATCTAGGCAAAATATTGTTGACTCCGGACGATTCGTATGTTGCTGAAAAAGTTAGTTTTCTTGCGTTGTTCTATAATTCCACTTTTGCATTATCTGGTGTTTACTATCCAACTTCTAATCTGATTGTGCACCAGCTCATTGAGATTGCTAGTCATTTGAGTACTTATGAGAGTGATAGGTTGCTTAGAAATGTTATAACTCCTATGAAAATAAAATACCTCAAATACTGATGGGATATTCCTCATGTGTATGCATTTGCATTTGTTCTTGATCCTAGATGTAAGATGAAAGGATTGAATAATGCATTGAAAATTCTTTGTAAACATATTAACCATGATTATACTGATTATTTCACAATGATTCATGAAGAATTGACTAACATCTTTGGCAAATATGAGACCAATTGTGGTGCATTTAGGTTGCAACAATCAATACAGCAGGTAAGTAGTGGCAGAACAAAAATTGCCTGGGGTAAGATCTATGGTTCTGCTGATGATGCATCTAATTCTGATGAGTCTATTCCGTTACACTCCTTTGCACAAGTTTCTGAATTGAAAATATACCTTAATAGTGACCCAATTTCTATCTTTGATGATGAATTTGATGTTATAAATTAGTGGCATCAACATAAATATGCATATCCCATCATGTCTCTATTAGCTAAAGATGTTTTGATTGTTCCTGTTTCAACTATTAATTCAGAGGTTGTTTTTTTGTCTTTGTGGCAGGTTGCTCGAGGAAAGAAGACGAAGCTTGACAAGTGATACGGTAGAAATCTTGACATGCTTGAAGGACTAGCAGCTTGGAGAGGATACTGATCAACACATCATTGAGAAGCATCAAGAGGAGCTTGAAGAGACATTTAAGGAGTTGTACTTAGATGATGATGGTGCTGCTGGTGAGGGAGTGACTAGTGTAGGAACTTAAACTAGGATGTCTCCATTTGTAATGTTTTGTAATAGGCTATGGAACCTTGAGCTGGACTGTACTCTTTTTTCCCTTAGGTCAAAGGTTTTTTAATGAGGCATCCTGCTAGAAACAACTCTGTAACTTGTCCAAATTTAAGTTTTATTTAGCCAAATTTTGTGTTGTGCTCTATTTTTTTTGGTTTTGTTCTTCTATTTCTGATAGATAATCCTGCTCAGTGATAATGACTGCTATTTTGAAATCAAACTTGTTGTTGTTCAGTGCATTACAGTTTAAATGGATGTTTTTCATTTTTGGGCTTAATTGGCTTAACGGGCCTAACGGGTCATCCATGCTCGCGGGCCAACCTGGCATGGCAATCCTTTTTCGAGCCGTGCCATGGGCCAACACCCAAGCACGTGGGTTGACACGACATTGCGTGAAATGAATTCCGTGCCATGCCAGCTCAAAAATAAATGGGTGGGCCATTTTGTGCTTGGGTCAAGCCATGTCGGGCGGCCTATTTGGCCAGCATTAATTGCCACCTTGGTGAATGATGGAGAATGCTTGGAGAAGAAAACCCTAGTCCTCATATACCTTGTTCAGGTTGTGGAGGAGGCAGGGGAGTTGAGAGAAACAACCAGCACCCATAGAACACGAAGTGAAGCAATAGAGGGAGAAAAGAACACTTGGTGTTCAGATTCGTGCATCCTGTGTAATCATCTTCAAACAGTTGGTTGAAGCTCAAAGGTGCTTGGATTGGCCCCAAACTTGGTGAGATCGTTCTACACTTAGAGCACTTTGTTTTGGTTAGTTGGTTTGAGGATTGGATTAGTGAAGCATCAGATTTGAGGGAGAGTTTATCAGTTCTGTTAGCAGCAGATTCAACCGTCAGCAGTTTTGGTAGATGAATTGTTTGGACAGTCAAACGGTGACGGATTGAGCTGAAATTTGGTCAGTAGATAGAGGGCTCATGGAACTGCTTTCCTACCAAATTTCGTGATGTTTGGATCTGTGATTTGCTCGGTGTGAACTGAACTCCGAAGGGGACAGAAAGCAGTAATCTCCGTAATAGCTGAAAGTGCTAGCTCATGTTGTATTTCACTTGGGCATTGTTGCTATTGTTGTTATATCAAGGTTGTAGCTACCTTGTTGGTGTAGCTGTTGTTGTTGTAAGTCTCTAGAGGTTCTACAGATGACTCCTTGTATCCATTATTGGTTTATAGTGGAGAAGGTTGAAATGAGCCCATGATTTTTACTCCTCACATTGAGAAGGTTTTTCACGTAAACCATTATATCAATTGTGCATGTGATTGTTTTTACACAGCAGGTAAATATTTTCCTCAATGTTTAGTATTAGTGAGGAATTAATTGTATTGATTACTGCCGGTTTCCCCAACATTTCGAATGTGTGCAGAAAAGAACTGGCGTGGAGCATGGCACAAAGGTCGTGAGGAATGTGCTCATTCTGATGCTCCAGCACCCACAGGCCTCATGACGCGCAAGCACTAAAGCACCAACTTATGGTCTTGTAGCTCTCAATCTCCACGACATGCGGTAGCTCCTCCTCGCCGGTTGGCAGTTTCCTTCTCCCTCCTAGACAATCTCTACCAACATGGCAACATCGTCCGACTCCAACACAACATGAGAGCATTGTTCATGCAAAGAGAACGACACTAAAAAATTTTCATTTTAACTAATCTATTAATTAATTCCATTTACAATGGATAAGGCCATCTCGCTACCGCGACCTGCGTGGTGTGCTTGGAAGACGTGCGGGCCAGTGAGATGGTGAGCAAAACTCGCTCCCACCGGACTGAGATAAGATTGGATTGGGACTTGGAGAGGAGAGAAAAGAGACGTTGGGATGCAGCCATTGGCCGTGGAGCTGATAGTGAGGCAAGTCTTGCGAGACATAAGGGATGATGGTGGGAAGGAGGACCGTCATTTCTGCGTATCTTTTCTATTTTCATCGGAGCAAAAAGGATAACTTCATCTTTCCGCATGTCCGTCATATCTTGACTGGTCAGTAGTGGCATATATAGGTAGAATTTGCACGTTCAATGGCATATATCTGTAACACCCCGGAATCCACAAACACTCCGTCATGTCACTAAAATCACACAACTAAACAGTCGAGCAAATTAAAGAAATAGAAATTTCAGCAACATCTTCTTTGTAAATACAAGCATCGCGGAAGCATAAGCACATAGATAAGTAATATTAAAGAAAACATCACACTAGAATTATGAAGAGCATCCTAGCAAAATTATATAAGTGAACCAAAAGTAAAGGTTTATCATCCAGTAAATTTTAAGCATTAAGCTCAAGATTATATTAACTAAACTTTCATTATTAATACTAAACCCAAGAGTCTAATATGTAATGAAGTGTGTGGCGTGCAACTAATCTCTTTCCTCTCCTAGCAATCATTAAGCACCTGGAGAGAGTGGAGCAAGGATGAGATAAAATCTCAGTAAGAAAATTTGTTTTGTCAAGCTATTTAAACCACAAGTTTAATTAAGAAATGATTTGAAAAAATCAATATAACAAGGTTAATACCTCAATATGAATCATAATAATCACTGTCAAATAATAAAACACCTTTATGATCATATAAGATCACTTCACTTCCACAATAACATTCACATGTTAATAACTTCAATAAATGCATATGAATGCAATGTCATGACCACTTTTACATGGCACCCATCCTCGGGGGCAACGTGATACAATTACTACCATAGGATTGCAATAACTTGAATGCATATGAGATGATTATGCTTATGATATGCTTCATATGAGTCGTAATAAGATAAAGATCTCCACAACTTCAACTTCATTTATAATAGAGATACGACAATAAGCCTCAAGTGAATAAATATGCAACAATACATAAATTAACCTTCATTTGGCACAAATACTCAGATTATAATTAAGTGATAAGATTCTGCATATTAAAGTGTAGGTGATAAAAATAGCAAGCCAAAACGGTAGCAAACCACCGCTACATTCACTTGCCTCTCAACCGAAGAAGATCAAAGTACTACGGATGACCCGACACTAGCACCTGTCATGTGAATAAATAATTCAGTACAAACACTCCATAAATCATTTACAATCAATATTCATATAGTTCCTACGCCCCAACCGATAATCGGCAAAAACAAGAACACCTCACTTTGATAAACAACAACAGTGATGCTTGTTTTCTTCATAAAAATAAAATTATAACAGCAACGACAACAAATAGATACTCCACAGGATCTACATTTAATAATCTACAATTTTGTTATTCATTACCAAATTTTATTTTGATATTTACTAATTCTAATTGCTTCTATAAAGTGACTGACAGAATCTGTCGAACAGCAGAACAACGCTGACTTTGAAGACCCATAACTCCAAGATTAGTGAGCCAAATTAAGCGGATAAGCACTCTATGAAAAGAGGATAAAAGGGACTACAAAATACTCCATACTACCATGGACGCCTTGCAAAAACTGAACGTTGTAACTGAAAACTGCATCTGACGAAAACTGACACTAACATTCAGACAGCCATAACTCGAGTTGTACTCAACAAAAAAATATGTATGAGTACTCGTTGGAAATTTATTGAAAAACTCTACAATGTTTGTTATATTGGGATGTCCTAATTCTTCCCTTAAGACCCCTGAAACTATGCTCGAACAGACGCTGTACAAAAACTGAAACTGTAAAATCAGACCATTCGATGCAATGCCTATGCGGCAATCCTAACCAGCAATTGAGCATGAGAAACACAAAACAATGGAGTTCTTCCATTACTTGAAACAGGTTACGGTCTCTCCCCTCCCTCTCCTCCTTCCCTATTCTTATTTTTGGCAGGTTAATCGAAAGGAAAAACAGAATTTAGAAGCTAGACTCAGCAATAGAATCAGGGTTGAGATGGGATCGTTTTGACCACTCCTTGGTGTGGCTGCTGCAGGGACGAAGCAGGATCTGCCACCGATGATGTGCAACAGCAAGGACATCCGAGAGAACAGGAAGAGAAGGCAACGACGTTCAATTGATCGAAGGAGAAGGGAGTGGTGCGCGGAGAAAAAGGATAGGGTTCAGCTGGCTTGTTTTGGGCTCTAGTTGGGTTTCAATTTCGTCACAAGGCCCAATAGAATCAGCTCTTTGTTTTTTTTATTTTGGGACGTCACAATGCCGGATTAAGTATTTTGTGATGGTAAATTCCATTTTGGTCAATTGTAATGGCATAAAACAAAGTATTGCTTCTAAAAATTATCAATTCATGAATTATGTTGTTTATATCAATAGTCATGTCATTTTATCATGATTCATATAACACAATCCATTACGTAATAAAATGAAAAAAGTAGTAAACCATAAAAGGATTCAAAATGATGACAAACATGTAGTATTAGAAAACAACACATCTAAATAATGGACCAAGGTACATCATCGAGGACACTTGCATTCCTGAAAGTGCTGCTCAAAAACTTCAAATTCGTGGTGTTTTATGATGCACATACCCTCATAATGCATAAAAATACCTTCATAATCGTACGTATCAAGACTTTGAATTTTCTCAACAACATTTTCAGAAAAGCATGTGTCCTTGACGATGTACCTTAATTCCTTTTTAAGACGTGTCCTTTTGTAATACTAGATGTTTGATACATATTTTGAGGTTTACTAGGTCTCCGATCTATACATTATTCCTCTAAGTTTATTTAGTTTGAAGGTTAGAGTAATGCTTAGACATGATGTATGGGATTGTCTTATAAGACTCACAATAATGAATTAATTAATGGTATGCATAACACATTTCAGGGATTGGTGATAATATTGGTAATGTTTTAGCAAAGAGGAGCCTATTGAGTATGAGTCGGATGGATAATTTGGTATGGTGTCAATGTGCATAAGATCTCGATTTGTGCTAGTCCCTGCTTTAGATTCTAACAATCATGGACTTGGTAACTAGAATAACCAAACTCATGAATTATGTTATTTATACCAATAGTCAAAGTCATTTTTATCATGATTCCTATAACTCAATCCTTTGGTAGCAAGATTAACATGAGTATTTACTCAACAAAGATTAAGGAATAAAATGGAAATGTGGTAATAAACCATAAAAGGATTCAAAATGATGTCAAACATGTAGTTTTAGAAAATAATACATCCTCAAAAGGGACCAAGGTGAATCATCGAGGACGCTTGCGTCTCCAAAAGTGCTGCTCAAAAGCTTTAAATTCACAATGTTTGATGATGCACATACCCTCATATTGTATAAAGGTACCTTCATAATAGTACAAACCAAGACATTGAAATCTCTTGACAACATTTTCAGAAAGGCAAATGTCCTTGATGTACCATGTACTCAATCCCTTTTTAAGACGTGTCCTTTTGTAATACCAGTGTTTTGTACAGATTATGAATCCTATATGCTAGGTTTACTAGGTCTCAATATACTATTCCTCTAAGTTTGTTTAATTTGTAGTACGTAGGTTGTACTTAGATGTAATATATGGGATTGTCTTATAGGAATCACAATAATAACTTAACTAATGGTATACACAACATGCTTCAAGGGTTGGTGGTAGTGTTGGCAATGTTTTAGCAAAATGGAGCATATGAAGTTTGAGTAGGATGGTTTGTTCGGTATGATGTCGATGTGCATGAGATCTCCATTTGTTCCTAAAGAATATGAGATGCTTTATAAAGGCTAGAGTGTCACCTTAGTTATACACCTAGATGTCCGAAACAAAATATAGGGAATGAGACTCATAGTGAAAGTATGCCATTTCCTGACGTGTAGAAGAAGATAACCAGCAGTTGGGTGTTGAGGGTCACTAAATACCAAATCCGACCATCAATTACCTATATAAAATCATAAAAGTAAACAACCAACATAGTGGTAGGAGTTTATTACTAATGAATTCCACAAGTGTTGGTGAATATTTGCTTGTAGGCAATTTACTCATGTAATTAAGGGAAAATCCATGTCATCAAGGGAGAAAGCACACTTGCGGCCAATCAGAGCATAGCACAAGGATCCATGGGCCATAAATAGAGCAAACCGACATTCCACGGGGCCTAACGGGCATAACCGATAATGAGACCCACTTATCAAAGACCCAGAGAAAGTGGGGTATGGAAGGAGCCAACTCATGTTCGACCAAACACCCCTGTTCGGCCAAACATGGGGTGGGCCCCCTCGTCCCCCACTTTCACGTGTCGCCCCTTACCGCCTTTCTAAAGTTGGTTGGCCCGGTTAGGGCGGCAGTTATCGCCTCAGGAACCGCCTTTGGGCCCTATATAAGGAGGGGAGTGCCTTCACTCTCCACACACTTCAAGATAGAGTTTAGTGTTTCATTTCCATAAGGCTTAACGCCGTCAAAGCATTTAGAAAATAGGGAGAGAGTGAGGGGAAGTCTGGAGGAGGAGTGGGCCTCTCCACCTCTTCTCCATGCTTGTACCTCAACGGATGCTCGCTATATATAGTAAGTCTTTGTGATTCCTTCTTGGTATTTAAGTTTTCTTTTTAAGTAAGTTTTATATTTAGTTGCTTTGCTCACTCAACACTCTATTTTGTTAGAGACCTTAGTCTTGTACCATCGTAGCTAGAGATTAAGGGAGTAATTGAAAGCATATACGTGATGTCTAAGCCGTATGTTACCTTTGTTTATCGCGTAGTCCACAGATTGCTTGAGGTAGGCAGTAAGTGGTGACAGCTCTATCTGTTTTTTGAAATCCTCCACGTTCGGCTACGCAGTAGGCTCTTGGCCGGAATCGCACTGTGGATGCAGGAGAAAACCAGATGCCCAATGCAAGCAACCTTGTAGTACTCTTACCTTGATTAGGACCTTATAACCATTAGGAATCCTCTCTACCCAAAGCCACAAATATCTTGGTGTCCTTGGTCGAACTAGAACAGAAGATTAGGCACACACGTTCCCTATGGATTCGATACCTTGGAATACTCTTGGGTGAAAGCTACTTCGGTATCCGTATGCTTGCGGATTTATTTCGTTGTCGTTAAAATACCCAACAAGCTTTCTGGTGCCGTTGCCGGGGAATGGTTGCTGTTTGATCTTCGAACCTAGTTCGCCCTCATATCTTTTGATTTCACTTTATTTATTTCTCATCTCTTCTCTACTGTGGAGCGATTATCAATTCAAGATCTGTCTGCTCCCAAGGGCGAGTTCTTTGAGCTGCCGCTTTCTACGGAACCTATCCATTCATCTAGCTTTGAACTCCGCCCTGGCTTTATAGCCATGGTTCGGGAACAATCCTTCTTGGGTTTAAATAGTGAAAACCCATTCCATCATTTACGAGAGTTTGAGCATTTGTGTTCATGCCTATCGATCAAAGGCATGACTCAAGATACTCTCAAGTGGAAATTGTATCCCTTTTCCCTCATGGAGAATATGAAACAATGGTACACTCATTTCATTGGGAGTACGAATGGTGATTGAAAAGTACTCCGAGATAAATGTTGTCTCGCTTTCTATCCTACATCACATATCGTCTCTCTACGAAGGGAGATTCTTGACTTTCGTCAAAGCGTGAAGGAACCCATAGGTGCAGCCTGGGCCAGGTTTTCCTTGTTAACCACTTTCGGCCCTGACTTGTCTTTGCCCAACCACGTGTTGTTGCAACATATTTGTCTGGGTTTAAGCAAGGAGTCTGCCCTATATCTCAACGTCACCGCCAGAGGTTCGTTCGTCCACAAGACGCCTGTAGAAGGAAGAGCAATCCTTGACCTTATTCAAGAAAACTCTTCTTTTCTAGCCGACTGTAGAGAACCCCCTCAGGAGGAAGCTTCGTCGAGCATCGAGGCCACCCCACTAGTTGAAACCTAAGACAAATCCTTGCCTATCCATTGATTCATCTAGTGAGACCTCAACCAAACCACAAGCGATGGAGGAAGAAGAAATTCAACCTTCAAAGCTCCCTTTCTAATTCGAGGAAAATCTTGTAAAAGATCGTGGGAAATCCTCAAGTTGTCGCTATCAGCAGAAATCACCAACTCCTATATCTTCTCCCAATCCTCTTAAGGAGCCTTTGCTCCAAGAGACGGTGAAGGAGTTAACTTAAAGCATGAGCAATGAGCGGTTGAGAGAGGCTGAGTTTTCTTCGAACCTAATTCGGATTAGCTCCCGTTCCTCTTTCATTCAATACCTCATAAGAGGTGTTAAGGTTGATATTCTTTATAATCCTACTATCAGTGCCAACATCATTTCTGATGCTTGCACTTCTACCATTTTGGGTGAAGAACCCTTGGCACGAACTTGCAAATTTCTTCAATGTCCCTCCGGACCCATTCGAGAGGGATATGGGATTTTGCAAAATATGTCTTTAAGGCACAAAGATGTCAAAACTCTCCTTGATTTCCATGTGTTCGAAGTCCATAACTTTGACATTTTAATCGGGCATCCCATGGAGAGACTTTGCTCTGGTGCACCGACCAAGGAGATGCTAGACATCGAGCTCAGGGGAAGATATTTTTCTGTCCCAATGTCTCAATTAGATTATTCCCCTAAGTTCTCTTTCAAATTCGAGGAAAGTCTTTCAAAAGACCATGGGGACACCTTGAATTATTTTTGCAAGAAGGATCCACCAATTCTTGTCTGTCCTCCCAATCCTCTAGAGGACAATTTCCTCCAAGAGAATGAGAGGGAGTGCTCTGCCATACCGAGCGGTGAATGGTTGGCTGAGGATGCATACTCTCCTGAAATAATTTGGGTAAGACCTTCCTATTCAACCATTTTCAATGCCACATAAGAGAGATGAAGGTGAATGTTCTTTTCAGTCCCATGATCAGTGCAAATATCTTGTCAAAATCCATTGCAACCGCCTTCATAGGCGGTGAGCCCCTTGCACCAATTAGCAAATCCTTCCTAAGCCTTTTAGGTCAGCATTTAGAAGGATTTGGAACCATGCAAAACGTGTTTGTAAAGCACGAAAGCGTTGAGACTATCCTAGACTTCCATGTAGTTGAAGTCTATGACTTCCAAATCTTAATCGGGCATCCGTTGGATGAGCTATACCCGGATAGACTGAAGCTAGGAAGTATCGACATAAGACTTGGGAGAGGCGTATTTTCTATCTCAATCTGTCAATCAGAAAATCTTTTGATAGAATCTCTCCTAAGGGGTGAGCCATTCAATGAAGCGGTGGCAACATTCCTGTTGGACCTCCTAGATTCGTTCTTAAGGAAGGAGACCATCCATTTATCCAGGGGGAAGGCAAGCCAACCCACGAGGGTCCCTCAATAGCCAGATTTGAATCCATAGCTAGCTTACCTTTAGACTCTGCTGTTGAGACCACTCGGAAGGAAGGAAAATTCCTACCATCAAGGTTGCCTGTTGAATTCGAGGAAGGAATACCTAATGATCATGGAAACACCTCGAATCACTTCTGGCAGAAGAAGCCTACAACATCCCTTTCACCTCCCAAGCCTTTTGAAGAAGAAATTCTATAAGAGGCCGCTAACATGGAGTGGTTGAAGGAAGAAAGATGTTTTTTAGAGAAATCCAAATCTCTTCTCCTTCTTCTACCATTCCTTGTTATATAAAGGGAAACCCATAGAAGCCCTTCATGATCCCACTGTAGGAGCCAATATCATCCCCGACTATATAGCTTGGCAACTTTTGGAAGATATACCTCTTGAGCCAAAGAGCACACTCCTAAAGGATGCCCTGGGAGTAACCTTTCCATGTCGGGGGATCGCAAGGGCTATAGCAGTTGAGATGGACAAAGTCGAAGTTCACCTAGACCTCCACGTCTTTCCAATCACCGACTTTGAACTTCTCATAGGCTTCCCACTAGAAAGCCTTCACCATAAGGGTGCATCTCTAGGGAGCCTAAATGAAAAGCTTAGGAAAACTGCTTTCGCCACCAAAGCCTATTGCTTAGAAAATCCTGTGGTGATGCCTCATCTCAAGCGCTCCCCACTTGAGGAGGTGATGTATGTTTCCCAACACGCATCACCGAGGTTTGTTCTTTATGAGGACGCGAAGCTTTACACCCAAGAAGGAGACGTTTTAGAGGAAACTCATAATCCTTTTGAAACCAAAACGTCATCCTTCTTGCCTAATCCCTTTTCCTTTGGTCCTCAATACTCTATTCTCTATGATGATCAAGAATCAACCACGAGCCTCATCGATGAAATTCTTGAGAAGGAGAACCTTTGGACCATTGGATTGCTTGAGGAGTTGACTCTAGAAGAAAATGATTCAAGTAATGAGCATGGAAGTTTCTTCCTTGAACAACCACAAGATACATGCACATCCAACAAAACTCCATAGTTGATCGCTCCTTCTGCTAAAAGCACCTACGAGGACTACAACCACCTTAAGGCCCTCATTAGTAAAATGTTTAGGAGGATGATTGTAGATGCTTTTGTTTATCATAAATATTGCAAATCTGATAGTTGCATTTTTGCACTACATTGCAGCTAAGACTTTATTGATACCTCAACAATTGGCGGTGAGATGGCAACTACATCGCTAATGAGAGCTGCAGCATAAAGTCTCTGTAGTAAAGCTTTTGACTATAAACAAAGCACTGCCGGGAGATGACCCGGATTATCATTTTCCTTTTTTCTTTATTAAATAATTGCAAGCACATGATTTTAGGATATATTTGCCGTCGGGTATTTTTGGCCACTAACCCTTTCAGGTGGAGATTAAAAAGAACAGTGGTCATACTATGCCTAAGAACATGGGAGCTGCATCAACTTGACACCGCGATACTTTTGGCGATGGAACCTACTACGAGAAGGCAGCAACACTACACACTTGATTTATTGTGTCTAAGTGATACAAAAATCAAAGTGTGGGGGAGTTCTATAAGTATCACGTATTAAGTTCCATTCATACCAGCTTGCCTCTTGGTTTAGAGTTGTTAGTTCCTGCATTCATGCCTTGCTAAAAAAAGAAAAAAAAAGGGAATGGCGCTTTAGTTCATTTCCTTTTATTTCCTTTCAATTAAATTATGTAGTGCGCCTTAAAAAAAGATAAATAAAATAAATAACTTAATAATTTAGTTGTGACTCTACGGGGCCCATAAAGCCAGTAGAGTCTATTTTTCTTTTAACCCTTTTGTTTGTTTTTCTTGTGTCAAATAAAAGTGCAGGCAAGCGAACAAGTGTGGGGGAGATCCTCAGGATTCTCGACGTGCAACAAAGGACCTCATCGGCCAACATATAATGAACAACGCCGCACAGAGTACCATGCCATACAGTGACCAAGCTAGACGCCAGGATGATTCAGCCGAACCCTCTAGGTCAACTGAACCCACCTTGGTCCCGCTCGGCCTCATCTTCAACTAGTGCGATGGTTTGCATGTCTTATCCCTCTATCTCCCTGTTTTGTGCATTGATTTAGTTTTCCTGGAACAAATTGATAAAATCTAAATATGGAAATTAAAATCAACCTTGATGACCTCCCAATTATTCAATGCTTTCCATGGTTGGCCTGCATGCTCTTTATTCCTTGCTCTTATGCCAATACTAGTGGACTATATTCTTAGGGACCACATGCTACCTAAGTTGTTGACTAGTGAGATATAGTTTGATGAACTGATTCTTGCTCTCTATTGCATATAGTACTTGGGAACTCTTTTTGAAAATTAAAACTTATAAGCTTACTCCTCAATGATTAGGAATTTCCCACTAGAGCCATATGATAGATTTATTTGAAAAAACCTTATGCATATGCTGCTTGTGTCTTCATTGAACCTTGTCAAATTGTTGTGGCCCTAGTGAGATGTTGGTTATGTATTGTTGATCAAATTCATGTGCACATTCCCCTGATATGTTAATCTTCTACATTGGAAGTTAGCATAACCATCATTATCATCATCCATTCATCCACCAAGAGAATTACTCTATGATTATCTTGTTATGACTCTCTCTCAATTGTTCCCATAGAAGGCATGGCTATAAAAAAAATGCTCTCAATCCTTGAGCATGAAAAAAACGAGAGAAAAGAAATAGCCATGCCCAATATCATTTCAAGGAAAGAGAGAGTCTACACATAAAGGAGTATTCATCCACCTCAATCATCCGTCTCCTTCCATATGCTGCTCTTCCACTCTGGAAGATAGCAACACACATATCCATCAACCACCCACAAAGTAAAGTGCTCCACTACTTTGATAAACTCCTTGTCCAATTATCCTTGCAAAAAGAGACATGGGTTGTCAAGTATTCAAAAAAAAAAAAGAGAAAAAGAAGAAGAAGAAGATAGATCGCCCATGTTCTCAAATAGAAGAGAGGGAGGATATCAAAAGGAGTACCCATATTTCACCAATACATCCATTCCATCCATAAATGTGCACATACTTGATTGATGATTCATTACTTGTTTTCTCTTTGGATCTCGTTTTTGACTTGGTAATATATGAAGCATAGGTATGCCTTCTTTTTATTCCCTACCCTGAGCTCCACATAAGCCTATCTTTTGAAGGAGGAATAAAAAGAGGCAACAACAAAAGCCTTGGTGAGGATCCACACACATATATGAGTGATATGAGAGAATCATTTGAGGAGTACAACTTTGTTTTATTTTTGAAAAAAATTCTTCAAAAACCCAAGTTACTTAGCACAAGGAGCAGATATGACCATAATCTGTACTGTTCCACTCTTCAACCACCCAAGGTGATATGGTAGATACTTCAAAATCCATTGGTACAGGTATGGTTTGGAATAATTTGCATGCTAGTATCATACCGTTTGGAGATTATGATACACCTTAGTCCTTTTCCTTTACTCAAGGATGATCAAAGGCTAAGTGTGGGGGAGTTTGTTGAGGGTCACTAAATACCAAATCCGACCGTCAATTACCTGCATAAAACTATAAAAGTAAACAACCAACATAGTGGTAGGAGTTTATTACTAATGAATTCCACAAGTGTTGGTGAATATTTGCTTGTAGGTGATTTATCCACATAATTAAGGGAAAATCCATGTCATCAAGGGAGAAAGCACATTTCTGGCCAATCAGAGCACAACACATGGATCCACGGGCCATAAACAGAGCAAACCGACGTTCCACGGGACCTAACGGGGATAACCGACAATGGGATGCACTTATCAGAGACCTAGAGAAAGTGGGGTATGAAAAGAGCCGACTCATATTTGGCTGAACACCCCTGTTCAGTCGAACATGGGGTGGGCCCCCTCATCCCCCGCTTTCACGTGTCGCCCGTTACCGCCTTTCTAAGGTCGGTTGGCCCGGCTAGGGCAGCAGTTACCGCCTCAGAAACCGCCTTTGGGCCCTATATAAGGAGGGGAGTGCCTCCACTCTCCACACACTTCAAGATAGAGTTTAGTGCTTCATTTACATAAGGCTTAACATCGCCAAAGCGCTTAGAAAATAGGGAGAGAGTGAGAGGAAGTCTGGAGGAGGAGTGGGCCTCTCCACCTCTTCTCCACGCTTGTACCTCAACGGATGCTCACCATATTTAGTAAGTCTTCATGATTCCTTCTTGGTATTTAAGTTTCCTTTTTAGGTAAGTTTTATACTTAGTTGCTTTGCTCGCTCAGCGCTCTATTTAGTTAGAGACCTTAGTCTTGTATAATTGTAGCTAGAGATTAAGGGAGTAATTGAAAGCATAGATGTGGTGTCTAGGCTGTAGGTTACCTTTGTTTATCACGTAGTCCATGGATTGCTTGAGGTAGGCAGTAGGTGGTGACAGTCCTATCTGTTCGTTGAAATCCTCCACGTTCGTCTACGCAGTAGGCTCTTGGTCGGAATCGCACTATGGATGCAGGGGAAAATTGGATGCCCAATGCAAGCAACCTTGTAGTACTCTTACCTTGATTAGGACCTTATAACCATTAGGAATCCTCTCTACCAAAAGCCACAAATATCTTAGTGTCCTTGGTCGAACTAGAACAGAAGATTAGGCACACACGTTCCCTGTGGATTCGATACCTTGGAATACTCCTGGGTGAAAGCTACTTCGGTATCTGTATGCTTGCGGATTTATTATGTTGTCGTTAATATACCCAACAATGAGCTTGCAAAATGATAGAGAAAAAGCTGGGATTAAGCTATTTTAGGGTGCCATTTAAATCAATGTCATTTTTTTGTCATCTAAATTATAGAAAATAGAATCAGAAAGCATATTATTATTGTTTATGATTTTTTTGCAAGGGTTTATGGTGTATTTTAGATTGTATACATTAGGATGATCACACTTGAGAGATAATCGACATTTGTGTACAAAAAAACTATTTTCTCAATCAAAATACAAAAAAAGATAACTGAAATCATTGCTCCTTGGTAAAAGATAAAATTATTAGATATTATTAGAACTATCTAGTTCTTGACCTCTTGTATTCTGTCTTAATTGGCTAGACTCTTACTCTTGCATTCTGCCTTAATTGGCTAGACTCTTTGTATCTTGCCTTAATGGCTCATCCTTTGTATTCTGCCATATTGGCTATTTAAATGGAAGCTTACCCCCCCCCCCCTAGTTGGGTGTGGTAATTGCTCAATTCTCTACATGGTATCACGAGTCCAGGTTCTCTAGTCCTGCCATGTGCCCTCTCCTCTCCTCTATACAAGGCGTCACCTCCACCACACCTCAACAGTTTCTCTCTAGGATCTACTGCTTCCAGCGCCTCATCTATTGCTGATTCCAGCAACTCCTTTACTGCTGATTCCATGGCCGACGTGAGCCCCTATGCCACCATCGCCGTCAAGTCCCACGTCCCCATGACGTTGAACCTTCGCTCCTTCAACTATGTCAAGGGGAGCTCCTTCTTCCAGGCCATGTGCGGCAAGTTTGCCCTCCTGTAGCACATTGATGGGACTGCTCCTCCTGATCCCATTACTACTACTTAGCAGCAAGTAGACTGCTGCGTCCATACTTGGCTATATGGCTCCGTCTCTGAATCAGTTCTTGACTTGACCATGGAAAGCAAACAGACAACGCGCCAACTATGGGTCAACATTGAAAATCACTTCCAAGCAAACCAAGCTCCCTGCGCCATCTTCCTGAGTCATGAGTTCCACTCCATGACTTAGGGAGATCTGTCTATTGAAGAATACGACCAGGAGATGAAGAAAGTTGATGATGCCCTTCGTGCCGTCGGACAGCCTCCTCAACCTCCTCCGTGGTGTCAATCCCCCGCTACAGCACCACTGCAGACCTCATCGCTGCCACGCCAAACACCGACTTCGTAGCAGCACTTGATCAACATGCCCTGAAGGAGCTGCGTTTGGCAAATGAAGCCAAGGTCGCTGCAACCACTACCCTTGTTGCCTCCACGCCCTTGGCTGCGGCTCCAATTTCCGCTCTCCATCTGCGCCATCAAGTCCCCAACAGCAGCAATAGGGTAGGCGCAAAAAGGGCAACGACAAGCGGATGAGAGGCGGTGGTGGAGGCGGCCAACAGTAGGGCTGAAGCGGCGGTGGCAGCCAACATCAGCCACGTGCGCCCTCTCCAACCGGTCCGTGGATTTGCTTCAATCCATGGACCATGTAGCAGGGTGGCCAAGCCAACGGTCCCTCAGGTGGGCCGAATTGGCGTGGCGGTCCGGACCTCCTTGGTTCAGCGCCGCAGGCCCACACCACATTTGGTCCCCAGGCCTCGTAGTCTGTGTTTCCCGGGGGGGGGGGGGGTCACAGCCTGCCCAATCTTGGGATCAGACAGGCTTGATCTTTGCCCTGCAAGAGATGTCGATCCAGGGTTCCAACCCTTGGGTCCTAAACACCGGCGCGTCAACGCACATGCACTCATCCAAGGGTATACTGCTCTCTCGCTCCCCCGCTACTCATTCTTCTATTATAGTAGGCATCCCTTTCATGTCTCGTGGTTCCTCTATTCTTGCCACTGATAGGCCCAATTTTGTTTTGAACAACAAGAATCTTGCCACTGATAGGCCCAATTTTGTTTTGAACAACATTCTTGTTGTCCTATCCATTGTTCGTAATCTTCTTTCTGTTCGTCAATTCACTAGAGATAATAGTTGTTCTATTGAATTTCACGCCTCTAGTTTCTCTATCAAGGACCTCAGGAAGCGACACGTGATTCTTCACTGCAATAGTGATGGCGACCTCTACACCATACCGCCCGTCGCCCACGCCCATGCCCTAGTTGCAGCTTCATCATCCCTGTGGCATCGTCGCCTCAGTCATCCTGATCCCGCTGCCATTGGCAAGCATGCACGTCTACACTTTACTACTTCTACTTCACTGACTATTTCTCCCTTTGAGATTGTCCATTGTGATGTCTGGACCTCTCCTGTGACTAGTATTTCTGGTTCTTCTTATTACTTGGTTCTGCTAGATGATTTTACTCATTTTTGTTGGACCTTTCCTCTTAAGCATAAATCTGAGGTGCATCAGCTTATGATTGATTTTATTCATTATGTTCGCACCTAGTTCAGTCTTCCTGTCAAAAGCTTATAAACTGATAACGGAACTGAATTTGTCAATAATGCCATGCACTCCTCGCTTAGGGCTAATGACATTGTCCTCCGCCCATCCTGTCCATATACTTCTCGACAAAATGGCAAGGCTGAACACGTGCTTTGTACTCTAAACAACTCTGTGCGCACCCTTTTCATCCTTGCAGCCATGCCACCATCATACTGGGCTGAGGCCCTAGTTGCAGCCACCTACCTTCTAAACCGTCGCCCCTCCTCCTCCAGAGGCAACAAGATCCCCTACACTTGTCTCCACAAGATGCCTCCTAGTTATGAGCACTTGCGTGTCTTTGGGTGCTTATGCTACCCGAACCTATAGGCCACCACCCAGCATAAGCTCGCCCCTTGCTCTGCTGCCTGTGTGTTCTTAGGATATCCCACGTCTCATAAGGGATATTGCTGTTTGGATCTCTCTACACAGAAAATTATCATATCACGTCATGTTGTTTTCGATGAATCCACTTTTCCTTTCGCTAGAGAGCATTCTGTTCCTATCACCTCCTTTGATATTTTGGTTGATGTCGACATGGATATTGTGCCTTGCCTTACTAATCCTACAACTCATGGCACTCCTACACCTATGGGTGCTCCGTCCGCCATGGATGTTGAGCAACTGCAGCCTCCTTCTGGTGGGTGTGGTCTTGTGCCCCCACCAAAACATCTCAACGGGTCTACACCTGGTGGGCGAGGTTGTGTACCCCGAATAGGGCCTTCACCTCCTCCCAGTATGAGCGGGCATGGCTCTATGCCCCCGACAGGATCCGTTGATGAGCTGGTTGCGCCTACAGCGTCAACACCCGTGGTAGCTGCACCTCAGGCAGCAGCTCCTGCTCTGGTTGCAGCTGCACTACCAGGCCGCTTTGGTCAGATTTATAGCCGCCACCTTGTGTTCGCTCGACAGTATAATCAGTCTACTCGCGTACCTCAGCCACCTTTGCTCCCTCAGCCTTTAAACAACCCTTCTCCACCTCTTGTTCCTCAACGTATCACTCGTCTTTAGTTTGGAACCATTCCGCCTATCAGCTATAAGAATATGTCTGCTAATCATGTTGTGGCTTCTCCTGTTCTGACCAATTATTGCAGTGCCCTTGCTGATCCTAATTGGCGAGCGGCCATGGTAGATGAGTTTCAGGCTCTGATTGACAATGGTACCTGGCGCCTTATTCCTAGACCTCGTGGTGCTAATGTGGTAACAAGGAAGTGGATTTATAAGCACAAGTTTTTCTCTTGTACATCGTAAGGCTCGATGGGTTGTTCGTGGATTTTCTTAGCAACATGGCATTGATTATAATGAGACTTTCAGTCCAGTTGTCTCGCCAGTGGCCAATCCGTTAGCTTGATGTGAAGAACGCCTTCCTCCATGGAAATCTTGATAAGACAGTGTACTGCCAACAGCCTCCCGGGTTCATTCATCCTTCTCATCTAGATTATGTTTGTCTTCTGCAAAAGTCACTTTATGGGTTGAAGCAGGCTCCTCATGCATGGTACCAGCGGTTTGCCAGTTATATCCAACAATTGGGCTTTGTTCCTTCGGTTTCTGACACCTCCTTGTTTGTGTATAAGGATGGCTCTAGCACTGCTTATTTTCTTATGTATGTCGGTGACATTGTTCTTACTGCCTCATCGATAGAGCTACTTCACTCTCTTATTGGGCACCTTCATACATAATTTGCTATGACCAATCTGGGGGATCTTCATCATTTCCTTGGGATTTCTGTCACACGCACCGCTGATGGATTGTTTTTTGTCTCAGCGGCAGTATGCTTTGGACCTGCTTTAGCACGCCAGCATGAGCGGGTGCCACTCCACCTCAACGCCTGTTGATAGCAAGTCTAAGTTGTCTGCAAATGATCCCCCGGTTGCTGATCCTTCAGACTATAGGAGTATTGCAGGTGCCTTGCAGTATCTCACCCTGACTCGTCCTGATCTTACTTATGCTGTTCAGCAAGTCTACTTATTCATGCACGATCCACGAGAACCACATCTTGCACTCATCAAGTGCATTCTTCGCTATGTGAAGGGTACAGTCTCATCAGGTCTCCACATTGGTGTTGGTTCTGTGGACACCCTCACAGCATACTCTGATGCAGATTGGGCTGGTTGTCCTGACTCTTGGCGTTCTACCTCTAGCTACTATGTGTATTTCGGAGACACTCTGGTGTCTTGGTCCTCTAAGCGACAGATGACAGTCTCCGGCACTGAGTATAGGGCAGTTGCACATGTTGTGGCCGAGTGTTGTTTGTTGCACTAGTTGCTTTAGGAACTTCATATTCCTATCACAATGGCTATCGTTGTCTACTGTGACAATGTTAGTGCAGTTTACAATAATATGACAACCTCAACTCAGGTGTTTTAAACATGACTCGTAGGTCATGAAAGAACACAAACATGCATCACATACACATTTTGGGTCATATCATTCACAACATTCTCTGCAAAAACAAGTTAGGCGAGAACGGATTCTATCGTGTGAATCAAAAGGGGTATAACCAACTAGGAGTGTGTCCGTACGACGGTCCCGCAATTAAGGCCAACACCATGCCCCAAAGCCCAAAACCTCACAGGATTTCACAGATCGTATCTATGGAATCGCAATGAAAAATCTCATCGGACAAATCATATTTGGCCAATTCCGAGTTATTCATAATGCCTCAATTTTCATTAGGGTTTCATGATAGATCGCGACACATAGTCCTGATCTCGTCGGTCTCCTCTCCTGCTTTACGCAGTTAGTCCCGATGGTGATACCGGCCGGTAGGGACAGATCGCTTACACCAAGAGGCGACACGATTACATCAGCGACTTATGCGTGTTATCCATCAAACACCTTGTGAACCTCCCACTAAGACCGATTGATCTGATCAACCCGTATTACAGAAACATGTAATAGATGTAATCTACTACATTGGCATATCAACTATATGCACAAGATCCAGATCACAAACTAAACAAGGTCGGCTCTGATACCTCTGTTGGGGAACGGAGAGGCTATGATAGCTAGAAACAATTTCTACTGTTCAACCAGGAAGTCTTGCAAGAGGAGATCATAGATCATTACCACTAGACGCGCAGGCGGAGCAGAAGCAAGGTTGGAGAAGCAACGTCCAACATAGTCGCGCGTCGATGTAGAGGATGTAGTCGTTCACGGCAACCGTCTCCTCCTGGTCTAGTCGAAGCACCATAGTTGTAGCACCTCCTTGCGGTATCCACACGTACAGGGCAGAAGGTCGTGCGCGGTGTGCTAGCACCGGCGGCACGACTTAGGGTGATGTGGGAGAGAGAGAGGGAGGTGACGACGGCTAAGGTTTCTAGACTGGATGATCACCTGCGCCTTAAGCCCTTCCTCCACTTAAATACCCTTCTAATGGGCCTCGACTAGTTAGCCCATTAGTAGACTAATCCCTCACGGATCAATATCTGTATGACCTCTCATACGGATCAAATCCGTATTATCTCTTGAGCATATCTCCAACAGGCTCACCATGCTGGTCTACAGGATGAAGGAATCAATTGATTGCTTGCTTGGATTGGATCTGTGTGCCATTGTTCTTCGCCCTCTCAGATAACTTTGCAGATACATACAATTTTAACATTTTTTTTCACTTTCCTAAAAACATTAGGCCATTGTAGAACCGTCAGGCAGAAGGAGTCCAGAAGCCACTAATCCTTATTGAACAGTGCATTGAGCAAAACATTCCCATTTACACATATAAATCAGATTTCATTTCAGCAAGTGTTTGGTCTCATCAATAGATACAGCTGGCGGGCGTATACAGTATAATCAAACATTGTTCTAAGTGCTAGTACTATTACTGTGTTAGGTAAAGGGAGTATGCAAAGAATACACATTATAGTCTTCCATCATATGATTGGGATGGCTTCTCTTTGGATACCGTAACAGTTTCTTGTGGCGTAATCTCCTCCATGCCTGAATGGTATAAACTTGAGACAGAGTTGTAGATTCTAGTGTCTAGCAGGTACTGATGCCAGTGGCACTGAAGAATACTCGTTCTGGTACTTCGCCAAGTTGAACTGTACTCTTCGTTCAGGAAAAGCCGGTGGCCGCTCATATATAACAGAAGCAGCATGGATAAGGATGCGAGCAGTCAAGCCCCAAATAATGTACTTCTGGTTCCCTTTCTCATAAGTGAAGTAATGAACTGTGAATGTCTGCCCCATTTTTTCTCGATCCTCCGATGTCCTGTTCTCATCCTGTAGCATTGAAGACAAATGGGTTAAGGAATAAATAGGTCCAAGACTATTGGAAAAAAAAAAAAGCAAAGCAGTCCATTGTACTTGCAATAATTAATTCTATACAGCAACTTATCATAGTTTGCCATTCTAGAAAATAATTTGATACACATAGTATCCAGAATACACTATATTATAGCAGTATGTTATGATAACACGTGCAGTTAACATGTTTCTTCAGGTGAACTGGTTGTTTTTGTGATTATAGCAGAAGGCAATTATGATTTTACATCTTACAAAAAAGTACATGATGAATCTTACCATGGTACCAGTACAAAGGTACTAACCTTGAGGAACATCTCCAGGGGTACATCAAAAATTTCATCCACCTCGGAAGCATTAAGAAGAGGATTAAACGCCTGTATGTCTGACAATATGCCAACTACAGGAACAACTACCAGAAGATGCTGCCAAGGACAGCGAGAATATTTACAGTGAGGAATCCCTGAGTTTAGATAGTAACATTATTTCTTTAAAAAGTTTTTTACTTAGAATGCAAAATAAAATTAATCAAGTATCAGGGCAAAATAATTTGTTTGCAAGTGTTGGAGTGAAACAAAGGCAAGATAGGACATTTTACTATAAATGATGTATACAATAATTACTAGGCTCATAAGACATTGGCTTTCTTTCCAGCATAAGGTTATATGCAGCAATTCAGTCAGATTGTGCTCTTATAAATTAAATCATATCATAAAAGCTATGAACAAAATTCTGAGAGATTTTTTATGGAGGGGGAGAAACGAGGCCAAGGGTGGACACTGCCTGCTGGCGTGGTCAAAGGTAGCACGACCCTTGGAGCTTGGAGGCCTGGGTATTCATGATCTCAAGTTCCTGGGATGGGCGCTGAGAATGAGATTGCTATGGTTGTGCAAAATGCACCCCGGTGGCCATCTTTCCCTATTCAAGTTCATGACTCCGTTAAGTCCCTCTTTTCAATTGCCATGGAAACCATAGTCAGAAACGGTAATAGCACACTCTTTTAGATGGATAACTGGTTACACAGTTCTTCAATTGCTGTCATCGCCCCTCACCTATTTGTGCAAGTCTCGAAGCGGAGAAATAATAAGCGCACTGTCAGGGAGGCTTTGATTGATGATCAGTGGGTTCATGACATTCAGGGAGCTCTCAGTGTTACTGCATTGGCTGAACTCTTCGGTTTGGCCGACCTGCTGGACAAGGTTCAGCTTGTCCCAGGAGTTCAGGATGTGCATAGGTGTTAGTTCACAGAATATGGGCAGTATTCTGCCAAGTCGGCATACAAGGCCTTCTGGGTGGGCGCCATTCCGTTCCAACCATGGCAACTCATTTGGAAAACTTGGGCTCCCAAGAAGTGCCAATTTTTCCTATGGCTAGCACTCCACAATCACTGCTGGACTGCGGATCGCCTAGCAGAAAGAAACATGCCCACCCTGAGAAATGTGTGCTATTCGATCAGGAGGAAAATATTCAGCACATCCTAATTGGTTGTGTTTTTGCTAGACAGATTTGGTTCCAATTGTTGAACAGGGTGGGTCTCTCACTGCTGGCACCACAGGCTGAGGACACCTCCTTTGACGAATGGTGGATCAAGACGGACAGACTGGCTCCATCGGTTTTCAGGAAGGGACTGAATTCGCTTATAAGCCTGGGGGGCATGGATGATTTGGAAACAACATAATGACGGAATCTTTAATGGAACCTCGCCCAATGTGTCGAGAACCTTGGCTCTCATTGAGGAGGAGGAGCAGTTATGGGGTCTAGCTGGTGCTCAGGAGCTTACACGCCTCCCTGTAGCAGCAGCGACGGTAGGAGCCTAGATGTGTTTGGGTTCAGTGGTCGTTCACAATCAGTTCAGTGGCGCGAATGTAATGCACAAAGAGTGGGTGTGTGTGTTGTATTTTACAACTCTCTTCTTCTTAATGAAATGATGTGCATCTCTCCCGCGTTTTCGAGGAAAAAAATCATATGGTCCGCATCTCTGGCATGATCTTTTCAATAAATTTCACAACAAATCACATTCTCATACGATAAGTTCACTATTAACCTTAAAAGTCATCACAAGTATGTTTAGACATCAGTAGTATGTTTTATACGCCAAATTCATCTCATGACATCTGAAATAAAGAATCGACAGATTGAGGATAAAGTGAACCACAATCCTGTAACCAAGATGCATCATTTCAATGTCACAATGGAAGCACAATTCTGATCCAGACCATATTGCAAAATCCTGGTTCTATACTTAGGATCAGCATAGCACTAAATATGCATGTCAGCAAATAGAATTTATGATAGAAATACAAGGTGCTGACAGTATGATGACAACAGATTTCATGGGACGCTGAATGATTGCTATCGCGATGTAAGAATTTCAGTTAGTAATCTCATCTGTCAAGATACATTTCTCGAGTGGACAGGGTGCATGATCCTCAAGAGAGACACATACGGGAGTCTAGTCATCTGGTTTAGCTGTTCAGATGTGATGTGATTGGTTTCGAAGTCAGAGCAATAAAACGATATAAGTTGCATACTCTTCCACCAATGCATGAAGACACAGTGTACTCAATGTGACAAAATTTCTGTAGGATTCAAGTAAAAACAAGTGGCAACACACCTTGGACAAGAAGTGCTCAAGAGAAGTAGCAACAGTGACCAGAGCTGGATCAAGCCCAATCTCTTCCTTTGACTCCCTTAAAGCTGTTGCTGCATCATCAGCATCACCCTCCTCAGTCTTCCCTCCTGGCAATGCAACTTCTCCTGAAAATCCCAGATGGAGAATATAGATTCATAAACAAATGCAAGGTGACTAAACTGTTCTAAAGAAAATACGCAGAAGCATCAACGGAGAAAGGAGCAAGCCACATGCCTACCGGAGTGGGTAGAGAGGGTGTATGCGCGCTTGGTGAGTATGACGCGGAGCTCGCCGCCGGCGCCCCGGAAGAGGCAGATCAGCACCGCGGCTCTCCGCGGCCGGAACAGCTCACCGTCGCTAGCATTGGTGCGCGCGGGGGTGACTGCAGGAGAGGGGTCATATGATGAAGGCGCCGCCCGGTGGAGCCTCAACCGACGGAGGAGCGCCTCCATGTCGGCTCCGGGATCCTTCTCCAGGTCCATGGAGCGCGGAGATCGGAGGGGTTGCCGGGTTGGTGGAAATGGTGGACGGGGTTTGTTTGGTTTTGGTCGATCGATGACATTTTGGGGCGTTTGGTAGGCCGCATCCGCTCCTGGCCAGGCCCAGCGCGTGCAGCGGTCATGTTTGGTAGACTGGAGAGGGGTTGGGCCGTGCCGCGCGTGCATCCGTATCCAAATATATTGCATCCGTGGGAATGGCAAAATCGAGCTTCGCTCGGAAGCCAGGCTCGCGTGGGCCAAATCGCTTGCACGCGCGCGGGAGAGGGCGGGAAAGAAACGGCCTGGTTCCCGCCTAGGGTTACCGCCTCACATAAAAGACCCGCACTCCTCTCATCCCCGTCCGCTCGTCTCCGCCGCCGCATTGTCTCGCTCGCTCTTTGCTCTAGTCCTTCGACTGCATCCATCGATGACGCCGATGACCGGGGCCAGGGGAGCAAAAGGAGTACCGGGTCCAGTGGAGAGGTAGGAGGACCGCGGTCGCGCTGTTGTCTCCTTCCCCTTCGATTCGACCGACGACCACCTCCGGTCCTTCTCGCGTCGGCGTTGAGGTATGGGATCCATTTCCTCTCTGGTGTTCCCTCCCTATTCCGCTATTATGTATGGAGAAATAGCTTTGTGTTGGTTGGATGGGCTTGGGTTTGAGTTTTCATGCGTAGATCTATTGTTCTTATCGATGATGTTGAATGGAGTGGCACTGGGAGGCATCTGCTATCAGATGTAGCCGTGTCCATGACCCTCAAAGCATTGAATATGATATAACATTAAAGCATTGGATGCTAGTCAGGACATGGCACTGATATACTTTTTTTGTATGTGTTATTTATGAATGTAGATGGATCCTCATGAGCAGAATGCTTCCCTTCGTGCACAGGTTGTTGCTATGGTGGTAGTCCTAGTGTGTATTGTCATTTCTAAGTTAAGGGAGCTTAGATCCATGGCTGTAGAGCCATTGGCGTTATTGCCTCGTGTTGTAGCCGATGAGCAGAGACAACACAATCTAAACTTAATCTATAATTCCACTGACCAGGAGTGCATTGACATGTTGCGCATGCGTAAAGCACTTTTTTTTCATTGTGACAGTTGTTTAGGGAAAGAGGCTTGCTTAGGGACATGATTAATAGCAGTGTTGAGGAGCAAGTAAGCATGTTCTTGCATGTAGTAGGTCATAACCAAAGATTTAGAGTAATACATCTAAACTTTAGAAGGTCAAAAGAAACAGTTAGTAGGCATTTCAAGGAAGTACTTTATGCTGTTAGGGAGCTAAGGGATGAGATGATTAGACCACCTTCTATTGAGCCACACCCCAAGATTATAGGAAGCCACAGATGGAACCCATACTTCAAGGTAACATGAACTGAGATTGATGTTCATCTCATAACAAGTTTCATGCATGCATCTAATGTGACTATTCAATATGCAAACTTACGATTGTGTTGGGGCAATGATGGTACTCATGTCCTTGCCAGGGTCCTACCAAAATGCAAGCAGCATTTAGGGGTAGGAAACATCAACCTACCCAAAATGTAATGGCCGTAGTGGATTTTGATATGAAATTCACTTATGTTCTTGCTGGATGGGAAGGCTCTGCGCATGATGCACATATTTTGGTAGATGCATTAGAGAGGGATGATGGACTTAGGGTACTAGCAGGTAATTGTAGTACTTGCATATAGTTAGTCATCATAATCAGACCCATGTCTTAGACAGTTTTGTTGACCTTGTAGGAAAATACTACCTAGTCGACGCTGGCTTTGCTTGTCGGACGGGATTCTTGCCTCTATTCCGTGTTGTACGCTACCACTTGTCAGAGTTCAACCCTAGGAATGCACCTAGCAATGCAAGGGAGTTATTTAATTTGAGGCATTCATCACTTCGAGTAACTGTAGAGAGGGCATTTGCTGCATTGAAAGGACGGTTTAGAATCTTGGACAACAAGCCATATTGTCGGTGTTTAGATCATCGACGAGTAGAATTTGTTCACGGGGGTGCACGCTTCGGGTTCGGCGATGGCTAAGCAAGAGGACACGGGGGATTATACTGGTTCAGGAAAGTCCCCTACGTCCAGTATTCAGGCATGCTTGTGTTACTTGCTCCGGTGAGGGTGTACAATGGTGGTGAGAGAGGAGGGTTCTCCAAGTCTCGGGTGTGAGTTGTGCGTGTGTGTGTGTGTGGGTTGTCTATTCTCCTTGTGTTGTTCTTATTGTTCCTTTTTTTGTCTAGAGAAGAGTGGACCTCTCCTTTTATACTCCAAGGGGATAGGCCCATTTACAGAGAGAGAGAGAAAGAGAGTCTATACGTGTTGAATTGGTAGAGGCGTGCCAAAGAAGGTGAACCCCTTGGTCGATGGCGTGGTCCTCAATCTTTGCGGGCCCCACCGTCCAGGTCTAGTGATAGAAGGGCAGTGCTACGTCCGAGCGTTCCCCCGTTCTCCTTCGTCGAGTCGAGCTCCTCCGTGTTGCTATAACCGGCATGTCCCATCGTCCACGGGGAGGTGCAGCATGGGCTTCGTCACGTCATTTAGGCAAGGTTCAATCTAGCTGTCCCTCAAGCCGTCCTGCACCATCATCATTCGGCGTGTCATCGCACGACGGCAGCGCAGCATGCCTTGCCATGCCTGCCACCGTCAGCGGACACTGGTGCTGACGAGGGGGGCAGCTGCCTAGAGGGATTTGACTCCTTGACACTGTGTCCACGTAGTAGATGTGGCATTTAAGGCCGGGTGGTTGGCGGTTGTTGATCGTTGGCTCGCTCGACCCCCTCCGTCGGGGGTCGATGTGTCAGGTTGCGTCTGTCCGGACCGGCGCAGAGTTGGAATCCGTATCGTCCAGATAGGGCGATCGAGTTTCTCCACCCCGCCAATCCTGGCCTGGCCGGGGTTCCCTCGCCCCGTCCTGTCCGGGCTCGGGTCCCGTTGATGGGAGTTGACGGAGGCGGCGTTTGACTATCGATCGTGGGGGAGGCCCACACCATCGCCGTGTCAGTGGTGGCAGCGGGGCATCCACCCTTGCTCTAGGGTGGATAGGCTTGGGTTAATGGCTGAGTCATCTGCTTGGGAGTTTGAGCCCCCCGCGCGCGCTCCAGTTGGCAGAACGATTCACTTTCTGTCCCTTTCGGGGGGTCGTGCGGGGCGCGGCGAATCCTCGACCCCTGTCGAAGGGTCGAGCGGGACACGGCCGGCCCTCGACCACTTCGGGGGTCAAGCAAGTCGGGGTAGCGGCACGACTTTCGCGGCTAAGGCCTGACCACCGCGGGGATGCTTCCCATGGGGGCCCATGCGGGCGGCGCCTTGGTGGCAATCCTGCGGGCCTCTTCGAGTCTGTTCGAGTCTGGCACGTGTGAGCCCTTAGGAGATGCCACGTGGCACCCCGTTATTTATCCTCGGCACATATCATCCTTATAGAACTCAAGTCAAGCTTGTTTTAGCATGTTGCATTCTGCACAACTGGATCTTATCATTTGGTGCTGATGAGGTTATCCATGCTGAGGTTAATTTCAATGGGGGTCCTGTTGACAACACCCCCCTCCCCCCCCCCCCCCCACCCACAACCATCAAGCACTGCAGAAAACAATGCATGGGCTGCTGCTAGGGAGGCATTAGCAGAGGCAATGTAGGAACAAAGGGGAAATGCTCATAGTTGATTTGTAAGTAGGGTTTAACCATGTCCTGTCTGGAACCATGTGTGGTGTCAAGTGTTTTTCTTTGGTGCTTGCTCTAAGACAATGGACTGTGTACTATCTTAATGTGTTTGTATCTTGTTGGCTATCTTGTTGCTTCTATTTTTCTACACTTCATGTTGGCTATCCTTTTGCAAAAAAAAAGTACAAACATGGCTCAGGGTAACATGGTTGAGGGAGAGGGGTTTGTTGTTGGTGCTGCTGCTGTTGGTGCTCCTGTTGCTAATGGAGGTCCAAGACCTCCCATGAGATGGTCAGCAGCTAACTCTGGGTTTGTGCTAAGGGCCATATGTGAACTGGCTGGCAAAAGAGCAAGGACTGACAAAGGTTTCAAGGAGGTGCATGTTAATCAAGTTGCAAAGGCACTGAGGGAGTTTTCTGGAGATGAGGTGACTGCAACTCAAGTGTACAATCATTTGAGAAAGTGGAGACAGAGATGGGGTAAGGTGTCAAAGTTGAAGGACCTTAGTGGAGCACAGTGGGATGATGACACCAAAAGCATAGTGCTGGAGCATGAGCACTACTTAGGCCACATAAAGGTACTGTAATGCTAATATCATACATGTCCTTATGAATGATATTTGATGACTCTGCACTAGGTGACTAATACTATTATGTGTTTGCTTTCAGGATCACCCAAAGGATGCTGAATACCTCAACAGGCCAATAGAGTTCTACACCGAGATGGAAACTACCTTTGGGAGTACCATGGCTACAAGGAGATTTGCCATGGGTTCTAGAGAAGCACTTGGAAAGTTCTCTGGATTCAATGACAGTGAGGGGACTAAGCCAGAAATGGGAGACATTAGGGGCCACAACAAGGCAGAGGCAGCTGATACTTCCAAGACAACTACTAAGGCAAACACAGGTGGTCTGAAGAGGAAGAGATCTTGCTTCTCTGAGCACGAGTCCCTTCTCGTTAGCAACATGACTGATGCAGTCAACAGTGTTGCTGCTGCTTTAAGGAAAATTGCTCCTTCCTATGTTGATCTGGACCTGTATGATGTTGTTATGGGGGGCACTAGAATTCAGTGAGGAGGCTCTGATGGTTGTGTATAGTCACCTGCTGGACAACAAGGCACGAGGAAGAGGATACATCAACATGACTAGTGCTCATCGTGTCCTTTGGCTTAGGACATGACCTAGCAAGCACTACTTCCTGTGAGTCTGATCTGGACTTGGTTGTTTCTGACCTTTGACTGGGATTGAGTAGAGATGATATATGTTCCTCCTCTCCCTTTACCAACACCCTAGGTAGGCCTAACTTTTGTGCAGCAAGGTGGCATGTGCTAGTAGTCTCACTAGATGGTAGATTGGGTGGTTTGGTGGTACTTTACATTACTTGAATTCTGAACTTATTGGTATTGTAATATTATGGATTCATTATGCTTTCTTAGTGCTTCTCTGATTTTGTTTTCTTTTCCCTACCTCATCTTTTTGCCTATGATGACAATTGACATGCTTGAGACTATGATCTGGTGGCCTCCTTCATCTGCTGTTTTGTGTTGTTATTGTCTAAGTTTTTGTTGTTGTGATTCTTCTGTCTTCAACTATGGCCACCAGTGATGTCATGTGGTCTGAGGCTTTGTTTACATGTTGAAATGAGGACATCCATCACCATGATGCATGCAAGCTACATAGCTCAATAGGGAATAGTTTCACAAGTAAAGGAAAACTTGACACCATTCCCCATTGTGTATGTAGCTTGCTTCTAAACATTGGTGGATATTTCTGATCAACATCATCAACATTTGAATCATTGTTGTTCTAAGTTCATGCCAATGACGAATGGCCATATGAACTTTGGGTTTAGGGTTTAGGGATCACATAGCTTGCGCATCAACCTGTCTCACTTGATCCTCAAACCCTAAACCCAAGTAGTTAATGGTATTTTCTGAGGCTTACTCATTTGAAACACACTTATGTTTGCTATCAAATTGCAGAATGGCATGTACGTTGTTTTCACGGGCAGGCGACCTGGACTGTATGCAACTTGGGAGAGTTGCTACAAGGAAGTTCATGGATATCCAGGGGCTTGCTTCAGAAAATTTGCATCATATGGAGATGCTTCTGAAGCATTCAACAATAACCAGCCTGCCCATGAACCGCCAAAAAAAAAAGGAATGCAAATATAGTTTTAAATATATGATTATCTTTCTCTTAAGTCTGATTGTAACATTCCTATTGTACAAACTATTACATTGCACCTGTGTATGATATAATTTTGGCAGCTACTGCTATTCTAGTTATTTTGTGGAGAGGTAACTTCACCAGCATTCTGTACAAGGTAACCACATCCGAAGTGATGCAGCCTACCAAACACCTTCCCTCATTGGCAGTTACAGTAGTCCAACCAACCATCCAGCCTACCAAACTCATTCTGACTTGAGTAGGCCTGAGCAGATGCTACCTACCAAACAGAGCCGTCGTGCACCGCTCCGACCAGGCCTAGGTTGACTTAGCCCGCTAGGTACCTGCATCCGGGAGACTCCAGGCTACCAAATGCGCCCTTTATTTCCGGTGCACGTGTGTATTATTTTATTCAGGATACTGTAATACGGACTATGCAGTATTATTTTATGGTTAATTGTAAAAACCACCCATAATTCAGTTAGAGTTTAAGATTCCCACTCGTAAGTTATTTTGTTGCAAAAAATATCCCAATTTGCTATGTTTAATTTATTCAACATGTTTTATTTATTTGAATTAGCTAATGATGTTTTTATTAAAAATACAAAATTTTGAAAATATAAATTTTATATATTTTTATCAAGAATATATAGCAAAAATATCAATTAAAGTTTGAGCGTGTTCAACAATAAAATTTAAAATTTGGATACACTTTTTATAAAAATAAGAGGAACTAAACACACTAAAAATCTCTAACAACGTTAAACTTATTTAACATAGCTTCATTTTAAATTTATATCGATAAAATGATATGAAATCAATTAAACATTTGTCAACTGGATTGATTTTTGTAGCAAAATATATTGGGTGTGTGGGAATTTGCCATAAAAAAGTTTATGGGTGGTAATCTCAAACTTCAAGTGGCTTATGGAATGGTTTATACAATTATCGTATCATTTTATTCAGGATATTGTATTACTCTATAGGAAATGTAAGTATTTGATAATTTTCTTTCAAATACTAGCACTATATAAGTATTTGACAATTTTCTTTCAAATGGAGTATTATTTTATTCAGGATTCACAAAAATAATATCATCATCAAAATCAATGAAATTATGAAAAATAACACCCTGCCTTACGTTCAATGAAAACTCATATTTATACACCAAAATATATTTTCATACTTTGAATAACAAATATCCGTATGCTAAACACACGAAAGTATAATTTTCATACTTTAAATATGTGAAACATCATTTTCGTACTTTGAATTTACAAAAAATATAAAATATTTTTTTCAATGAATGAATTAAAATATAAAAAAGGACTTTGACTATTTTAACTGCTTGGTTGTGTGAGAATTTATTTTTAATGTATCCAATGGTGTACACTAAACAAACAAAAAATATCAAAAATACATATTCACTAACTTTCTTACTATGGACATATAAAATAGAAAAATCTGACGTGTAAATTTTTTTTTAAATTGCTTTCATGATGTCATTTTTTATTTCATCAAGTTATAAGTACAAGTTTTAATGTCACATGTATTAGACATGTAAGTCTTAGGGTTTTTCAAGAATGATTGAAAAAGGTTACTAAAATTCTTGAGAAAAATGTCAACTTTTTTTGTTTATACTATTACGCAAGAATTTCAACAACCTTTATGCATATTTAAAGTGTGAAAAAACATATTTTTCATGCTTTTGGCGTATAAAATTTGAATGTTCGCACATTGAACTTGTAGTACTATTTATGTAATTTATGGATTTAGATAATGTTTTTGTAAATCCTAAATAATATAGTACTCGTGAGCGGCAGGCAGAAGTCGTCCACCGTGGACTCCGTTTTTATCCACCACTCGATGGGCATCCATGTAGAAAACGAATCGCCAATAACTAGTATAAGCGTAATATGATCGAGACTACAGGATATCTGGAATTCTATAATGCGAGTGAGACTTTCGGATAGAGGGAGTATTATTTTGAAAAATAAATCATTCATTTAGCAACTACATTTTACCACATTTGAATTTTGCGAAGGGTTGTAAGAACATTTCCCCTCATGAATTACAAATTATTTCATCATTCATATTTAATCTTTTCTTCTGCTAATTAAAAAAAGTTTGGAGGAATTACAAAAATGCTTTGTATGGTTTTTCTATGGAAAGTGGCTCTCTGGCGCACTGATCTAGAGTTAAAAGGACCAAAAGCTAAGCTAAGGGCTGTTTGTTTCCTGAGCAGATTAATTAATCTGGATTATAGTGCTAGATTATTTAACTTGAATTACTTAAGTTGAGTTAATTAATCTGAAGGAGATGTTTGTTTTCCTAGATTATTTAAGCTAGATCAAGTTATTGTTTTTATATAAGAAGACCAACTTAGCATAGATAGTAGGTCTTTGTCCAAAATAATCTAAAATAAACACATCTATAATAGATTATTGGATTATAATAATCTACCATCTAGATTAATTAATCTGGCATAATAATCTATCCTGTTTGTTTACCTACTAGATTAATTAATCTGAATGGATTATAAGCTGAAACATACAGGGCCTAAATACAACCACAGAAGAACAACTATTGATTTTAGAATGTCACTCCCTTTTGAGTATCAACAACCTCGTATTTGAGTCAACCATTTACCTAGATCCTTGACCGAAGAATCAATCTAAGTAGGGCTGGATTAAAAAAAAAACTCTAACTTGCAAGTTGGCTCAACTTGTGTTTAGCTCGGCTTAACTCGTTTTGGCTTGTTTTAAATTTTAACAAACCAAGCCACATATTTAACTCGTTTTATTTACGAGCTGGTTTGCGAGCCAAACGAGATTCATATAAAAGCTTTGTTTCATTAATTATCTTAGATTTAATAATGATTATATTATCAAAATTTCTAAGTTCACATGAGTGATAATATTTATCGCTACTTACAATTAAGAATACTCAGATATAACACATTGATTTAGACATAACATCGCTATGTTAATGTTGATTCTAGCTTGTGAGTCATAATGAGTACACCCTAGGGTGAAGCGTTGCTTGGCACATAAGAAGCCAAATATTAATACTTCCTCCAAACTTTTTTTGTTGACGTCGCACTAGCCAACATCAACAAAAGAAAACCGAAGGGAGTAGTTGAGAACTGTGGGAAAAAAAATTCTGTGCTACCCCAAGCAATCTCAAACAAGTACCAACACAGTTGGAAAAAAAAAAGTGCCAACAACACTACAGTAATGAAAACGCCCCTGACCCGAATGTTAAAGAAGGCTGTTAGATCAAAGTTTGACACAATATTGTGAAGATTATAGTATTACCTTTTAAATCTCTTACCAGTGTGTTTTTCTACTAATTAACTTACTAATATCAGATATTCATCGTAACATAAAGACTGGCTATGCCAGAATTATTGGAATAGTACCAACTTCGCCACATCGTTGGATCTGTTAGCCCTGAAGTATAGATGACTTGTCAGATTTACCATATATACAATAACCAATGCCCTTCTACTATATCTCAAGCACAAATAAATAGATGACAAAGGTGAAGGCCATCACTAGATCCAACAATGGCATTCTCTGCTTTGGTTTCTTTGTTTCCTGTTTCTGGGTGCAATTGCCCCTTTCCTCTGTTTCTGTACATAACTTACATTTTGATAATATTATCTCACAGCAGGGTTTCCTTGCTGTACTCATTAAGAAAAAATGTATTTGAAATTTGGACAGCCCATTTTATTCTACTGGTGCAAATTGGTCAGGAATGGCAACAAAGAATCTGTGTTGCATAGTGGCAATTTAAAATGAAACTGGAAGCTCTTCAGTATCACATATAGAACTCCCACCAAAAGTGTATTATAGAAGCATAGTTTTATCCAAAGTCACAAATAGTTTAATTGTGTATCCTTCAGTAACCCTTATGGTGTTTGGTCCCACATATGAAGAGCTCGTGATGTTAGGCGTCACCAAGGAGAGCTCTTGATGTTAGGCGTCACCACTCACCAGGCACGCAAGATGGCTTTGTCTCCGTGTCCAAGTCAAGCTAGCAATTAGTTTCCTTTTGAGTCTGTACTATTCATTAAGAGTCCTAGTCAGTCTTAGAATCCTTGTACTAGGGGTGTGCTATATAATGCCACCGTATCTACCAAAGCAACACAGAGAAGTTTACCCAATTAATCCACCCCATGCCTTGGTTCACCGCGACACTACGACGGCGCCGAGTTCCAAGCATACGGTTCTGAAAGGATCGAGTGACCGAAAGGGGAGGGTGAATCGGGAACTCAAACTATATACCTATTTTACCAAATATAAAAACCGACCACTCAATACAACTCCTACATACTTCTAGTGGTGATCACACTACCAAGATAATCCTATGGAAGGAAAGACAACCTAAGTATACTAGTGGATCACACACGAGCCACACAACACCTATGCAAGCTAGTAATCAAAGACACGCAGAAGCACACAACAAGCTAGCAAAGGAGCCTACTCATGCAAAGCTACTAGATCATCAAGAACAAGATAAACACACAAGCATGAGTAGTACTATACATACTAGGGTGATCAATCAAGCCAAAACAACTTCTATACATGCTAGTGATCAAGTAAAAGCTAAGCACAACTAGCAAGTAGAGAAACCTATTCATACAAGTCTACAAATAATCAACTAGAGCTAGGTAACCACACAAGCATGAATAGCACGGTATATAAATATAAAAAGTAATGCATCATAGTAAGGAGTAGAGTAAGAGATGACTCATGATTTTTTTCTCGAGGTCTCGGAAGGATGGCGCCTTCCTCTACTCCTCGTTGGACCACTCCCGCCGGAGTCCCGGTCCCTCCCGCCACCAATGTGGAGTTCTCACCCACGAGCCCGCAATCACTCCCGGAGTGAAGACACGGCGTGCGTCACCGCTGTCACCAAGGCACAAGCTCGCCTCACTCGAGAACTTGCCGGACTCCCTGAGCTGACACGGACGCTCACAATTGATACCCCTTTCACCGGCGGGCTCAAACCATGTACAAACGTGTGACGGCCTTCACAACCGATCACGATAGGCTTGATCACCGACACCTAACTGTTCTAGGTCTTACCATAGACCAAGAGTAACAATCTCGATCACACCCTCAAGTACACTCTAGCCTTATATGTGTGTCAATGCTCAAGTTACTCTCACTAGCACTCTCAAGATATGCAATATCTCCTCCTAGTGCTCTCCTCTTTGCCACTTGGCTCTCACCAAATGCTCCAAGCAATTCCACTGGCCAAGAGTGGTCTCCAAGACCCCAACAACGAAGTTATATAGGCTTGCAACCTCCAACTAGCCGTTGCTCCATGAAATCAGCTTTCTGGGCCAACTGACCGGACCGTCCGGTCACTGCAGATCCTGCTCCAACGGCTCTGCCCACTACTGATCTTCGTACTGACCGGACCATCCGGTCAGCTGACTGGACCGTTTGGTCAGACTTTCTCTCTCCATTCTAGAGAGCTCCCAATTTACGTCCTCTCTATCTCGGCGCGTCTTCATACAGACCGGACCGTCCAGTCTGCTGACCGGACCATCCGGTCACTATTGATCCTTGCGTAGACGAATTTCTTGCAAACTGCTCTCTGTCCACTTAGTGACCGTATAGTCCGGTCTCCACTGATCCCTCTGTCCGGTCACTTCGTCTAGAAGCTGAAACTCCTCGTCCTCGCTTGACTTCGTTTCCCGGCTTCTCTGAACAGCTCCTTGGCTTCTCCACTGTCACTTAGTGCCTGTGATTTCACTGATCATCCATGCACATCACCAACTAGTGTGATGTAAGAGACATGACCTAGACCCCCTTTATAGTCCAGTTTTTCCTATGGACTCAAAGCCTTAACAACTAGACAAGTATTCCCAACACTTGCTCCATAGCTTGTCCTTAGCTTTGATCCATCTCCATCAACCCTTGGACTCCATCAAGCTCACAAGCCTCCATGCTTGGGGTCATTGTCATCCATCGCCAAGGCAGCCATCAACAATCATCATAGAGTAGAAAAGGTTTCCTACATGAACAATACTCGTGTAGACATTAGTCACATATTTCATGTTTGTCATTCATCACCAAAACATTCATACCTCGGGGTGACCTCAATGGTCATGATCTTTACAATCTCCCCCTTTTTGGTGATGGATGACAACCAGTACTTATGATGATCTAAAACGGATGAGCAACAAGGAACCAAAGGAAAAGAAACGAATGAAAGGATTACCTTGGTCCTTGGAATGTGCTAGGTGTTAAGGGAGAATTATCCAATCACGTAGCGCACTTGATATCGATCGTGAGTTGATTTTTGTGCCCGTCTTGGTGTCGTGGTTGATGATATTGTTGAAGTAGACATGCACCAAGGACGTAGATGTTCGTGTCGGTGTAGACGTTCATTGTTTTTATAGACATGCACCATCATTGTTCTTCTCCATGTCGGTGTAGATGTTCATCTTGACATGATCTTCATGTGTACTCCAAGTGAACATGCACCATTGTCTTGATTATCTTCATCTGATCTTCATGTTGTTCTCCATCTTTCCTTCTCCTCTTGACTTGGCTTTTGGATCTTCTCTTCATGTTCCTCTCCCCCTTTGTGTTATCGATCTAAACTTGGCTTTTGGATCTTCATGTTCCTTCTCCCCCTTTGTCACCTATCACCAAAAACCAAAGACAAAACATAAGAGAACCAAGGAGCAAATGATAAATGGCAAGAGTTAGGAAACTCGCCCTTTCATGGTGCTCCTCCTTGGTCACGATAGTGTTCCACCATAGCTCCCCCTACACACATGACTCAACAAAATATTTCCTCAAGGATGCAATGGTTAGTCATTAGTGTGTTGGGAATGTATGAGTCACTTGTCTTTGAGCCGTGCGAGTAGGTTTAACCTCGGAGCTCGTTTGAACATGACTCAATGGGCATGAAGCATAAAGATCACTATGTGATCATCTAGAGGGTCATATACTTACATTGTAAATAAGCAACTCCCCCTAGAAACATGCTTGGAAGCATGTAAGGTATCACAATGCAAAATGCATGAATGCAAATGCAAATGCAACAAGTATACAAATGCATGATGCAATGCTAAAAGAAAGCGAGAGAAAGGCTACAAACCAAAGTGCCAACAATGAGTTGTTCCCTTCTCGAGCTTACTCACAATGGACCATTCATCAAAGCCTTGGGCACACCATGAACCACCTTCCCAAGATTAACCCATGTCCATTGCTATTTCAAGGAGGTCCGAAGTTGACCTACAAGCAAAGAGAAACAAGCACAAAACAAAGGCACAAACAACAAACAAAACAAACAAAGCTATACAAATTTACAAGAGACAAGCTTTAGGGTTACTCATGTGAAGTTTGAAAGGTCCAGAACAATGAGTTCTCCCCTTAGCTTGTTGAAGGTCTTCTCGTCAAGTGGCTTGGTGAAGATATCCGCCAATTGTTCATGAGTCCGCACACTCACCAACTCAATATCCTTCTTCTCAACATGGTCTCTTATGAAGTGATATTTGACTTGAATATGCTTTGCATGACCATGATCTCCAGTTTTGAGAGCCATTTTGATTGCTGCTTCACTATCACAATAAAATGGCATTTGAGTGAAGTAATCTGAGAGAGTTTGCCTCATGTAGAGAAGTTGTGCACAACAAGCTCCCGCCGCCATATACTCCGCTTCGGATGTAGATAGAGCCACCGAGTTTTGCTTCTTTGAGCTCCAAGATACTAGAAATCTTCCAAGAAATTGGCAACTTCCCGATGTACTCTTCCTATTCACTTTGTATCCTGCGAAGTCCGAGTCCGAATACCCAAGTAACTTAAAGCTTGTTCTCTTAGGATACCATAGTCCCATGGTAGGTGTGGACTTGAGGTATCTCAGAATCCTCTTCACAGCCTTCAAGTGAGACTCCTTTGGATTTGCTTGATAGCGTGCGCACAAGCACACACTAAACATGATGTCCAGTCTTGAGGCGGTGAGATAGAGCAAGGACCCAATCATTGATCTATAGAGCTTGGGGTTCACTGGTTTACCCTTTGCATCATCATCTAAGGATTTGCTTGTCGCCATAGGAATGTGCAAAGGCTTGCATTTTTCCATGTTGAATCTCTTGAGAAGATCCTTGGTATACTTCTCTTGAGAGATGAAGTTCCCTTCTCTCAATTGTTTGACTTGAAAACCAAGGAACACATGCAACTCTTCAATCATTGATATTTAAAATTTCCTAGCCATCATTTCCCGGAACTCTTCATTCAATTTTTCATTGGTTGACCCATATATGATATCATCCACATAGATTTGGCACACAAAGATATCCTTCCAAACATGCCTTGTGAACACGATGCTGTCAATGCTTCTGATGGTGAATCCATTCTTGAGTAGGAAGTCCCTCAAGTATTCATATCATGCCCTTGGTGTTTGCTTGAGGTCATAGAGAGCTTTCTTCAATTTATACACGTCTTGGATGTTTAGGGTCCTCAAACCCCGGAGGTTGTTCCACGTAGACTTTCTCATTGATCTCTCCATTCAAGAAGGCACTTTGACATCCATTTGATAGAGCTTGAAGCCATTGTGTGATGCATAGGCAAGTAAGATCCGAATAGCTTTAAGATGGGCCACGGGAGCAAAGGTTTCTTCAAAGTCAATGCCCGCCATTTGAGAATATTCCTTAGCCACTAGACGAGCCTTGTTCTTGACAATTGCCCCTTTCTCATCGTGCTTATTCTTGAAGACCCACTTGGTGCCAACCACATTATGATTCTTGGGCCTCTCAACCAATTTCCAAACTTTGCATTTGTTCAATTCCTCTTGCATAGCCATCACTCATTTGTGATCATTCATAGCTTCATCAATGGTAGTGAGCTCAATCATAGAGATGAAGGAGAAGTTTTCAATTGCAACATTTGCCTTCTCGTCATTGTCTTCACTCACATAGTTGGGCTTGTATTGATTCCTCCTTGTCCTAATTCCTTGAGATGGACTCCCAATGATCAAGTCACGTGAATGACCCTTATTGATAGCTTTGGGTCTAGGAATAGGTTCTTCTTGAGTGGGAGGATGTCTAGGTGAAATATCTTGTGTATCATGGATTGCTTGCTCTCTAGAGATATGAGTGTCTTGGATTCTTAGTGAGGTGGGGGAATCACTCATATGCTTTCTCCTTTTGGAACTAGAGCTTGGAGTGGGTGAGGGGGTGTCATGTGAAGAGCTTGGAGAAGTGGCTTGAGGGGAAGTATGTGAGGAGGGTTGCGGCTTACTTCTCACTTGAGTTTCCTCTTGGGTAGGTGGATGCATTCTCAATGAATCTTGGGAGGAGCTAGTGGGTGTGTCAATGGTATCTTGAGTTGGTTCTTGCACCTCAGAGGAGGAGGTTGGTTGAGGTGGTGGAGTAGAGGGTTCACCAATATCATCATTATTGGCCTCGTGGGGTAAAACCTCGCCCACGGGCATGTTCCTCAAAGCTTCCCTCATAGGTTCATCTCTAATGTTCACTTCATGGAATTCATCTCCCTTCTGAGAACCATTTGACTCATCAAATTGCACATCATAGGATTCTTCCACACAACCTGTGGCTGAGTTGTAGCCTATATGCCTAGAAGTTTCTGAGTACCCAACAAGAATGCCTTCATTAGTTCTGCTCTCAAAGTTCTCGGGCTTCCACCTCTTCTTGAGAATGTAGCAAGTGCAGCCAAAGACCCGGAAATAGGAAACATACGGTTTTCGTCCAACCAATAGCTCATATGGTGTCTTCTTCAACAACCGGTGGAGATAGACACGGTTTGAGGTGTAGCAAGCTGTGTTGATTGCTTTAGCCCAAAACCTCTCATGAGTTCCATACTCATCCAACATGGCACGAGCAAGAGTGATGAGTGTCTTGTTCTTCCTCTCCACTACTCTATTTTGCTCGGGAGTATATGTAGCAGAGAATTCATGCTTGATCCCCTTCTTATCACAATATTCCTCCACTGTTGTGTTCTTGAACTCCGTTCCATTATCACTCCTTATCTTCACAATGTTGTCCTTGAATTCATTCTTTGCTCTCCTTGCAAACTTTTTGAAGATATCACTTGCTTGAGATTTGTCCATAAGAAAGAAGGTCCAAGTGTATGTCGTGAAGTCATCCACAATCATCAAGCAATATAGATTCCCTCCTAGACTCTTGTAATGTGTTGGCCCAAACAAGTCCATATGCAAGAGCTCTAGAGGACGAGATGTAGACATGAATGACTAGGTGAGATGAGATGATGCAACTTGCTTCCCAGCCGGACAAGCACTACACATTTTGTCCTTCTTAAAGGTGACATCCTTGATTCCTTCAACTAGATTCCTCTTGACCACTTTTTTGAGTTGATTCATTCCAACATGTGCCAGTCTTCTATGCCACAACCATCCCTTTGTTGCTTTAGTGAAGAGGCAAGTGCTTGGTGGCATATTGCTTGATTTAAAGTCCATGACATATAGGTTTCCATGCCTAACACCATGAAATACTAGCCCTTTATTTGCATTCTCAATCAAAGCACCATACTCATCAAATGTGCACTTGAAACCTATGTCACAAAGCTGACCAATAGACAGGAGGTTGAAGTTGAGGGTTTCCACAAGAAAGACCTTGGAGAGATGGAGGTCCTCAGTAATGGCCACCTTGCCTGATCCTCTGACTCTCCCTTTTGAGTTATCCCCAAAAGTCACCTTCTCACTGTCTTCGTTTTCATCAATGTTGGTGAACATGGTTGGCTTCCCAGTCATATGTTGGGTGCACCCACTATCTAGAATCCAATGAGTACCTCCACTCTCGTAGTTGACCCTGGTGGTAGCCATAAGACAAGCACTAGAGGAAGAAGGGTTAGTATCCAAAGCATTATTTGATTGACTAGCACTAACCTCATCACGTTGAGCGATAAGTCCATCCTCATTGATAGGGATTCTTGTGATCCCTTCCTGAAGTCTCCTCCTGATGGGATAGTGAGAAGAATGATATCTCCAATGTCCATGACCATCCCCTATGTGCACATTGTCGAGGTCGATATAATAATGGGGAGGATCATAAAGGGCAGTGACATGCTCAAGCACATGTCCCACTTGTGAGTGGAGCACAAGTATCATCTCCATGGCTCTCTCAATTGAGAGCTTATGCCTTCTGTTGACTACCTCCTCAAGTAAGAAACCCCTCTCAGGAGTTGTAATTTGCTGGAGGATCTTGTCAATCACTTCATGTGGTGCAATCCTCTAAAGGCCTCTGAAGGAGTTTATCCTACATACAAGATCATAAATGCTTAAGAGATTCTCACACAGATCATCATTCGGATTTCTCATGAATTCACCAAGTTCGAAGAAGAGATCCTGTTGGTGAGCTCGACGAAGATGCCAAAGGTGATCTTGTGGTGGAAGAGGTGGGGGCGTCGGAGCCGTAGTGGTGAGATTGATCATCTCAAAAGATCGAGAGAGCATTGTTGTTGACGCTCCCCCCACACCAATGTGTGATCCATCCGAAGTGCTTGGAGTAGAACTTGGAATGGCACTTGGGGTAGAACTCGATGAAGCGCCTGATGAAGAGCTTGGTGTAGGTCTTGATCCGAAGGGATTGTAGAAGCTGCTGCAAGGCACTCTTATGGAGGGATCAAAGAAGTTTGAGCTCAAAGCTACTTCTTTCCCTTTTCTTGAGGATGCTCCATTGTTTGCCTTGGAAGCCTTCTCCTCATACCAGCTTGCGGTGATCTCCTCATCCTCAAAGAGCAACCCAATCACATCCTCGACGGAGAGACCCTTCTCCATGATGAGATCAAGGGTGATGTAGAGGAGCTTGCTGCTAGGGAGCAAGGTGAGGATCTTCTCGACTATCATAATCTTAGGAAGCTCGAAAGAAGTTGCTCCAATCCTGTCCACAATACCTCGCAAGCGAATAAGAGAGTCAAGTAAGTCCTGATTCTCATTAGCATGGAAAGCAAAGAACTCCTCAACAAGTGAATCACAAGCATCACCAATAAAAGACTCACAAGCATCATCAGCACTAGTCACAATAGAAGATCAAGCAAGATCAAGAGAGCCAACATCATCAATCATCACATTAGACACACTAGTAGAACAATCTATCAAATCATCACTAATAGGATCTAGGCACTCACTAGAACTAGGCACATCCACATAATCATCATCATCATATACATGATCATCGATAAAGGTATTGGCAAAGTCCATAAGGGTGCCCATCAAGTCATTCGGAATCATGGCATTTAGGTAGCTTTTCAAGTGATCCTTCCTTAAGCCATGGCCTGGCCCTGAATGGGATGACATCCCAACTCAACACGGTCACTACTCAAGGCGGTTAAGCCCTCTGATGAGCACTTGGCTCTGATACCATTTGAAAGGATCGAGTGACCGAGAGGGGAGGGTGAATCGGGATCTCAAACTATGTATCTATTTTGCCAAATACAAAAACCGACCACTCAATACAACTCCTACACACTTCAAGTGGTGATCATACTAATAAGATATTCCTATGAAAGGAAAGACAACCTAAGCATACTAGTGGATCACACACGAGGCACACAACTCGTATGCAAGCTAGTAATCAAATACATGCGGAAGCACATAGCAAGCTAGCAAAGGAGCCTACTCATGCAAAGCTACTAGATCATCAAGAACAAGATAAGCACACAAGCATGAGAAGCACTATACATACTAGGGTGATCAATCAAGCCAAAACAACTCCTGTACATGCTAGTGATCAAGTGAAAGCAAAGCACAACTATCAAGTAGAGAAGCCTATTCATGCAAGTCTACAAGTAATCAACTAGAGCCAGGTAACCACACAAGCATGAATATCATGGTATGTAAATGCGGAAAGTAATGCATCATAGTAAGGAGTAGAGTAAGAGATGGCTCATGATTTTTTTTCCCAAGGTCTCCGAAGGATGGTGCCTTCCCCTACTCCTCGTTGGACCACTCCTGTTAGAGTCCCGGTCCCTCCCGCCACCAATGTGAAGTTCTCGCCCACGAGCCTGCAATCACTCCCGGAGTGAAGACACAGTGCACGTCACCACTGCCACCAAGGCACAAGCTCGCCTGATAGGTGTAGAGTGCCCGATCTTTCGGCGAGTGGAGATAACTTCGATTTGGTGGATGTCGACCCTCACGATCCGACTACGACGAGCAAGCCGAAGCGCCAATGCAATCGCTAAACCAACTTCCGGAGGATATTAACCTTGTGGTAAACAAGATCAACCTGATCACGAGGATCAATTCTTACGCGCAATCGAAGAACGAGCAAGAATTAGAGGCGAGCAATCTGATGTATTGCACGAAGGTGGAGTTCTGAATTCACGTCGAGAGACGGATGTATAGCTAAGCTAAACTTAAAAAAAAACTCAAAGATTACAAGGGGCGCAGCCCTTGACTATATAGGGGGAGGACGAGGCATCTAGGGCCGGCTGAAGTGGAGAGGCGCGCGGTGGAGAGGGAGTCGTGCGACTTGGGCCACGTGGGCCTTCGGGCGACATCATCCTGGGCCGTCGTTCCTTAGCATCAAAACCGTCTTCAATTCCTGGGCTCGAGCTCTAGTGATTGGGCCCTTGTACGTCGTCGTCTTGTTAGAAGATGGATCCGTAACTCGAGGAGGCGCGACGACGAGAGGTGGAGGCGTGACAGCTTGGTTTGGCGCGCTATCTTCCGTCGTCATTATTCGTATGTCATTGATTTCCTCATCATCGCCTCCCTCGAGAACTTGCCGGACCACCCGAGCCGACACGGACGCTCACTATTGAGGCCCCGTTCATCGGCGGGCTCAAACCGTGTACAAACATGTGACGGCCTTCACAACCGATCAAGATAGGCTCGATCACCGATACCTAACCGGTCTAGGTCTCACCATAGACCAAGAGTAACATCCTAGATCACACCCTCAAGGACACCCTAGCCTTAGATGTGCATCAATGCTCAAGTTACTCTCACTAGCACTCTCAAGATATGCAATATCTCCTTTTGGTGCTCTCCTCTTTGCCTCTTGGCTCTCACCAAATGCTCCAAGCAATTCCGCTGGCCAAGAGCGGTCTTCAAGACCCCAGCAACGAAGTTATGTAGGCTTCTAACCTTCAACTAGTCATTGCTTCATGAAATCAGCTTTCTGAGCCAACTGAACGGATTGTCCGGTCACTGCCTGACCGGACCGTCCGGTCACTGCAGATCCTGCTCCAACGGCTCTGCCAACTGCTGATCTTCATACTGACTGGACCGTCTGGTCAGACTTGCTCTCTTCATTCCAGAGAGCTCCCAATTTATGTCCTCTCTGTCTCGGCGAGTCTTCATACAGACCGGACCGTTCGGTCTGCTGACCGGACTGTCCAGTCACTATTGATCCTTGCGCAGACAAATTCCTTGCAAACTGCTCTTTGTCCACTTAGTGACTGTACAGTCCGGTCGCCACTGACCCCTCTGTCCGGTCACTTCGTCTAGAAGCTGAAACTCCTCGTCCTCGCTTGACTTCTTTTCCCGGCTTCTCCGAGTAGCTCCTTGGCTTCTCCACTGTCACCTAGTGCCTGTGATTTTACTGAGCATCCATGCACATCACCAACTAGTGTGACCTAAGAGACATGACCTAGACCCCCTTGATAGTCCGGTTTTTCCAATGGACTCAAAGCCCTAACAACTAGACAAGTGTTCCTAACACTTGCTCCATTGCTTGTTGTTGACTCCAGCGGTCACTCATGGTAATAAACCGTAAGCGTACGACTGTCGAAGTAGCTTTCACCCAGGAGTATTCCAAGGGTATCGAAATCCACGGGGAACGTGTGTGGACTATCAAAGAATCGGGCTCGTCTAGGGACAAGAAGAAAATGGTAGGCGAGGGTAGAGAGGATTCTAGGATGGATTGGACCAAGGACAAGGTAAGGTCGAAGTCTAATGCTTACTTCGGGCGTCGGCTTCCCCCTGGTCTACCAGGACGTTCCGACCTACAGCTCTACGACATACCCGAACGTGGAGGGTTACTAAGGACGGACAGGGCTGTCACCACCTGCCGTCTACCTCTTCAACCCGTGGAGCACGCGGCAAACAAAGGTAATACATAGCCTAGATACCACGCCTATGCTATGAATTACTACTCTAATCTTGATCAAAGACTAAAGCATTCAATTACGAACGATGAACCCATAAGCATGTAAAGAGCAGATCTTATTGAATCAAAGGAACAATACCATAGAAGAATCCTGAAGACTTACTTGAAATGACAAGACTCCGTCGAGGTACAAGATTAGGGAAGAGTGCCGATAGGCCGGCACTTCCCCGAACTACCCCTCACTCTCTCCCTATTCTCTAAGCACTAAGGAGGTAGTGCTTCGCCTTTTGGAGTGGAGCTCAAGTGTTTCTCTTCTTGTGTGTGTGAGTGTGAAGCCACACCCTCCTATTTATAACCTCTATAAGTCGGCAAAGGGGAGTAACCGCCAAGAAAGACCCTGTCCACCGCCTTCAGGGATCAACCAGGAGCCTCCACGTGCAAGTGCAGGAGAAAAGGGCGCAGGCCTGGGTCGGCCGACCTAGGGGGGTCGGCCGACCTGTGGCTGGGCCCTCCTGGCTTGTGCTTCCTCAGGGTGGCTGCCAGGTGGGTCCTCATCCTAGATGTCGGGGTCGTTTTGTGTGTTTCTTCGGTGTAGTACTGAAATTGGGCCCTTCAATCCATGTGCTCTCTCCTGATTGGCTGAAGGTGTGTTTTCTCCCTTAATTACTTGTGTTTTACTAATACTCCATAGTAAATCACCTGCATACACATAATCATCAAAACTTGTGGAATTTGTTAGTAATAAACTCATACCACTAGTTGGTTATTTATTTTGTAGTTTTTATGCAAGCAAATGACGGTCATATTTAGCACTTAAGGACCGTCAACAAGCTCCCCCACACTTAGCCTTTGCTCGTCCTCGAGTAAAGAACAAAATACTAAGTATAATCATAACTTTCCATGGTACAATACTAGCATGCAAATTATTCCATATCATACCTGTATCCATGAATATATAGGTGGCTATCATGTTACCTTGGCGGGTTGACGAATGGAACAGTCTTGACTTCAAATTACCTGCCTCCTTCTGCTTTGTAAGTTGGGTTTTCGAAAAGATTTTTTTCAAATAAAGCATAGCCATACTCCTCAAATTATTCTCTCAAGGCACTCAATGTGTATTTTCCTGACCAAGGCACTTGACTTTGCCTTTTTCATCCTACCTCTAATTTATTTTGGCTTATGTGGAGCTCAGGGTAAGGGATAAAAGAACTCATACTAGAGTCTCATATATTACTAAGTCAAAGATCGGATCCACAGAGAAATCAAGTTATGAATTATGACCAAACATGTGCACACAGCTATGGATGGAATGGATGATGAATAATGGATACTCCTATTTGAAATGACCTCTCTTTCTTATTGTTGATTCACTGTAGAGAACATGGCTATCTCTTTTTCTCTTTCTTTCTTCTTTCCTTTTTTTTAGGCCATGTCTCTTTTGCATAAATATTTACAGAGATCACGAAAAAAAATAGAGTGGTTTATGAAATGGCAGTGGAAGATTATAGTGCTATCTCCCATTGTGGAAGTTTAGCAATATGATAGTGGGTGTGCACATGATCTTAATCAATAAAACATAACTAGTTTCATACTAGGGCCACAACAATTTGACAAAGTTCAATGAAACTACAAGAAGCATATGTATAAGGTTTCTCAAGAAAATCATTATATGGCTTTGGTAGGAAAATTACATCATTGAGGAGTAGGCATCTTTTTACAAAATTCCCAAGTACATAAGCATAAGAGCAAGATTTCATTTGTCAAACCATATCTCATAAGTCAACAACCTAGGTGACATGCTTTCCTAATATATTTTTCAAGAACAACAGGTATATGAATTAGGAATAAGGAGCATGCAAGTCAACCAAATTAAAGCATGATCATGGATATACACAAGATTCAATTTTTTTTTTATTTTGAGTTGATTTTAATAATTATGCTAACGTAAATTCAACTCAAAAATCAGGGAGGATGAGGGATAGGACGTGCAAACCTGCGCTCTAAAGAAAAGGGAGGCCGAGAGGTGCCAGGATTGGGTCGCCCGACCATGGGGTCAGTCGTCTTGCTTCTGGGCCAAATGGCCTCGCTCTTTGACGTCTCGGTCTTTGTTGCGTCTTGTTGCATGTTGTTGAGGTGCTTTTCTCTGTTTGTGCGTTGATGTTCCCGAAAGCCTCCCCCACACTTGTTCCTTGACCTGGATCTTTATTCAAAACAGACAAACAAGTGGAAGTAAAAACTCTACCGGTATGACTGCCGGAGAGTCACATATCTAAGGAAGTTCGAAGATGAAGCAAGTAGAGTTATGGTAATGCATTGAAGTCAATTAATTCAATAACATCTATGTCTTCATCTAGAATTTTATCAGGTTCTAAGAAAACTTTTAGGCATTGGCCATTTACCTTAAAGTGGTTGCCATCGTCGTTCTTGATTGTGACTGCTCCGTGTGAGGCGGCGTCAACGACGGTGAAAGGCCCTTCCTATTTGCTTCTAAGCTTCCCATGCCCGAAAAACTTCACTCTAGAATTGAAGAGCAACACCTTATCACCTTGCTTGAATTCTTTTATCTTGATCTTCTTGTCGTGCCATCTCTTAGTCTTTTCTTTATATGTCTTGGCACTATGATAGGCTTTGCTTCTCCATTCTTCTAGCTCAGATATCTGCATTTTTCTATGCCGTCCGGCTTCATCTAGGTTCATGTTCCTCTTTCGGATGGCCCAGTGTGCTCGATGCTCCAACTCAACTGGCAAGTGGCATGTTTTCCCATAGACAAGCTGATAAGGTGACATGCCAATTGGAGTTTTATATGCAGTCCTATATGCCCAAAGTGCGTCAGGTAACTTCAACTTCCAGCCTTTCCCCATCTCTTGGACCGTCTTCTGCAGAATATTCTTGATTTGCTTGTTGGACGTTTCTGCTTGGCCACTTGTCTGAGGATGGTATGGTGTTGCAATATTGTGCTGGGCTCCAAGCTCCTTCAAAAAGCTTCGAAAGGTCTTATCAATGAAATGAGACCCTCCGTCACTTATCACCATCCTAGGTGTTCCAAAACAAGGGAAGATAACCTTGTGGAACATCTTGCGGGCGTGCTTGGCGTCGACAGCTCGACAAGGCATAGCTTCTACCCATTTGGACACATAGTCAACAGCCACCAAGATGTACTCACCGTCGTAGGACTTTGGGAAAGGTCCCATGAAGTCAATGCCCGAGACATCAAATAGTTCCACTTGAAGGTTGTATGTCAGTGGCATTGCATCTCGAGCAGTGATGCCTCCATGCTTCTGGCATCTCCAGCATCTTCGAATGAATTCTCTTGTGTCTTCATACATGGTTGGCCAAAAGAACCCACTCTGCCAGATTTTTGCCTGTGTACGGAATGCACCATAGTGCCCGCCATATGGAGCTGCATGACACTTCTCGATGATCTTGGTTGCTTTAGTTGTTGGCACACATCTTCTCAATAGTCCGTCTACACAGACCCTGTAGAGGTACGGATCATCGCACAAATGCAATCTACTCTCGTAGATGAGCTTCTTCTTGTTCTCCCCTGGTGGTACATACCCTGAAACCATGAAGTTCACAATGTTTGCATACCAGGGGTTGGAGTCCGTCACTTTCAGCAGCATGTCGTCTCGTAGGAAGTCGTTTATGGGTAACTCCTACATGTTAGTGACTTCCATACGAGACAGAAGATCTGCTATAGAATTTTCTACTCCTTTCTTATCTCAGATCTCAAGGTCAAATTCTTGGAGTAGAAGAATCCATCAAATTAGCCTTGGCTTAGCATCTTTTTTAGTGAGCAAGTATTTTAATGCAGCATGGTCAGAGTAAACAATAACCTTTGCTCCAACTAAATCGGATCTGAACTTATCGATAGTAAAAACAATAGCAAGGAGATCTTTTTCAGTTGTTGCATAATTAAGTTGAGCTCCTGACAAGGTTTTGCTAGCATAGGCTATTGCGTGATGCTTCTTATCCTTGGTTTGGCCCAGGATGGCCCCAATGGCAAAATCACTAGCATCACACATGATTTCAAATGGCAGCGCCCAATCGGGGGGTTGGATGATTGGAGCTGAGATGAGCGCCTTCTTAAGGGTATTAAAAGCTTTAAGGCACTCATCATCGAAAATCAAAGGGAACATCCTTAGCTAATAGGCTCGTGAGGGGTCTAGAGATTTGAGAAAAATCTTTTATAAAGCGCCTATAGAACCCTGCATGACCCAGAAAGCTTCAAATCCCCTTAACGTTAGCTGGAGGTGGCAACTGTTCTATAACTTCTATCTTTGCCTTATCCACCTCTATCCCCCTCTCGGACACAAGGTGTCCTAGAACGATGCCCTCTCGGACCATGAAGTGGCACTTCTCCTAGTTAAACACTAGGTCCTTCTCTTGGCACCTTTGTAAGACCTTGTCCAAATTCTCGAGACAGCGATCAAAAGTTTTTCCATAGAGAGAAAAGTCATCCATGAAAACTTACATAATTTCCTCGATCATGTCAGAGAAAATGGACATCATGCATCTTTGGAATGATGCAGGTGCATTGCATAACCCGAAAGACATACGTCGATACGCATAAGTGCCATAAGGACACGTAAAGGTGGTCTTACTTTGATCATCAGGATGGATGGGTATTTGATGATAGCCATAATACCCATCAAGGAAACCAAAGAAGGAATGATTAGCAAGCCGCTCCAACATTTCATCAATGAAGGGGAGCGGAAAATTATCCTTCTTTGTTGCCTTGTTGAGTTTCCTATAATCAATGCACATCCTCCATCCTGTGATGGTTCGTTGTGGAATCAACTCATTTTTGTTGTTCCTAACCACCGTCATGCCTCCCTTCTTAGGCACTACCTGAACGGGGCTAACCCCCTCACTATATGGCACAGGATAAATAATCCCGGCATGAAGGAGTTTCAAGACCTCCTTCTTTACTACCTCTCGCATTGCGTTGTTTAGCCTCCTTTGGGGCTCCCTAGAAGGCAAGCATTCAGGGTCAAGGGGAATGCGATGGGTGCAAAGAGCAGGACTAATCCCTTTAAGGTCTTGGAGTGAGTAGCCAAGGACAGAGCAATGCTTTTCTAAGACGGCTACGAGTCTATTGGTTTCTTCATCAGACAGTTTGTCACTTATGATGACAGGGGCCTCTATGTCATCATTTAGGAAAGCGTAGCGTAGGCCTGGGGGTAAAGGTTTAAGCTCAATTGCAGGCCGTGATGGTAAGCTTTCTTTGGAGAGTTCAAAGATTTCTTGCATTTCATCCTCCTCCTCTACAAAATTCTCTGTGCCTTGCTCAAGGATAGAATCAGGAGAGTCAAAGGGGAGAATGGCCATCACTTCTTCAACTGGCTCACACTCAGGATGAGGTTCCGCTAAAGAATTTTTTGCTCGAACAAATGGAACTGAAAGGGTGTCTCTCCCAAGTTTTATGTCGAGGTTTCCTAGTGGAGGAACATCTAAGAGAAGTTTCTCTGAAGGATGTCCGATCAAAAGATCAAAGTCATAGACTTCGTAAACACGGAAATCTAGGATGGCCTCGGCATCTCCATGCCTAACGGTCACATTTCGTATAATCCCATATCCTTCTAGGATAGCACCAGACTGGCTCTTAAAGCATTTATTGGTTGGGGCTAAAGGTTCATCGCCTAGCAGGGCGAAAGCAAGAGAATCAGACATTATGTTTGCTCTGACTGTGGGATTATAAAGAGAATCTGCATCGGTCCTCCTTATTTGAAGACGAATAGTTGAAGGGGGTGAACTAATCCGAAGGATATTAGGAGAATTCTCAACTTCTCTCAACCATTCATCACTTAGAATGGAGGTTAACTCCTTCACGCTCTCCTTTAGGAAGTGTTCTTCGAGAGGATCAGGGAGGGAAGAAGGTACCGAAGGCTTCTTCTCACAACAGTAATTCGAGGTATTCCCATAGTCATCAAATAGATTATCCTCGAATTCAAAAGTGAACTCCAAAGGCAGAGTTTCTTCCTCCCTTGGTGTTCGTGGTTCGCGCAAGGGCTCAATAGCTGAAGCTTGGGATAAACAAGGTGAAGGCTTGGGTTCGGCTAAAGAGGTTTCCTCGCAGCTAGTCTTGACATCATCCTTTGGTGGTTCACGAAGGTCCTCGATGAAGGAAGTGTTTTCTAGAATACGATCTAGAAGGTCCTTACATTCTATCATGGTCTTGTGTGGAAACGAACCTCCAACGGAGATATCAAGATATAGGGCAGACTCCTTGTTAAGACCCAGACAAAAGTGTTATAAAAATACGTGGTCGGGTATAGACAATTCCGGGCCGAACTGAATTAAGATCGAAAATTGGGCCCAGGCTGCACCTATGGATTCCTTCTTATGCTGCTGAAAGCAGAGGATTTCCCTTCGTAGAGACGCGATACGGGATAAAGGAAAGAAAGCAAGACAAAATTTGTCTCTTAGTTCTATCCAATCACCGTTCACACTTCCTACGATATGAGTGTACCATTGTTTCGCTCTCTCTGTGAGAGAAAAAGGAAACAATTTCCACTTTAAGGTTTCTTGTGTCATGCCCGAAATCATCAGACACGAGCTCAATTGCTCAAACTCCCGCAGATGGTGGTATGGGTTTTCATGGTCAAGCCTGGAGAAGGATTGCTCCCGAACCATGGCTATAAAGCGAGGGTGGAGTTCATAGCCAGATGCACGAATTGGGTTCGCAAAGGGAAGTGGCTCACAAAACTCGCCCTTCGGACCAGAGAATTGGTATAAAGGTTGAGGCTCCTTCGTGGAAGTTAGAAATAGGAACAAAATAAAATAAAATAAAATAAAAAAGATATACAAGGACGAACTAGGTTCAAACATAATTCAGCAACCGTTCCCCGGCAATGGCGCCAGAAAGCTTATTGACTCCAGCGGTCACTCATGGTAATAAACTGCAAGCGTACGGCTGTCGAAGTAGCTTTCACCCAGGAGTATTCCAAGGGTATCGAAATCCACGGGGAACATGTGTGGACTATCAAAGAATCGGGCTCATCCAGGGACAACAAGAATATGGTAGGCGAGGGTAGAGAGGATTCTAGGATGGATTGGACCAAGGACAAGGTAAGGTCGAAATGCTTACTTCAGGCGCCGGCTTCCCCCTGGTCTGCCAGGACGTTTCGGCCTACAGCTCTACGATGTACCCGAACATGGAGGGTTACTAAGGACGGACAGGGTTGTCACCACCTGCCGTCTACCTCTTCAATCCGTGGAGCACGCGGCAATCAAAGGTAATATATAGCCTAGACACCACGCCTATGCTACGAATTACTACTCTAATCTTGATCAAAGACTAAAGCATTCAATTACGAACGATGAACCCATAAGCATGTAAAGAGCAGATCTTATTGAATCAAAGGAACAATACCATAGAAGAATCCTGGAGACTTACTTGAAATGACAAGACTCCATCGAGGTACAAGATTAGGGAAGAGTGCCGATAGCCCGGCACTTCCCCGAACTACCCCTCACTCTCTCCCTATTCTCTAAGCACTAAGGAGGTAGTGCTTCGCCTTTTGGAGTGGAGCTCAAGTGTTTCTCTTCTTGTCTGTGTAAGTGTGAAGCCACACCCTCCTATTTATAACCTCTATAAGTCGGCAAAGGGGAGTAACCGCCAAGAAAGACCCTATCCACCGCCTTCAGGGATCAACCAGGAGCCTCCACGTGCAAGCCCAGGAGAAAAGGGCGCAGGCCAGGGTGGGCCGACCTAGGGGGGTCGGCCGACCTATGGCTGGGCCCTCTTGGCTTGTGCTTCCTCAGGGTGGCTACCAGGTGGGTCCTCATCCCAGATGTCGGGGTCGTTTTATGTGTTTCTTCGGTGTAGTACTAAAAATGAGCCCTTCAATCCATGTGCTCTTTCCTAATTGGCTGAAGGTGTGTTTTCTCCCTTAATTACTTGTGTTTTACTAATACTCCGTAGTAAATCACCTGCATACACATAATCATCAAAACTTGTGCAATTTGTTAGTAATAAAGTCCTACCACTAGTTGGTTATTTATTTTGTAGTTTTTATGCAAGCAAATGACGGTCATATTTAGCACTTAAGGACTGTCAACAAGCTCCTCCACACTTAGCCTTTGCTCTTCCTCGAGTAAAGAACAAAATACTAAGTATAATCATAACTTTCCATGGTACAATACTAGCATGCAAATTATTCCATATCATACCTGTATCCATGAATATGTAGGTGTCTATCATGTTACCTTGGCGGGTTGACGAATGGAACAGTCTTGACTTCAAATTACTTGCCTCCTTCTGCTTTGTAAGTTGGGTTTTCGAAAAGATTTTTTTCAAATAAAGCATAGCCATACTCCTCAAATTATTCTCTCAAGGCACTCAATGTGTATTTTCCTGACCAAGGCACTTGACTTTGCCTTTTTCATCCTACCTCTAATTTATTTTGGCTTATGTGGAGCTCAGGGTAAGGGATAAAAGAACTCATACTAGAGTCTCATATATTACTAAGTCAAAGACCGGATCCACAGAGAAATCAAGTTATGAATTATGACCAAACATGTGCACACACCTATGGATGGAATGGATGATGAATAATGGATACTCCTATTTGAAATGACCTCTCTTTCTTATTGTTGATTCACTGTAGAGAACATGGCTATCTCTTTTTCTCTTTCTTTCTTCTTTCCTTTTTTTTAGGCCATGTCTCTTTTGCATAAATATTTACAGAGATCACGAAAAAAATAGAGTGGTTTATGAAATGGCAGTGGAAGATTATAGTGCTATCTCCCATTGTGGAAGTTTAGCAATATGATGGTGGGTGTGCACATGATCTTAATCAATAAAACATAACTAGTTTCATACTAGGGCCACAACAATTTGACAAAGTTCAATGAAACTACAAGAAGCATATGTATAAGGTTTCTCAAGAAAATCATTATATGGCTTTGGTAGGAAAATTACATCATTGAGGAGTAGGCATCTTTTTACAAAATTCCCAAGTACATAAGCATAAGAGCAAGATTTCATTTGTCAAACCATATCTCATAAGTCAACAACCTAGGTGACATGCTTTCCTAATATATTTTTCAAGAACAACAGGTATATGAATTAGAAATAAGGAGCATGCAAGTCAACCAAATTGAAGCATGATCATGGATATACACAAGATTCAAATTTTTTTTATTTTGAGTTGATTTTAATAATTATGCTAACGTAAATTCAACTCAAAAATCAGGGAGGATGAGGGATAGGACGTGCAAACCTGCGCTCTAAAGAAAAGGGAGGCCGAGAGGTGCCAGGATTGGGTCGCCCGACCATGGGGTCAGTCGTCTTGCTTCTGGGCCAAATGGCCTCGCTCTTTGACGTCTCGGTCTTTGTTGCGTCTTGTTGCATGTTGTTGAGGTGCTTTTCTCTGTTTGTGCGTTGATGTTCCCGAAAGCCTCCCCCACACTTGTTCCTTGACCTGGATCTTTATTCAAAACAGACAAACAAGTGGAAGTAAAAACTCTACCGGTATGACTGCCGGAGAGTCACATATCTAAGGAAGTTCGAAGATGAAGCAAGTAGAGTTATGGTAATGCATTGAAGTCAATTAATTCAATAACATCTATGTCTTCATCTAGAATTTTATCAGGTTCTAAGAAAACTTTTAGGCATTGGCCATTTACCTTAAAGTGGTTGCCATCGTCGTTCTTGATTGTGACTGCTCCGTGTGAGGCGGCGTCAACGACGGTGAAAGGCCCTTCCTATTTGCTTCTAAGCTTCCCATGCCCGAAAAACTTCACTCTAGAATTGAAGAGCAACACCTTATCACCTTGCTTGAATTCTTTTATCTTGATCTTCTTGTCGTGCCATCTCTTAGTCTTTTCTTTATATGTCTTGGCACTATGATAGGCTTTGCTTCTCCATTCTTCTAGCTCAGATATCTGCATTTTTCTATGCCGTCCGGCTTCATCTAGGTTCATGTTCCTCTTTCGGATGGCCCAGTGTGCTCGATGCTCCAACTCAACTGGCAAGTGGCATGTTTTCCCATAGACAAGCTGATAAGGTGACATGCCAATTGGAGTTTTATATGCAGTCCTATATGCCCAAAGTGCGTCAGGTAACTTCAACTTCCAGCCTTTCCCCATCTCTTGGACCGTCTTCTGCAGAATATTCTTGATTTGCTTGTTGGACGTTTCTGCTTGGCCACTTGTCTGAGGATGGTATGGTGTTGCAATATTGTGCTGGGCTCCAAGCTCCTTCAAAAAGCTTCGAAAGGTCTTATCAATGAAATGAGACCCTCCGTCACTTATCACCATCCTAGGTGTTCCAAAACAAGGGAAGATAACCTTGTGGAACATCTTGCGGGCGTGCTTGGCGTCGACAGCTCGACAAGGCATAGCTTATACCCATTTGGACACATAGTCAACAGCCACCAAGATGTACTCACCGTCGTAGGACTTTGGGAAAGGTCCCATGAAGTCAATGCCCGAGACATCAAATAGTTCCACTTGAAGGTTGTATGTCAGTGGCATTGCATCTCGAGCAGTGATGCCTCCATGCTTCTGGCATCTCCAGCATCTTCGAATGAATTCTCTTGTGTCTTCATACATGGTTGGCCAAAAGAACCCACTCTGCCAGATTTTTGCCTGTGTACGGAATGCACCATAGTGCCCGCCATATGGAGCTGCATGACACTTATCGATGATCTTGGTTGCTTCAGTTGTTGGCACACATCTTCTCAATAGTCCGTCTGCACAGACCCTGTAGAGGTACGGATCATCCCACAAATGCATTTTACTCTCATAGATGAGCTTCTTCTTGTTCTCCCCTGGTGGTACATACCCTGAAACCATGAAGTTCACAATGTTTGCATACCAGGGGTTGGAGTCTGTCACTTTCAGCAGCATGTCGTCTCGTAGGAAGTCGTTTATGGGTAACTCCTGCATGTTAGTGACTTGCATACGAGACAAATGATCTACTACAGAATTTTCTACTCCTTTCTTATCTCTGATCTCAAGGTCAAATTGTTGGTGATGTGAACAATGGTTTCCGATCTTCCGAAAGGTTCTTGGTAAGTTGATTTGGTCGGAGGCGACACACAAATCGATCCGTCTTCAGAACAGCACGTTCTAAACCCCGCAATCGCAGCACGACGTCTCATCTGGTTATCAATCGTCCAAAAGACGATTGACCTCACCGAGAAGGCTAATCCCTGCCTGCGAATCAAGAACACAATCAAGAACAACGAAGAATGCAACACAATTGCAGATGTATGATTAAACTCTCGAAGTTGGGGTCTCACAAACCGATGAACGGCGAAACTGTTTATGAACAGAATTGATCTAAGCAAAATCCGAACCCTAAAGGTGCGGCGGCGGCTGTATATAAAGACCCTAGGGTCGTGCAAGACCCTCTGGATGAGGCCCTAATTGGGCTCAACTAGATACAAAGCCCAAAGGCCAAAAATAGGCGACGTAGCACCGACACCGATTTTGGACTCTCTCTTGTTTTGACGATTTCCGATGACTCCGGATGAATTTTGACATGAGGCCGGCGGCATTGGAAAGGTCTTCTCCTTATCTTTCCGTGCATATGTAGAACGTCCAAATCCGAGTCCGTATGCGTCCTGGGTGACTGTTTTAGTGCAGACTGGTCCTAGGCCCCGAAACAGACTCGAAGTCGGTTTTGATTGGGCCTCCACTTTGGCTTCCAAGCCCTAGCTGGTCCTCCACGTTCCCAACTCCTTCTCCCATCATCTCCTGGTCCTCTCCATGGTTTCTAATCATAAAATAATCATTAGGTAGCAAACCATTCACAAAAGTAACATATAGCGAAGAACGTAGGAACGAGCTCACCTCTAAATTTAGTCATCGTGCACGAGCTCTAGTCATTGGACCATGCAAGTCCATAATTGGAGGAGTGTTGCGTGTATCTATAGGAGTGATGTCCTCATCACTTGGAGTAGAAGAATCCATCAAATTAGCCTTGGTTTAGCATCTTTTTTAGTGAGCAAGTATTTTAATGCAGCATGGTCAGAGTAAACAATAACCTTTGCTCCAACTAAATCGGATCTGAACTTATCGATAGCAAAAACAATAGCAAGGAGATCTTTTTCAGTTGTTGCACAATTAAGTTGAACTCCTGACAAGGTTTTGCTAGCGTAGGCTATTGCGTGATGCTTCTTATCCTTGGTTTGGCCCAGGATGGCCCCAATGGCAAAATCACTAGCATCACACATGATTTCAAATGGCAGCGCCTAATCGGGGGGTTGGATGATTGGAGCTGAGATGAGCGCCTTCTTAAGGGTATAAAAAGCTTTAAGGCACTCATCATCGAAATCAAAGGGAACATCCGTAGCTAATAGGCTCGTGAGGGGTCTAGAGATTTGAGAAAAATCTTTTATAAAGCGCCTATAGAACCCTGCATGACCCAGAAAGCTTCAAATCCCCTTAACGTTAGCTGGAGGTGGCAACTGTTCTATAACTTCTATCTTTGCCTTATCCACCTCTATCCCCCTCTCGGACACAAGGTGTCCTAGAACGATGCCCTCTTGGACCATGAAGTGGCACCTCTCCTAGTTAAGCACTAGGTCCTTCTCTTGGCACCTTTGTAAGACCTTGTCCAAATTCTCGAGACTGCGATCAAAAGTTTTTCCATAGACGGAAAAGTCATCCATGAAAACTTACATAATTTCCTCGATCATGTCAGAGAAAATGGACATCATGCACCTTTGGAATGATGCGGGTGCATTGCATAATCCGAAAGACATACGTCGATACGCGTAAGTTCCATAAGGACACGTAAAGGTGGTCTTACTTTGATCATCAGGATGGATGGGTATTTGATGATAGCCATAATACCCATCAAGGAAACAAAAGAAGGAATGATTAGCAAGCCGCTCCAACATTTCATCAATGAAGGGGAGCAGAAAATTATTCTTCTTTGTTGCCTTATTGAGTTTCCTATAATCAATGCACATCCTCCATCCTGTGACGGTTCGTTGTGGAATCAACTCATTTTTGTTGTTCCTAAGTACCGTCATGCCTCCCTTCTCAGGCACTACCTGAACGGGGCTAACCCACTCACTATATGGCACAGGATAAATAATCCCCGCATGAAGGAGTTTCAAGACCTCCTTCCTTACTACCTCTCGCATTGCGTTGTTTAGCCTCCTTTGGGGCTCCCTAGAAGGCAAGCATTCAGGGTCAAGGGGAATGCGATGGGTGCAAAGAGCGAGACTAATCCCTTTAAGGTCTTGGAGTGAGTAGCCAAGGACAGAGCAATGCTTTTCTAAGACGGCTACGAGTCTATTGGTTTCTTCATCAGACAGTTTATCACTTATGATGACAGGGGCCTCTATGTCATCATTTAGGAAAGCGTAGCGTAGTCCTGGGGGCAAAGGTTTAAGCTCAATTGCAGGTCATGATGGTAAGCTTTCTTTGGAGAGTTCAAAGATTTCTTGCATTTCATCCTCCTCCTCTACAAAATTCTCTGCGCCTTGCTCAAGGATAGAATCAGGAGAGTCAAAGGGGAGAATGGCCATCACTTCTTCAACTGGCTCACACTCAGGATGAGGTTCCGCTAAAGAATTTTTCGCTCGAACAAATGGAACTGAAAGGGTGTCTCTCCCAAGTTTTATGTCGAGGTTTCCTAGTGGAGGAACATCTAAGAGAAGTTTCTCTGAAGGATGTCCGATCAAAAGATCAAAGTCATAGACTTCGTAAACATGGAAATCTAGGATGGCCTCGACATCTCCATGCTTAACGGTCACATTTCGTATAATCCCATATCCTTCTAGGATAGCACCAGACTGGCTCTTAAAGCATTTATTGGTTGGGGCTAAAGGTTCATCGCCTAGCAGGGCGAAAGCAAGAGAATCAGACATTATGTTTGCTCCGACCGTGGGATTATAAAGAGAATCTGCATCGGTCCTCCTTATTTGAAGACAAATAGTTGAAGGGGTTGAACTAATACGAAGGATATTAGGAGAATTCTCAACTTCTCTCAACCATTCATCACTTAGAATGGAGGTTAACTCCTTCACGCTCTCCTTTAGGAAGTGTTCTTCGAGGGGATCGGGGAGGGAAGAAGGTACCGAAGGCTTCTTCTCACAACAGTAATTCGAGGTATTCCCATAGTCATGAAATAGATTATCCTCGAATTCAAAAGTGAACTCCAAAGGCAGAATTTCTTCCTCCCTTGGTGTTCGTGGTTCGGGCAACGGCTCAATAGCTGAAGCTTGGGATAAACAAGGTGAAGGCTTGGATTCGGCTAAAGAGGTTTCCTCGCAGCTAGTCTTGACATCATCCTTTGGTGGTTCAGGAAGGTCCTCGATGAAGAAAGTGTTTTCTAGAATACGATCTAGAAGGTCCTTACATTCTATCATGGTCTTGTGTGGAAACGAACCTCTAGCGGAGATATCAAGATATAGGGCAGACTCCTTGTTAAGACCCAGACATCAAGATATAGGGCAGACTCCTTGTTAAGACCCAGACAAAAGTGTTGTAAAAATACGTGGTCGGGTATAGACAATTCCGGGCCGAACTGAATTAGGATCGAAAATCGAGCCCAGGCTGCACCTATGGATTCCTTCTTATGCTGCTGAAAGCAGAGGATTTCCCTTTGTAGAGACGCGATACGGGATAAAGGAAAGAAAGCAAGACAAAATTTGTCTCTTAGTTCTATCCAGTCACCGTTCACACTTCCTACGATATGAGTGTACCATTGTTTCGCTCTCTCTGTGAGAGAAAAAGGAAACAATTTCCACTTTAAGGTTTCTTGTGTCATGCCCGAAATCATCAGACACGAGCTCAATTGCTCAAACTCCCGCAGATGGTGGTATGGGTTTTCATGGTCAAGCCTGGAGAAGGATTGCTCCCGAACCATGGCTATAAAGCCAGAGCGGAGTTCATAGCCAGATGCACGAATTGGGTTCGCAGAGGGAGGTGGCTCACAAAACTCGCCCTTCGGACCAGACAATTGGTATAAAGGTTGTGGCTCCTTCGTAGAAGTTAGAAATTGGAACAAAATAAAATAAAATAAAAAAGATATACAAGGTCGAACTAGGTTCAAAGATAATTCAGCAACCGTTCCCCGGCAACAGTGCCAGAAAGCTTGTTGACTCCAGCGATCACTCATGGTAATAAACTGCAAGCGTACGTCTGTCGAAATAGCTTTCACCCAGGAGTATTCCAAGGGTATCGAAATCCACGGGGAACATGTGTGGACTATCAAAGAATCGGGCTCATCCAGGGACAACAAGAATATGGTAGGCGAGGGTAGAGAGGATTCTAGGATGGATTGGACCAAGGACAAGGTAAGGTCGAAATGCTTACTTCGGGCGCCGGCTTCCCCCTGGTCTGCCAGGACGTTTCGGCCTACAGCTCTACGATGTACCCGAACATGGAGGGTTACTAAGGACGGACAGGGTTGTCACCACCTGCCGTCTACCTCTTCAATCCGTGGAGCACGCGGCAATCAAAGGTAATATATAGCCTAGACACCACGCCTATGCTACGAATTACTACTCTAATCTTGATCAAAGACTAAAGCATTCAATTACGAACGATGAACCCATAAGCATGTAAAGAGCAGATCTTATTGAATCAAAGGAACAATACCATAGAAGAATCCTGAAGACTTACTTGAAATGACAAGACTCCATCGAGGTACAAGATTAGGGAAGAGTGCCGATAGCCCGGCACTTCCCCGAACTACCCCTCACTCTCTCCCTATTCTCTAAGCACTAAGGAGGTAGTGCTTCGCCTTTTGGAGTGGAGCTCAAGTGTTTCTCTTCTTGTGTGTGTGAGTGTGAAGCCACACCCTCCTATTTATAACCTCTATAAGTCGGCAAAGGGGAGTAACCGCCAAGAAAGACCCTGTCCACCGCCTTCAGGGATCAACCAGGAGCCTCCACATGCAAGCCCAGGAGAAAAGGGCGCAGGCCTGGGTGGGCCGACCTAGGGGGGTCGGCCGACCTGTGGCTGGGCCCTCCTGGCTTGTGCTTCCTCAGGGTGGCTGCCAGGTGGGTCCTCATCCCAGATGTTGGGGTCGTTTTGTGTGTTTCTTCGGTGTAGTACTGAAAATGGGCCCTTCAATCCATGTGCTCTTTCCTAATTGGCTGAAGGTGTGTTTTCTCCCTTAATTACTTGTGTTTTATTAATACTCCGTAGTAAATCACCTGCATACACATAATCATCAAAACTTGTGGAATTTGTTAGTAATAAACTCCTACCACTAGTTGGTTATTTATTTTGTAGTATTTATGCAAGAAAATGACGGTCATATTTAGCACTTAAGGTTCGTCAACACTTGTCCTTAGTTTTGATCCATCTCCGTCAACCCTTAGACTTCATCAAGCTCATAAGCTTCCATGCTTGCGGTCATTGTCATCCATCGCCAAGGCAGCCGTCAACAATCATTACAGAGTAGAAAAGGTTTCCTACACGAACAACACTTGTGTAGACATTAGTCATATATTTCATATTTGTCATTCATCACCAAAACATTCATACCTCGGGGTGACCTCAATGGTCATGATCCTTATAGGTTCGTCGGCCTCGCCCTCATCCTCCTGTTTATCATCCATACAACCTATGTTCTAATAGCAAAGCTCGACCAGTTGCAGTTAAGGACTATGACAATTTGGTATCAGCCTTTAGCAGCGATCCGATGGGTGACCCCAAGTCTGCTCCGCCTATGTCGTCGATCGATGCTCTGAGTGAGAAGCTAACACAACTAACGATGGTGATCACAGAGATAAACGGCCAACTGAAGCTTCAAGCCACTCAGTTGTCCGCCCTTCCATCCATCAAAGCTGATCTCGGTGATGTGAAACAACAAATAGCTGCACACAATATTGCGATTGCATGTTGAGAATGCCAGCAGTTCCAAAACTGATGCCTATGGTAAGCCAATTGATACTGATGGCAAGAGTGCCATGGATGACGATGTCGATGGCAAGAGTTCTAAACCACCTAAGAAAACGACTCCAAAAGGTGGTGATGATGGTGGTGGTGGCGGTTGCGGCGGAGGTCATGGACGAACCGACGAAGAATGAAGACCTCCACGGCGTTTTCCATAGCAACTTTCATCGAATTTGTTTTCCAGTGTATGATGGCTCAGTTGATCCATTGACATGGCTTAACAAGTGTCAGCAATTCTTTAGGGGCCAAGAGATTCTAGAGGCAGATAAAGTTTGGTATGCTACACTTCATCTTGAGGGACCTATAGATCTATGGTATTATCGCCTTGCACGTGATCATGGAGAGCCATCATGGCCAGTATTTGCATCCTATGTTAACCAATGTTTTTGTTAAGCTACTATGCACTGACCAGTTGCACCCAAAAGCCTAAGCTGATGAGAAAGGATGGACAATTCACTTATGATTCAACACTCCTCTTCACGTGCGGATCTATGGTATTATCGCCTTGCACGTGATCATGGAGAGCCATCATGGCCGGTATTTGCATCCTATGTTAACCAACGTTTTTGTTAAGCTACTATGCACCGACCAGTTGCACCCAAAAGCCTAAGCTGATGGGAAAGGGTGGACAATTCACTTATGGTTCAACACTCCCCCTCACGTGCAGCTCCCTTGGGGCGCAAACACGGAAATAGGAGCAGCGCAATGGAAAATGAGGTCACCAGGACTTGAACTCAAGACCTCTGGTTCGATACCATGTTAAGCTACTATGCACCGACCAATTGCACCCAAAAGCCTAAGCTGATAGGAAAGGGTGGACAATTCACTTATGGTTCAACAGTTTTGGCCCTCCTCTACGTACCAACTCAGTCGGTGAGCTTTCTAAATTAAGCCAAACCAGCTCTGTTGCTGACTATCAGGATTAGTTTTTCAACCTGTTGTGCCGTTGTGATGACATGGCTGATGGGTACGCAATGAGCCTCTTCACATGAAGTCTCTGGCAACCACTACGTGCCGATGTGGAACTTCAGCATCCAACAACTCTAGAGGAAGCTATGAGTCTTGCTCGTTTCTACGAGAATTGCAATACTTGGCCTGATTACAAGTCTAGACAGTTTCTCAATCTAATACATCCAAGGAGAAACATGATTCTGTGAGTCCATCTCCTTCGGGTTCCTCTCATCGGGTTTTCAAGTTCTTGACAAAAGAAGAGATGGCAGAGCGTCACGCAAAAGGGCTTTGTTATAATGTGATGAGAAGTTTACCACGTTACACAAAAAGGAGTGCCCATGTCTCCTTCACATTGCTCTAGATCATGAGGGTGGTGGTGATTTTTTTGAGGAAGATGACAAGTCACCAGCAATTTCATTATATGTGATTGCAGGCGTGCGCTATTCTGACTCGATGTGTCTTCCAGTGTGCATCGGAGGCAAGCAATTTATAGCACTTATTGACTCTGGCTAGACACATAATTTTATATCTGAAGATGCTGCTCACCAGGCAGGACTTCACCTATTATCTCGTCGAGGTCTCCAGGTTGTCGTGGCCAATGGTGATAAAATTGACAGTTCTGGAGTTTGTCGTAATGTGTCTGTAATGTGTCTATCCAGATTGCTGAGGAAGTGTTTACAGTGGATATGTTTTCTATATCGCTTGGTTAACATGACATTGTTTTCGGGGTTCAATGGCTCCGCACCCTTGGACCTATCTTATGGGATTTTGACTCCATGACAATGTCCGCCTTTTGGTGTGCACAACATCATGTCACTTGGTAGGGAGAACTTGATGGTCAGAACTGTCGAGCGCTACGCAGCTGCTCTGCCCGTGATTTGTTGGAGGCCTTGTTGGAGTCCTTCTCAGATCTCTTTTCCGAACCAAATGCCTTACCAGCTCCAAGAGATTGTGATCATTGCATTTATTTACTTTCTTGTGGTTGTGCATTCTTACCGTTATCCTCCAACTCAGAAGAACGAGCTTGAGCGTCAATGTGCAGAGATGCTACAACGAGGACTTATTTGCCTCAGTACTTCAACTTATTCCTCGCCAGTCCTTCATGTCAAGAAACATGATGGTTCTTGGCGCTTTTGTGTTGACTACCGTGCACTCAATGACGAGACTATCAAGGATAAGTTTCCGATTCCAGTTGTCGATGAGTTACTTCATGAACTTAATGGAGCTGTTTTTTTCACAAAACTGGATTTACGTTCTGGTTACCATCAAGTTCGTATGTCTGCTGATGATATCCACAAGACCGCGTTCCGTACCCATGAAGGACTATTTGAGTTTGTGGTGATGCCGTTTGGTCTCACAAACGCGCCTGCTACATTCCAAGCTCTAATGAACTCGATTCTGTGGCCTTACCTGCGTAAGTTCGTGTTTGTCTTTTTTGATGATATATTGATTTATAGTTGTTCATGGACAGACCATCTTCGTCATGTTCAAATGGTATTGGACCTTCTTCGCCAACATCAACTTTTCTTGAAGCGCTCAAAGTGTCTTTTTGGAGAAACTTTAGTTGCATATCTTGATCATGTAGTCACTGGTAGTGGCGTTGCTATGGATGTCACTGGTAGTGGCGTTGCTATGGATGCTTCCAAGATCCAAGCCATAGTGGATTGGCCACAGCCACGCACTATTCGTGCTTTACGGGGTTTCTTGGGCCTTGCCAGTTATTATCGTAAATTTATCAAGAATTTTGGAGCCATGGCTGAACCACTTAACAAGCTGTTATCCAAAGAAGCCTTTACTTGGTCCACTTCTGCCTCAGACGCCTTTGATGAGCTCAAGAAAGCATTGATGACAGCATGGTTCTTCAATTGCCGGATTTCACAGCTACCTTCATAGTTGATTGTGATGCTTCTAGGTCAGGATTTGGAGCAGTTCTTCATCAAGGAAGGGGACCTATTGCATTTTTCAGTCGACCCATATTATCTCGTCACGCTATGCTTGCAGCATATGAGCGTAGCTCATCGGATTAGTTCATGTTGTATGTCACTGGCGACCTTATTTATGGGACCGTTCTTTCATTGTTCGAACAGATCATTTCAGTTTGAAATATTTACTTGATCAATGTCTCTCTACAATCCCTCAACATCGGTGGGTCAGCAAGCTATTTGGTTATGATTTTACAGTGGAATTTGGTCCAGGAAAATTGAATACGGTTGCTGATGCTATCTCACGGCGTGATTCTGAAGAACCTTGACTTATGACAATTTCTGGACCACAATTTGATTTATTTGAACAGATAAGGAATGAGGTTTCTACTGATCCTACTCAGGTGGAACTAGCCAAACAGATTCATGACAGGAAACATGGAGCAGATTGGTCCTTGCGTGATGGCTTTATTATTTACAAAAACCGCATTCATGTTCAACCTACTTCACCATTGGTGACTTCCATCCTGAATGCGGCTCATGTTCCAGCACATGAAGGCATGCAGAAAACACTTCATCTTGTTCGTAGAGATTTCACTTGGACGGGGGTTCGGCGAGCGGTTGAAGACTATGTTTGTTCCTGCTCCACTTGTCAGTAGAACAAAGTTCCTTCCGTCCATCCTGGTGGCCTTCTCTAACCTCTACAAACCCTGGTTCATGTTTGGGAAGATATTGCAATGGATTTTATTGAAGCTCTACCAAAAGTTCATGGCAAATCGGTGATCCTGACAGTTGTGGACAGATTCTCTAAGTATGCACATTTTTTTCCTTTAGCGCATCCATATACAGCGGAAACAGTGGCTCGTGCATTTTTCACTGACATTGTTTGCCTACACGGTATGCCAACTACAATTGTCTCAGATCGTGATCCAGTATTTACTTCCAAGTTTTGGCAAGAATTATTCAAATTATCCGGTGTCAACCTGCTGCTTAGTACAGTGTTTCATCCTCAAACGGATGGACAGTCAGAGGCCGCGAACAAAGTGATTGCTATGTATCTTCGGTGTATGACTGGTGATCGACCTCGACAGTGGGTACAATGGCTTTCTTGGGCTGAATATTGCTATAATACCTCCTATCATACAACATTACAAACTACACCGTTCCGAGTTGTATATGGACGTGATCCACCAGCTATTCGCTCATATGATCAAGGTTCAGCTCGAGTTCAAGCCGTGGCTCAAACATTGCAGGAGCGAGATGGTTTTTTTCAAGATGTTCGAGAGCGACTTTTACAAGCACAACAACATGACAAGCATTATTATGATGAGAAGCATCGTCCTGTACAGTTCACTGTTGGTCAATGGGTTTGGCTACGATTACATCATCGTGCTGCTGCAACTTTGGGTCAAAGATCTCGACATAAGTTAACACAAAGATATTATGGGCCCTATAAAATTCTGGAATGTATCGGTGAGGTGGCTTATTGTTTGGAATTGCCACCACGAGCACGCCTTCATCATGTGTTCCATGTCGGCCTTCTCAAGCCATATATTGGCACTGCTCCAGACACTCCTCCATTGCCACTACTACAGGATGGCCGTGTTGTTCCATCTCCAATAGTTGTGTTACGTTCTAGATTAAGTCGTGATGTCTGGCAAATTTTAGTGCAATGGGAAGGGCGACCAGCTTCAGAAGCTTCATGGGAGGACGTCCCAGAATTCAAGCTTCGCTATCCAGCGTTCAAGCTCGAGGACGAGCTTTTTCCCGAGGGACGGAGAGATGTCATGGTCGGGTTGCGATATAGAAGGAGAGCTCGTGATGTTAGGCGTCACTAGGCACACAAGATGGCTTTGTCTCCGTGTCCAAGTCAAGCTAGCAATTAGTTTCCTTTTGAGTCTACTATTCATTAAGAGTCCTAGTCGATCTTAGAATCATTGTACTAGGGGTGTTGCTATATTTAATGCCACCGTATCTTCCAGAGCAATTCAGAGAAGTTTACCCAATTAATCCACCCCGTGCCTTAGTTCACGGCGACGCTACGACCACTACCACAAAAATAGCCTGTAGCGGCGGCATCTAAAATGAGGTAGCGGCGGATATAAAGAAACCCGCCGCTACAGTGAGAAAATGATTTTTAACAGTGGTTGACAAAATAAACCGCAACTAAAAATCAATATTTAGCGGCAGCTGACTTTGTCAACCGTCGCTAAAAATATTAGCGGCGGTTAATAATATCAACCGCAGCTAAAAATTGATTTTTAGCGGTGGTTGACTTTGTCAACCGTCGCTAAAAATATTATTCGTCACGTCACCGATCTAGTGTTTTAAGTGTCCACCAATCCGCGTGAAGGAGAAGGATGCGTGTTTCTTTTCTTTACTTTACTGCCATACCTCCTCTCTCTCTCTCTCTCCCACATCCCTCTCTCTCACACTGACATCCTCTCTCTCTCCCGCATCCCTCTCACACCCACCTCCTCCTCTCTTTCTCTCTCTCTCCCAGCGGCAGGCGGCGACCTGGGGCGGGCGGTGGCGGCAGATCTGGAGGGCGGCGGCCTGGCGACGGGCGGTGGGCTCCTCCTCCGGCGCGCGGTCCCTCCTCCACCGGCGCGTGGGCCCTCCTACTCCGGCGCGCAGGCCCTCCTCCTCCACCACGCGGGCCTCTGGCATGCGGGCCCTCCTTCTACGCGTGGGCCTCCTCCGGCCAGCCCTCCTCCTGCGCGTGGGCCTCCTCCTCCGGCAGGCCCTCCTCCACCGGCAGATCTGGAGGCGGCGCCTTGGCGGCGGGCTCCTCCTCCGACGCGCGGGCCTCCTCCTTCGGCACGCGGGCTCTTCCGACGCGTCGGGCCTCCTCCTGCGCGCGGGCCTCCTCTGGCCGGCCCTCCTCCTACGCGTGGGCCTCCTATGGCCGCCCTCCACCGGCGTGCGGGGCAGATCTGGACGGCGAGTAGCGGACGACAGATCTAGAGGGCGGCCTTGGTGGATGGGCCAGGGCATAGTTTTTTTTTTCTATTTTTTTTTTTTTTTGAAAATTCATAGCGGCGGGTGACATTGTCACCCGCCGCTATAATGTGATTTTCACCAGCGGTTGGTGTGTCTTATGGACGACCCGCCGCAAAAAAACAATATTTTTAGCTGCGGTTTCATAGCGGCGAGCTGGTTGGCCCGCCGCTATAGTCCATTTTGGCCCGCCGTTAAAAGCCTCTTTTGTGATAGTGGACAGCGGCAAGTTCCAAGCGTGCGGTTCATCGGCCTCGCCCTCATCCTCCTGTTTATCATCCATACAACCTACATTCTAATAACAAAGCTCGGCCAGTTGCAGTTAAGGACTGTGACGCGCTTGACCATATTGGATATGGTTTAAGGATTCATATATCTGGCTAAATTTATCAGAACAATGCTTTTAATACAAAACTACCACTCTAGTCAGATCATACATATTTTCTTAGTTGGATGTCAGAAGTGAGCTCATCAGTATGTCCATATTTATCTTTCTTACCAGTATGTATCAGTGAATACTGTGACAATCTCCAGTTATATTATTCTCCATTATGGGTTTCAAAGGGCTATATATCAAAGACAGATGCCAATGCCAGAAGAACAATACATTGGCACGGAACCACTTGGCTCCCTTCCGCCATAATAGAAACAATGGTGTAACACTATCTGATAAGAATGAAATACACACAACCGTGTATGTTACAAAAACTGCAGATCATGTGTGGCCTGAAATTGTCATCAGAATCTCTTCATTATCAAAAGAAGAAAGTTTCTGTGCCACTCGAAGCAACATTGTTAACATCTCATAGATTTGATCGATTCTCGGGTGCAACCTGTCCTCTGCATTGAATGAATGCACCTCGTTCTTCAATTCAATCCAGCTCCATCCTGGGACTTTACTTAAACCTCTATCTTTCATTACTCTCTGCACTACTGCTCTGTCACTCCACATTCCAAGACCAGAATACATGCTGGAGAGGAGAACATAGGTGGAGTGCTGTTTAGGTTCCGTGACAAACAGATGACTAGCCACATCACTTGCTAGTTCCATGTTCCCATGAATTCTGCAAGATCCTAAAAGGGTCATCCACACCATAGCATCTGGTTCAAATGGCATAGACTCAATAAGCTCTTTTGCTTTATCAAGATGCCCAGCCCTCCCATATAAATCAACTCCACATGCATAATGTTCCATCCGTAGAGGAACACCATACCTAGTTTCCATAGCATCAAGAATTTCTGACCCTTTATCGACAAGACCAGCATGACTGTAAGCAGTAATTAGGCCAACAAAGGTAACATGATCCAGAGGAACCTCAAGCTCCAGCATTTCATTGAAGAGGTTGGTCACAGTATGTGCCTGCCCATGTTGCGCATAACCGAAGATCATAGAGTTCCAGGGCACCGAGCTACTCTTATCAGCCTCTTCAAAAGACTTTCTTGCATCATCTAGAATTCCACTCTTCGAATACATGAAGATCAGTGAGCTTGAAACAAAATCATTGGATGCAAATCCAGACTGGATGATTAAGCTGTGTATTTGTTTACCCAACTGAAGTATACCAAGGTCCGAGCAGGACCGCAGAACAGCTGAGAATGTATACTCATCAGTTCTCATATTCTCTGACTGCATACATCTGAAGAACATCAAGGCATCAGCACTTAAACCATGCTGTGTATATCCAGTTATCATTGAATTCCAAGACACTGTGTCTTTGAGAACCAAAGAATTAAAGCACTTGTATGCATCTTCCATCATAGAGTTGTCAATGAACCTAGCGTACATAGCGATTAGAGCATTGCAAACCATTGTGGCTCCTTCCAAACCAATCTTTACCACCATACTATGAATGGATATTCCTCGGTGATCATCACGTCCGTGCTGTGAACACACACTTAGAATACTAGTGAAACTGTACATGTCAGGCTGTACTCCACCCTCTTGAATCATCCTGACAAAGAATCTCATTGCCTCATCATCCATTCCATGGTAGACATAAGCCCCAAGCATTGCATTCCAGGATATCAAATCCCTAATACCGTCAATTCCATCAAATATCCTTCTAGAGTCTGTCAGGGCTCCACATTCTGAATACGCAGTTATTGCTGCATTCAATGCTACCAAGCCCAAAGCTTGTCCGTATTTCACCATCTTCCCATGTAATTGCTGCATCAAAAAAGACCTGCTTGGACCCTCAACAGCTGCCAGCAATGTTGCGAAAGTCGCTTCATCTGGGACCAACCCCTCTCTCTCCATCCCAAGAAACAGATCCATTGCTGGCGCCAGCTTCCCAGATTCCACGAAGCCAGCAATAATTGCATTCCAAGAAACGGTATTCCGCTCCGGCATTCTATCAAACAACCGTCGAGCATCGCTCAAGCGGCCACATTTTGCATACACGTCGAGCAATGCACTGGCGGTGAAGACGTTGTCGGCAAGCCTCGATTTGATGGCGAATGACTGCAGCTGGGCACCGAGAGCAGGGCGGCGAGTGGCAGCGGCGGAACGGAGGGCGGAGCCGAGCGCGAACGTGTTCGCGGCGAGGCCCCGAGCGTGCATGGATCCCAGGAGGCGCCATGCGTCGCGGTGCGCGCCGGCGGCAACGTGCGCGGCGAGGAGCGAGTTCCAGGAGACCGCGTCTGGACGGGGGATCTCGTCGAACACGCGACGCGCGGCGGCGAGGCCGAGGCCGGGGTCGGGAGGGAAGGCGGTGGAGTATGCTGTGAGGAGCTGGTTCCAGGGCGTGGGCGAGGAGATGCCGGACTTGAGGAGGACGGCGTGGGACTTGGCGGCTGCAAGAGCGAGGTGGTGCTGGCTGCGGGGGCGCATGCGCGGCGGCGGCGGTGTTGTGACGCATGCGCGGGCATTTGGGGAGCCGCCGGGTCACCTGTTGTGAAAAAGGTTGACCGTTGACGTCGTATGACCACGTTTACAAATTTAAAACAGTTTTCGCCTTTTCTTTCATTCGAGAACCCCTAGTTTACCAATTAATTTTATAAAAAATATTCTCTAACAACTTCCCTAAACACTTTTGTGTTTTTGTTACCTCTCGAAATTCCCCTCAAACATAGTTGAAATAGGGAAGGAATACCACCCCCTCCCTCCATTGTCAGCAGTGCACACCCGGCAAAAGACGACAGTCAGGCCTCGAGATTTCGTTCTCAGCCGCCAATCCCCGAGACTTTGATCTCCGCCCGCCGGTCCCTATTCTCTTGGCCATCTCCTGCACCGGACGCGAGCGCCATGGCCTTCCCCACCATGAATCTAAATGTTTTTTTTTTTTTGAGAAACACCATGAATCTAAGTTGATGCTCCCCTTTTGCTCATCCCCGGTTGGTGCTTCCTCGCTGTCCTGCCCGGCACAGGTCAACTCGTCCTAATCGATCTCTGAAGTCGGTCCTTCCAGTCGACAGTTGTCCTTGGATGAAAGGTATAATCGATTATCAGTTGGAACTGCAGATTGATTGATTTGTAGAATTTTCATACATTTCTTTGATTTCCCACTACTATACAGTAAGATTATTAGATCGCAAGATCATATGTATATCTTTTGTGTTAGTTTAATTCATTGGTCAAATTTTGAGCACATTTACAGTGGATCATGATACTTTAAATGAAAGGTATCATGTATAAAATCTAACCACCCATTTAATTAGGTAATATTGTAATTATTTCTGTTTAGATACTCGACTCCACCGTCCGCTATCTAGCTAGTCAGATGCTTTCCTCAATCGGGTCACTATTGCACCAGTTAACTCATCATCGCCCAGCCGCAGCTCTAGATCAACATGTCCTATACGCTATCGACGGACATGAACACGAGCTGCTTGAGCAACAAGGCAAAGTCTCAGATCCGTGACAACGATCAACGATGAGGGGCACCGGCCACTCATCGCCCTCATCACTGCCACAGTTCACACACACAAAAAGTAATCCTTAATCTTTTCATCTTTGAAAATATTTAAATTTACAAGTATATCATACTTTATTTTCAATAATGTTCATATGATATTTATGATATATCTCTATGATACTCATAATACTAGTGGGTTGAAGGGGTATCATGTTGAAGATCTGGATCGTTGGATAGAGGAAATAGACGGTATGCATTTATTTAGGTCTACTGTAAAAGTGTTCTAAATTTGATATCGTACGTTCTCTAAAATTCTTTCTTTGACTCGTGCATACCATAGTCTGAACAATTGAAGAAGAGAGGATTCGAATCATTGGGTAACACAATCGCTTGCTTTGTCGATTGATTTAAATCCTTCCCCATTCGATCCTCTCCAAGCTCAGCCAGATGCCATCGAAAAACTTGCCACCGTCAGCGCTGTGACCATTGGATATATCCATCGACTTTCCTCAAAAAAAAAAAAGAATACATCCATCGACAAGCATCCAGAACCGCCAAGGCGCCCAAGGGAGACTCACTGCGGCGGCGTGTCCATGCAAACGAGGCAACCGCCCGTCCTGGCGGTCGCGGCACCGTTCGCATGGCACCGGCGTCCACGCGGATGCGCATTCACGTGAGACGGCGACAACCTGTCTTTGCTTGCAACGGTTGCTCCTTCCGGTTGCTGTGGCACAGCCGCACAGTCGAGTCGAGCGATGCGTCCCGGTCTCGGAGGCATCATCATGGCGCACCCGGCAGGGATGGAGTTAGTGCCATCGCGCAACGACGAGCCACGGTCGCGCGCTTGGTCCGTGTCCGACTTGTCCATGACGGCGCGCATGACGGAACTGCGGCGCGAATGGCCACCAAGGCTCGCCCACGCGGCGGTTGGTGTGCGCCCAAGCGGCTGCAGTGGCGCGCGCCTGAGGCTGAGACCACGTGGCCCGGCGGCAACTCATGGTGCGGCTGCGGCGAGTCCACGCAGACACGCATGCGCCCAATCTCGCACGACTCTTCCGCATGCAGGCGGTACTTGCATCGGCCCTTGTCGCACGTCGCTTGCCGCGGCTGTGCGAGTACGCAAACGCGGCGTCAGCCCGTCCTGCATGACGCTCGTGTCTCGGCCCGCAGCACCGTTCCTCGAGGACACGGCCTGACCCGGGAGATGTGCGTCGACCTATCCCAATGATCACGGTCTTATGCCGTCATGCAAGAGAACATACCATATATAAATGAGTATGAACACGAATAGGATTATGTGACTCGTTTAATTTTATATTATATTATATAACATATATGTGAAGGTAGAGAGGACAATCCAACTCAAATCCCGATCCACATCAGCAAGTCGAGATTAAAATACCAATTAAAAATATAAAATGATCTATTTTAACGAATCATGAGGATAAAACGAGCCAAATAATAGTTTAGGGGTTATTCCAACTTTGATCACACTTAAAGGGAGTAAAGTGGACTTTATCCAATAATAAATATACATCTTTTAATATAAAACAATCTTTTTAATATAAATCAAGTATGTATTAAAAAACAACCTTTTTTTACCTGATACGTTCACAACTTATATATGAAGTAATGAAAAGGACAAAATTCTTGCAATAGTAACAAAGCTACCTAAAAGCTATGTTACCAATATTTATAGGTTTGAGATATATGCAAATCTGGTTTAGAAATAATGGTTACCAAAAAAAAACTTCACTTGTCCCCCCCCCCCCCCTCCCATGGTATTTACTAAGGAGAAGAGCCCCTCACGTAGACCAAGAAGACCCCCGAACCCTCCTTTCAACCATACACAGGGACTCAGCTGGTCGTGTGAGCTATAACGTGTATCTTTACCTATGCTTTGATCGGGGAGAGCGAGAGGATTTTTTTTTTCTGAAGACAAGCCCCCGCGCAACGCACCGAGTCGATCCCAGGGATCGAACTCGGGCGGGCGAGCTGCCATTCCGGCGCTCAACCACCGAGCCGCTGGCTCGTTCGCAAAATAGAAATAGGGAATTTATGTGGTCATAATATTTATTTAATTCTGAACTACATAGCTACCTAAAAGCTAAGGCGCGTCTATCAAGTGGTTGTAAGTAATAGTTTATTTTGTTTCTTACCAAAAACAGGTGAGTCCCCTAACGTTGTCTTATTACAATTAGTTTGTTAACTGCACAACGTGTTAGAAAAAGCAAAAGAAAAGAAAAGTTACAATTTGGTCAGCCATGCTGCCATGTCGAGCTGCAAGCCGAACAGCTTCGCACTGCGATCCTAAGCTGAACAGAGCAACAACCCGCCAAAAAGGTCCGTGATCATTTTTTTGTTTGTACATGCAGGAGAAAAAAGACTGTGATAAGAATCACATATTATCAAACGTATAGCATCAGGACCCTGTGCATATAGTACGTTCAATTTCCCACGATTAATTAGTTTGAACCTACAACTTTTGACTTTATATAATACTTTCTTCTACATATACCAGCTTGTTTGTCAATTGAGCATGAGTAGCATTAAAATATGAAACAAAAATGCTCGATTAGGGTATACCTTTAGTAAATAAATATCTGATCATTTCCGGAGTTGAGAGTCCATTCTTTGTTCGTCTACATATGGATGTAAGTAAGACCCTTTTACTATTTTAGTCCCTCAAGAGTCAAGAAGGAACATATCTCTGTATTCTACTCAAACAACACTCATGCATGGTGGCTGCAACCCTTTTCAATCCTAATAGTCTTATCTTCACCTCCAATTTCATTGGCAAGGGAGTCATCTTGCTTTTATGAATCCTGGAAACAAATGTAGCCTCATAAATAAGTTTTAAAACAAGGAAAAAGGATACAAGCATACATATCCTTTATCTCCAACTTGGCTACATTGTACAAAAAGGAAACAATCAAAATTCAGTTCATCTATACATGACGGGTATGTGTATCATGCACCATGCATATAGTTGTGGTTGCACCTGACATTCTGTTTTAGTCATATTCTTAGTCGATGACTAACCTACATGTTGTTTCACATAATAGCATGATTTTTCATCTGCATTCCCTAGGATGGCAATTGAATAAGATCTTCTTTTTTTTTTTTGACATGAACAGAAGGGGGAAGCCCCCACTGTGAGGGTTATATATTATATAAGAAAACGTAAAGAACAACTTGACAACTGAAACCCCTCCCCCCTACTGGAGCGGATAGGGAAAGAAAAAAAAAGAGAAAAAAATCATATATGTACAGTTCTATAAAAGCCAAGAAAACTTGTTTTTTTCCCTTGAGTAGTCTTTGAGCTTGGAACTCTGCCTCTGTGAGGAAGTTTCTTTTCCAGGTGTGAGTGGAAGGCCTATTCCTGTTAAATATACAGCCATTTCGTTGCTTCCAGATTTGCCAAGTGGCAATTATAAAGATCTCCATGAAGTATTGGTCTTGGACTGCCACTTTTGCTCTTGCCGACATGGTAAAGAAGTTTGTATTCATATCTCAAGCAACTGAGATGTTTGTCCAGCATTGCTGGCTGAAGGGACAGGCAAAATGAAAGGCCGTTTTCTCCACATGTTGCTGGCAAAGAACACAATTATAGTTGTTCCCTTCAAGTTTGTCCTTCTTCATAGCATGCTTCTTGTGTTCAGTCTGTCCATGAACAACAGCCATGCGAAAACCCTTAGTTTGTTGTTATACCAGGGCCGTCTCCCAGTATTGGAGTCCCCGGGACGAAACACAAAATGAGGACCCTAAATTTGAAAAATTCACATAGCCAAAATACAATTGCAATCAACTATATTACTCAATACATGCTAATCATACTTCCTATTTCTAGAAGACATGATGGTTGCTATATGTCATCCAAAGTATGAAGCAAATTAAAAAAATAAACACTTAGACCTTAAACGCTCACAATCGGCAATATCAAATAGCATTAGCACTAGGGGCTAGCATTAGCAAGATTAAAAAAAGAATACAGCACGGAGTGCCCCACAGATGCTGGATTAAAAAACGAAAAGAACATGGCTACTTGCCTGCTTGCCGTTGCTAATCACGCGTCCTCACACAAGCCCAGACAAGATGCTGCTTTGTTGCTGGGAACGAACGCCTAGCGCACATGCATAGTCTCGCCGAATCGGCCGTCCAGAAATTTGCACCAACTGCGATTGGATTGAAACGAGCTGCTAGGATTTGGACTTTGGGGCTTCTTCGTCTCCGATGGGGGAAAGAATGGCGGCGAGGATTCGGGTGGAAGCTAAATAATAAATTCGCACCTGCCGAGCCGAACTGTCGACTGCCGAACCGCCTCGATCAAGGAAAAACGTGAATGTGGGCTTCAGTTATTACCAGGCTTCAGTTTCACAAATATGGGCTGCAGGTTTGCTGATTATTTTCTTAACTGATGGGCTATGCAAATCGTTTTTTTAAACAGACCATATCTATACGCATTATAAATTGGAGGCCCCAAATTTTGGGGGCCCTGAGCCATCGTACACCCTGTCCCTGCTAAGGGACGGGCCTAACTTATACTTGGAGTCCCATAGAGAGAGGAAGTGGTTTGGTGGCTTGACATGTCTGTATGCAAAGTGGTAGAACTTTAAGGAGGTCTGCGATGCACTGCCCCATTGGTAGTGCCATATGTCTCTGCTCTCTTGTTCGGACTGCTGCAGCTGGTTTATGAAGTTCTGAAGTACCAAGAGCTCCTGGTGGGCAATTACCGAAACTAGTTACACGCCCGTGCGTGTGCGGATACTTCTATATATGATATCATAGTTAGGATAACAGTTGAAATGGTTTGTGTAAAATATATTATTTAAAAATTTATTAAAAATCTATCTTTATATTGTTCAATTTAGAATGATGTGATATATCGATTAAATCAACATATTAAAATAGGATGTACTATTTTTCTGTAACAAATAACAATAAGATAAGATTCATACATTCTTTAAACTAAGTGATATGATAATAAACCAAATAATATGATAAATTCCAAAAGAAACATAAACATCTATGTTGTCACCACATTCAATTATTTTAAGTTTTGACATTTTTTAAACAAAACATATCCTATACAATATGTGATCCTTGACAATAAAAATTTCATCAGTGACAAAACCAGAAAACAAACAAACATGCTTGCAAATGATAATTTTATAAAATTGATCCTACAGTATCCTATCAACAGTCCGCTGGCACAGGAACTGAAGGCTAATACAAGTCTCAAGATTTTCTGCGAAGCACAGATTCGTTAGAATTTGTCTCAAGATTGACAATGATAAAAAACATATTTGTCTCACAGTATTTTAGTCATAATAATTAAAATATAGGGGCTTGCTAATTTTTAGCTCACTGAAAGTTTTCAGTCACCGTTTTGAGTTATGGGATCTCGACCCAATGATTTTTAGTTATTATGTAGATAATCTTACAAAAAAATAAAACACAAAATAACAAACTACTGACTGAAAGATTTCAGTCGATTGAAGGCTGAAAAATAAGTAGAACGTATGATACAAATAAAATGAGAAGAAATAATACCTTTTTATATACCTTTATCATTTCTCCATCATCCTTTTACATTGTAACAGTATTGATGCACGTGTCATACGTACGAATTATCAACCAAATGTGGATTTAAAATAAAACAATGAAAATTCTCTGGTTAATGAAATGTACTAAAAGTATCCGCATCACTCGTTTCAAACAACCTGTTATAGCAAATTTAGACAAAAACATCCAAAATCATATTTACAAATCCCAATGTATAATTCAAAAAAAAAACATAGGCATCTATCTAAATTTGCACCTAATACTTCAATTTCATTACGTATGTGTCACAAAAAATAATAAATCATCCATTCACCATTTTTTATAATTCAAAAGGTTGCAAAATAAATTAAACTTAGGGAAAAAGAATTTAAAATAAAGATTGTGTTCAAGTGTTTTACTTTTTAAAATTTTATTTAAAATGATGTTTAATCCCCTGTTTCACATGAGGTTCACCAATTCGGTATAGGGATACATTGATCCTCTGTTAAAAAATCATGAACCACGTGAGTGTGAGTCTGGCCCTGGTCGCCTGCTCTACCATGGCAACCCCGCTCGCACCATAGGCCAACTGACGGACAACATGAAAGAGCGGCATAACACAACGATGGTGGTGCACGTCCAACCTTCCATGATGGTTTCCTACTCAGTGTCCAAGACCTAGTTAGATCGGGGATCGAGTACCTGGTCCATGACGATGCGCCAAGCCAGGGACAAATGTATACATGTACGGGATTGGGTAGAACGAGTGCGTAGCTTTGCACTAGGTGAGGACAGGGAAGAGGAATCGTGAATCACTGATGCTCACATACCAAGTTTTGACCGCCACCTAGCTATCTGCAAAAACACACAACCCCGTAGATTCTAAGCGTTAGCAACCACACGTCATCATGGAAGCCATAGATGCCTTGAAAATTGAAATATTTAGAGAAACTTCACCAGTGGACACACTACAATCTCACCCTACATTGAATGCAATTCAAGCATCATATCAAGGATTTTTCGAAAACTGTTGATGGTCGTTAAATACCAATTTTGACCGTCAATATAGCCATAAATAAGAGAAGACTTAGCATTTCATACACGCATGTTAGCTAGCAATAATAAGATTCCACTTGTCCTTGAAGATTTATGTGCATGCAGAGAATATATATAAAAGGACCGGAGAAATAGAGCAAGATCTGTGAAATAACATTCCGACCAATGCGAGAGCGCCAACCGGACTCCCCACGGATCAATGAAATGGCTACACAGGATTGCACGGGAGAAGACCGACTTAAAAGAGGATGGGACCCACCAACTAGTCACCTCAAGAAAGCACACCCTGTGGGGGCCCACCTTCAGGTCGGCCGACCTAGGGGCTTGGTCGGTCGACCTGGTCTTGAGGCCTTTTTGGATGGGCCTCCACATGGTGCTTCCTCAGTGAATTCTTGAAGTCAGTGCATGGCGGTTACGTGGTGGTTACTCCTCAGTACCGACTTATGGCCCTTATAAATAGAGGGAAGTGCCTCCCACTCTAACACACACCAAGAAGAATCTATTCTCTAGCATTACACTTACTCTTTAGGTCCTAGTGGAGTTTAGGATAGAGGAGAGCTTTCTTGAGGTCCTTGACCTAGTCTTGGAGTCTTGGGTATAGTTCCACACTACCCCTCTCTAGTAAGACTTGTACCTTTTATTAGTAGAATTATTTTTCTTTACTCCTTATGCTTTATTTATTTATACTAGTATGATAGCCATGTACCTTTTATGTGATTATTTCCAAGTCATGTTTGGTTGCTTTATGCTTTACATACTCATAGTAGTCAATCTATGCTTTTGCACTCGTCCAATGCATATTATGGTTAGACATGCTTTAGTCCATAACTTGTTAATCTGTAGGGTTAATGTTATACGTGCTATAATATTTAGCTTGTTGATCTGTAGGGTTAAAGCTATGCATGTCCTAGACTTTGACTTGTTGATCCGTAGGGTCGGAGTTATGCAATCTCTAATACTTGACTCGTTGATATGTCGGGTTAGAGTTAAGTGTACTCTTATTCTAGACTTGTTGGTCCAAAGGGCCAAAGTCCCATGGGAATCAAGAGTATCATTTAGCAATGTAAGCATGGTGCTTAGGTTGGTAAATATCTTTGAGTGCTTAATTGCCCCACGAATAGGAATAGGTGTGGCGGTAAGGACTTAATTGCTTTTTGTCACATGTCCTAATAAAGGATTGCCAGCAGGTGGTGACAGCCCTGCTATGCTTATTAATTCTCCCTGTCTCGGCTTGTCATTGGACTTAGTCTATTATGTGTTGCATGTATCTAACCTATAGATAGGAGTATAAAAGTACATAGGGACCCAACTTAACTCTTCCTAACCCACTTAACCTAGACTTTGGACTAATGTTAGATAGGATTGTTCTGTGTGTCACTACCCACTATCTTTATTATCCTTACCCCTATCTATGACTTTGGTATGTTATTAGTTATATGGTTATGAACATGCTATCTCTTGACCGTCGCCTTCCCTTGGAAGAACTATAAATGACAAACATTAGAGTAATCCAGTGGTGAAAATGCTACAACGGGATGTTTGTGCACTTACGGATTTAATCTGCCCACACTAACCATCTGTTGAGTTCTACCAACAAGTAGTTTTGGCACCTTTCCTAGGTCTATTTATTTGGTATGACTTAGCAGATGTCAACAAGCATTTCTGGCATCGTTACCGGAGATAGTAATATTTTTGGTGCGACATTAAGAAATGTCAACAAACATTTCTGGCACCGTTGCCGAGGAATGCACTAGTTGAAATCACTAGCATTGTTCCTAATCATATTTCTATTAATTACCGTTGTCTAGATAGGTTTACCTTTGCTTATTTTCTCTTTATGTGAAAACAGGGTAGTATACTGCTGGCTTTGACCTATCGAAGAAATACACGGAGAATCCAGAAGTAATCTTGAGAAGAGCACAACATCGAGTCATCCATCCTCAAAATACTCTCTACAGTCAAGTGAGCTACATCCCCACCATCAAGCTCAATACCAATGATCGAAAAAGTGCTTCATGAGTACTTCGCTCCCTCTGTTGACAATGCGGCTATTGGGCGAAATATCAACACTGGGAGCGGAAACTTCTCAAAACCGGCCTAATCTACATGGTGCAGGCCAACCCATTCAGTGGGACGGCCAATGAGGACGCAAATGCTCACCTTCAACAATTCCTGGAAATTTGCAACACTATGTCCATCAAAGGAGTCACTCAAGATGCTATCTGACTCCGTCTGTTTCCCTTTTCCCTCTTAGGGAAAGCGAGATAGTGGTTCTATGCCAACTCAAGTGTTGTGGCTACCTGGAATGATTGTTCCACAGAGTTTCTCAAGAAATTCTTCCAGATAGGCAAAAAAACTAATGCCCTTCATGGAAAAATTTCAAACTTCTGGCAAGCAGAAGAGGAATCCATTCCTAGAGTGTGAGAGAGGCTTCAAGAGTACATGTTAGCATGCCCACATCATGGAATGGATGATTGGCTAATTTTGACCACCTTCTACCATGGGTTGGCATCAACAGCCCGTGATCATCTCGATCTTGCTGCCAAAGGAGCCTTCTTCTCACTTACCGTTGCTCAAGCAAAAGAATTAATTGAGAAGATAATCTCCAACCAAGGGTGGGATGAGAATCATTCACAATCCTACCAAAAGGGTGAGCATGCCAACAAGAAGATGGAGATGCTCAATGCTAAGCTGGACCTCATCATGAAGCATGTGGATGAATATTCCGAGAATAAGATGGAGATGTACGACATGGTTCAAGCCGTAGAATGTATGAAGCGTGAAGTCAACCTTAACATGGAGGATGACCACCCTAGAGCATATGAGGACATGTCATGCAACACTAACAAGAGTTATCCACTAGGAGGTCAAGAGTGGAAACAATGCCCTTATCAACATGGAGGTAACAAAAGCAATCTTAATACTTCTGATTATAGTTTTCCCTCCTTAAGAGATATTATTCATGGCCAACCTAAACTAAATGAAAAACTATTTAAGAAGCTAGGGGCTCATGATAAAATTTTAGAACGTGTCAATACTTTGGTAGAAACCTTCTCTTCATTCTTTGAGCACCAACAACAATTTAATGAATCATTAGAAACTAAGTTGGCTCAACTAGCTTCTATTGTTTCCTTTGTTAGAATTGTCGATACAATGAATCCGAGAGGATGTGAATCCACTCGCGAACGGTAGTATACTAACCATGATGTAGGAAACTACATCAAGGAAGAGAAGTTATCCAACACCACCAAGAAAGAAGGACACAAGGGGAAGAGGCTTCGCACAAGTACTATGAAAAGATAGCTACAACCACAACATGAGAAGTCATATGCATCCTCATCTCTGGGATCAGACACCATGTCACCATGCTAAAATGCAATGGAGAAGAGTCCCGCGCATTGGACTTAAAATTGATGAGCCCTTGCCAAAGGTAAATTAGTACTTATCTCATATTTGCTTTCCACCAATCTTTGGATTTCCAAATGCATTTACATATTTGATTTTTCCACCACATCTGCATGTTGGAATTTATTCCAACCCATTTTCCTTTTTCAAATTATATATAAAAAATATAGAATTTCAGAGTTCATCATTTGAGAAATTGAGAGTACAAAAGATCAAAAGTTATTTTTCTTTAAAATATATTTTCTTTCTTGTGGGACGCCTCAAGTAGAGCCCACTGACCAGAGCAGAGGACCAGAGGGGCCATCTCCTGGTCAGGCGACCAGGCCTATTGGTCGGTCGACCAGAGAAAAATGGCTCTCTGACCCCACTTGCCCCAACTACTAGCTTGCAATTGTCTCAGTATGACTGTTGTTTCGTTCTGCATTTTGAGGCAAGGTCCACGAGAGGAAGTTTTTCACCGCATTTACGTATTTGACCACTTCATTATGCTCTGGCCATTTGTTGTCATTTTCTCCAGGCTCTGGCATCATTAAACACTCCGAAATTCTTCCAAAAATAGTTGCTTTGAGCTTCATCTGCATCTTCATGTTGCCTACAAATCTTCATAAGACCAAACTCGATGAGGGCTTGATAACCATCGAGTACTTGACTTTTTGATCCGTTGGGTCAAAGTTAAGTATACTCTTATTCCCAACTTGTTGATCCGTAGGGTCAAAGTCCCATGAGAAATACGAGTAGTTTTTCTTGTGTACTCTTGCTCTCTTGTTGCAGCCAAGACTTCAAATGCTCCATCAACACGTTGCGGCAAACCATGAGCAAGAGCTAGCTTGGGGGGAGTTCCTCCCCCTAATGTGAACATAACTTGTATCATTTTCTTTTTCAATCACCACATGCATGATAAACTAAAAACAACAAAAAGATTTGTTTCCCTTTCACATGCATGATAAATAGAAAAACTAAAATAAATAAATAAATTCATGCGCGGTATGAATAGTTGCTCTGTCTTTTATTCCTTTTATATGCCCGGTTTACAACCTAGCACTCTATCTAGTTTTGGTTTATTGCCATGATTAATTTTCACCTCAAATTTACTTGTGGGTAGTATCAGCATTATCCTTCTAGGTTGTTGGGAGATATGATATGGTTAGTTAGAGCTGCTATGATCTTGCTTAATTTGTGAAACTTAACACCCGTAGAATTAATTTGATAAAAATGACAAGTTTCTCAATGATATAAATTTCTACCACAGCCATATGTTGATCAACATTGCAAAACCTATATACATATGCTACTTGTATTTTTATTGAGCCTTGTCAAAATTGTGTGACCCTAGTGAGAAACATTTTTTGTGTTCATGATCAAGTCTGCGCACATCATGCTAAATTTTCCACGCTGGAAATTAGCAATCATCCATGTTACACCATCCATCCACAAAATAAAGACTTTGTCTTCATGATTGATCTCTCCCCAAGGCAATCAAGGTTATGGCTATAAAAAAAAGAGAGAGAGAAAAAGATTCTTGCTCCAAAAAGAGCTTGACAAAAAAACCTCTTGCTCCATGAAGAGCTTGAGAGAGAGGAAAAAAGAAAAGAAAAGATAGACAATACTGCCAATTAAAGGAAGAGACAAATAAAAAGAGTCTTCATTCCACTCCACCATATCCACGACATATGCACATCTTGATCATGCTTGTAGGAAATATTTTTTTTCCATGGATCTACTCTTTTGACTCGACAACATATGAAATGCCGGTATGCCACATTTATGCTTACCCTGAGCTCCACATAGCATCCTTTAGAGGTAGGATTTTTGAGGCATCATAAGCATTTGGTAAGGAATTCATATACATTGAGCGATCTGAGTGAATCATTTGAGGAACTTAGATTTATCACAAAAATTAATAATCTCTAGGTTAAAGTTGATCAGAGAGAGTAGGTGAAATGGGAGTCCTACAGACTGTTATGTCTTCCAACCACCCAAGATTTGGAGAAGCTACAACACCCCACAGGTAATAGAAGGTGAAGTACTCATGCCAACTTATTCAATTCTTTGTAGAGTGTCTTAGTTATGCATTTGGGTATATATTAAGAGTAAGACATTGCAACAACTCTTGATCAACAGAACCTAAGTTTAGCTTTGCTCGGGATGAGCAAAGTTCAGCTTGGGCGATCTTGTTGACGGTCGTGAAATACCAATTCCATCCGTCAATATAGCCACAAATAAGGGAAGACTTAGCATTTCATACACGCATGTTAGCTAGCAATAATAAGATTCCACTTGTCCTTGGAGATTTATGTGCATACAGAGAATATATATAAAATGACTGGAGAAATGGAGCAGGATCCGTGAAATAACATTCCGACCAATGGGAGAGCGCTAATCGGACTCCCCACGGATCAATGACATGGTTACACATGATTGCATGGGAGAACACCGACTTAATAGAGGATGGGACCCACCAACTAGTCACCTCAAGAAAGCACACCCCGAGGGGGCCCACCTTCAGGTTGACCAACCTAGGGGCTTGGTTGGCCGACCTGGTCTTGAGGCCTATTCGGATGGGCCTCCACGTGGTGCTTCCTCAGTGAATTCCTAAAGTCGGTGCATGGTGGTTCCGTGGCGGTTACTCCTCAGTACCAACTTATGGCTCCTATAAATAGAGGGGAGTGTCTCTCACTCCAACACACACCAAGAAGAATCCATTGTCTAGCATTACACTTAGTCCTTAGGTCCTAGTGGAGTTTAGGATAGAGGAGAGCTGTCTTGAGGTCCTTGACCTAGTCTTGGAGTCTTGGGTATAGTTCCACACTATCCCTCTCTAGTGAGACTTGTTCCTTTTATTAGTATAAATATTTTTTTTACTCCTTGTGGTTTGTTTATTTATACTAGTGTGATAGTCATGTGTCGTTTATGTGATTGTTGCCTAGTCATGTTTGGTTGCTTTATTCTTGACATACTCATACTAGTCAACCTATGTTTTTGCACTCGTTCAATGATGCTTTAGCCCATAACTTATTAATCCGTAGGGTTAATATTATGCGTGCTATATTATTTAGCCTATTGATCTGTAGGGTTAAAGCTATGCATGTCCTAGCCTTTGACTTGTTGATCCGTACGGTCGGAGTTATGCATTCTCTTGTACTTGACTTGTTGATCTGTCGGGTTAGTTAAAGTGCATCTAGGCCCCTAATTATGGTTTTGAGTGATTGACGTCAATACAATTAAAAGGACTAATGTTTCCATTGAGCATGTGTACAGTTTCTAATTATTGATGAATATGAGAGCAAGGAAATCTAAAAGAGAAAGAAAAGAAAAGCCAACAAAGTGCAAATTTTGAAAAGGAGGTTCTACGCTCAAGAATCAAGACTTAATGTTTTATCTTTTCATCTTGAGTATAGGAACACCGTACTATCAAGAGGGATACAAAAGAAATAAGTGTTGAAAGACCAAGTGCTCAAATTCCATTCCAATAGACAAATACTTTCTTGAAAATCTTTTTCATCAGACAATGTCCGGCTCCATCGGACATTGTAGTCGGATTCTAGGAGGTTGCACACTACTTTCAAAATAGTCAAGGCAATGTCTGACTTTCAGTCAGACAATCCGGTCAGACTCCAGAACAGTGTGCAACTCGCCAAACTAGGAAGAGTAGGACAATGTCTGACTCTAGTAGGCCAATGTCCGACTCATCGGACAATGTCCGACCCCATAGGACAATGTCCGACTACCAGAAATATCCGAAGCCATCAGTCAATGTCGTCGGACTCTAGAACGCTGCAATACTTGCCAAATGAAGAGGACTCGGACAAAGTCCGACTCCTTCGGATAATGTCTGACTAATTTCTGACCAGAGCAATATCCGAGTCCCTCAGACCATTCTTTTGGACTCCAGAGCTGTGCACATCAATTTATCGAATAATATCCGACTACCAGTCGGACAATGTCCGACAATCATTTGTCCCAATGGCTCTTTTTCAAGCCACGACTATAAAAGGCCACCCCGACCCCCTATGGTCGGTTGGCCACTCACACAACTGAAAAACATATTCCCAACTCATTTGAGCACTCCCCTTCTCCTCCCTCGGTTCCTACTTCATTCCTTGGTGGGTTTGAGAGAAGATTTGAGGAGATTTGATTGAGCAATACATTCCTCTTAAGAGCAATTGGTTCATCCTCAACATCGACGTTTTTTGTGTTTGTTACTCTTGGGGATTCATCCCCTAGACGGCTAGGCATCGCCCGGAGAGCTCCCAAGTTTGTGGTTGAGACGCGGGACGTTTGTATTGGCCCCTCCTTTGTGGAGATTCATAGTATAGCATCAAGCTTGCCTTGGTGGAAGCTTGAAGAGGTTTAGGGTTGAAGGAGACCTGGTCCTTTGTGGATCCCTCAACGGAGACTATGCTCCTTGGTGGAGCTGAACTTCGGTGGAAAATCCTTGTGTCTCCTTGTCTCTCTTTGTTATTGATTAATTCCTGCTTGCTTGTCTTGCTTGATGTTCATTATCTAGCTAGTTGTAGTGCTTTATTTCCTAGATTTACTTGAGTAGGTTGCATGCTAGCTAGTGCCCCTTTTGCTGTTGCCTTGTTGCTTGCTAGGCTGTTTCCTGCTAGCTTGAATCATGCAACATTGTCCATTTCGACGGCCGATCTGTTTTCTGCTGTGAGGTCGTCGAATATTGTCCTACTCTAGTCTGATATTTGAAGTAATTGGACAATATCCTACTATAGTCGGACAATCTAGTTAGACAAAGTTTTCCTATGTTATTAACTCTTCGAATTAAGTGCATTTCAGGGATTATCGCCTATTCAGCCCCCTCTAGGCGACTTTCCGTTAGAGACTTGTTGGTCCAAAGGGCCAAAGTCTCATGGGAATTGAGAGTATTATTTAGCAATGTAAGCATGTTGCTTAGGTTGGTAAATATCTTTGAGTGCTTAATTGCCCCACGAACAGGAATAGGTGTGGCGGTTAGGACTTAATTGCCTTTTGTCACGTGTCTTAGTAAAGGATTGCCAGAAGGTGGTGACAGCCCTGCTGTGGTTATTAATTCTCTCTGCCTCGGCTTGGCAAAGGACTTAGGCTTGTATGTGTTGCATGTATCTAACCTATAGACATGAGTATAGAAGTACGTAGGGACCCAACTTAACTCTTCCTAACCCACTTAACCTAAACTTTGGACTAATGTTAGATTGGATTGTTCTGTGTGTCACTACCCACTATCTTTGTTATCCTTACCCCTATCTATGACTTTGGTATATTATTAGTTATATGGTTATGAACATGCTATCTCTTGATCGTCACCTTCCCTTGGGAGAACTATCAATGACAGCCATTGGAGTAATCCAGTGGTGAAATGCTACAACGGGATGTTCGTGCGCTTGCGGACTTAATCTGCCCACACTAAGTATCTGTTGAGTTCTACCAACAAGTAGTTCTAGCACCTTGCCCAGGTCTATTTATTTGGTGTGACTTAGCAGATGACAACAAGCATTTCTGGCGCTGTTGCCGGGGATAGTAATATTTCTGGTGCGATGTTAAGAAATGTCAACAAAAACCAATCGCCTATTGTCTATCGTGAAGGATCAAGGAAAGAGAGTATTCAATCACGGGGAGGTAAGGAATGAAACCTTGTTTTGTCTGACAACATAAAGGTTGAAGTTAAAAAAAGGTCAATCACAGGAATTGATCAAGGAAAACCTTGATTGGTTTATTGTAATGGAATGCATTTATGAGGGTGGCTATTAGATTTACACCATGCTATGAATCAATATTATAAACCTCGAATAATATATAATAAATGATGTAGTAAATTGTTTAGGTAGAAAATTAGGAATCAATTATCTTTGTGATATGGAAGGGGATGCGTAGGGGCTAGAAACTAACGCATGCTGTGTTTAAGGAAGTGTAATACGTGGGTATAGGTGGAGGTTAAGAACTCATCGGTGAGAAAAAAAAAAGTGGAAGAATCTGATTGAACTCCAAATACGTAAACTTTCCTATATCGGCCAGAAATTTTTTAGATAAGCCTATCGCTTGATCCATAGGAGTTATTTAGACATTGATTTAAAGGTTATGCAAAAAAAAGTTGTGTGTTGCCTATCAGATGTGAAGAGGCACAAATGGAGGCATATATCCTACTATGATATGTATAGTAGACCGACTAGGACTCCATCATATAACCCTGTCTCTCGGATATATAAGGCGGGGCAGGGGTCCTCCACAAGAGACAAGCCCTCAATTAGATAGATCCCGCACGGGACACAATTAGACACAACTAGACATCATCGTCTAGGTCTACCCTTCTCGTCTAGATCTATGATCTAGACATATCAATACAAATACCACAAAACACATGACGTGGCGTTATTATCCTTCGAAGGCCCGAACCTGTATAAATCGGTGTCTTGTGTTACCATCGTCTCTCGATCTCGCGCACACCTCTATGCTACATATAAATCATCATAGGTGAACTACCCTATGTCTAGTGCCGAGATTAAGTCTTGACATTTGGCGCGCCAGGTAGAGGCGCAGCGCAACGATCGGTTTGTCGAGTTTGATGGTCTTTTTCAACAACATCAAGATTATTAGCCACTCGGCAACATCGCCGCAACATGACGCCTCCAACGACTCGGCGACATCGCCGCGACTCAACAGCTCGACCGCTCGGTGATCACAAGGATTTGCCCGGGGGCTACTCCTAGACGACTTCGATGACTCAGCGCATCAGCTACTCGATGATTCGGCAAACTCGGTCACTCAGCAATCGCCGTGACTCGACGACAACCCGATGACTACACCAGTCGGCAACATCACCGCGACTCGGCCACTCGGCGACATCGCTGCACCATGACGATTTGACAGCCACTCATCTACTAAGCGACGCCGTTAATGACTTGGCACTTTGGGTTTTCACCCACTCGGTTAATCGGCGACACCTTTGACGACTTGGCGATACAAGCCAACCACTCTGAGTTTTGATGTTCCGGCGATATGATGGCTCGACTTCGACATTTGACCACTCGCCAATCATAGACACGCTCGGGGGCTCCTCTTCAACTCGCTGAATAAAAAAGCTAAGAATCTTTATACTTTCTCGATTTATTTTCGAGGTTTTGGGCTCATGTCCTTCATACCTTTTTCCCCACGACCGCTTATCTCTATTTTCTAAGCAGAAGGTCATAGTTTTTTTGATAAGTAAAGTTGGGCTTTTAAATCAGTGCTCTTTTTATGGCTTTATTCATCTTTATATTGCTTTGGTTCTTTAATCCTTCGCATTAAACAATTGAGCCAGGGGGCTATTTGTGTATTTATACACGTGTTCCTCCACTTTTTTGTGAATCTAGCAGTACACATGTCGGTCGGTGAGCTTTTAGTAGTACCTTGACCCTGACACCATATGACCCATGTTGGTCGGTGACCTTTCAGTAGTGCTTCAGTCCTGACACCATATGACCCATATCGTCTGTTCTAGGTCCACTCTTTTTGGCTTTAGCCTCACTGATATATTGCATTTTATTTGCGATTTAGTCTTATTTTTTGTCTTATGCCGACAAGCAACTAAGGCATAAAAATTCTTCGCTACGTGAAAGACTACCACTATACTAAACCCAGAGCCAAAGTTAGAAGAGGTCATATATCGATTGGTTCTGATTGCTACGCAAGAGTAAATTATGACTGATATTGTTACGGCAGACCGAGCTCTGAGCTTTTTATATTTTGTCCTAAGTATCCTATAGTGGATCGGTCTGGTTGCTAACGCGCAAATACTTTGCTCTGCGCCACTCGGTCTACTTAAAGGAGAAAAATGGATATAGACTTGATTATTCAGTCGACTGATTTGTTTGTCTTACAAAAATAAGTTTTCAAACAAACAATATTAACTATAACTAATTATTCTAATTTCCTTAATTGTCAGGAACATTTATGGCGGATAGGCGGATACACCACTCAATACAGAGTAATTTCCTTGCCTTCATCGGTCGTCTTACAGCTCTGATCACCTTCATTGGTCGACCATGCTAGTTCCGACTGCCTTCATCGGTCGGCTATACTAGTTCTGACTACCTTCATCGGTCGGCTACACTAGTTCTAACTTCCTTCATCGGTCGGCTATACCAGCTCTGATTGCCACCATCGGTCTACCACATCACGTCTGACCGCTGTTGGCACTTCCCAAGTGCCCCTTTTATATGTGAATATTATCCCAATTAGAGCATAATTGATACTAATTTAGGCCATTTATCGATGATATTGTCTATATATTTGTATATGCGTTGTTTTGGAGCTTTATTGCAGAAATAAGTAAAATTGGTGATTAAAGTGATGCTGAAGAGGACAGGAGTCCAGAACCGATGAAAAGCACTGAAGAAGCCCAGTGCACCGATCGGCGCAGTCCATGAGCCGATCGGCGCTAGGGTGTTTTGGCCCACAGAAGTGACCGAGGCCCATTTCACATGTTTATGGAAGTTTATCTGCGCAAGACACTTAAAGATATTTGCCTAGAAGATTTATGGAACTTCAAGATCTCGACGTGCAGTACAAGACTTTATCTCAAAGGAAAAGGCCCACATGGCAGCTGTGGAAGACAGAGGAACCGACTCGGAGAAGAAACCAGAGAAGACACGGCTTGCGCTGATCAGCGCAATCCTGCGCCGATCGGCGCAACCGCCTTATTTGCTAGAAATCGAGTCCTTTATGAGTAGAACCCCTATAAATACTTGTAAACCCTGGCCGCAGAGAGAGGAGGCGACAGAGGGACAACAGATCCGTGAGTTAGAGCCACCGGGGCTTGCCCCGTTAGAATAAATCTCTAGTTGAGTTTCAAGAACCATTGGTGTTAAGAGTTGATCCATCAAGGTAGGCCATCTCGACGGGGATGAATCTTACTCTATGTATCTCAAGAATGATTTAATATGTTGATGATGGTTTTGGTGATTTGTCTATCTTGATTCTATAATCATGCATGTGCTTATTCCAATTGCTTAGTTCTAGGCTAAGTAAGTTGATATTATCTTGATCGTGGTGATTAGGATAGTATTCGGACATTATATTAATTATGGTTGCTTGATGATGCTAGTAGTGTGGTTTAACGGTGACAGCACTAAGCCTGTGCAGCACTATTGGATAGTTGAGTAGGGTAAGATACTCGCGCGATTAAGGGTTTCCTCTCGGCAGCGATAAATCGGGAGCCGCTCGAAAAGCAGGGTGGTCTCATTCATTATAGGTTTTTATTGATCTATGTAATTACCCATTATGATACTATTTAATTAGACTTTCTAGTTACGATCTCACTAGTAGATATCTGGTTACTCACTTAACAGCCTAGGCTTACAAGGCATCTGGCGCACTTTGGCTTAGATTCAGTAGTGTGCCGATCGGCTCAACTTCTGCGCCGATCGGCGCAATGACAGATTTACTGTCTGGCGCACCTTTGCGCTGGCCAGGCTCCCCTCATGCAACCTGAATTCGACAGTAGCCTTGACTAGATCTTTTACTGTTAACTTTGTTTAATTATCCCTAAGGTCCCAGTGGATTCGATAAACCTTGGAATACTCAATTCAAGGGAAAAGTGCTACAATCGTACACTGTCCTCTTGCGGTATATAAGTGGGTGCGTAGGTACGACCAACAACCGCCACCATCGGTCGGTCACATATTAGACCATCGGTGTCACTCAGTCATCACGACTTTGAATGATTTCTACTACATCAGCAGTCGGCAACTATAACAACCTCAGCTGCTTTCTTCACTCGACCTTATCGTATTGAGTTGAGCGCCACTGCCGCTCGAACATGATATTCTGAGTTGATGCGGCTGCCACTCGGTCATTGGTTTGAGTCATCTACCAATCAGCGGTGATTGAAGACACTCGTCTAAATCATTTATCACTCGGTAGTGATTGATGTCACTCTACTGAGCTATTTATCACTCGAATTTGATGATTCGAACGATTTTTCCTTAAGGAGAGCCAACACGACTATTCTTGTTTTGGACTCTTGCATTATATGCAATTTCTAAATAATACAAGAGTCGGGAGCTACACCTAATTAGGTGCACTTATTCGGCGCACCAATTGATTTCTTGAAGATGTATTGATCTTTAAGACCCTTACAAGCTCGCTAATATAAAGCTGAAGCATTATATATGGCATAAACCGATCAGGAAGCTACTAAAGATTATCATCAAGCTTGCAAGACTCTCGGGGGCTACTGTCGATGACCTGTACCTGTGGTATCTCACATAGAAGGAAAGTGGAGAAAGATTCCTACTAGGATATTATAGTAGACCAACTAGGACTCCGTCATGTAACCCTATCCCGGATATATAAGGGGGGGCAGGGGTCCTCCATAAGAGACAAGCCCTCAATTAGATAGATCCGGCACGGGACACAATTAGACACAACTAGACATCATCGTCTAGGTCTACCCTCCTCGTCTAGATCTATGATCTAGACATATCAATATAAATACCACAGAATATAGGACATAGGATTATTATCCTTCGGAATGCCCGAACTGTATAAATCGACGTCTTGTGTTACCATCGTCTCTCGATCTCATGTACACCACTATTCTACATATAAATCGTCATAGGTGAACTACCCTATGTCTAGTGCCGAGATTAAGTCTCGATATTTTACCCTGTACCGCAGCTGAGTTTCCACACACATACTTAGGTTTGCAAATTTCTGATAAAAAGCTAAGGAAATCGGACCTACTTCCATGGATTGAAATATTGGAAACAAGCTCCCAGGATGGCAAGCTTCACTAATGAATTTGGCAGGCAGAGTTACTTGGGTCTGTTTTGCCCTCTCGGTTATTCCGATATATGTGTTGATTGCCATCAACGTACCTAAATGGTTCATCAAGGTCGTGAACAAAATATGCTGAGGTTTTGTCTGGAAAAGGAAGGAAAGAAGTCAATGGAGGGTCGTGTCTTGTGGCCTGGGAGCGAGTACAGAGACCTTTGGAATATGGTGGCCTCGGTGTGTTGAACCTGTAGTACATATGCTAGGCTCTTCAAGTTCGCTGGCTTTGGCTCAGTAAAACAGATCCTAGTAGGCCTTGGAACAGTCTGGATATACCGGTTCACAAGTATTCGGTTGCGTTCCTCAACACTACGCTACAAACTCATATTGTCCGAGGTGATAGTACTTTGATTTGGCATGACAAGTAGCTGTTTGGATGCTCTGTTGGTGACCTTGCTCCAACCGTGGTTGCAGCAGTGCCCATGAAAACACAGCAAAAGCGCACAGTTGTGGAAGCTCTAACTAATCACATGTCGACCTGGGACATCCAAGGAGGATTATCGATGATTGGTCTGAATTCTTCCATCTATGGGATGCTCTTCGAGACATCCTCTTATCTGATGAAGACGACAAACATATATGGCAATTTGAGAGCTCTGGTCAATTCTCTTCCAGGTCAGTTTACTTAGCTTTTTTTCATGGCTCGGTTGGCTTTGAACCTTGGCGTCGATTATGGAAATCTTGGGCTCCTTCAAAGTGTAAAGTTTTGCTATGGCTAGCCATACAAAACAAGTGTTGGACCACTGATCGTCTCGCCAGCAGAGTCGTCCCTCATCCCAATGGTTGTGTTCTTTGCGATTAAGAGGATGAGAACATCCAACACATCATAACTACTTGTGTTTTTGCCCGACAATTTTGGTTCAAAATTCTAGCGCCCTTGAATTTCATAAGGTGCGTTCCGAGTCGACACAAAGAAAGCTTTGTCGAGTGGTTGGGGAAGGCCCCTAAGAAAGTTCAGAAGGAAAAAGGAAGGGCCTCAATAGTCTCATTATGCTAGGAGGATGGATCCTGTGGAAGCATCACAACGCTTGTGTGTTTAACGGGGCAGGTCCCTGCATCAACATGATTCTCTGGGAATTTGAGAATGAGAAACATCTGTGGGGCTCACGGGAGCTTGATCTCTCCATGCTCTAACTCAAGTCAAAGAGATTAATTAGATGTGTGTGCGTGTGTGGTCACGCCTCGCCTTTGTTAGTGTTTCTATTAGTTACAAACCCGATGTACCAAACATCCCTCGCAGCTCGGTCCGGAGCGAGGTGGTGTATCTTGTAACTTGTAAGGGACCGTTCAGTCTTCTTCTTAATACAAAGATACACAACTCTCCTATGTATTCGAGAAAAAAAAAGTTTATTGTTGGAGATATAAGGTATGCGATGCACATGTACGGATATTTATTTATACACATGATATATTCAAGATTATTTATTTGACATCAAGAATGACAAAACATCAACAAATTTATGTGGTACACAAGTTTATAAGATTAAGACTATATTTTCATCATCTCTTATTCAACATTTTTTTTCACATATATCCTTTATTTACTCTCATTGTTTCCTTTTCATCCTTAACTTTGAGTAATCATGAGTGACCCAAGAATAGAAATAATCCTTATTGATCATGATCGACTCAAATGGAAGATAATTCCTATAAAATCACATCTTGTTGAAACCGTGTATCATCCTTCAGTAATTTCCTCTTTCCATGACTACATGTTTTATAAACAACAAATGTTTTATTCTCCTAAAATTACATATTATTGGTGAAATTAAAGATTATAATAAGTGAATCTAGAATATCTGAAGTGAAGCACATATGACATTTGCCTCTATGCCATTAAAAATTTACTCGATTCCTTACTTGCCATAGTAATATTTGAAGTTTCTTATTTGCCATCCATATAAAATTATGATTTCTCCAATGCCATTTTCATTCATTTATCCCTCTAAACAACATTAAATGACACATGCAAAAATGAAATTGCTTGTAGAATAACACACATGTTATTTGTGGAAGATCATTACATCCAATTTATCAAATAAAGAAAAAGCAAAATAAAGATGTCAGTACACATATTAGAAATAAAATGTGATAATATTCTTCCAAAAAAGCTGAAAAATAGTAGTATGCCATCTCCTACTATAATATCCAAAACCCGACATAATTCAGTGACAAAAAGGAACAAAATTTGATAAAAAGTGGCATTTCAGGCATCAAAAGTTAAATTGATGGCAAATAAGGAACTTTAATATTTTCATGGTAAATAAGAAATCAAGAAAAATTTTACTGCATAGAAGGATTCCTCTCATGTAACAATGAGAAAACAGTTGATATACGAAACTGTTGTTGCTATACTAATCATTAATAGCCAGACCTCAGTTTTGCAAGCCTTGGTAAATTAGTGTAGGGAATAAACAAAGTTTTATATAATGGTAGTGCAATGATAAGTGAATGGAAAACATCTGATAAATAGAAAACATCATCCAATGATTACAGGAAGCAGCCCAGAAACACAACTTAGAGTAACCACAAGCCTTAGTTGTAGTTTGAGAGTTGCAAAAGCCAACTTGCAAAGCCATGCTAAAGATTCTTTTGATCAATAACACCTGCTCGTGTAAAGTAAAATAGAACAACACTAAGGCATGTGTGAGATGAGGAGATTGCCAAGAACACCATCACGAATTGCAACAGACCTTACTCGAGCATCCGCAAGTTCAAAACTGCTCACCAAATTCACCAATCCTATCTACAACACACCTAAATACTTCCTAAATTTGGAACTGCTAACCAAGTCACCAAGTATGAGGTCCCATCTAGAGTTACTGCTGGCTTCTTGATTCATCTATCAAGAAACATAACAGTACAATTAGAGAATGAAAAGAGCTTCAACTACAAAGATACATCTATCCACGACAAAATCAGAAAAAAAAAATGCTCAAATAAGACCCCACAATTAGGGGGCACTTTAACAAGTTTCAGAAACTATTATAAAATTTGATCAATTCATAGATCAATCAATGTATTGTACAAGTATATCATTATGAAGCATGTTCACAAATAAAAGCCCTCATGCTTTCTGATTCACAGAGAAAAAATATTCTTTATAAACCTACCTCAACTATAATCGCTTTGGTAAGGAGTTTGAATCAAGAACAAAAATAGTCTATATGAAAACAACCTAGATAGATTAGTTAACATCAACATATCAATATGCCAAGAAGTATCAACCACTGAAAACATTTACAGACTACAGGACCAAGAACGGTCCGACAAATTATTGGCAGTGATCGGTTGAAATTTTTCTGTGGCTGCCTGTAGTTGTGGTTGTAGCAAGGCAAGGCAACGGCTGCACTAACCATCAGCCTGCAGCCACAACAAAATCTCAACGGATATATCTCTTTGTATGTCATAAGTTATATCTCTGTATTGTAATAGACCCAACAAATCTGATGTGAACAGTTTGCAAATCCCTGCTACCAAATATTTCAAACAAAACACCTATATAAATTATTATATCAAATCTGAAGTTGCGGTAACTCCTTCTCGAATCACCATTGCAGTCTCAAATCAATCAATTAGCAGTTATCTTGTCATCTTCACAAGGTTCAAAGTTTTATAATATGTAAATATCAAAGTACTGTATTGCAAGATTACAAAGACATGATCATAAGTGCATCTACTATCATGCAATTCCAAAATAAAATTGAAGAATATTTACTTTAAGCATAAATTTGAGAAGATTACAAACTCAGTACTCTCACATGATTATATGTTCAAAACACACCCAGGATATTTAGGAGCAGCAAACAAACGTATCTAAAATAAATGCCGAGTAGAATGGACTGTAAAAATTACCCAGTGGCATCCTATGATTCAGCTTCTACCCAATGTGAGCGCACATCACACCTAATCACTCACTATCCCCTTCCACATCCTTCAAGCTGCAGGAAATACCATGTTTAATAAAAGAAAAGTACATTTAAAATCTTATTCCTACTGCAAAAGGACTTATTTTGAAAATAGTGTTCTTGTTCTCACCTGATAAGCTGATGTACCCATGGCCAAAGAGTACTCCGCTAGAGGGTTGCCTGTAGCATGAATATTTATAGCACTTATATTTTAGATTTCAATGATTATTAGCACCACAGAAAAGTACAAAGCCAAAAAACAATTACCTTGACATCTGAACTACACACTTTGTTGTACCTTGTGAATAAAACTATGGTCCCTCCTTGCAATCTGTTAATGTAATCCACTCTTGCATGTATAGAGATGAAAATGTAAATATTGAAAGTTGATATTAGGAGCTTATAATTGCAATATAAAAGTATTATAGATCCAAAGAAAATACCTTGATAAAGGAATCACACGCTTTGGTCCCTTGATGCAATCTGTTGGTCTAATCCAAAGTTCATGGCAACAAAGACATTTTTCTAGTTCCATAGAAATTAACTATAGGGAACCTTAAACCAAAGACATTATCACAGAACTCTTATCTTTTGGCACTATTGTTGTAGACTATGTTCTTTTTCTTTTGCAACTAATCACCAATAACAATATCACAAACTCTAAATTCTGAAAGCAAGTTTAGTACTTCAACACGGTAACTGTTAATGGCACACAAGTTCACTCAATCAAAGACCCAAATAGCACTCAACCACACAAGCATCATACATTTCTTATTTTACACAATGATTCTAGGCGTACATGATTCATTATTCATGGTACATGGTTCATGTGCCTAGTACTAACAATCTAGGTCTGGAGTCTGGGGTCTACTCGTCGACGACTTTGATAGGGTCTTCCTCTGATCCTTCCTGAGCTTCCACCTGTTCCTCTTCAGTTTTAGGGATGGTCTCTTCCTGGGAGCGGCTGGTCGAGCCAATGGAATAGCTGCTAGAGTCTGTCTCTGAGTCCGAGTTGATGTTCAAGTAGCCTTTCGGACTCCTCAGAGTGATACAGAATGCTATCTCGTCTACCCTACGCTTAATGGCAGCACATGTCTCGGGGCTCAACACGGGCGCCGAGTCTGGGAATATGTAACGTCCACTTGGTAGTTGTACGAATGCCCTTTTCCTGGGGGTGAGTCTGGTCCTGCATTCGGGTGGCGGAGGCATTTCCTAAAGAGTCCTTGCAGCCTGAGAGTCAGTAGCTCTTGGGGTATGCCATGTGAACATGGTACCATGTGCCAGCAGAGTGGTGCGTGAGTAGGTACTCCTAGACGGTCCATCCTCCTTAGGCTTCGGAGTCTTGGCCTCGTCGAGAGCCTTCTTCAAGTTCTTTATCTCTTCCTGCGCTGCCTCTAATTCTGTATGTATAGCGTCCCTCTGGTGCAAGACTTCCTCGATGTCAGAATCCTTCTTCCTGATGGTTTCTCCTATCTTGGCTCGAATGGCACTCAGTTGCTGCTTGAGGATCTCAATCTCAGCTTTGTCGAGAAGCATTTGTTGAGTTTTAGCCTCCGTTTCTATGACCAGATGTTGTTTATCTATCCTGAGTGCTTGGGAGCGGTTCTTCTCATCAACCCAATGATGTAGGAGGGTCTCCATGAGGCGATCCAATGCTATCAGGTACTCTGCGATGGCTGCCAGCATTGGGTCTGTCACCGTGCGAGTAGGTCCTCTGAAGCAGAGGGTACGGTGTTCCCATTTTGGGTTGCTTGGATCATCTACTGGGAAGTATATGATGGCCATATTGCCTGTTATCTCTAGTCCCTTGGTGCAGAGGTATAGCAGGACATCTCATGCCAAGATCTGTATGGTGTCAGTGAAGGCAACTCATGTCTGTCCCATTGTGACAAAGTATGGGTCGGCTAGGGTCCTAAAGACCTGATGGGCATGAACTTCCATGGTGCATCTAGGGGATCCATTCTCTTCATACTCCTGGTATTTATACTGAGGTATCACGAATCCACCGAATATCTGGATGACATGTCGCAGGAGCATTGGAAAGCCTTCCACGTTCAGGGAATGGGTGTAGATCCACGCGTTTTCGTCCATTTGTAAGACAGGCATCACACTAGTGAGAAGGGGTAAGGGTTTATGGAAGATGTCAAATTTTATCACAGATTATAGGGAGAATAAGAGGTTACTAATTCTGTAGTGAGGTGTCCTATCACTCGTTAATCCTATAGGTTTTGTCCTACGGTCGAGTATCGGCTCTAATACCATCTGTCATACCCTTATTCGGGGTATGTCGTGTATTCCATACCAATCCCTAGATCTGTAGTTGGTACACACTTACAAATGATATAAAGTGATCCAGTGATCTTTATTTAGGTCCACGCAGGGACAACAGAGTCATACAAGTCTTAAGTTACAAGCCAAAGGGGAGGACATGCCTACCCTAAAAGAAAATACAAGCAAGCTTCTAGGAACTTCCACAGGCAACTCGAGCATAGGACGCAACCTACTCGTCAAACTCCTCGGATGCTTCATCCTCATCTTCATCCTCCTGAGGAAATTTAGTTAAAGGCAAGGGTGAGTACATAAGGTACTCCACAAGCTCTACCTCTAGCAAGGGGGTAATACATGCATTTTGGGAAGTAGTCAAGAATTAAGGCTATGTTTTAGAGTTTTGCGGAAAGCGCGGATGCAAGGGTTTACTTACGGAACCAATGGGGTTTTTCGAGAGGAGAAACTGTTTTATAATTTTTTGGTTGGTTGTACCTGAGGGAGATTCAATCAATCCGGCAGTTCCCACTTTTAGCTGAGCCTTCTGACGCATAGTCATAACGACTCTGGCACACCATGCCACATCTTCACCAAAACACGGGTTTCACTACACCCACTCACATGCCAAGGAATTTCTAAGAGCCCAATGATTGGTGTGCCATGACCAGTGACAACGGACATCTGAATGATTTAAGGATAACCCTGCAGAGCTTAGTACGATGTACCCACAGGCTATGTGCTCTTAGCTATGGATCACATAACGCTCCCACTTCACCCAGGCATGCCCACAAGTCCACCACAAAGCTCAGGGATTCCACCGTTATGACACTTAGTCATATCAGATCAAAGGCACACAACCAACAATTTTTGCCAAGTACTGGACTTATCATCACATCACCGCTCCAATCCCTGAGTCCGTTTCTACCTCACCGGGTGATACTTCCTTGCTGCATTACCCAGGATCTGCCTTAGTCCTGCCCATACAAGTTCTGTGGTCGTACTAAAAATACCACCAAGTTGAAGTCTTAGCTAGTCATTTCCTAGTTGGCAGGACAGGCACTCATCCACGACAGGTGGACCTACACCAGAGATACCATCACCAAGTACTCTGCACCAGTACTAGGAGTCTCACCCACAGCCACATCTATCCCACCCAACTTCACCACAACACCGTTGTCTTATCACCCAAGTTCTGAAAGGTTCTAGGGACCTATCTATAATTATAGAAAACTTTGGGGGCTTGGTTGAAAAATGATAGGGACTAAAATATAATTATAGAAAAGTTGGGGTACTTTTCTATAAAAATATTGGGGTAAAATAGAATAAAGCTAAAGCTCAGGGGGCTAACTGTAAAACTACAGGGTTCTGGGTTTTCCTCTATTTTCCGGAATTATTTTTCTTTTGGAAATCCTATGGACTGGGTCTACGGGGATGGTGGACCGGGTGTACGGGGTCGGTATATGGACCGAAGGGCTGTGGGCCGTTGACCAGGGGATCTACGGTTGGAATTTAAAATCGCGAAGGGGTATGGGGTCTTTTAATCTTGATCGTCGGCCACGATCCAACGGCTGAGGGTGGATGGGTGTCGGCGCATGGCGGTCAGAGCCAGGGAAGGCGGCGGCGCCATTTCCAACAGCTCCGCCGCTCGCCGTTGGGCTCTCTGGGGGCTAAACTTCACGGGGTTTGGCTCAACCGGGTGCGGGGAGGATATCGCGTTCTACGGGGTCGAGGCGAGGGGAGGCCTAGGACTAGCTCTCGGTGTGAGGGTGGCTTCGAAGGTGGAGAGCGAGAGGTAGAGAGAGAAACTGGTGACTTGCCTGGCTTGGCTGGGGACAGTAGTGAGGTGTTAGCGAGGCGCGAGACGACTATTTATAGGCAGGGAAGGAGGAATGCGACGCGGGGGCGTGCTTCACGTTTTCTTGGCGGCCAGCGCCATTAATCCGGGCCGGCCCGCTTGTCGTGCTGACTCGGGCAGCAGCGGGGCAGGGCGATGGGATGGCGCGCTGCCGCATGCGGCTAAGCTCTAGACGACGACGCACAGGGAGAGGTCACATCGCGGGAAATAGTGAGGTGTTGCGTCGGGTTTCAGAGCGGTGGGGAGCTCGCATCGTCGGTGCTGTGCCGGCGTCGTGGTGCGAGTTAGAGGGGGGTGAGTGCGCAGACGTGTCCCATCCTTGGCCTTGTTGCGACGAGGCGGGGTGAAGGTGCGGCACTGTGCTTGGCTCCGGGCAGGTGGGACTGATGGCGGCCGCGTCGTGTTGCGTCGTTGCGACGGGGTAGGTTGGCACAGTGTCAAGCGGTGGGGTGGCGACGGCATTGGGAGCGACGGGGTTCCGTCGAGGAAGAAAGGGAGAGGGGCGAGCACGGGATGGGGAAATGGACGAGCAAGCAAGCGGGCCGAAGAGGCTGCGTGTGGGCGCGCGCGCGAGGGGAAAGGGGTCTGGGCTGGTCGAGCCGAGAGGGAGAGAGGGAGGGGAGTGGACTGCTAAGGGTTTTCTTTTATTTTTCTAGTTTTCTCCAAACTCAAATCCAACTAACCCAATTTTAAACAAGCAAATTTCAAAGGAAAGATTCAATAAAATCCAGAGAGGAAATAAACCAATCACTTCACCATGTTCTAAATTTTATAGTTTTGAAAACCAGGACTAGCCTTATGTCTAATTAAATTTTTAAATTTGTTCCCCTCTACTTGGAAATGGTTTTTCCTGAATAGATAAAATGATTTATAAAGTGTATTATTATTATTATTATTATTATTATTATTATTATTATTATTATTATTATTATTATTATTATTATTATTATTATTATTATGTATGGTAAATTTTGAGGGTCTCACAACATAGTTCCTTGGCACTTTAGTGCCACACTCTTTATATGCTAATTAGCATGAAGCTTTACCATTCTCAGCTATTTGCATAGCTGGATTATGGCATCTCTTTGCTATATTGCTACAACCTTTAAGATAAATATTAATTTGCATGTATTTTTAATATCTCCAAAATTGATAAAAAAAATAACTGAAGTGAAACTGTCAAACAATATAATTGTTAATTTCTAAAGCTCCATGACCACATAGACGACTGATATGACATAATTAGCATAACAATTGTTTTAAACAAATACATATGAAGAAAATATAATCAAACAAAGTGAAATTTATGGTTATGATTAGAGAGAGAGATTGTTGCATTGCAATGTCTCACAGGCAATTTTGAAGGAGACATCTTCATCGAAATGGCCACATGATCGCAACCATTGTCAACATCCATCTCACAGCCGCCGCCACCCATCATCATCCTAACCATGTGCTCACAACCGCCATTGCACACTCTTAGATGCCACCACCAACGGCCATGGTCACATGACTGTAGACGTAATCCTTGCCCACTGCACAGCAGAAGAGATGATGATGGCGTACTTGCAAGTGAGTCCAATTAATACCAACATACTTGCCAGCAAGTCCAATAGACATCTCTATAGCATCATGACCATAAATTATAAACTATAGCATCATGCCCAAACAACATCAATACAAAAACGTTGTTATCCCTCTACTAAATCAAAAGACGTCAATACATGTTGCATCTAAAATACTTAATAAGATTCGGTTTGATGAACCATGAATTGGGTGAGTATAGCCTAGTAGGAATACTCGACATCAACAACATGCGATTGAAAAAGATATAGCTTTCTTCTTCAAGCAAATTGACCAAGGTTGGTAATTGTCAGCATAGCTCAACATAGTTCATTTTCCTTCAATTTTGATATGGGCCAAGAGAACAAATTGAACAAACAACAGTATACTGGTAGCAATTACATAATATATCAGATATTCAGATGTATACCTAGTTGGCGCAATTTGTTTGTACCCACCTCCTGCTTCTTCTGGAGCTCGTGCGTGGGCTTGACCTAGAAGTAGTAAGCGAGGGATCCGGTGACAACCCAGGAGGCAAGGTTGCTCACATGTGGACGTCGCCGCCCAGCGCGTTGCCCACGAGTGACCGCGTGTTCCCCGATGCCTAGCTCCACCCCCTTGCCTCAAGCGAGTCTTGATGCGCTCGACGGCGAGTCGAGGTTGAGGATGGACCTAGTCTTCTTGATGTGGTCATGGTCTAGGAGCCTGAATAGTTGTCCGGTGATGGGTTTGTAGATGAAGCGCGTGACTTCGGGTTCAACCTGTTGCTCGGCGCTAAGTAGAGGTTGATCCTTAAGCAGGCCAGCAATGAGAGTCGTGGGGTGGAGATCCGTGGAGTCGAGGAGGAGGAGATCATCGCTGCTCAGTAATAGGAGAGGCATGAATGGGGAGCGTCAATGCGCAGGGATTGAGTTTTCCAAATGAAGCCATATAAGAAGGAACAAGGAAAGAAGATGAAGAAAAGGAAAATATCATCACGAAATGAATTATCTGCATTATAGAATGAAATCATTACAGAAATCATCACTTTGATTATGGAATGAATTAACTATTCTTTTAAAATCATCTGGCTGGTTATATGGAAATAAATCACCTTGATTATAGAATGAATCAACAGATCCACTTATTATGGAATGAAACCATTACGGAAATCAATCACCTTGATTATGGAATGAATTAACTATTTTTTTAAAATCATTCGGCTGGTTATATGGAAATAAATCACATTAATTATAGAATGAATCAACTAATAAAGGAGTGGGTGAAAAAAGTCTAAACTTTAGGTGTAACATGAGTGATTTTCTAGTGCAAATTGGGATATAAGAGGTGTAACATGTAACCATCTAATGGGTCCAATATTGATTCAATGGCTAGATAGATTGGTCCCATTTAGATCCAAGGCTCTAAATAGCTAGGTACAAGATTAAGAGGGGTGAGAGCATAGGTCGCAGGAACTCCTTCTTTATTAGTTTAGATCGAATGGATCCATTATTGATTCAATAGCTAGATAGATTGGTCCCATTTAGATCCAAGGCTCTAGATTGTTGGGTACAAGATGAAGAGGGGTGAGAACATAGATCGCAGGAACTCCTTTTTTATTAGTTTAGAGTAGGAGATGAAAGTTTGCACTCAAATTTTCAGCTAGAAGGAACATTTGAATTGTTATGTTTTTGTTTTGAGCAAAGGTGTAGAGGTGAGGGAATTTTTCTTGCATGAGGACTCCATTCCAAACATTACTCCAGAAGAGTACGGTGGTTCCATTTTCAACTGTGGATGCGGCCACTCCTCTAAAGATATCACACAGTTTGAGAATGTCTCTCCACTAGAAGGAGCCTTTTGCTTTCGTTGATTGTGGTAGGCTGCCATTTGTGTAGTATGTGTTCCAGATCATTTTGACCCAGGGGACATCCTTTTTGTTGAAGAATTTGTCTAGATGCTTCAGTTTGAAGAGCCATGTTTTGTGCTTTGAGGTTGATCACCCCTAGACCTCCTTTTCTCTTAGGTCTGGTACATTTGTGCCAAGCTATTAGAGGTTTGCTCTTACCATTACTTTCTAAATTTCTCCATATGCAGTGTCTACGTGTCCTGTCAAAGTAATCCAGCACAGCCACTGGAACTTGCACTGTGCACATAGCATAGGTGGGCAGAGAAGACGTGACAGAGTTGACTAGTTGTAGTTTGCCAGCTTGTGTTAACATGTTAGAGATTGAAGTGAGTCTTCTCTCAGTTTTGTTCATTATTGGGCCATAGTGTTCCACCCTTGGCTTGGTGGATCCCATCGGCATGCCAAGGTAGGTGAAGAGCATTCTTCCAACTTGGCAACCAAAGAGTTTTGCTAGGTGGTCAGCTTTCTCTGCTTTCATGTTGAGAGGCACCAAGCATGATTTTGTATATTTAACTCTAAGTCTTGTTGATTGAGAGAAGCTCTCTAGTAGACCTTTAAAACACCACAACTCTCTTTGGGAAGCCCTCATGACTAATATTGTATCGTCTGCGTATTGAATGACAGTAGATATCTGATGTGATGAGTTGTCCATTACTAGTGTACACTGTCTCCCGTGCTGGAAATATCTGCTGTACTTGGCTGCTGCTACCCTCTATCTGCAGGTAGTAGTGAGTTGGCAACCTGTTCTGCTGACCGGTGATCACCCCAGGTGTGTGTGGGGGGGGGGGGGGGGGGGGGGGGATGGTCTGTATCTCACTGCTCTGTTCCAATGGCTGACCCTGCTGGGTGTTGTTCTGAATCAAGTTGAACAAGATCTTTATTTGCATGATTGCCTCTGAGAAGAAGAAAAATGTTGCAATAATGGACACTCTCTTATGTTGATGCCGCTAGTGCATACATAGAGAAAAATGACTTGAAGGAACCGCCTAGAATTAACTTGAAACACACAGGTATAGAAGAGAGTTGGACTCTTCAGTTGTTATGGTAGCATCAGCTATTAAAACGAAGTGGGAAGGTGAGGTAACATATGAGAATGTTTCTAAAACTGTTACACACAACATGACAAAGTTCATACGTTCCTTAGCAATGCTGATGGAGATGCATGTTCATATTGTTGGGACAATTACTGCTAATATATGCTTGACTGCACACTCCTTCCAGAGCCGTAGTAGCATCAGAAAATATCAGCCAACCTGCGTTCATGTAGATATAGCATAAACAAGTTTAATTCATTGCTGGAAAAAGAAGAGAGCACAATGTAATTATGATGAAGGGGAACAACATAACACACCAATGTGAAATTAGGAGATCTGAGTCTCTAAGACTAAGGTGAGGTAACATATGAGAATGTTTCTAAAACTGTAACACACAACATGACAAAGTCCATACGTTCCTCAGCAATGCTGATGGAGATGCATGTTCAGATTGTTGGTACAATTACTGCTAATATATGCTTGATTGCGCGCTCCTTCCAGAACCCTAGTAGCATCAGAAAATATCAGCCAACCTGTACTCATTTAGGTACAGCATAAACAAGGACAGTCTAATTCATTGCTGGAAAAAAAAAAGAGCACACTGTAATTATGATGAAGGGGAACATAACGCAACCCCAGATAAATACTGCACATGATCTCTTAATAAGTTCAATTCCCGACATTATACTGAAATTAGGAAACATAAAGCCCATTCACTAGTACAATACGTTCAAGTTGTAGGGCTCAGACTAGTCACATAGCCAACTATCAATCGAAAGCATCTTGCATAAATTAATTTAAAATTTCAGATGTACAAATTACTATGAACAACTTGTAGATCAAATTTTACCAAGCTAAAGCACAAAGCCAAACAGGTAATACTCATAGGTCATCACTATACGATTACAAAATTATAATTGATCTACAAGATATACATTGGAACCACTGCCCAATTGTTCAATGTCAAGAATGCAACATCCACATTCAGTGAACAATCAACTAAACTATTGGCACATGTTGGGGATAGCATTTCAGCTATAACATAGGAACCAAATAGCCTCCAAAGCCATTCTTTGACTTCGAATTGATATGAGTTCATGATATTTCAGAAAGAAAATTCCTGCAACAAAATGATTTGAAGAATCCAGGACAAAGGCAAGGAGAAAACAATGTCTTTTTTTTTCCTAGGTAGAGTGAGGCAGAATAGCCTGCTACTTCACAGCACCGGCTGCCCTAGCTCTGTTATAAACTTCAAGTATTTCTGGAATCACTTCCTGGTATGTGGTGATATACTTCTCTACGAATTTCTTCTCCGCTATCATCAGATGGCTTTGCTTTATGCCCGACTTGATAGCACCCTTTGAGGCCAGCAAGTTCATCACCATGCACCTCGGCAGAATCCGCTTCTCATAGCTGAACGAAAGAACCGTTGGGCACATCGCCACATACTCCGGTGTCCAGCCAAGCTTCTCGGTGAAGAACTTCATGAGTTGTCTGACCTTATCATCTGACACTGCCATGCAGTAGGGGTGCCTGACGAACGCCTTCCTCACCTGTTCCTCAGTCCACCCCAAGCTGAGAAAGTTCTCCATCCTGCGGTCCCATTTTGACTGGTACGTTTTAGCGAACACTCCAAAGGCATAGGGGAAGATGCCGGAGGACAGGCCGACCCCAAGATCCTTCATGGCGGCCAAACCCTCGTCAAAGCGGTTGGACCTGTATATGAGCGCCTTGGGGTGCGTGATGACCAGCTTGACAAGGCCCTCCTCCGTGACACCGTGGTCACGAAGGATCTTGAGTTTTGGGAGAAGCACAAGCTCCATGTTTCCCAAGATGAGGTCCACGGCCTGCTTGACGGCTGCTCGCACGTTCTCGTTAGTGCCGAGGAGGCCCTTGAGGATCTTGTGATTGTGGCGGAGGCGGGAATCGAGGCCGTTGTTGACGATGCGGTAGGGGCTGGCGAGGAGGATGCGGCGGACGTCTGCGTCGGAGAGGCCGAGCTCGCGGCAGCAGAAGTCGACTTTGGCGGCGATGCTGGTGCAGGCCAGCAATGAGGGGCAGGCGACGACTAGGCGCGCGACGGCGGCGGGCGCGAAGCCGATGTTTCGGAGCAGCGCGAGGACGGCGTGCGCGTTCTTGGTGGAGCGGAGGCGCAGGCGCGCCCCCACCGCTTCGGCCTCTTTGTCCGCGAGGCCGCAGGAGTCGCGAAGGAACTGGAGCGTAAGTGAGTTACTTCTGGCCCCGGCGGCGTCTGGGGAGACGAGGGTGGAGAGCGTCCCCGCGCCGCCCCATAGTCGTTCGATGAAATGCCGAAGAGGATGGACGGGAGCAGGCAGTGCAGCTGCTGCGGTGCTGGTGGGCGAATCCCGTGCAAGGAGTAGGGGGAGGAGGGAACTGGGGTTAAGGTGGAAGCGGCGAAGCATCTTGTCCGCCGGAGGAGGGAGCGGCGGAGGCTAGGGCGCGCCGTCGTTTCGACGGCGCGACGGGAGCTCTCGGGGTGGACGCGTGCGTGGTGCTCTCTCTCTACTCTCGGGCAGGCAGGCCGCAATTCAAATTACTGGACCGCGGTGGAGAATCTTTGTTTGGGCCTTCGTATCAAAATAGGTCCATGTTTATGGACCGGGCCAGGTGGTGCCTAAGCTTTCAGCTAGCCTCTCCGCTAAATTCCAATTTTCCAGGTATTCTTCTGTAAAAAAGCCACTCCACTGCCCGACCGGCGGGCGACTCTCGAGGGCGGCGGCGGCGGCCGGCGGCGCGATGTCCATCCCCGCCGCCGCGCTGGCAGCTTTGATGGACAACGACGACCTGCTCTCAGAGTTCCTCCTACGCCTCCCGCCGCAGCCCTCCTCGCTCCCCCGCGCCTCCCTCGTCTGCAACCACTGGCACCGCCTCGTCACTGATCCCGGCTTCCGCCGCCGGTTTCGCGCGCACCACCGGAATTCCCCCCTCATCGGCGTCTTCGAGGACCGTATGGACTACCCCTTCTTCAGGTCTGTCATGGATCCGCCGGATCTCATCCCAGCCGAGCGCTTCCAGCCACAGATTGGATGATCTTCGGCTGCCGTCACGACCGCGTGCTCCTCTTCAACCGAACGCTGCATGAAATCGTCCTGTGGGATCCGCTCAACGGTGAACACCGTACGGTGGCCGTTCCGTTGTTGGTCGATGGCAGCGAAGAGAAGCTCATCTGGAACGGGGCAGTGCTCTGCGCTGCCGCTGGCGACCAGAGCCACGTTCACGGCGGTTTCAGCTCCTGCCCCTTCAAGGTGGTCCTTGTAGGCGTCACCAGCAACAACACGCGAGTGTTCGCCCACAGCTATTCCTCGGAAACATGCCAATGGAATAGTGTCTCAACCGCATTTCCGTTTCTGTGTCTATTTTTTTCGAGATCCCGGCGTACTTGTTGGCAATGTCCTGTACTGGATGGCTCTTGGTGATGGGTGTGCCATTCTTGAGCTTGATTTGGACAGTCATAGCTTAGTTGTGTCCGAGCGCCTTCTCAGTGCAGACAATCCGAACAGCAGTTCTCATATCGTGCGGACAGAAGATAGCGGTCTTGGATGGGTCATTTTGTCACCCAAAAACCTCCAAATGTGGGAGTGGAAGGTCTGTTCAGAAGGTGTTGCCAGATGGGTGCTGCGGAAGACTGAGAAGATGTACAAGATTCTTGGGATGTATGTAGGTCAACCAGTGATTCTAGGGTATGCTGAGGATGCTAATGTGATTACGCTACGGATGGATCACCGTGTCTACATGCTCGAGCTTGCCTCCCTGCAGTCCACAAAACTTTGGGAAACTCATATCATCTACAGGCATCATCTCTACACAAGTAGCTATGCTTCAGGTAGCTCATTATTACAGCTCAGTGACATGAAAAGAATCCTTTTTTGCTTTACAGTACTTGGTTGCTGAAATACCTCCAACCTGCTATTGAAATCTTGGCTAATAACATAAAATTAGTTGTCGTTTGCCTGTTATTTCTGTTAGGCTGAGAAACTTATGATCATGCTACTTTACTTCTGTCATTCAACAATAGTTCTGTTTGGCGATAGCAAACTTCCTTTTCTACTCATGTCACCTATGCATAGCTCTAAACCACCAGAAACATTAATATCAGAGACTTATATTTGTAAAAGGAAAAGTGAAAAAGATGAAAAGTTCACTATTTTCCAGCATTTAACTGCAAGATTACTATGTGTAAACTGAGAACAAACAATCCGAAATTTTATGTTCAATCATCTCACATCTGTGATGCATATAAAATTGGTAATTTGATGGTACATTTTGAGGATTTATGTTAGTTTTCATTCAATACTTGTTTCTTCAGCAAGGTGGTGTTTATCATTTTCATCTTTCTATTAATCATAAGTTTCAAGGTCATTAGTAAGCAAAGTTTTTATCTTGCTATTAATCATAAGTCTCAAGTCAGTAGTAAGTTTTTTTAAGAAAATAGCACTATGTTGTATTGTCATCTGCAAGTGATGAGAGAACGTAGGATTTCTGAACACTTATTTGTATCTAAATAAATCGAAGGACCGAGTTAAGCATTAAATTTTGGAGCAATATACATAATACACCAGATTTCACAGAATTCATGATAAGTAGCCAGCTATCACTGATAGGTCCACACAGCCTTTTATATGCAGATACAGACGTTATTTATGGCTTACACATTGTTATTCTCCATTGTTCAATCCGTTGTGCCTCTCAATCATTTCCATGTATTACATATTATTTGGTATTATTAGGAAGAGCTTAACACATTCCTGTTGCTCATAGGGAAGTAACCATGTGCTAGATAACACAAATTCTGGTGGGATTGATAGGATTCTAAGATTTCTCGGGCACCTTATTTTTTAATATCTTTTTTTATATGTATGTTTAATGCAACTATTTTTTCAAAGAATTAGAGCCATGTGGAGTGCCTAGTGCTTGTGAATGACTTTTATGTTATGTCCTTATCAAGATTACCTAAAAAGTTCAATTTTTTATTTATACCATTAATTACTAATTAAACTGGTAATTTTCCACATTTTTGCTTATAACTATCATTCACTTACCACTGTTGATAATAATTTTACCAAGAGGCAGGATCTTTCTATATCACTTTAGGATATCTCATGAATGACTTACAGAAGTATTTTCTAACTTCCGTTTTGTGCTCACTATTATCAGTGCTATTTGGCTCTGCTTGTTGAATTGTGCTTACAAAAGTATTTTCTAACTTCCTTTTTGTGAGATGTATATTATATCTGCAAATAAGTGATACCGAACTAGACGTAAACAAATGGCATAAAATTCCTCTCTTTTTTTCTAAGCATGCAAGGGGAACAAGTTCAAAACGACATTTACTAGACCACCCCCAACCCACCCCATTTGATATTTCCGTTGTACATTTGTAGCTTGTACTAGACAATTTTTTTATATTGGCATATTATGTTTCAGTAAACAGCGGCACAGTTTGTTTTGTTCCCAATGCTATATTTTGGCCCAAAAGTAGTCCCGCTTTATGATCTATTGAAGTGTATGAGCTCAAAACCTTGCAACGATGGATAAAATATGCTTGGTGTCTTGATGCTTCTCGGGTTGCTGTTAGTTGAAATGGTGTATCAATTTATCAGTTCCTAAAATTTTACAATTATGAAATAGAAACCAGGTGTTTCGACTTCCTACTTGCTATCTGTGCACAGTTCATCTGCTTACGATATTTATACTCCCTCTCCTGGTACAGATATTGAAGTACTAAACCATTAGTTCCTAGTTCCTACTAATACAACAATTTAATTGTTGGATATTTTGGTGTAATTTTTGGTTCACAATGCTGGTGTTAAGAGATTTTTAAATTAGCCAGTAACTCATTCTATCATCTCATCGTATATGCATATGCTGCTCGGTATGTTATTGTTATGTACCAGCATGTAAGATAGAGCAGTGATATTTGTGATATCACACATCTGGAAGCAGCGCAACAGACTGATTTTTGACAACCTCCTTCCTTCCCTGCCGCTCTGGTGGGACGCGTTTCAAGAGGAGATCAAACTGCAAGTTCATAGAACTAACTCTAATACTAGAGACAATCTTCTTTCTTGACTACAATCTTTACAGCTGCCTGTGGCATAGTTTTTATTTTCCTTCTTCAGGCATTCCTGCTTGTGTAATCCTTGTATAGCTTACAGGTTTGTTTTGGTTACCATTTATTTTTTTAATAAAGCGCAGTGGGAGTCACTCCTACTGTTTAATCATCAAAAAAAATATATTTGTGATATCAAATGGCAAATAAGTTGTATGGCACTTGGCACAAGCTAAGTGGCTATTGCAGTTATCCTTAAGTTACTTTTTACTGTTTGAATTGCACATAAAAATGTGAGATAACTTGGTGACTGATGGAATTGCTGCCCCGCAGGTGACTAGAGTCTGTCCATTACTAAGGTTCAGAGATGGGCTTGCTGGTGCAGGTTTGTCCATCTTATATCTGGCGGTGGCCTATGATGGGGTGGTCTATATGGTGCTTCTGAATGTGAAGTGAATTTAGATGGATTAACTGGTTGATCTACAAACTCCCTTGTGTTATTTGGTCGTCTGTAGACATTTGAGCAGTGGCCATATGTTAGTTGACATCTTTTCTAATTTGCTCTCATGAAGAACCATTAGAATTACAATCTGGAACTATTCAATCTGTCCAATTTACCCTTCTGGATCCCAGATCTCTAACCATGTTCTTTTGTTTGCGTGAAGTGGCACAGGAATGGGTTGCATTAAAACGACTTGGAAGCTATCTTCTAGCACAGAGGCAAAGTGTAACCCACCATTGTCTTTTGCTTGGCACATAATAGCATTAAGATAAACTACACTGGCCAGGAACATTCAGTTTAATGTCATGCTGATCTATGCTTTTGCTCCTACGGTGTTTGAAGCATCCTGACATGGTGTCCATCTTATATCTGAGATTTTTGTTATTTTGACCACAAAAACCGATGTGTCTTGTCATTTTATCGAATCTCATCAGTTTCATGGTCATTTTATCGAAGTCAATCGGTTTATATCTAGGGCTGTATGGCCTATGACGTGGTGATCCATATGGAAATTGACCTTTTTTGTAGCGTGTTTCTAATTTTGATGTGAATTGGTACGGATTCACCGTTTGTTCTATAAACTCCCTTGTGTTATTTGGTCGTCTTAAGACATTAGCAATTGACGTGAAGCTTCCAGATTTGTTGGGATTTGCTTCAGATTTTCGTCTATCTTCCGAGTACATTTGAGCAAAGGTCATCAGTTGACGTCTTGCCAGATTACCCTTGTATTCCAAAGCTTTAACCATGTTCTTTTGTACTATGCTGTGATGTGGAACCGGAATGGGCTGCATTGGAACGACTTGGGAGCTATTTTGGATTCTTCTAGCACGAGGCAAAATGGAACCCACCAGTAGTTTTGTTCCTTTCCTTCCTCTCGGTTCTGCTGGCTTTTCCTGTTGATGCATGCCGTTGTTCCTAAGTCCTTTTTTTTTTATCACGTTGTTCCTAAGTCCTAACGGTGTTTGAAGCAGTTGAGGCTGTATTGCTGTAGAATGAGGGATTACATTGTTGTTCATATATGAGTTGGATTTTAGAATTAAACCAAAACTGTCGTTCTAATAGCAACAATTTAAGAAATGATTTGAGTATTTTAAGAATGGGACCTAGTATTGGTTTCTGTTTCACTTCTTGTGATCAAAATTGAGAAAAGAAGAACACAAACAAGCCTAAGGTCCTTCGAGCATTGCAGATGCCTTGAGGTATATACCGGAAACAGTCACTTACACCGATTTTTCTTTCTTTCTTTTGCAACAGCGCTGGTGTTCGTCTGCAGGCGGAAGAGAGGGTCTGCATTGATTGATGCACATGATAGCAGCCTACCTTAAACAACCTTTTGTTAAACAAGTACAGACACTGCCTAACATTTCCAAGTGTAACGGCCAGAGAATCGAAGAAAAGTGCAGAGGAAAGAGCGAGGAGAGGTTCTAAAGCCCAGAGCCCCAGACAAGGACGGTGAGGCGTGACAGGCTGCCCACTCCCGAATCCAGCTGAAGTCTCCCACCACCACATGTGTGATAAGTTTAGTGATTCCAAGACCTCGACTCCCTTGGTTGACCACCACACCTCTTGATTTGGAAAACTTTATTATGAGAAAAAAAAATATTCCGTTGGATATTCTATAGAGGTCCAATGTATGTGCGTGCCTGCATGTCGAAATGGGGCCAGAATATTTCCAGGGATGGGTGCCAGCTCTCTTCGTTGTTGGGGACTGGCTACTAGAGAGGCTCTCAATCATTTCTCGTCGTTGGGTCCGTTTGTCCCCGGGCGCACCATGTGAATCGAAGCAGCAAAGGTCGCGTGTCTGTGAATTGCACGTTGGTGCGAATGATTGAAAGACGATGGAGGCGCTGGCGTTGCTTGGCCACGGCTCACGGGAAGCTATTGTGGTCATTTTGGCTTCATGCGTCGCTTGATTTGTTGCAACAGGTGTTGTTGGGTGAATGGTCATGATGAGTGAATAGTTCAGCAATAGATGAACAACACCTCCAAGTGAAGTCCATATATATACACTTTGGCCTCCTATTTTCTTCGTCCATGATAATCGTGTCTCCTCACAATGTACTCCATATATATACACTCTGCACTTTTCTCGTACTAGTAATAATCATTACATCTCCAACTAACGCATTTCTTCTCTACTAGATAGCAACCCTACATTGATTCTATCCTTGCGAAGTGAGGCACGCAGCTGATGCGGTTTGAGGTGCTACACTATCACGGCAGGACCAGGTTCGGAGCCCCAACCCCAAGCAACGAACGCTAGTAGACCAGAAGTAGAAGGCTAGAAAACAAAAAGCGTCCAGCGACGCGAGGAGCGCGACCCGCTGGTGGTGCCCGGCCACGAACCAACGAACCGACAGGACGGGGACCCACACCGGCCGCCGCAGCGACTGCCGAGCGGGCCCCGCGTCCCGCACCGCCGGCCAGCACGGCGAGGGCCTCGTCCGTCCTCCTCTCTCATATCATAACTGGCGCACGCGGTGGTCGTCACCTTCACTCCTCCCAACCTTGCATTCCGAAGCTTCCACGCCTCCCCTCTCCCCTCCGCGCACGCTCCCGACCAGATCCGCGCGCGGTGCGAGGAGAGGCGCAGGCGGGCGGCTTGACTTGCTCCCCTCCCGCATCCCTCTCTCTCGAGGCGCGCGCGCTCTGGTCGACCAAGAGGGTGGGCAGGAGAAGAGGCAGGCTCGGAGAGGAAGCTTCGGCGCAGAGGAAGGGAGGGAGGGAGCTAGATAGCTGTGATGGCGGTGGAGAAGACGGTGCCTGCGGCGAACGCCGGCGCGGCGTCGGCGGCGGGGATGAGGACGGTGCTGGTGACGGGCGGGGCCGGGTACATCGGCAGCCACGCCGTGCTGCAGCTGCTGCTCGCGGGCTTCCGCGCCGTCGTCGTCGACAACCTCCACAACTCCACCGAGCTCGCCGTGCGCCGCGTCGCCGCGCTCGCCGGGGACCACGCCCGCAACCTATCATTCCACAAGGTGAGTTGTGTTGAGTACGGGCGCCATCGCCCTTCTCCCTCCTGCGGACGGATCTCCCAGTCTCGGCCACATCGTGTCGTGTGTTCATGCTACATTTCCGTTCAACATGGTCCTACTGGTTATTCCGGGGAACCGACGGCAATGCTGTTGCGTTTTAGGTACAGTTCAGGCATTTGGTCTGGCACGATAACTGACTGATGCTTCGAATTTCCTTTGCCAGTACTACATTAACCTTGACCTTACATTTTGGGATGACATATTTTGTTGTTTTGGGTACAAAATGTTATGGCATGGATAAGTAGATGGTGGAGCCATTTCCTGTTTCTTTTCGGGAAAAGTTGGGAACAACGCTTGCGATTACTCGTGCTGGTTATTGGGAATTTAATTAAAAAAACCAATATTTGGTGATTTGATAGTGCACAATGGATGGAAGGGATTTTTGTGATCACAGGCATTTTAGCTGTGATTGAGCAGCGGAAAGTGTGTGGGTTGGTGGTGCTCTTTGATGATTTACTTCCAACTGTCAAAGTTTGCAGCTAGCTAGATGCATAGGTTGGTTGAGGAATAAGTATCGAGGATACAAATGTCCATGGGGAGCATTGCATGTTCAACACATTCAGTTGCTCCTCACTCCATTGTTAGGTTTGCACTAGTGTCAATGTGGCATTACTTTGAGGGCGGGGTTATGATTGATTTGCTGTCCACCATGGGAGTGGTTGGCTAATTTAAACAAGAGGATAGTTAGTCCTCTACTACCTGTTTTTCTTCTTCTAAAAAGTTTTCACTATGCTTCATACAATTCCAACCAAGAAATCTCCTTAAAAAAGAGCCCCTTTAAATATTATGTAATAAATTTTAACCAATTCACTTTAAGAAATATATTTGATTTGGTTGCTTGGGTATTAGCTGTTTTGGTGATATTCATACTGGGAGGCAGAGCCTCGCTTTCTCAGATCTAGTTTATTTGTTCTTGTTGGGCTGAAATATATGACTTGCTATGAAAGTTATACTGTATTTTTGCAACTTTCTTTGTTTTGATCCTTACATTACAGTAGAAGTCCATGGACATGAATGCAATGTTCCAAATTAATACCTTTTTCTGATTCTGTAGATTGATCTCCGTGACAAGGGAGCGCTGGAAATGGTTTTTGCTACAACAAGGTAGAGTTACCACTTGTTTGGCTAATGCATCTCTGTTTGATTTGGAAGCTTTTACTTATTCATATCAAGCATCATTACTTGTTCTTTATTGTTAGACAATTTGCTCCTCAGATTTGATGCTGTTGTCCATTTTGCTGGACTAAAAGCTGTGGGTGAAAGTGTGCAGAAGCCATTGCTTTATTATGACAACAATGTGATTGGCACGATAAATCTTCTAGACGTTATGTCTGCTCATGGTTGCAAGAAGGTATTCATCTTTATCCCTGTTGTACTATGATAGGATCCATCCTTTTCAAATTGCTTTCTCGTACCTGAATTTTATCTGGCCTTATATGCTAGGTTGTTTAATGTAATAGTAGTTATTACTCCACTCCTTCCAGTGTCAAATACTTGACAGTTTTTAACAAGATTCTGTCATGCTTTAAAACTTGTTTTCTTTTGCAATTTTTCTTGTGCAATAAATTCTGTTAGGTTCTGTTGCTGTACTAGTTCATTTACATGCTATTCTAATCTTTTTGGTGGATTGATCATTTGATGTGGTATGCTGTCCATCAATAATCAACCCTACTACCATCCAAACTGTTGCAACTTGTATTGCTCTATTTTGAAACTCATTTCCTAGCTTTCAGTCGCCTGAAAGCTTTCAGTCGATGCTTTGTTCCTTTGTGTTTTGATTTTTACCTGAAAGTTTGAACTTTCAGTCGCCTGAGAATTAGCAACCCCTATTTTGAAATAGATCAACTTTTCAGAGTATGGATTTTGTGTCCTTAGGGACATATGCATTCTGTTTGAGAATGCATCAAGCCAATAGAGCCATAACCCACACATGTTTTTAATAAAATATTCAAATTTCCAATGGTATAGCTTTGGCATTCAACCTAGTGGTTATGCAATGGTGTGAACGTGCACATTTGGTTTCCCCTTTATTTAACTTTTTGGCAGTACTAGACATGGTCGTAACTTAAATCCGTATATTTGCTGAATTGACAAAAAAAACCCCAATATTTCATATCTATCTCGGATACTGACATGCTGTACCCCGGTTCTTTTGTTTTGAAATGTTTTAGTTGGTATTCTCATCATCAGCTGCAGTTTATGGATCACCCAAGAACTCACCATGCACAGAAGAGTTTCCTTTGACTCCAAACAATCCTTATGGCAAAACCAAGGTTTGCAGCTCTTCATTTTCTTTCAATGCCAAGAGCTGCTTAAAATTGTGACTTGTGAACTCTCTAAATTGGCTGATTATTTTTTTTTCTAATGGTTGCAGCTTGTTGTTGAAGATATTTGCCGTGATATCTACCGTTCAGATCCTGAGTGGAAAATCGTTTTACTTAGGTACTTCAATCCTGTTGGTGCTCATCCCAGTGGATATCTTGGTGAAGATCCATGCGGAATTCCAAACAATCTTATGCCCTATGTTCAGCAAGTTGCTGTTGGTAGGAGGTCAGCTCTTACAGTTTTAGGAAATGATTATGCAACAAGAGATGGGACTGGGGTAATTTTTTGCACATGATATGTTCATTGTTTTTATTTATATTTTCTTAATTCTATATGCATTCCATGATGTGTATTCTGATCTCATCCTGATGATTGGGATGAAGATATTTATGGATACTGTTTCAACTGACAACCTTCATATGTTTTGTGAAATCATCCTACGTTTTAATGGCACTCATGCTGGTTTTACAGATCCGAGATTACATTCATGTGGTCGACCTTGCTGATGGACATATTGCTGCATTGCAGAAGCTTTTTGAGAACCCTGGCATAGGTTCAACTTAATCTCAAACAACTATGTTAATTGTATTGGCCTTTAAATGGCAAAATTTACTGTTTTTCCATAGGTTTGTCAAAAAAAAGAAAAAAAAACTAGACCTGTACAAGATACATGAAACACATTTTAGCTAATTATATTTTAATAATGTACAAAAGGAATCCCAGTCTAATGTAATTTGTTCACAGCGGACTTTTGGATTCGTGGATACTTCTGCAATTTTTTCTATTTGCTTCTAGGACTGTAGGGTACCTTATTCATTTGTTTTTGACATATTTGAATCCTGTTTTCACACTCGATGATACTTGTAGGGTGTGAAGCATACAACCTTGGAACTGGAAGGGGTACATCGGTGTTGGAGATTGTTGCAGCATTCGAGAAGGCTTCTGGGAAGGTATTACAGATCACATGTACATTTTTCACATGGAAAAATGTATTTGCTTCAGGAACAAAAATATTATCTTTTATTTCACAGAAAAAAGGTCATCCATGTCATCCAAGTACTCACTATTTGGTGATGTAGGTTGTAGTCCTTAAATACATGAAAACTAAGGGAAGCATGAATTCCAACTGTTTAGTTTGAACTTTCAATATAGCTACATATAAATAGGGTCACGAAAGGGGTCTTAGCCTAGTGGATAGGACTCTTAGTAACACCCCCAAGGTCCTAAGATTCTATTCCCCTTTGGAGCAAATTTTCAGGTTGGGGTAAAAAAGGACTTGGTGGTTCTTGGTAATGTTCACACAAGAGGCGGATCCTCGTTTAGTGGTTATGTGGGCTCAAAGCACGGTTAAAGATGTGAGCCACACAGGAGCACCGGCCAAGTTTTACATATAAACAAGTTCTACATTGAAACAATGCTTGAGAGTCATCTGATGCTAATTCTGATGCCCAGTATCAGAAAGTTACAATAATGAATAATGTTTATTTTTTGGTGGTGGGGGGTCTAAACCTTTTAATATGGAAGCTCAAATAAATTCTCCTTATTTTGGTGAATTCTGTGTTTGGTTTCTTTGTCAGAATTTGATTTGGTTTTAAATTTTGACATAAATAAGTTCGTAGTCTACCTTTTTATTCTAAGCTAAGGACCTGCAGAATCATTTATTTAAAGAAGAAATATCTTGGCCGTAGGTTTTTTCTAAGATTTTATAATGCAGCTTACTCTACCTTACTTGATAAAATATTCTTCTGCTTTCATTTATGTTACCTTCTTTCTTCTGCTTCATAAGGGCATTTTTTTCCTTGTAGAAAATTCCTTTGATAATTGGCCCAAGACGTCCTGGTGATGCAGAGATTTTGTTTTCAGAAACTGCTAAAGCAGAGAGGGAGCTTAACTGGAAGTAAGTCATACGACTAACAGATAATATATCATCACTGAAAAAGTATTGCTCTTGTGTTTACATGATTGGTATTGTCTTCCACCAGAGCGAAATATGGCATTGAGGAAATGTGTCGTGACCAGTGGAACTGGGCTAGCAAGAACCCTTATGGGTATGGATCACCTGACTCCACCAAGCAGAATGGCCACCACATAAATGGGTCTACTGACACCCTGAAGCAGAACGGCCACTACACATATGGATCAGCTAACTCCACCAGGCAAAATGGCCATGGGTTTGGATCAACTAATCCCACCACACAAACTGGCAATGGCCAAACGCACTGAGCACAATCATCAGCCTGCAGGCACCCTGTATATGTGTTGTATCACGAAGCCACTAGTCGAGATTGATGTGGATCAGAGGTCGACTGGTCATATAGTGAAGAATATTTTGAGATTTTAGGCGAGGTTATATCTTTGGCACAGGATTTCCACTTGTGGGTAAAACCTACCGCCAACATTATGTTTACTTTTTCCCCTTCTTTCAAATTTGTTGTAGGAACGTCGCCATAGTCTATCAGTTGACTTGATTCTTTCATCACTCCTAACTGATCTACAGTATGCTTATAACGAAAAATGCAGCCGTGTATGGTTTTATTTATATGTATCTGTAATATCTATGAGTGGGAGAACTATCATCGCAGCAATAGCTTGTAATGCGTACTCTCTTCCCGGGTCAGAGTGCTGTTTGATGTGAATATAAAGATGAATGTCTCTGCAAACCTGAAGTAGATAGAAGTTGCCTGCCTATCCAAGATGTACCTTGCAATCCAGAATAGTGAGTGGATGAAGACCAAAGCCTGTGTTCTGTATGGTGGTTATGTTCTATGTGTTGTATTCACGGAACCCTAAGGAGTTTGGAAATCATTTTATTGTGCAGTATGCTGAAATATGAAATTTAAAGGGTTAATACCATATAATTTACTTCAAGTTTGAGATTTCCACCTATAAGTCATTTTATTATAAATTTTCACCCACCCAGTGAGTTTTGTTAAAAAAAGCATCCTAATATGCACATGTTTAATAAAAAACTCTAAGAGGGTTACATGCACCAAGTGGGGATATATAAAAAAAAATTTATTGGTAGAAATCTCAAACTCTAAGTGGGTGATTGGTTTGCTTCCTCCTGAAGCCTGGCCCGCATCTAGGAGCCAGGACGAGGTGAGACAGGGGCGACGCATGCAACCACCGGATGATTGGTTGCATGTATGACAAGGATTAGGTTGATTTGAGACAATGATTGGTTTGAATGTGCACGAACTCGATTTAACATGCGAAGATAGAAAATACAGGATGTCGTACAAGCGAAGATACAACATAAAGCCAGACCTGCAAGAAACAAGTTTTGTTTTCGTTTCTACGGAGCTTGACCCAGATGGGCGATTTGCATCCGACGAGCCTGGCTAAAGTCGAAGTGTTGTCAACCAATTATGTATATCATGCATGTGGTGGATCTAATCAGCCTTCGAATATACAACTAATCAGCGCCTATATCATGCATGTGGTGAATCTGACCAGCCTTCGAGTATGCAACTAATCAGCGCCTAAATAACTTATGGAGTGGTTTATGTAATTATCTTAAATTTAAAAGATTGTATCCAAACAGAGCAAAAAGAAATTCTCAACGGTTCCACGCCACAACGGCAAAACCCACCACGGAAGCCCCGGAACGGGAGCAGCCTTCGGCCATGTTCCGCAACAAGGTCCTCGTGCGCGCCACCGCTTCCACCTCGTCGTCCGCGCCGCTGCCGCCCTTCCTCCTCCGCCAGCTCTCCCTCCCTGCGGTCGTTCCCATCCCCGCCCTTGATCTCGAAATCCTCTGCAGCAGGCTCTCCCGCCGCTACCGCCTGGCCTGCCTCCCCCAAGCACCCGCCGACGCCCTCCTGGTCTACCAGGTCTCGCTCTTCTCTGGTTTTGTATCCGAGCGAGCGATGCGTCCATTCTCGATAACGAAATCTAATCCTACGGGTTCCGACCGTTGCAGAGATGCCAATCCCACGAAGCGGCCGCGGCGGTATCCGAGGTGATGGCCGCATTCCCCGGCGCCTCGGTGAGTGCCGCCTCCTATCACTTACCCCTAACCTGTTCGACGTTGTGCTCCAGTGCGTCGCCTTAGTGTCTCGTACTAGGTTTGTGAAAATTTACCGGTCGGTATGTTTTCATGGTATTGTAGGTGGGCGAGGTGGAGGAGCTGGCATGTTCGGGCGAGCTAGTTGCGAAGGCAGTTGGGTGTGAACTGCGCTCCCTGATGCTCGAACATGGGTGGAGGTGTCTTGGAGAGACTATTTTCGTCTGCTCGACATTTGCTGAGAGCGAGGAAAGGACTGATCTCTGCGCTGTGAATGTGGTATGGTTGTTTGTTTCTGCCCTGCTTGATGTTGTTGAATGTTCCTCATTGTGCACGTCAATGCTGTGGGGCGTCTTGATAATCGGGATTCAGCATGCAAAATGGGCTTGGAATATGGTCAGTTAGAGGGAATGGTGAATCAATGTATGAGAAATGGTTCATTTTGCGACGAATGTAGCTATTCCAGTTAACTATGTGCAGACCCATCTGAATTAATAATGTTCGACCAAAACTAACCCTTATATTGTTCACAAACATCATATCGTTAAAGTGGCCATCTATCTAGCTTTAGTTATTTGAGCAATCCTAACAGCTCAATGCTTCATCTCTTTATAATCCATGTGTACCACTACCACGTGGTTTCATGTCTTGATTATGAACCTACATTTGCAATCCAGTACCTGTTGATTGACATGGAAACACTATAATACTTTATTCAAATGCATGTCTGTTATAGTTGATTTATGTAACACTAGTTTGTTGTTTGAGTTGTACAAATGATGACAGTTTTATACTTCCATAAATAGTTTTTGTCCTCCCATATCCTTCAATTGTTTGTTATCATTCAGCTATCAATTCTTTGATTGGACTATTACCACTTTGTTGTCAGTTTCTTCCTTACTATGGTGTAATTGTTACATAATTTTCCTTATTATCTTTGTGTTCAAATTGCTACAGAATGTCCGATTAGGGGGAAATGATGATTTTGAATTTGTTGTCTCACCTGATGCATTTCGGTTTGCTGCTCATAAGGTATCATTTAGTTTTGCCTGTATTTTTCCATAATAGAGCAGAAATAGTTCCAGAGTGCAGATAATATATTCCATGTTTTGATGCTAGATTTCTGGTGCTGCTAGCTGCTATATGATGGAAACATTCCACCCTAAGAAGGATGTAGTTTTTGATAATTGTAGCTTTCGGACTGGCTGTACAATTCTTCCTACACTTCAGGAAGGTCATGTTATAGGTAATATGGAGTTTCAATTACTTGTCAACGCAATAATTCATTCTGATATAAATGTCTGTTTGTTTTTTAAAAAAATTGTAGGGTATAGTAAGATACTCCCCTCAGAACAATGCTTGGATAAGTTCATGGAGCTTTGCTCACTTAAGGTGACATGCCATTTCTTTCCTTTTTTTTCTTATTTTGGCTGTGTTTCAATTTTATGACTGTTTATAAGAGTGCTTCTACTGTATAGCTTGCTTCTCATTTTGTCCCCCTTTTTTGTTCTGTAGCATGGGTTAGATACAAGCTACAATTACTATGTAGCAGTCAAACTCTCTTACGGAACTTCTTTGGAACCACAATGGTTATCCTTTTCTTGAATCCTCATGGCATTTAATATGTGGCACTATTAATTATGATTACCGAGCATCGCCTCTCCTTGCATTTGTCTCAATGCACATCTGTTTTATTGTCTATGCTCAAATTAAGTAGGTTACCTTCTTCATTAGTTCTTCAAGGTTCAGGGCTGCAACCAGCCTTAAAATCTGTAAGAGCTTCAAAGGCAATGTCTTCTTTGGGATCCTTTGCAAAATTATTGAATGGTAAGGAGTGTGCTGTTGCTCCCTTTTGTGAAAAATACTCTTTATGAACTTTCAGCTTTCTTGCATGCTTCTGGTTGTTGTGATGCAATGATGCATTTAGACACGCAAACAATGACATACTAGCAATAGCTTTCCTACTTTTTCTATCATTATTGGTTGTAAACAACCTTGTGTAAATAATATTTTTTCACCTTCACAAATGATTTTGGGGTGAAAAACATTTGTATGTGCTGGAAAGTATTATTTATTAAATCTAACTAACCTTTTCTTATTTCAGCTTGGAATTTCTTTGGACAGAATCAACTTGAAATTAAGGTACAATGTGTGCAGGCAGCCTTGTAACTCATTGTAACTGATAGTGTTTTCTCCATATCACATTGTTATAATATTGAGTGTAACAGAGGTCAGTTGTTTCCACGGTGGATTAAACTTCTAATGCCACAGGAACAATTGCTATTGAACTGCACAACAACACAGCCTACTTGGTATAAGACTCAACATATCTTGATGCAACGTACTGCAAACATTAACAGTTCCAAGGATCCATCATTTGTGGCCACAGATCCATCTTTTGCCCTAGGTACATTATGCAGAATGAACTTACATTCTTGATTGAATATTTGTTTTATCACTTGCTAATTACAATTGTATTTTCTTCCACAAGACTTTCGAACCCCAAAACCTGCCACCTTTTCTTTGTTGAGTGTGAAATCGTTGGATACCAAAGACCACAAGATAGATCACTGTGCTGCAAGTCCAATCAAGTATGGCTGCCAATCAAGATGGCCTGCTCTAATCAATTTGGGTGAATGTAAGATCAGATTTTACATACCTTCTTCTTTTCAATATGCATGTTATACAATATTTCTGATTCCTATGAACAGTATGCAAACTATATATGCAGAATTGGTTGTATATCTTCTACGTTCAAACTTGAGTGCCTGCATCTTTTGCGGAGAGAACGTGCTTAGTGGTAAGTCCTCCTGTTGTGAGGCTACCAACCAGGGTTCAAATCCTAGTTCTTGCAAAAAAGGAAAAAATCACTTGCTCATTTCCAGAAAAGAAAACATGCTACAAGAATCGGCTTATGGAGGTGGGGCCATTGTGCATGGGCCACGGGTGGATGGTTTCTCTTGACCCTTTTTTGGGGGAGGGGGGGAGCTTTACCCTGGGACTGAGTTTCCTTTTTAGGAGTTCTTTCTTTTAAGAGCATTGTATGAATCCAACATTCTCATCCAAAGATGCAAATCAGGGGCACTTTTGTGAAAGATTTTTCTGTTCCTCTATCCAAATATAAGAATGTCCTTGAACATTAGTTTTCCTGTCAGACGCATTCCTCTTCGTTCCTCCAATCATTCAATGATCTCAAGAGAGTGATTCCAACTATTTTCTGTTAAATCAGAATATTGTCTTCTGTGCTGTAATAATTTGTCCAGAGTGCAGACTTAGAGCCGTTCTCATCTATACCGTACTCTTATGCAGCACAAGTTACTCTATTCAAGCCTTCATTCAGCAGAAAAAAAACAGCAGGAAAAAGGAAACTGAGATATTCATTGGGTAATTATTGTTATTACTAAAATTATTATTAATGTAATGCCTTAATAATCTTTAATTACATAGTGTATTCATTTTCTTCCACAAAAATGGCATTTCCCGTTCACTGCTTATTGTTGTTGCATTAGAACATGCTGATGTTGATAACTCAAATAAATCAAGTCATCTTGATGCTGCCACAAGCCTTTCTAGTCCTGTTAGCTCATCAAGTGCAAGTCTTTCCATGCAAGTCACTCAGGTACGGAACCAGCATGCGTGGCGATTTAATTTTTCAATAGAAGAGTGTTGTACCTGATCCCACAATAGCTGTAGAAAAAGGCACCTGACAAGATTGTGCCACTTTACCATATCCGGCCATGGAGGGTCACAGGAAATGTGCGATCGAAGTTTGGTTGTCATGTGGGATTCAGCTGTTGCCAGCTGGGTATCCAGCAGAGTAGCAGTGAGTCGTCTGTCACAAGTGGAGGGGCTTAAATAGAATATTATAACTCAGCATCACATTTTTGTGAAAGAACTTCTTTCTCCACTTGACTTCACTGGAATATGTCCCACGGCAAATCACTGAAAATGTAGCATTATTAGACACGTGATTGTAACAGTTTTGTTGATGTGATGGCTGTGGTGTTGGGTTTAAGGTATCTATTTTTATTTAAGGTTTGTTTGCTATGACCTTGTTTCTTCCCGTTTTTCTGTCCTGTTATAGATTTATTTTAATTTTTGCTGCATTTGAGAGGCAATGAATACCCTTAGTTTCTCTGTTTTCCACACAGCTTTCAGTCCCTTCAGACATGAGAATCATTTTGTTATGTTAAACTACTTGTCCATCTAGGTGATCATCTTATATCATGTTAACATGTATATGCAAATGCATTAGCGCCAAATTAACCTAAGTTTTGTTTTTTGGATGGTCCCAATCTGCATACTAGCACTGGGTCACTTTTGAGCATATCATCATCAACAGGTTTCTGAAAATCAAGAAAGAGAGCATGCAAAGTTACTGAATACCAGTTGTCAAGGAGGTGGAGGAACTGCAACTGCAAGAGGTAATATTAATAATCACACTGTTCTATCTTCAGATATCTATTGTTGACCAATGGACAACCTAATGTTCCTTGTTTACTGTGCAGTACTACAAGGCTATTTAGATAAGGGGAATATGGACACAAGAAGGAAGATAAGTCCTTTTCTATTTATTTTCTGAGAAATGCAATTAATCTTAAGAAATAATAAACTGAAAACAAACTGATTTATAAGAGCATAAAATAGCTGAATCTTTCAGAACTACTGCATCGAAAGCCTGGAAACAAAAGGCGCTACTAGGCGCTCGCGTAGGCAAGCTGAGGCGCTAGGCGACGGCCCTCCGCCTCGCCTAGGGGGGTAGGCGCTCCCTAGGCGGCCGGCGGCGAGATCTAGAAGAAGAGGAAGAAAGTGACGGCGAGATCCGGGAGAGGAGGAAGAGTGGAGGACCGTGTGAGAGGAGCAAAACGGATTCGTGAGAGGAAGATCTCATCTCTGGGTGCTGCTGCGCCTTCTCCACCGGTCGCCGACGCCCTTTGCTGCCATCGTTGACGCTCCCAGCTTGACGCCACCATAGTTGATTAGATCGGGAGAGGTTTAGACATATGGTGCCGCTGGAGATGAGAAGGGATAACGGGCTGGTAGATGGGCTGAATGAGCCATAACGTTGCAGACATATGATGGTTCATTCTTTTTCCTTTTTTCTTTTTTGTTTTCAGCCTTATATGTTGTATTAATGGGTGAAAATGTGCCGCCTAGGAAAATGCCTAGGCGCGCCTAGGCACGCTTAGGCGCTAGGCGGAGGGTCACCGCCCGCCTAGCGCCTAGCGCCTAAATTTTCCTGGATCGAAAGGCATCATGAGATTAGCATCATATATATCGTACTATAGAATAAACATTCAACTTGATAAGGGGGACTAGGGCAAGCTAATGAGCATGTTGATTTTTAAATATCCAGTTAGGATTTTCAGACTGACAATGATATATATGAGGCGTGCTGAACTCCAGAAACTAGTTAGAAACTGGAACAATAGATATTTGGGTGGGGCGGTGGGTTCAGTTGGCATTTGGAGGGTAGGAATAATAAACCAAGAAGGAAGGCAGTTGATCTCACTCCCTTTAAGTCCCTGCGATTTTGCCACTTTTGTTCCAAATAAATGACAGTGCTGTGCATCTCTGAGCAAGATTATGGTTCTCTTCACTTGTTAAAGAAGCCCAAGGTTGAAGTTCACTAGTCCCCTCCGTCATCAAATGATGTTTCAGTTTCAAATTCATATTGTAAATGCCTCTTCTCAAACTACCTCACTTTTCTGTGTTGCAGCCATCACTGTGTCTTCTCCAGTATGGTTTAGTTAGTCTCGATTTGTTCTCTGATTTGTGAACACTCGATCTCTGCCCGTATTCCTTTGGGTGGCCGTACTTCCTTGACCTTACTCTATCATTCATCTTGCCAAATTCATCAGATTGCAATGTCATATTTCGAGGGGAAGCGACTGTTTTGCCAGCCTTTTTTGGTAATCATGTTTATCATCGTAGGAGAGGCAAGTCTGCAAGGAAACTCAAGATTCATTTGAGTCATAGTCTTAGTGTAATTTGTTTTCTTAGCGATCAAGTTTGCTGAGTTAGATAAGTTGTAAGTCAGTTCTGTTAGATTTGGTAGGTAATTTGGTTCCGTTACGATTGAGTGGTATGTTGGAAAGAGAGATTAGGCTCAGAAGAGATTGATTGTATTCCATCTAAACCGATTACAATATATAGGCATGTACAGGGGGGTGGCGCACCCATAGGGAGCCAACCCTAGGCGGCCGCCAGGGGAAAACCCTAGTGGGCCCCATGGGCCGAATATTATACAGGCCTAATACATATTAATTCTAACATGGTATAATGTTGAGATGATTAGAGGAATAAAGCTAACAAGGATTAAACCCTAAATTGCATCTCAGAACCTCCAAACAAGGGTGAGACTGCCGTGTTTGATCTCTGCAAATTCACTTAAACCACAGCCACATCAACAACCAAGGCAAATCTTTGTGAACCTGGTCTTCCTTTGCTGGAGTGAAAAACTACTCAGTCTTGAAATGTTGTCGTCGGCCAGTTAGTTCATTGTGAACTGGCTGGTGACAGCAAAATAAGAACGGAAGAGTATATACTAGCTCCTATTAATCTTCTTCAATAGTTCGTATGGTATTGTACTGCATCTGAAATTTGGAGTCAGAGTATCTGCTTCTGTTCTCTTACACTGATGCAATACTCAATTCAGTGAGTTGATTTTTGACACTGTAATGTGGACTCTAGCTTATATTGTATTTTTGCTAAATCTAAGTAACTTGTGACTCGGTTGTTATAACCAGTCAGAACAGCGCTGTGAGGTTTTTTAGTCAAATAATTTTTAGACTATTTTTCTGTTCTCTGCTGTCCTTAGCTTATAGTAGTGGTAGTGATCCACTGGATAAGAAGTTTGACTATCATTATTTGCTTTGATAATTTACTCCAAATATTCTATTATTTGAAGTAGCATAACAATGTAAATAGTTATCCTTTTCCTTAACTACATGCAGCTTGCTCTTGTTTCTTAGTCTTGTATGCAGACAGCATAAAAAGAGAATGGTTTTCTTTTCCTCCTCTTTACACGCTGCCAGTGTCCAGCCTTGGATGAACAGTGCCTGAACTTCACATTTCACAGTTGTTTCAAAGCTAATTTTGTAAATGTGTGCAAAGCCATTTTTTTCTTGGTCATTCAATTTCATCCCAAACATATGATGGAATTTCTTATATCTATTTGCATATAGAATATTTCGTTTCGGGATTTGCAATCATTCGGTTGCTAGTTCTCTAGGGCTAAATCAGAACTTAATTTCTTTCTTGCACAGCAAAGATTTTATTCCTGGTATCTCAGAAGTGAAAAAAGCAATATCAGATATTGAGAATGATGTGCTTAGCACAAAGGTAATAAACAAAAATTCGAAGGTTGTGGTTACCAAGAATGAGGTAACTGCAGAAGCTAAGACAAAGGTGAAGGAAGATAATGGCAAGAAAGAGTTAACTTCTGTGACTAAACAGAAAATAATCTCAAACGTTTCCAAATATGAGGTCTCTGGAAAGGTGATTTATCAATGCTTATGTTGCAAATGATAAACTTCAGTAACTTTGTAACTATATGTATTGAGCAATGAATTCACTGTTTGGATGCTATTCCTTCAGGTGAGGGATGATCAAAATGATGAGCTTAATAGAAAGGTAAGAAAGGCTAAAACAGGGCCAGTCAACAAGGATTTGTGTAACTCGACAAGGGCAAAAGCTGAGGCAGGTATTGCCAATGACGAGTTCATGGCAAAGGTGACAGTCCCCCCCTCTCCCTCCCTCTCCCACCAAAAAAAAAGTTCTCTCTTGGTTCCTGTTTTACAGTACCTGAATAACTAAAAGCTATTTTCTCAACACTGAATATATTCAGGTGATAGATCATCATCGGCGTGGTGAGCTGCGTGTACTAACAGTTGCTGATCTGAAGTGTTTCCTCGGAGCAAGAAAGGCAAAGGTTGGAGGAACCAAGGAAGTGCTAGTTCAAAGAGTGACTGAACTACTTGGATGACAGATGTATAATGTATTGATGCTAACATTTATGAACTTTCAGCCCAACATGTCTGAGTGCAGGGTACCTTTTTCTTGTGTGCTGCTACTTGATATGAAACTGTCTCCCGACACCAGTCACCAGTACATTTTATAGGACATGAATACGATATTACAGTTTCATTTTGTACTCTGCAGCTCTCATTAGATGATTGATGTGCCTATTTGAATTCAGTCTTCATGTAGGAACAAAATGCTTATATTTAGCACACGTGGAGTTTATCCCGTGCTACATGGCCCTTTAATTAATTTCATTTCCTGGCGTGTCTAGTAGTATTGCGGGTGTGTTTCATGTAAATCAAATGGCTGTGGAGGAACTGATGGCGGCAAGCCAACACTGGCTGCGTTTCGCCGTTCTAGCCACCGGCGCCCAGTGTGATCTTGGATGTCTCCTTCCAGTACAAGGGAAAAAGATCCGGTTTTTTGCTCCCTGATTCTTCATTTTTCAGATTACATTACTCTTCTATGTATGTTCTTTTTTGTTTGGTTTCATTAAATAGAGTTGTATGTTGTTGTTATGCTTACTTTTACACGATACGGCCTTCAGTAGATTGTTAAAATGGGATCAGCGTTTGTTTCACGGTATTCCTTTTCGGGAATGCTTTACAACAGCAATGATTCCCTTCCACGGCATTGATCTGCACAGCTAGCACATCTTCCCTGTTATTCGACGATCAAACGTAACAGTGGAACACAGAATGTGTTCCCGTTTCACCTTGTTTGGTGGTTGTGAGCAGATTACATCTTGTGATTCGGTCGTCGGGTCCGCCCTTCTTTTGCACAGTCGGTGTTTCTCCCCCTATTCTTCGCCATTCTTCCACGTGCGTGCCAAATAAAGTACAGGACAGATAAGAACAGAAATGCTAAACTTCCAATTAACACCCTTTTCTGGCCTTGAGAAGATCATCAGATATTGCAAAGTCCAATGAAATCTTCTCCCGTTCTTTTCCATTGCCTTTGGTGAAATAACATTTCTCGAATCGATTCAGATGCTCTGCGCCTTCAAGCTAAGGAACCTCCTCTTCCTCTGGCGATCTCTGACGCGGGCCTCGGTCTTGTTCATTTCCCATTTCCTCTGGTGATCCATTGAATTGAAATCGCAGCAACAAGCAAAGGGTTGTTCTTGCTTGTCATGCATCTTCGTCTCCGGTTGAGCGCCGATGACGACGGGATCAGCCGACTACTATGAGATCCTGAACGTTGAACAGAGCGCCACCGACGATGACCTCCGCAGGGCTTACCGCCGGCTGGCGATGCGATGGCATCCCGACAAGAACCCCGCCGGCAAGGCGGACGCCGAGGCCAGGTTCAAGGAGATCACCGAGGCGTACAACGTACGTGATCACTGCGTCCGTAATTCGATCTTGCTTGAATAATGCCAAGCAAGATCGACTTTTTTTTAATCTTATTTTTTCTGCAATTTGTCGATTGTCACGAGAGATTATATTGATCGGGATGTATGAATCATCGACCATCAGGTGCTCAGCGACGCCGGCAAGAGGGCGGTGTACGACCAGTACGGCGAGGAGGGCCTCCGGGGCGGCGCCGACGACATCTTCGCTGAGTTCTTCGGGAGCACGCCGTTCACGTACTGCAACACGACGGCCGGCGGCGGCGGAAGCACGCGCGCAGGCAGGCAGCCTCCGCCGCCGCCCCCGGCGTGGGACGGCGGCGGGTTCGGCCGGACGTATTACCGCGGCGATCAGCAGAGCGCCGCCGGTGGCGGAGGCGCGGCAGCGTCGACGATGGCGCCGATAGTCGTGGAGAGCAGGCTGGCGTGCACCCTGGAGGAGCTCTACGTCGGCGTCACCAAGAAGATGAGGATCTCCCGCAACGTCGTCGACGCCAACGGGTAATAATAACGTTTTCGGTCACTTGGTCCATTTGCGTTCTGACATTCATCAAAGGACTGAAATTATTGATTAAATTTAGTCTTAAGTATTTCCACATGAAATTATTGGTTATTACTAGGAGGATGAAGCCGGAGTCTGAGATTCTGTCGATCGAGGTGAAGCCCGGGTGGAAGAAGGGCACCAAGATCACGTTCCCGGGGAAGGGCAACCAGCAGTGGACCCATCTCCCGGCGGATCTCGTCTTCGTGGTCGACGAGAAGCCGCACGCCGTGTACCGCCGAGACGGCAACGACCTGGTGGCGGAGGCCCGCGTCACGCTGGCCGAGGCGCTGGGCGGCGCGGCCGTCGTGCTCACCGCGCTTGACGGCCGCGAGCTCACCGTCAGCGTGGGCGACGACGACGAGGCGCCCGTGGTGCGGCCGGGATATGAATTGGTGTTACCCATGGAGGGCATGCCCTTGCCGCGCGAGCCCGGCCGCCGCGGCTGCCTCAGGATCCGGTTCGACGTCGCGTTCCCGGACCGGCTCACGCGACGGCAGCGCGCGCTGATCAAGCGGGCACTCGAGGACGGCGGGTGAGAGCTAAGCTTGTTTGCAGCCGCGGCACGCGCGACGGCTGTGCACCGGAACTGATGGTATTGTATTCTGTGCACGTGATGACTTCTTGTGATCCAGCTCGGTGTATGTCTGTAATCCTGCGTGTGGAACATGTCCAACATGGTGTGTAATCCTAGGATATATAAACGGCCTGGCAAATTGGCAATCGGGTGAAAAAAAAATTACAATTGAGTTTTGCTGGTTAATACGAAAGAAATGATACTATCTTCCTTCTCCCAACTCCCAACACGATACATGCAAAACAGGTTCATAAATAATAATAATAATAATAATAATAATAATAATAATAATAATAATAATAATAACGCATCCTAGGACACAAGTGCCTTTTTTTTGGCTTAATTGCAAATCTCACCCTATATCTCACTCTTAGTTTGATTTCCAAGTCCAAAAGCTTTTTTGTGGCAAAACCCCACCCACCCAAGCATTGCAAATGGAAATTGAAAGGACCTTGATATCGTCTAGAGGGGGGTGAATAGGCGAACTTACGATTTTAAAATTTAAAATAGAAATTAGTACAAAACCAGTCAGACCGGTTAAGCAAACCGGTCAGACCTGTTTTGACAGGAAATGCAAAAATACAAATTGTTGACTCTAACTCAAACCGATACTCGAAGTGGTGCTTCAGTAGATGTTCCTCGTAGATGCACTTAGGCTCTGTACAAATAAGCACATCCAAGTAGATCGAATCGGAAGCACAATATGAGTTGGAAAATAAACAAGAAAAGCAAACCAATCAAGGAGACATAAGTGTTTGTTTGCCGAAGTTCAGATTCACCCCGTGAATCCTACGTCTCCGTTGAGGAAGCTTGAGCCGCTCAAAAGCCAAATCCAAGCCGGATCTCTTTTAACCACTTTTCCTGATCCACTAGCTTGATCTTTTTTCTTACGGAGGCAAGATCACAGCCCTCACAAACTGACCTGTGGCTCACCACAACTTGGGAGCTCGTGGGTAACGCCTAGCCATCTAGAAGGCTTCACCTCCAAGAGTAACAAATGCTTCATGAAATGCTCGATGCAGCCGCAAAGTGCTCAAGGCTTAGATTTGCTCACTAATACTCACTTAGCTTAAATCTCTCAACCCAACTCAAAGATTTTCACAAAATCACTCAAGTCTCACAAAGAGATGTTGGAGACAGCTCAATATGACCATTGGTATGTTCTAAGATGCTCTGGAACCAGCTTGACATGAAGGAGGGAGAAGAGGGGTATTTCAACCCTTTCCCAAAAACTAGTCGTTGGTACTGTCAGATAAAACCGGTCTGACCGGTTTCTAACCAGCACACCAACACAGCTACACAAAGCACTCCACTCCAACCTATTTGATCTCAGCTCACTAAAACTAAACAAAAGGGTTTAAAACAAATTCTGCAACACTCCCACACTTAAAACAGGACCAAAATCCTAGATGCCCAAAACCGATCTGACCTGTTTGCCAAACCGGTCAGACCTGTTTTGTATAGACCAGAACTCTAAAATGGGAAGATTTCAAGGTTTTTCTCTCATGGCTTCTATCATAGGAATTGAGCACTTTAGACTTTGTCAAGACACCTACGTTGCATCCCCTTGATAGAGCGGCAAATCTATACTCAAGATAAAAAATAAAAGTACATTTTAAGTTTCTTGAGCTTGTAGTCTTCATACTTGTCTTTTTTTTTCTCTTTTATTACTTTATCGGGGTTGTCAACATGTTTATCACTGGAGCATATCTACCTTGAGCTGATGACTATAGTTAATGAATTCATTTGATCAATATTACACTTCTTATCCATAGATCATCTTGTCTTCTTATTTCAATAAATGATTGACACTTAAAAATATATGGCTCTTGATGGCTAGTTCGATCCATCGGAATCAACTCTACTTGCTCTTCTTCATCACATAGGTCCTTGGGCGTCAAGCGTCTTGCTTGCCCTTCTCCAATGTATGGTCCATCACAGCCAAGTTATATTACTCATTTATCAACTTGTCATTTTTATACACACATATCCTTGTGCGCTATAATATGTTCACTTTTGACTAACTTCTTTTGTCTTATTGAATTTTGATTAATATTTTCTTGGTAAGTGATGTCTATCTTCATTTCACAATAATCATGAGAGAGACATCTTAAAATATGATCATACAACCATGTCTCTTTCTCATTCATGCTTGTTTGTTTTTTGTACATCACAAATCTTTGTCTTATGGAATATGTCATCTTATACAAATAATATCCATAAGATTTTCTTTGAATGATTGTCCATAACAGTATTACAATATAATTCCTACCCATCATCTTAACAAATAGGTTAGATCTTTAATCGTTTTGTCAATCAACTCACCAAAACTCACTAGGGGCCTAAATGCACTTTCAGAAACTCCACCCTATGAGCCATGGTGCTTGGACGGGCATTTGAAAGTTGGGATGCAGATCACGACACCAAACAAATAAGATTCAGAGCTCTCCATCCATGAAATTGACATCGAATCTTTGAAATAGCACATAGTAAATAAGTTACGGATGGAACAACTCCCAATTCAAAAACCAGCAACCCTACCGCATTATCGCCATTGGAATCCTAATCTCTAAATCCTACCCAAAACGAACATGGCGACCATGTCTGAGAGTGCAGCAGTGCAAGACCACATTTTTTTCTGCCTCGCCCTGGCCAGCCCTACTCCCATCACTGACAAGTCCTGCTCCTTCCCTCCGAGCTGGGTCTGTGCATCCTAGAGAAGACGACTGACTGCCGCTAGATGCGACGGGTGTGGTTGACAAACCGGTGTGGTGCTGCAGCCTAACCAGGAAGGGTGACTCGGTTCCGGTCTGCTGATTGTGCACACGGGGGCGTCCATGGTGGTAAGATTCAGCCTAGTTGGCGATGCACGTGCACAGTGTGGGGGGAGGGGGAGTTTCAGCCCGCAAATGCTTGGGTGGGTGGGCTTTTGTCACAAATGAGTTTTGGGGTGGAAAATCAAACTAAGGGTGAGATATGGGATGGGATCTGCAATTAAGCCTTTCTTTTTGTCTTGAAAGGAGTAATTTTAGAAAGCATCTATTTGGTCACGATGCACCATGGTCAAGCAAAAAGATTCCTCTCACTAACCATAGCAAACATTTTGTTGCATCAATGATCAAATATATTGCATATTTATCTGTTTATTTAACAAGAATCCAACAATGTGATCTTCTTTCTTTGGTGAGCGCCATCTCTAGGGACGACGAAGTAGCGGTATGCAACACTCATGCAGAAAAAGAGATATGAGCATAAAGGACGAAGGTGACATTGGATTGTGGGAGGGGCCAAGCTAATTTTCTAAACACTTTTTTTATGGAAGGGTCAACTAGTAGAATTATTAACAAAATTTGATTATAAAGACTATTAGTGTAAAAGATTGAAGCATAGAGGGCATTTGCCCCTGCTAGCCTCGTGGCTCCACGATTCATGAGCACAACTTATGCGAGGCATACGCCATAGATAAGTGAGGAGAGATGACTCTATCTACTTATTTATTTTAGAATAGAAAAAATTTATTCAGATTTTTATAACTTTTTAGAGGATGGACAAATACATCTACGTAAGAGATATACTGTTTCTTCAATGCGTCATTTTGAATCAAGCATCAAGAAAAAAGTGTTCCTTTGAATCAAGCACACCCCTAATGAACCAATATATTTTGGGGATGTTTTTTAGTTTGATGAAATGAGAATTTTGTAAATTAATAGTCGACTAAATTGAATCGCTATCCCAATGGGCCCAATGCCCCCTTCAACGGTAACCGAATTAGATCAAAATCGCCAAATTCAGCCCGGCCCATCATGGCGAACGAAAGAGGAACCGGTTCCAATTCGGCCGGCGTCATCAACCCAATCTCGGCATGCGACCCACAACCGACCTTGCTTCAGTTCCGTGTCCTCCTTCCTGGCCTCGTCTTCTCCTCGGGCACCAACCGCCCGCCACAGCGCCTATCCCCTCCCCTCCTCTGACTCGGAACACGCGTTCGTCGCGAGAGGAAAAAAAAAAAAAATCCCCTACCCCCGCAATCCGTCGTCTATCCGCCGGCCGGTTACTTTACCTTGGGGGCGCACGGGAACCCGCCCACGAACCCTAGCCCCGCTGCCCCACCGCAGGATCGCATCGAACCCTCGTCGTCTTCCGCCGCCGCCGCCGCCGGTTCGATCCGGTGAGCCATCGTCCCCCCTCCCTATCTCGAACCGTAGTCGCCGTCTTCGTTGTCTGCATGTTCAGTGTAGGTCCCGCTGTGGGGTAGAGGCGTTGCTGTTCGGTGGTTTAGTGGACGCACCGAGGCTTTCCGGACTTTTGGCGGCGGTGATTGTTTTTTTTAAGCCTGTTATTAGTGGAACCTGTGTGCTTTGGTTTTTGTTTGGGATTGGATAGGCGCTGATTACGGGTTATGTTACAGATTGAAATGTATGTTTTTGGTGCGGTTTAGTTACCATTGGTTGTTCAGCGTGTCATGATTATATGCGACTTTGGTGATTGCTGGATTGAAAGTAGGATATTTATCTGCCCTCGGCGGTTGGCCCTAGGGTTGGGGATTCCCTATAATTGGTGGTGGATAGGTGCTGATTAGGATTATCAGAATCCAAATGTATGGTTTTGGTGCTGCTTCATTACCATAGGTTGTTCAGCGTGCCATGTTTACCTGTGACTGGTGATTGTTGGATTTTCAAGTAGCATATTTTTGTGCCATCCCTGCCGTGGTTGAGGATCTGTTTGGACTGGTGACAAATAGCTTGTTTTGGGAAACTCTCTGCTCCTTACATCGAGCTTTGTTGTGGTCGTGTAGTTTTGTAACCTTTATTGGAAGCACAAGGTCTATCTATGCTGTAACATTGTTTTGTTGGCAAAATTATTGTCAACTACATCTATCTAAGTTTTATTTCTCATGCTGACTGTAAACTACCTTTTATACAACCATGAAAGGAATGCTATACTTGATCACTAAAACTGAGGGAGGTCTTGGAGATAACTGTAGCTGGTTTACTTTTAGGATAGGACGAATGTTGCTGCAAACTTGCAACTGTTGGAACCTTGGCTGGGACTTTTACACTTAATCTCATTATTATCTGATGTTTTAAGCTCAACTCTGGTGATTTCTAATGCTGCTTCTTAGCTGAGGAAAAAAGCTTTATACATATGTTGCTTTACTGCAACAGATTGTTGACTTTTTTCTTCGAATCATGATATGTTTTGTTACTCTAGTTTTGTTATGTGTTCATACAGAGATGGAATCACTTCCAATCACAGCTGAAGCTATTGCTTTTACCGAGAAAAAGATGGACATGACATTGGGTATGCTTTCTCCACTATTTTTGTTTAAGGAGCTCCATATTTCAAGCTTAATTATGCTCATTTTTTTAATGTGTTAACTGCAGAGGATATAATCAAGATGTCCAAGAAAAAGAATCCTGGTGGCAAGAAACCCCCTAGACAGCCGGTATACATTGACTTGTTGATTTATTCCATGGTCCTTGCACTTGTGAACTCCCAGCAGAAGTTTATTAATCAACCTGTGTTTTTATTATCACAGATCAAAAAAAGACCATTCCAAAACGGAAACTCGAATCAAGGGAGTGCCAAGGTTCAAAGGTTTATGGAATCTAGGTCATCAATAAGACAAGTATGTGGCAATACAATTGTGTTTGTGTTTTGCAGCTTGCTTCATGTTTCATTTTCTGATGGTGTTTTGGGTGTTTAGGGGGTTCTTGCGCAAAGGAGGTCAAATCTCGGTGGAAATCAGTTCACCGCAACAAAGCAGGCTGCAAAGAAGGCTGCTGCTATGCCAGTGCGCAACAACAAGGCTGCCAGATGGAACAAGCCAAGGTATCATTCACTCACTATGATGGTATTTTTTTTTTCTAGCCACACAGATGATTCATCTTAATAGAACACTTTGAACAGGTAAACAATGGTTCTCTAATTGACTATGAGAAGGTTTACTGAGAGGCTCTTTAAATTTATTGGCATGTGCACCTTGGGTTTGATGGGCTGAGAGAATGATTATGACGCGAGTGTTTTCATGGAACTGTATTATGTCTGCTACTGGTAGTCCATTGCTATATGCACATGCAAGTTTAAAGAACATTCTACCTCATGAATTCTTGTGACACAAGGCTGGTAAATTTTGGTTGAACCAAGAATATGCTCTGAATTAAGTTATCTAAGCTGATCACATTGCACTGCACAGTTACTTCAGAGCCTCAAACGTTCACCAAGAGTTTTGGCAGTTGCATTTGTTCTGATTGAGCTGTTCCAATTTGCGAAGCTGTTGGAGAAACCTCGACATGCATCTGCAGTTGCCAGGACATCAATAATGCAACTATCTGATGTAAAGTATAGCTGTTGGAGGAGTGCAGTTTTTCAGTGTCAGGGTACCTTAGTTTTGCTTATTTACCTCTTGATATAAAAGAGGTGATAATCACTAGCATCTCATAACCGGTAGCAGTGACCATCAGCTCCTTGGTGCAGATGCTCAGATTCTGTCCATTAAAATGATAGCAGTGATCTAGGATAGTCTCTGCTCAGGGACAAATGTGTCGTGTGCTGCTTCCAGAGTAAATTGATCTGGTATTCTCATATGCAAGTTGGTTATTTCCATAGTGGCATGGCGTATTGGAGCACCCTCTTAGTGGATTTGACTCGCCAAGAGATACATGTTTTCCATTATTCAGTGGTTCCAACAAAGATATTTACTATGTGTGCACGCAGCTCAACTGGACAAGAGTAAATCATGGCATCATGATTTTTCTTGTTAGGAGCTTTCTAGTATGCTGAGCTCTACAGGTCAACTAATGGAATCTCTCTTGATGATTCCATGTGTGTCTTCGTGTTGGTTCAGGATCAATGGTTCATAATTTGATTTGGCTTGTTGAGTTTAACGGTTCAATCACCCAAAAAATTGTTTCAATTGGACAATGTTGAGTTGAGATTGTTCTAGAATGTTGACGGCGTTATGAACGAAGAGGAGCACTACATTTTTCAATGATCAATTTATTATTCCTTTTTTGATTTTATTTTAAAAGCATGGTATGTACCCTCTGACCAGACTTGAAAAAGTGCATCCTTATTTTGAGGGGTATGGTGAGCAACCTTGCACACATGCTTAAAAAACAGTCTGGCTGTTGGTCATCTGTTGCCTCTGATTGTTGGTACTTGAGCTATACTTCTGCTATTGTGATATATGCTAATGTCTTGATCTTGGTGCAGTGCGAGTACATTGGTGCAGAGGAGACCTGTTGGCGATGCTTTTCAAAATGGGAAGGTATGAATATACCAAAGTAGAAAAATCAAATGGCTTGTGAAAGTAAATTTTTCCCTCTGTGTTGTATCTGATGCACAAATCCCTTTCAATTTAGATGATCATTTTATTTATCCAATTAGCTACTTCTTTAACAACAATTTTTGTCATCATCCTTATTTTTACCTCATTTGTGCCCTTTTCTTATTCACATTGACTATGGTTTTCTTGCACAGTTTCACCCACCTTTTAGTGATACCACACTTAACAAAGTTGTAGTTATTCCAAGGCCTAGAACTTCCATGATTAAGTTGAGTGATTCATGAAATGGATCTGATTGTTTTGTCCATCTGTTAGTTTTGTCGATACAAAAATTACATATAGCTTTCTGCATCTATTTATAGGGTAAGGAGTCACAGAACCAGACACCAAGGACAATGGATGCACTTTTTGCACAAATGAAGGCTCAGCGGATGAGATCTGCACCACAGCAGCAGGCAAATTCTGCCCCAGGCCGTCAGTTTCACCAGCAGCGACATGTTCAGCAGCAGCAACCACGACGAGGCAGAGGATATGGCAGCCGGAATGTTTCTGGAAACCAGTGAATTCGACTATAGTTGTGTGCCGCATCAGAAGCCCTTTCTTGCAAGGCAGAAGCCCCTGGAATGCTAACTTGGCAGCGTTTCTTTCCCATATTCTGTTTATTAGTGGATTGTGGTTGTGGACAGAATCTTAACAGTTCTCTAGTTGCCTCTTCCGTTTCAGCGTGTATAAGGAACGAAAGAATGTGGAAATTATATTTGTTTTAGATTATGATGTTTATTTGGGTATTCAACAAATTATGTACATTCTCGAAAGAATCGATTAGCTGTTTTCCATCATTACAAAATGGATAAGACCGTGATGTTGGCATGATAAACCACGGCCAAAGTAGTGGACATTTTCTGTGGTATTGGCAGATTGCAACTGATTTCTTGTGGGAGAAGTAATGTTTCATCGTTTCCTGCCAACAAGATAAGGTACTCCTCGCGCTTGTAGACAAGCTAACGTTGTAGTAATCCACTTGGTCTTCCAAGATAAGGTACTGTTCTTGAGATTTTTGTAGAGAGCTTTTTCTTTGTAAATTGCATAAAACACCCTGATTTTGATGTTATATTTTTGAACTTTGTTTTACAGAATAGAGCAGTGTTTTAGTTGAAATAATCTCTTACTGAACTATGTTTTTTTTATATTACTTGAGCCCATGTGGAAACGTGTTTTGATTCACTAACCGTAGCCCCATGTGTAAGTCATAATAAAGTATCTCAAGCATATGTGACGCCATAACATGGATAGCAAGCCAGCAAGGCAGCATGATGTAAATTGTAAACATCATCGACAACAATCGAGCTCAAACGGCAACTCGCTGAGTCCAACATCTAGGCTTGTGAAATGGTTTTAAGACCTTAACTAAGGGTGTGTCGCTATTTGGACTCGTTGGTTTGCATCTTCTAGCAATGCCATCAAGACAATATGGCAAACGCGTAATAGACTGAACTGGTGTACATTCCACATGAGAACAATGAAGGGGAGCAGAATCACTGCTAGTTAATTTCAGCTTGGTCCCTCCATGCAACTGCCAAGTATAAGAAATATCATTGAGGTCGATGAAAAAAAGAAACAATGAATAAGAATATTCTTTAATTTTCTTAAATATAATGTATATTTGTCATTTTAGCTCCATTAATAAAACAAATAAATGTTATTGGAGATTCCTCACTAGACATGATAATTCTAATAAGGAGGAGATTTGGGTCAAAAATATTTTAGGACTAGCAAAGTGTCCGTGTGTTGCTACGGGTTTTAAAAAATAAAACACTCTTTATGATTTAAATGTAAATTATTTACACAATATAATTGTTAACATTTTTTACATAAAAGATTATATTTATATTATTGTTGGTACTTCTTAGTGTACCCTTTTATATATCATAAGTAATAATTATTCTATTATTTTTTATTGTATTCTTATCATAAATATTTTTTTACCTCTAATGTTAACAATTTTCACATGTAGTGTCGTTTGAGTGTTATGTTGAAAATTAAGTGAAATGATATTAAAAAATGCTTAAATATGAGAAATACCGATATGAAGCCTAATTCGTCATGCAAAGAGAATTCTCACAAGCTCATGACGCCTATAATACACCACTGGACCTCTATGAAGCCCAACATGTAAGACCAAGGTCGTGACCCAATGTCTAAAGATTTCTAGAAACTTTATCCGATATGAAAAATCAATTCACGCAAAATAGAAACAACACTGCATTACGACGCGATTTTAGACTTGAAAACATGCTTCTTCGCCATTCAAAGAGAATTCTCATAAGCTCATGACACCTACAAGACACTACTGGACCTCTATGAAGCCCAACATGCAAGACCAAGATCGTCACATAATGCCTAAAGATTTGTAGAAGCTTTATCTGATATGAAAAATCGATTCACGCAGAATAGAAACAGCACTACATTGCGACACGATTTTAGACTTGAAAACATACTCTAATGAGTAAAGTTAAAACACGAAAGTTGTAGATCTCGTCGAGACCTTTTCGGAACATATGTGGATCATATTATTTGGACTTCGGAGGTAGGAGATATGAGCCCTGCATAGAGACCTAAGTAGAGGAGTCCGAATCAGAATAAATAGTTTTGCATCGTAAATTTGGAAATCAAAACGGCAGAATCTTGACTTCTATTGAATATCAAAGTTGTAGAACTTTTCGAGGGCTATGAAATAGAGTCCATGTTTGCCTTATTTAAACTCCGGACGAGGGATTTATGATTTTTTGAATTTGGTGCTTAATATGGAAGGTACGAAACCGATTTGGATTCAATCTTTAACTTTGTGGACGTACGGCAGATTTTTTAATGGCGTGAACATTTCCACCTAAATTAATAGGAGTAGAGATATTATCATGATTGGTGGTCGGTCAATCTTATATCATAGAAACTTGTTGAGTTATTACAATGCATACTTGGAACATTCTAGAATATTTGGGAAAGCACAAGAGAAGAGAGAAGATATTTGTCATGGAAGAGTCTAGAACTATTTCTTCATGGCAAAGTATAGAAGTGTGTAGAACCTAATATTTATGTATGATAATAAATATCTAGATATTAGATAAGATGATAATATTCTAGATCTAGGATATTTAGGTTAGAAGAATGTGGAATATTGTCATGTGACAACATCTTAGTAACCATGTACAAGTATAAACAGGGATGCCTCCCCACCCCTAAGGTGCCATGACTTGGTTTATCATTTGAGTCCTAGGTAGCGTGGCAAAGCTATCATGGTGTGCTAGTGTGTAGGTGTGTCATGGGGAGTCATAGGTAGCCACCTATCTAGAAATCTAGAAGTGTGTATGTGTATCAAGGTTGCATCGTGAATTAAGGTTGATCTCTTCTATAGAGAGTTGGTCTCCTAAGTTAGCATAGCATAGTGAAGGTCTCCTCAGTATAGTTTAAAGTATTGGGTTTGGGTCCATATAAGAAGAGGTATCACACCAGTTTGATACCATTTTGGAAGCCGGTGTTAATCTAGAGACAGCGATTTCCCAACAATTGGTATCAGAGCAGGGGCGGTCTGGGACTGCCAAGAGAGGGAGGAGTCTGTACGTTGGTCGGTGCAGTCGGTAAGCGCGGGACGCTTACGTTGCTTGATGTGGCACTGGGAGGCGCTAGAGGAGAATCTACCAAAGATCATAGTTTGGGACTATGAAGAACACTAGTCTGGGACCAAGTGTAGTTGACGCGAGGCGTCGGTGATGGCAGAGTTCTTGAGCGCGGGCAGTGGCATGAAAAGGCTCAATAGCCACAACTATGGCTATTGGCGGACCTGCATAGAGTCTTACTTGCAGGGGCAAGATCTATGGGAGGTCGTTGCAGGCACCGCGATAGATCCTCCGACGAAGGAGAGTTCCTTGCAAAAGTGGTGAATCAAGGCAGGCAAGGCTATGTTTGTGTTGAAGACGACGATCGAGGAGGACCTAGTGGAGCATATCCGAGATGCAGAGACGTCGAAGGAGGCTTGGGAGACACTAGCAAAGTTGTTTTGCAAGAAGAACGAGGCGTGGCTCCAGCTCCTAGAGAACGAGCTCGCAGGTATCTCACAAGGCACTCTGAGTATTAGTCAATACTTTACAAAGGTGAACAATATTTGTCGTGAGATATCTCAGCTTGACCTGGAGGAGAAGATTAGTGAGGCTCGGATGAAGAGGATCATCATCCATGGCCTTAGACCTGAGTACAACGGGTTTATTGCTGCGGTAAGGGGATGGCCAACACAGCCGACCCTAGTGGAGTTGGAGAATTTGTTGGCTAATCGGGAGGCATTAGCCAAGCAAATGGGCAACATCATCTTGATAGAGAGAGATGAAGAGGAGGCGCTCTTCATAAGGAAGAAGGGTCCCCCAAAAGGTAGGAGAGGCAAAGGAGTGGACAAGAGATGGTAAGTGTTGTCCAAAGAAGAGCAGCTATTCAGAGGGAGCTCAACAAGAGAGTGAAGACGAAGATCAACAAGATTTGATGGAGAGAAGAAGAAAGAGAGGTGAGTGCTTTAATTGTGGCAAGAAGGGACATCTTTCTAGGGACTGTGAGAGTCCACGAAAGCACTCAGAAGGAAATATGGTTACTACGAAGAATGTGGTTGTAAGTGGGTATCTTAATGAAGAAGAATGGGATGCAGACACAGGCATCACCATAGCGGATGATGAAGTTTACTTTGTGGAGGGCTTGACTGCAAGTGACACTTTATCATCTAACAAAGAAGATAAACTAGAAGAAGAAGAAGACGAAGAAGAATGGGACATGGAGGAGGGCTTCTCCATAGAGGTAAGAGATCCAAATCTTTCTAATGATCTAGTATTTAAGAATGTTATAGATGAAGATTGGGAGGCTCTAACCAATGTCGAAGAGGATGTTGAGTATGAGAAGATAGAGCCTTTATATCAAGAGGATAAAGTGGTACAAGAGAATGTTGAGGTTATTGGTGGAGTACTAGCTGATCAAGAAGACACGCAAGTGCATTGTGCAATAAAGAAGGCTCAAGAAGCAAGTGACAGAAATTAAAGGATAAGAAAGAAAGCATGTGAAAGGTATGTGACAAATGTTGCTCAAGTTACTTTGCCTTCATATAAAGAAGTTGTCAAAGGGCAAGCTTGGAGAAGATCAAAGAAGAAAGAAGGGTTACACCATAGTGAGAAGAATGCAGAGCTCAAGATGAACGGTGGGTCGACATTCTCGACACAAAGACAAGAGAAGAAGAAGGACCGTAATGGCAGAGCACAGAAGATCCAAGCAAGCATGCATTGAGGAGGAGTGTTGAGTTATTACAATGCATACTTGGAACATTTTAGAATATTTAGGAAAGCATAATAGAAGAGAGAAGATATTTGCCATGGAAGAGTCTAGAACTATTTCTTCATGGCAAAGTATATAAGTGTGTAGAACCTAGATATTTATGTATAGTAAGAAATATCTAGATATTAGATAGAGATGAGAATATTCTAAATCTAGGATATTTAGATTAGAAGAGTGTGGAATGTTATCATGTGGCAACATCCTAGTAACCATGTACAAGTATGAATAGGGGTGTCTCCCCACCCCTAAGGTGCCATGATTTGGTGTATCATTTGAGTCCTAGGTAGCATGGTAAGGCTGCCATGTTGTGCTAGTGTGTAGGTGTGTCATGGGGGGTCATAGGTAGCCACCTACCTAGAAGTGTGTACGCGTATTAAGGTTGCATCATGAATTAAGGTTGAGCTCTTTTATAGAGAGTTGGTCTCCTAAGTTAGCATAGCATAGTGAAGGTCTCCTCGGTATAGTTTAAAGTATCAGGTTTGGGTCCATATAAGAAGTGGTATCATACCAGTTTGATACCATTTCTCGGAAGCCGGTGTTAGTCTAGAGACACCGATTTCCAAACAAAGCTTAATTATTTTTAATGGCGTTTTAGTATCACTTAGGTTGGAAAACCTTCTTTAAATATGAATTTACTTTAATCTTACACAAAGCAAAACTAACAACTAGTAGGAAGATGTAGTTTTTTGGCCTATAAAATTTATAAAAAGTAATTAAGTAGGAATCTTCCCTGTTGTGACTGTTGATTCTTATAAAGAAATTAATACATCCCATATTTAACAATATTTGTTTTCTCCGTGTTCGAATCGCACGGTCGGATATTATCGATGTTGTTTCATCCGTAGTCCGAAGTGCGCTGGAGTCTCCCCAGGTCGTAAGATAACTCTTATATATTTATAAATGTTAAGGGCATGTACAAAGGTTTAGACGGTTGTTATCTGTAAGTACCTTGATTAGTGTATACAAATAACAGAATAGACAACGTGTACAATGGACTGTCTATTTGTTAGTATGTATACTATTAATTGCATGATTCAGGTTAAAAATTAAGCTGATTAAGTGTGATCAATTTAATCTTGTAGATTATTTTATTGATTGTACTTGAGGATACATTGTGAATCAAAATAGGAAGGCAAATATAACTAGCTATGACATCTGCATTGTTGTGGCAATGATAAATAGACTGATAGAACTATGAACTCAGTACAAAGATCCAAAAGAACAAGACATATTTCTAATCTTTTAAAATACACAAGTTATGCAGCAATAACTCATATATCGGGCTGCCTCAATCAAGCTATTCAAAGCCAAAGTTCAGAAATTAAACTAAACCTCTAATCCATCCTTTCTACAAACATAGCTTATCGTGCTCCTATATCAGAACCTTGAGGACGCAAGAATGGAGGAGCAACGGGGCAACCGCCTGCAGCCGCATGCCCGCATCCCTCGAAGTGCACAAATCAAACGGAAGTCCTCAAATTGACTGATGGGCGCTGGTGCAGCTATGGTTATCGGGGGTGGAAGACTGCTGCCGGCGACGAAGGGAAGCCTTCCGTGTTAGAACCTCGTCGGAGAGACAACTCCCTAGTTGCCGACGAGTTCTCTGGCCAACACACGCACACACACACGTGAACACAAACTCACGCTAGAAGAGAGGAGCACGTAGGTTTTGATGTTGCAATTGGTAGCCTTTGAGATTGTATTTCTATGCTTATATAAGAACTTACATGAAAACTAATCAGCCATACAATCTGCTGTTGCTAAAAATAGCTAAACAACTAAGGAAAGCAATCACTAATAATTAGGAAACTAACTAGTAACATTAGGCAGGTAAGGATTATTATCGATAATCTCCTCCTAAGCCTTGTCCTGCTCAACATTGATGAGACCGATCTTGGTACGTAGCTCATGAAACTTGGTCTTGCCGAGCGGCTTCGTAAGAATGTCGCCAAGCTGTTCCTCGCTTCTGATGAACTCAACACGAATCAAGTCTTCTTCTGCAGCCTCTCGGATGAAGTGATATTTCACTCGAATATGCTTGCTCTGTTCGTGGAGAACTGGGTTCTTGATCAAAGCAATGACGGACTTGTTGTCCATCCTCAGCATCGGCGCTCTTGTTGCTGCTCCCTGCATCTCAGACAACACACGAGCGAGCCACAATGCTTGACTAGCAGCATTAGCAGCTGCTATATACTCTACCTCACAGCTGGATTTTGCCACCACCTTCTGCTTCATGGATTGCCAGGTGATCGGACTGCCGCTGAGGAAGAACATCACGACGGTTGTGCTCTTGCTTGCATCAACATCCTCGGCGAAGTCACTATCACTGAAGCCTGTCAGATGAGGTTTCTTCTTCTCCCTCCTGCTGAACCAGAGACCCCATCCTTGGGTCCCGGCCACATAGCGCATGATGCGCTTCACAGCTGCGAGATGATCCTCGCGTGGATCTTCTAGGAACCGGCTCACATATCCAACCGCAAATGCCATATCAGGGCAGGTATTGACTAGGTACCTTAAGCTCCCGACGATACTCCGTCGACCGGCGGCTCTGAGCTAAGCTTGCTCAACTTCAGGCGCGGTTCCATGGGCACGTGGCTGGAATTGCAGCCCGCCATGTCGCTTTTCTCCAGGATCTTGCCGGCGTAGGCGCCCTGGCTCAGCGAGATCCCCCTCACGCCCTGCTTCACCTTGATCCCGAGGTAGTAGTGAAGCAGGCCGAGGTCACTCATCTTGAACGCAGCCGCCATCTGCTCCTTGAACTTCTTGATGTCGCCGTTGTTCGTGCCGGTGATCACAAGGTCATCGACATAGACCCCGATCACCAGCTGCTCGCCGAAGGTCATCGACATAGACCCCGATCACCAGCTGCTCGCCGTTGTGCTGCCGGAGGTAGATGGCGTGCTCCGACGGGCTCCTCCTGAAGCCAAAAGACAACAGCGTGTCGTCCAACTTCGCGTTCCATGCGCGCGGTGCTTGATGCAGCCTGTACAGGGCCTTCCGCAGCTTGAGCACCTTGTGCTCCTTGCCGGCGACCACAAATCCGGCCGGCTGCTTGACGTAGACCTCTTGTTCTAGGTCGCCGTTCAGGAACGCTGATTTGACGTCCATGTGGTGCACCTCCCATCCCTCGTGCGCCGCAAGGGCGATGAGCAGGCGCATCGAGTCGAGCCGCGCCACCGGCGCGAACACTTCGTCGTAGTCGATGCCGTGCCGCTGTGCGTACCCCTTCACCACGAGGCACGCCTTGTGCTTGGACACTGCCCCATGCTCGTCGCGCTTCACCTTGAAGACCCATTTTAGGCCGATCGCGCACCGGCCCGGCAGGAGATCCGCGAGCGCCCACGTCTTGTTGTCCTTGATGGATTCCATTTCCTCCACCATCGCCTTCCGCCAGCTGGGGCTGTGCTCCGCCTCTGCGAATGATGCAGGTTTGTCACAGCTCACGGCATTGAGCTCCTCCACGACCAGGGCTCGTGGCGCGAGGCCGAGCGGCGAGGCCGGGCCGATGATGTTGTCGATCCGCCGGAACCGTAGCGGCGCGTCATTGTCGTGGTCGGCGTCCAACAGCTCATCGGCCTCACTTGGTGGTGAGGCGAATTCCACCTCGCCGTGTCCTGCTGGAGCCGCGCCTCCGCCGGCATGAGGTGAAGCCGGCGGCATCAACTCACCCTCCTCGGTCGCAGCTGCTGGTGCCTCTTTGACGTCCTCGGTCACTGGAGCTCCTTGGGTGGAGACAGAGTACTCCACCGTGAACACGTCTCCATCGTCGATTGTCTTGCCGCCGGCCTCCTCCAAGCCCCAGTCCCACTGGGCCCCCTCGTCGAACACCACGTCACGCGTCACATGGACACGCTTCGCCACGGGGTCGTACGCGCGATACGCCTTGGAGCCGCGCTTGTAGCCAACGAAGATCATCTTCCGGCCGCGGTCCTCCAGCTTCTTCAAGTGCGGCATCGTGTTCCGGTTATAGACGATGCAGCTGAACGTTCTCAGGTGGTGCACCGCCGGCTTCTTCTCATGCCACGCCTCGAACGGCGTCATGCCGTCCACGCTCTTCGTCGGGCACCGGTTGAGGATGTACACCGCGGTGGTCACGGCCTCACCCCAGAACCACCCCGGCAGCCCTTTCGCCTTGAGCATGCTCCTCGCCGTCGCCACCACCGTGCCGTTCCGGCGCTCTACGACGCCGTTTTGCTGCGGGCTGTACACAGCAGTGCGCTGGCGGTGGACACCATCCGCCGCGCAGTACTCCGTGAACTCCACCGAGTTGAATTCGCCGCCGCGATCGGTGCGGAGCGCACTGAGCTTTAGCTTGGACTCGCCCTTCGCGCGCGCCTGAATCTTCTTGATCGCCCCCGTCGCTCGATCCTTGGTTGGGAGCATGGTCACCCACATGAACCGGGTTAGGTCGTCGACGAGCAGCAGGAAGTACTTGTTGCCGCTCGGAGTCGCCGGCGTGATCTGCCCGCAGAGATCGCCGTGCACCAGCTCGAGACGTCGTTGTGCCCTGTGTTCCGCTTGCGCCGGGAACGAGGTACGCCTCTGCTTGCTGGTCATGCACGCCTCGCACACCTCCGTCACCTGTCCGAGCTCCGACAGGCCCCGAACTAGCTCCTCTCGAGGTAGCTTCCTTAGCACCGTCATGTTGACATGGCCAAAACGTGCGTGCCAGCGCCACGCCTCCTCGTCGCCGCGCCCGCGCACCACCAAGCACACCGGTTGTGCTATCTTGATTCGGAGCAGGTACAGGCGATTCGCCTCGCGTGTCGCCCTGGCTAGCAGTCGACCGCCGGGCTCCCGAATCCTCATCACGCCAGCATCGATCTCGATCCTGAAGCGGACCTCATTGAGCTGGCCTAGGCTGACAATGTTCGTTGTCAGCCGGGGAATGAAGTAGACCCCAGCAAACGACTGGAGCTCGCCGTTCTTGCACTCGAAGACGACGGTGCCCTGCCCTTCGATCCGTGCCACTGCGTCATCGCCGAAGCGCATGGTGCCGCGCACCTCCGGATCCAGCTTCGAGAAGGCGGCCCTAGACCCGGACATATGGTTGGTTGCCCCGGAGTCTAGGGCCCATGTCTCCGCCTCCTGCTCCTTTTCTTCTCCTAGCTGTGCGAAGACCTTCTCTTCACGGATCTCGATCTGGGCCACAGGCGGCACGTGCCCAGATCTGCCATCACCGTGGCAATGCGGTGCTCCCGGCGGCGCTGAATTGGCCCCGACGAGTGATGTGACTGCTGGTGGCATCACTGATGACGGTGCCGGCGAGGGAGGAATTGTGGAGCAGCTTGCGAACCAGAGTGAGGCTTCCTCGTTATCCTGGATCGTATGGGCCTGCTCCCTCTTGGGCTTCGACCGACAGTCCCGGGCCCAGTAGGCCGTCTTGCCGCATCGACGGCATTTATTGCCCTTGGGCCGGTTTGAATTTTCTGGCCCATTCAACAAACTGCCAGCGCGCCCACGGCCACGCCGGCGTCTGCCGCCTCCATCGCCGCGACGCGCCGAGGCGCTGCTCGTGTCGCCGCCGTACTCCACCTCGCGCTTTTTCCACCGCGCGTCCCACTCCTCCTCTATGAGGTACAACTTGCCCTCGTGCTGCAGCGACGCCGGCGCCTCGTCGAACGACTCCTCCGCCTCCTTGAGCCGGCCCGTCAGTTCGGCGACCGTCATCATTGATATGTCTAGCAGAGTCTTGATCGCGAGCGCGATTTGCTTGAAGTGAGACGGCAGGCTATGAAGCATCTTCGCGATGATCTCCGTGTCCTTCACCTCATCGCCCAGCGTGGTGAGATGCGCCGCCATTCCTTCCAGGCGGAGCCCAAAATCCTCGACGGTCTCGCCGTCGTTGAACGTGGCGAGATCAAATTTCCGGCGCAGCTGCTGCGCCGTTGCCTTCTTCACGCGGTCGTCTCCGATCCTCATGGTCGCGATCGTGTCCCAGGCCTCCTTTGCCATCTCCTTCTTGGCGAGCGTCGGCACCATCTCCGGTGGCACCACGCCGCACAAGACGTCAAGCGCCATCGCCTCCTCCTGCGCATCAACACCGTCCTTCTCGATGACGTTCCACAGCGCCCGCGCCCTGAGCTTCACCTTCATCAGAAGCGCTCAATCGGAGTAATTGGTCTTGGTGAGGGTAGGGTAGCTAGTCCCGCCTCCCACCTCACGAATCACCAGCTGGATCACCACGCCTTCGCCGGATGTGTCGCCCTTGGCGCCGGCCTTGTCATCGCCATCACCAGCCATCGCCCAGGTTCGTACCTAGCTCTTGATGCCAATTGTTAGAACCTCATCGAAGAGACAACTCCCTGGTTGCCGACGAGTTCTCTGGCCAACACACGCGCGCGCGCACACACACACGTGAACACAAACTCACGCTAGAAGAGAGGAGCACGTAGGTTTTAGTGCTGCAATTAGCAGCCATTGAGAACAAAATAAACGTAAATTATTTATATAATATAATTATTACCATTTTTTTATATGAAAGATTATATTTATATTATTGTTACCCGCAAAAAAATATTTATATTATTATTGGTGCTTTTTAGTGTACTATTTTATATATCATAAGTAACAATTTTTTGTATCACTATTTATCGTATTCTTATCATAAATATTTTTTTACCTCTAATGTTTACGATTTCCACATATAGTGTCGTTTGAGTGTTATGTTGTAAAATTAAATGAAATAACATTAAAAAATGCTCAAATATGAGAAGTACCGATATGAAGCCCCATTCGTCATGCAAAGAGAATTCTCACAAGCTCATGACGCCTATAAGATACCACTGAACCTTTATGAAGCCCAACATGCAAGACCAAGGTGGTGACCCAATGCCTAAAGATTTCTAGAAGTTCTATCTGATAGGAAAAATTAATTCACGTAAAATAAAAACAACACTACATTGCGACGCGATTTTGGACTTAAAAACATGCTCTAACGAGAAAAGTTAAAATACGAAAGTTGTATATCTCATCGAGGCCTTTTTAGAACATATGTGGATTATATTATTTAAATTTCGGACGTAGTAGATATAAACCCCGCACAGAGACCTGCGCAGAGGAGTTCGTATCAGAATAAATATTTTTGCATCATAAATTTGGAATACAAAACGGCGGAATCTAGACTTCTATTGAATATTAAAGTTGTAGAACTTTTTAAGGGCTACGAGATAGAGTCCGAGTTTGTCTCATTTAAACTCCGAACTAGGGATTTATGATTTTTTGAATTCGGTGCTTGATATAGAAGGTACGAAACCGATTTGGATTTAATTTCTAACTTTGTGGGTGTACGGCAGATTTTTTGATGGCGTGAATGTTTCCACCTAAATTAATAGGAGTAGAGACACGTAGGAAAATAACACTGACGTGGCAACATATAAATGGTATAATTATTGAGAAATTTGCTATTTTGCCCACTGAAAGAGTGGGCTTCGGTAATATGCCCACAAAACAATGGCTTTCGATAAAATACCCGTCGAAACGTTGTCCAACCGGTAAAATGCCCAAACCGGTAATAGACGTTTTATAATTCTTTTTAGCTATTATGGGACAGGAAAAGACGGAAGTACCCCTGGCTCTCTTTGAAGCATTATTCTGTCCAGATCGTGTTTCTTCGGGCAGGAAAAAAAAATACATGGCGCCAAAAAACAAAAAGAATATCTCGCCTGCGTCTTTCAACAGGCCTCCTAGGCACATCATGTCTGTTATTTCAGCAAGACTCAAACTCACATGCATGTACAACATAGAAGCAAAATAATTGACATTCAGGCATAGTTCAAGTAGCAACCATACACATTATCTTAAATGAAGTAGCAACCATACGCATACATAGTTTTAGCCACACATACATAGTTTCAGCGAAGGCTCACAAACTCACAGGCACACACAAATCCACATGGTTCTAGCACACATATATAGTGCAATGTCAACAACCATACATGAAAATTAAACATGTTCCGAGTCAATCATTCTTTTCTTCTTTGGACTCATTTTCTTGACAACACTCTTTTTCTTGGTAGGAGTTGAATTGTAAATCACGGGCTGAGATGAAGAGGCTTCTCCCATGTTGGTGTTGGTGTCCCCCATTGGAGTTGGGATTTCTGCCAGAAACCAAGCTTTAGTGTTTTTCTTCCTTGGCTTCCTCTTCCTTCAAGACAACAATAACACAAGTTGTAACAAAAATTATAGTGTGTCAACAAGCAATAGAAACAAGGTACAAGACATTTCATGACAATTTACCGTTTATTTGTTCCATTGTAAGGACATTTGTAGCTACTTTGCCTATGTCCATATTGATCACATTTTTGGCACTTCATGGGGCCTCTAATCATTTTCTTTTCCTTCTCAGTTTCCTTGCTATTAGGTTTCTTGCTATTACCACCACCTTCAAGAGCACCTTTGATTCAGAGTTTTCTTTGACGGCCAACACGCCTTTTACCAAGTGGTGCACCAATCTCACTCTCTATATCAACTTTGGGCCATTATGATTTGTCAGGAAGTGGCACTATTAGCCTCTTATATGCATTCTTGAACATTTGAACTAAGTAGTAATCATTTACAAAGTTCTCCATCTTTACATCTCTTATTGGTTCTGTTGTTATTAGAGCCAAAGCATGTTGACATGGCTTACCGGTGTGTTGCCACTCTTCACATGAGCACTCATTAAGGTATGCTTTGACAACATGCCTTACATTGGTGCTTGAAACATCAACTACTTGTGCAGCATAATGGTCACCATGCAACACATTCAAGTGGACAAGACCTCTAGTTTGTGCCTTCAAGACATGTATGACAGCTGGTAGAATCTTACCTTCTAGCCTTTGTCCAATCCTTCTCCTTTTGTGCCATAGAACCATTAACATCTCCCTCAACTTGTTAGCAAGATCACATACAGGTAAGTCTTTTATCTCTCTGATCCAATTTTTAAAAACTTTAGCTATATTATTGGTGACATAGTCACACTTGATGGCTAGATTAAATCCACTTCTAGCCCACTTGAACTTGTGATATGTTTCCAAATATTCCTTTGTTGCTGGATTAGATTTGACTTTAGACATATGGTAGTCATGCACTTCTACTTTGTATGCCCTTGCTGCAGGATACATATGTTCTTTGCCACTATGTTTCTTAATATAGTTATCTATAAGGTGTTTAAAGCATTCTCTCTGTTCAGCCATAGGAAATGCATACTTAACAACATTTTCGAACTCTTTATTAGCATCAGTGCAAACAACAAGTAGTGGAAGATCTCCTATAGCCTTGTGTAGTTGTGTCATGAACCAAAACCAATTATTTTATTTCAGAGTCAATAAAGCCATATACAACAGGATACATCCAATTATGACCATCAATACTACAAGTTGCAGCTAAATGACCATTTCATCTACCATTTAGTGTTGTAGAGTCTATGCGTCGGTATGGTCTACATCCCTCTAGAAAATCAACAATGCAAGGCGCAAGTGCACAAAAAAATCTACGAAAATAAGGAAGACCTTCTTTGACCTCTACATCAATTTCAATCACACTACCTGGCATTTTCTTCATTACCTCAGCCTTCCAATTGTAAAGCAGTCCAAAACTCCCTTCCTAGCTGCCATATAAATCATTCATAGCTTTCTCAAATCCATCCCAAACCGTGTCATAACTAATGGTACAGCCGTGATCATTCTCCAACATAATTTGCAAATCTCTAGCACCTAAGTCTGGAGTCTTCTTAAGATTAGTCACGGCCTTCGAAGCAACCCACTTGGCACTTGGAGTGGTTGTCCTCCTCCTTGCACTAGATGTACAAGTGTGACCCTCTCTCATCACAGTTACCTACAAAAACCAATGAGACTTACATATTTTACAAAGTAATAAGGACAAGCAAACAGTTTCAGAACATTACAATGATGGTGTCTCCATCCGGTCGTTCTGGCCAAGCATGCACATGCCAAGTACAATCTTTTGCACCTTTACAATACCCATCATATCTTCCTTTATCAGTTTTGACTATATGCAGCTCAAATTCATGGTTTATGGCATATTGTCTTACAACAAGCCTAAAAGCAGCCATACTACAAAACAAAGCACCAAGTTTCAACTCAGGGATATCTGGATCATGCACAATGGCCCTCTCATTTGGTATGAAATCATCTACAGGAATGGCTGCACCATCATGACCAACATCAATAGGTGGAGCTCTACAAGCACTATGGTTAGCAGCAGCCTGCTTAGCACTTAGGCCCTCTCATCCTCACTTCTCAATCCCAGCACAACATACAATTGATCATTGCTAGCAATTTGTAACCTCCCTTTATGATCAACTGTTTCGATAATTTGTAAAGCATCCCAATCAATTTCTTCCACACCCACCTCACTAGCTGTCAGTTGCTGCTGGTTATGAGCATCCAGTGCAAAAGATAATGAAACATTCCTACAGAAGCAAAAAAAAAATGAAGCAATATCAGATCATTGTCCTTCCTTCCCAAAAAACAACATGATATTTGACCTAAACTTACAATGCACCATCAGTTGGGACAATATCCATGCCACCGAACCATTCATCGTGCCGGTTGAACCCGTATGCCACTGTTTCGTTACCCATCCCACCTATCTCCCCACCTAGGGTTTGAGCAAATCCTAAGATTTCAGTCCAAATCAATCGAGAAGTTTGAATACATTGTCCAATTGAAACACAAGCACAACATACCTGCATTTTCGGCCGAATTCGGGAGCGAGGGGGCGGCAGGGGGCGACACGCTGGCAGGGGGCAACGCACTGGCACGGGGAGACGCGCTGACAGGGGGTGCGCCAGCGCCAACTCCCGCTCTGTTTTCTCCATCGCCGTCCGCGTCCATGGTCAGGAGAGGAGGCAACATGCCGGCACCAGCTCCCGCTCCGCACTGAGCTAGGGTTCCGAGACTGCCCATTGAGCTTTGGCGAGGAAAAAGCAGCGCGCGCGCCACCAGGCGGTGAGCTGCCGGTTGAGGGAGGGGCGTCGCGCCCGATTCCGCCATCACCGGCCATGGCTATGCACAAGGGCAGGGTACCACGCCTGCGTCTATGGTCGTCATCGCCTGGTCGAGCACAGAAGGAGCGAGAGAGAGGAGGAAGGGAACCGATCTGAATCGATTCGGTTGCATTCGATTTCATAAGAAAAACATCAGGGATAGTATCATCCTCTCAGGTGGCCAACAGTCAAGAAAATACATTATAAAATTATTAAATTAAGTTTGGGCATTATACCGATTGAGACAACGTTTCACGGATATTTTACTGAAGCCTATTGTTTCATGGTCATAATACCCAAATCCACTCTTTCGGTGGGCAAAGTGGGCAAAATAGCAAATTTCTCATAATTAATACCGTTGTACATGCCCTAAAGGGCTGCTACGAAACGAATCATTTGTGCCTCCTAGTGCCGGAGAAAACACAAGAAAAGGACAAGAAAAGCTAAGTAAGAGGATAACATGCAAAAACCCAACCCTCCCAAGAACCTCTCTCCCTTCCCATGGAGCTCCTCGCGGCTCCCTTCCCTTCCCTCCTCCCCAGAGCCCACCAATTCTCACCGCAACCCGCTTCCAGGCCCCGCCATGGCCGCATCCAAGAACCAGTCATGGCTTTCGCGCAGGCTCCTCCCGTTCCGCTCCCGCTCCAAGAACCAAGAAGCACCTCCCATGGCCCTCGCCACAGTACCCGGCTCCCCGGCCAAGAACCAAGGACCCACCAGCCGCACGGTCCTTCTTCTTCCCTGCGCAAGGAACCCAGGATTGTTTCGGAGACGAAGCTCATCACTATGCACTCTTGCGCCGGGCGGCTTAGCGACGCCCGCATGGTGTTTGACGGAATGGGCCGAAGGGACCTTCTCGCCTGGTCCGCCATGATCGGCGCGTACGCCATAAGGGGCATGTACCACGAGGTCATTGCACTGGCTGTGCGAATGGTCGAGGAAGGCATCATCCCAGACAGGTTCTTGATCACTCGGGTTTTTCAGGCATGTGCATATGCGGAGAACCTGGTGCTGGGGGTGACACTGCATTCAATGGCTATTCGGAGAGGGTTCATGGGGAAAGGGAGGGACGTGCCGGTTGGGAATTCTGTGTTGGTGATGTATGTCAAGTGCGGAGAATTGGGGCACGCACGTATGCTGTTTGAGAAGATGGAGCAGCGAGACTTGGGCACATGGAATTCGATGATTTTTGGGTGTTGCTTGTCTGGAGAGTGGGAAGAGGCACGGAAGCTACTTGATGATATGAGGCGTGGAGGTACAGAGCCTGGCATTGTCACATGGAATACGTTAATTTCAAGTTATGCTAGGTCTGGGGACCTTGATATTGCCATGGAACTGCTGGAGGAGATGGAGGAGTCTGGTGTTACTCCAGATGTTGTCACCTGGACTAGTCTTGTGTCTGGTTTTGTCCACAGTGATAGGGGGGATGAAGCGCTTCAGTGTTTCAGCCGGATGCGTCTCACTGGTGTGGAACCAAATGGCATGACAATTGCGAGTGCCATCTCAGCTTGTGCGAGTTTGAAGTTACTAAATCAGGGAATGGAGCTACATGGCCATGCCATTAAGATTGGAAGTGTTAACAATGTGCTCTCTGGGAATTCCTTGGTCGATATGTACGCAAAATGTGGAGAAATAATTGCAGCTAGGAGGGTTTTCAGTGAGATACCTGAGAAAGATATCTTCTCCTGGAATTCAATAATTTCAGGATATGCGCAAGCGGGCTATTGTGGCAAAGCATATGAACTATTCTGTAAGATGGAGAGCCATGGTGTTCAGCGCAATGTGATAACCTGGAACATAATGATATCTGGATACATACGAAATGGGGATGATGAGAGAGCTTTTGAGCTATTCCAGATAATGGAAAGCTATGGAGTAAAAAGAGATACAGCTTCGTGGAACATACTTATTGCTGGGTCTGTGCAGAACGGTCATTTCGATAGAGCTTTAAGAATATTCCGACAGATGCAATTACTTCTGATGAGGCCAGACTACATTACAATCTTAAGTATCATTCCAGCATTTGCAAATCTTGTTGCAGCTTGGAAAGTAAGGGAGATCCATGCCTGTATTTTCCGTCACAACTTAGAAATGGATGGCAAAATTGCAAATGCACTTATCAATGCCTATTCAAAATCAGGCGACCTTGCTAGTGCATGTGCTGTTTTTGATAGTCATTCCTCAAGGAACATTATTTCTTGGAATTGTATCATTCTTGCACACGTGCTGCATGGTTCTCCAGATGAAGCATTGGTGCACTTCAATCAAATGAAGCTAGCTGGCGTGCTGCCTGATCACACAACGTTGACTGCTGTTATCAAGGCCTATGGTATCAAGGGAAACATATCTCGAGGGAAAGAAATATTTTTCAATATGACCCATGATTACAACATAATTTCAGATTTGGATCATTATGCAGCAATGGTAGATCTTCTTGGCCGCTCAGGAAGACTACAAGAAGCGTACAAGCTTATTGATGAAATGCCTCTTATACCTAATTCAGCAATCTGGGAGGCATTTCTGACTGCAGCTACAGCTAATGGTAATCTGAGGCTGGCATACATGGCAGCAAGGGAGCTTTCAGCTATTGAACCCAGAGACCCTATAATCCAAAGTCTGCTTTCTAGTCTGCAAGATCTTGCGGGCGGGTCTATTGATGTGCCAGACATGATGATACCTAACAAAGGAAGAGAGCTGGATGAATTTGATAGTTGTTCTGTTGAGATTAATAACAAGGTCTATTTGTTCTTGACCGGTGATAATTCTGAATTAGAATGTACAGTGCCTGAACAAAAGCTGATTCAGATGGGGCTCTCACTACTGAACATTGATAGTGGAAATCCAGAAGAAATGGAAGAAGTGGCTGGAATTCATTGTGAGAAGATAGCAATTGTTTTTGCAATTTCCAATTCCCCTCATTTTCGAAGCATACGAATAATAAAAACTTTGAGGATGTGTAGCCACTGCCACACCTTTGCCAAGTTAGTTTCACAGAAATACAAGCGGCAGATACTGATCAAAGATGCAAATTGCTTGCATAAGTTTGAGGGTGGAAAGTGTTCTTGCGAAGATTATTGGTAAATACAATTGCAATAAGGGCGGACAAAAAATGTTCTCAAGTAAGCCTGAACAGTATTTTGTACAGAAAATTCAGATAGCTAAACTTGTGAAAAGTCACCGTTCAAGATATCAGTTACACCAGTAGTTGCATTATCTTTGAATTCCAGATACCAAGATATCTTCAGCACGGTATGAGTATGAAACAGGTGTTTCTAGCAATTATTCCATTTCTCAGAAAAGAAAATTCATCTGCACCTAGTGCTGAATGGTTCCTGGTTTTTGTAGCATCTGACTCTTAAGATATCTTGTCCAGGAATTGTCTCTACGTTCCAGATTCAGGGTGTCATGCTCAAGAATTCTATCTCCAGAGAAAAATTATAGCTACTGTAGTGTTATGGTATCAGAGAAGGAATCCATTCTGATGATATTAAGCTTTGGTGAAAGTACTGTGTATGGACTAGGAGAGTTGATACCAATAAAAACTCGGCAACATCATGTTAGGTAAGCGAACAGTTTGATACAAAATATTCAGTGTCACTTCTTTCCTTTTTGTGAGCTAATTCAGTGTACAAAATATCCCAAGTAGTGGCATAATTCAAATAGGAAGTTGGAGCTATGGAGGCACACATTAGAGTGCAAGGGATTCAGACTTAGTAGGGCCAAGACCGAGTATATGATGTGCGAGTTTAGCACAACTAGACATGAAGATGGAGACGTTAGCCTTGATGGACAATTGGTGGCCAAGAAGGATACGTTTTGTTATTTAGGATCGATGTTACAAAAGGACGGTGACATCGATGAAGATGTTAGGCATAGAATTTCAGCCGGCTGGTTGAAATGGCGTCAAGCTTCCGGCGTCCTATGCGACAAGAGGGTGCCACAAAAGCTAAAAGGTAAATTCTATAGGACGGCAATTCGTCCGGCGATCTTATACGGTGCTGAGTGCTGGCCTACGAAAAGACGACATGTTCAACAATTAAGTGTAGCGGAGATACGTATATTGCGTTGGTTTTGCGGGCGTACAAGAAGTGACCGAATACGGAATGAAGATATCCGGGACAGGATAGGAGTGGCACCTATCGAGGAGAAATTGGTTCAACATCGGTTGAGATGGTTCGGACATGTCCAACGGAGGCCTCCGGAGGCGCCGGTGCGTAGTGGGGTTCTAAAGAGAGATGCTAATGTTAAGAGAGGTAGAGACCGACCTAACTTGACTTGGGACGAGTCGGTTAAGAGAGACGTGAAGGCGTGGGATATGCCTAAGGAGCTAGCTATGGATAGGAGCGCTTGGAGACTAGCAATAGACGTGCCGGAACCGTGATCTTTTTTCTTCCTTCTTGGTTACTCGTTTTTTCTTTCTTTTGGCTTTTGTTCCTTTTATTTTTGTCTCTCTTTTTTTCTTTTTTCCTTTCTTTCTTTTGGCTTTTGCTCCTTAGTCTCTTCTTTTTTGGGTTTCCATGGGTTTCATCTCTAGCCTACCCCAACTTGCTTGGGATAAAAAGGCTTTGTTGTTGTTGTTGTTGTAGTGGCATAATTCAAATTTTATGGTAACTTTATCATTTTTTTAGGAATGTACAGCAGGGAATCCCCTACTGTTATTAATATGAATGTAAAAAAAAAAAAAGAACAGCCAAAACTTCTAGGAGATGTTACAAGGGCTTAGGCCAAGAACTAACTAATAGAGTCTAGCCAGGAGGTGAAAATTGGGTTGGTAGCAGGCAACCAGCAATGTATTTGGAGGAGAGCTTTCTCAATGAAGTTTGTCTTCCAGGGTTGGAATGATGGATAACCACTATTGAAAAGAATTTTATCATTTCATTGAGTAGTTCCATGTATAGGGTTTCATAGACAGGCTCCAGTGAGATAATTTATACAGTACATGAAGCCTGACAACATAGAATGGAAGTAACAGGATTCATAAATTTTTGCTGGAGCTGATTATTGCTTCAGTCAGGGTCTTTAAATGCTATTAGCAGTGCACAAATAAATTTATTCTCGCACACCTTAGCTTCTTAGTTGTTAGTTGCTTGTTTGGAAGTTTATGGAATGTCTAGAGAGAAGTTTAGTTGCTTGAAATTTTTTCTATTAATCACAAATCATTTTTTAAACAACAAAAAAAATCATGTGATACCTGCATTGCTTCGTAACTAATCCCTCCAAGATTTAAATCATATGGCATAATGGTATTTGTATCGTTCCGAATGATTGAAGAGGAGAACATTGCCATCAACACTCATCATTTAACAGTCGCAATATATTATTTAAACTCTAGGTGTTATGGGCTTCTACATTTAGCACATTTTTCAGTATCAATTGCTTCCATCTGATCGTCACCACTGGTGAAATACTAATACAGATATTTTCATGCAGACTCAGAAGCATGTATATGGAAAAAGGGTGAGGAACCACACATATTTTTCAAGTGGTTGTCATGTACATTGATGTTGCAAATAGGAAGTACTAAATTAGATTTGCATAGTACCTTAAGACCTTAGTGATAGTGAGGCTTTAGAAGCCTTTAGCTTACATTCATTTGGCTCATCAAATGTAGAACTGATACCTTATGTGATCGAATCATTTTGATGACATGATGTGGTAGGAATTTGGGTTCCACATCCCTCTTTCCAAGATATTTTTTGTGGGCTCGTACCAGGTTAACTGAAATTTGAGCTGAAGATTCTGCTGACATGTGTAGTAATGGTTATGGTTTGCAAACGCTAAGAACTGCAATTATGAAAAGTAGTACTGAAAATGAATGCCCATAAATTGTACTGCAGAATCAACGTTCCATTTGATCATCTCTATAGCTGGTGATTTGTTAACTACTTGTTCTCTTTTTGCTTTTGTTTGATTCATTATATTTTCAACACACCATTGTTCCTCAGCTGTATGACCCTTTGTGTGAACGGTCAGAGAGTCAACTTTTCCTCTAGTATAGAATAATTTCCTTTTCTGTACTGTGTGCTTGTTGTGTGGGTTGAATAAGAAGGGAATAAGATTCTCTACCCTAAACTGGAAACGAAAAAGGAAAGCCGCCTGTACACGTGGTACCAAAGCACTCACCATCTGACTTCTGAAAAGATTGAAATCATTAGAAGATAGTAGACTGGTGTTTCAGTTTTGGAAAAATTTAATCAGTCTTGACTTTCGAGGATCATTCGATGACCATCCTTCATATATGCCTATCATAAAAATGGTAAAAACCTTTGCTCTGCTGACACTACTTGTTTTTAACCTAAAGTAGCAGGAGCGCTGTTATTGCATTTTATGAAGAAAAGAAATACAATAGGTTCCAGCCCAGGTGCCTCCCTGCGCTGCTGCGCACCAGGGTTTAAATTACTGGTACACTGTAATTGGACACTGAATTTATACAACCATGACATCAGTTCCTCTCCTCTGTGCTGTCTGGACATGTTGGAATCTCTCCTTCCTGATCATCTGGATGTCAGGCTGCGTTCATGGGCTTCTAACAATTGAGGTACCACACGATGTGAGAATTCCGGCCACTTTCCTTTGATTCTTTGGAACTGGATTGGCGCGTGCTCCGCTCCTGGTTGTGGATTGCCCGGCGAAACCTGCTACCACATATCCATGTATTATCTAAGCTTTATAGTGAAAGTAAATTGTACCACGAGACGATACACATGCCAATGACAAAATCTTCAGTTTTTTTCTTTTGGGGGGGGGGGGGGGGGTGGATTACCTTCAGCGTATAAAATCATAGGGGGTGTACAACCCGGTTTTAAGAAAACCGTATCTCAAACTGTCCACTGAAATTTGTACCGTTATGAACAGTAACTAAACTTGATACTGATCTTCTGTAGTTCTCGAACCGATGTTGAAAAGTCATATTGAAACTGTTAAACTACTATGCACCAGTCAATTAAAAAGTTTTATTAAAACTGTTAACCTATTATACCAACAAGTTGTATTAAAAAACCTAAACTGATGGGAAAAGATAAACAATTCACTTATGTTTCAACATAAATAGTGAAGAGCACCCGGTTCTACCTCATCACATGGGATCTCCGACACAAATTATATGTTACTTTTTATCATAATTCAATTATTGGAATCAAAGGAAAAAAAAGAACTACTCCAATTCGATATCTTATAACTTTCAACCTTGCACGTTGTTCATGTCAGTAACTTTGAAAAAAAGATATAACTATGTTGGTAACATAAGAGTGATTTGAACCATATGTCCTTTTGCCACAGTATTATCATTTGGGACATTTCGATTGTGTCTTTCTGAACTTGACCAGTTCAAAGCCCCTGCGCCGCCACCGGAAGAAAAGTCTATCGATCCCTTTATTAGCTGAAGTCTCAGTCTGTACGCATGTCAAATTGCAATAGAAAATATTTCACTTGATGAAAACTATCAAAATTAATTATAAATAATTAGACGATCCAAACTTCTACATTTTGTATATTGCTGCCAACTACATTCACTAACTTTAAAACCAAACATAATCAATTGGAGCATTGCTATGTTCTATACTTGCCTAATAGTTTTAACATCATACATAATCAAATGGAAAATAATACATATTCAATGGTTGCCACAAATTACGACAATATCATCACGAATGTGATCATTTACTATCATTTTTCTCTTTTCGTAAATATGAAATTGTTTTTTTAACTTTGATCTTGCAACCATATTTAATTTGGTGATCAGTTTTATTAACAATAACAGTATCATTAGTTTGCTTAGCTACCCAACAGTCTTTTTGTTTCAGCGAAAATGAAATGGTTGTTATTATGCTATAATAACAAAATTAACATTATTTTAAGAACTGAAAATGCCATCTTTTGAATTTTGAAAATAATGAGAAGGATACAAAAACTTTTCAAGTCTATTATCATGCGTACTTTCTCATGCTGCGAGCAGACACACCACACTTAACAGTACCTGAATAAAAAGTTTGAATATTACAGAGAATAAAAAGTTATAAAGATCTTCATGTGACACCTATTCAACAATATATTTTTTTTTGTATTTATAACTGAGCAAACGATATTATCTTGAATTAAGACGCATGTGTGATCTAATCACTTTATGAGGGGTGAAGAAGTGAGGTCACACAGCCTCTGTATAACAATGAAATCATGTAAAAAGTAGCAATGTGGCACCAACAATAATATTCTGGTAAAACCGTAAAAGAGGACGGTTCATCTTTTGTTTGGCAAAGGGTTCGATGCATTAATTTTGGCCTATGAACGAATCAATCAGCTAGAGAGATCTACTTGCGGCAAAATTGGTTTTCCCCCTATTAAAGCAATTAATTACAAGTGAAGCAAACAAAGGGTTTTCTAATAGTAACAAACATATGCCACTTACTAAGAAGGAACTTCTCTTGGCCTATGAAATGGCAGTACATAGTTATAAAATGTACTATTGCTTACTATAAGCAATTTATCTTATGCAGAAATTCAAGGTTAACTTGAAAAAGAATATAGAACGCGTGCACTGGGACACCGGTGGCAAATAATAATATCTTTTCTCTGAACTATCAGAAAACAATAGTCACTCAGTCATTGTACATGCTTCTTCTATTGTACTGCGTCGCTTTCCGTCGAGTCTCTCATTACCCAACATACAGATATCAGCTAGAAGTATTCACATCTCAAGGTTAATAGCTACCTTGCATTGCATGCGTGCATATGTGTCGATGACATGTATCCGAGATAGCTTATATAGAAGAAAAATAAAGATAGACTTCTACTTGAATATGTATAGTAGATTGATTAGGATTCCGTCATGTAACCCTGTTCTCCGAATATATAAGGAGGGGCAGAGACCCCCTCAAAAGAGCAAGTGATAGCATAAGATCCCACAACAGGACACAATTAGATAAAATTAGACATCATCGTTTAGGTCTATTCTCTTTGTCTAGATCTATGATATAGATATATCAACATAAATACCGCAGAACATAGGACGTAGGGTTATTATCGTTTAGGAAACTCGAACCTGTATAAATCGATAACTTATGTTATCATCGTCTCTTGATCGCGCACATATCCCTATTCTATATACGAATCATCATAAGTGAACTATCCTATATGTAATATCAAAAATAAGTCTCAATATTTAGTATCGACCGTAAGAATAAGCGCGACAGTCGGCACGTTGAGTGGATGACTCTTTTCATCAAGCGTCAATCGCTGCTTCATATAGCCGCCGGCGACAACATCTCATCTGACGAGAAGTCGCCGAGTCTCTCCATCAGCGACTTCATCTTTGAAGACTAAAGAGTCAGCGTATTCGATTTGGTCGAGTCCGAGTCGACTACCTAAGTCTTCACGGAAACAGGGTGTCACGTGCCTTCCGGGGAAGCTCCTTCGTCTTCTTAATTTTATTTCCATACTTTAACAATTTATTCAATATTTATGCAAGGTGTCGGTCGACTGGTCGAGATCAGAGCTGGCATCGATTCAATCAAGAAGCCGGCTTGGAGTAAAAAACGGTCATAAATCTAACTGATCAGAGGACCAGCATGCGCCGTGCAGGAAAAAAAAAGTCTGTTCCATGCTACGGGAGAAGCTGCCCACGTGTACATCTACCTCTGCTTCGATGTCAAGATAATCAATCGGCCTCGACTAATCAATAGCCTCCAGTTCATCACTCGAACACTCGCCAACATCATCACGATTCGGTCGGTCGGCAACATCACTGTGACATGACACCTACAGATGACTCGGCGACATCGCCGCGACTCGACGGTTCGACCGTTCAGCGGTCACATGAACATGTCCGGAGGCTACTCGATGATGACTCGATGACTGCATCACTCGATAACATTGTCGCGACTTAGCGACTTCGTCATTCAACAACATCGTTGTGACTCAGCCACTCGACAATATCGCCACACAGCGTTGCCTTTAACGACTTGGCGCTTCGGTGTTTTTCGCCATTCGACCACTCAACGACACCTTCGACGATTTGGCGTCTCGATCAACCACTCTGAGCTTCGATGTTCCAGCAACATGATGGCTCGACTTTGACGTTCGACCACGCACCAACCACATCCGCACGCTCGGAAGCTCATCTTCAACTCATCGAATATTAAAGCTAAGTATCCTTATACTTTCTCGATTTATTTTTGAGTTTTTGGGCTTATGTTCTTTATACTTTTTTTTTCACGATCGCTTATTTCTGTTTTCTAAACAGAAAGCTGTAGTTTTTTTTTGAATAAAGTTGGACCTTTTAATTAGTGTTTTTTATGCTTTTATTCATCTTTATATTACCTTGGTTCTTTAATCTTTCACATTAAACAATCGAGCCAGGAGACTATTTATGTATCTATACACATATTCTTCCACTTTTTTATGAATCTAGCAGTACACATATCGGTCGGTGATCTTTCAGTAGTGCCTCGTCCCTGACACCATATGACTCATGTCGGTTGGTGACCTTTCAGTAGTGCTTCATTCCTGATACCATATGACCTGTTCTAGTTTTCACTTTTTTGGCTTTTGCCTCGACCGATATATTATATTTTATTTGTGATTTGGTCTGACGCCGACAAAACACTAAGGCATAGGATTTCTTAGCTACGTGTCAGACTACCACTACACTAAACCCAGAGCCAAAACTACGAGAGGTTATGTGTCGACTGGTCGACTCTGATTGCAATGAAAGAACAATTATGTCCGATATTGTTATGGCAGACCGAGCTTTAAGCTCTTTATATTTTGTTCTAAGTATCCTATGGTGGATCAGTCTAGTTGCTAACGTGCGAATACGCTGCTATGCACCAGTCAGTCTACTTAAAGGAGAAAAATGGATACAGATTTGACTTTTTAGTTGACTGATTTGTTTGGCTTATAAAAATAAGTTATCAAGCAAATTATGTTAACTAATTATTCTATTTACTTTATTGTCAGGAACATTTATGACAGATAAGCGGATATACCTCTCGACACAGAGTGATTTTCTTGCCTTCATCGGTCGGCTCATAGCTCTGACCACGTTCATCGATCGATCATATCGAGCTTCGACTGCTTTCATCGGTCGGCTACACCAACTTCGACCATGATCATCGGTCGACCACATATCAAACTGTTTGTTTCACTTGATCATCACGACTTTGATTGATTTCTATTTCATCAACGATCAACGGCTACAACAACCCCGATTGCCTTCTTCACTCGACCTTATTGTCTTGAGTTGAGCACCACTGCCACTCGGATATGATATTCTGAGTTGAGCATGGCTGCCACTCATAATGACGATTGTCCCGAGGGATTCTTTGAAGTGAAGCACTTTCTATCAAATTTATGGTTCATGTCAACATGACTATTCTTGTTTTGGACTCTTGCATTATTTGTAGTATTCAAATGATACAAGAGTCGGGGGCTACACCTAATTAGGTGCACCTATTCAGTGCACCAGCAGCATTTTTGAAAATATTTTTTTTTATCTTTGAGACCCTCACAAGCTCATTGATATAAAGCTGAAGCATTCTATATGGTACAAACCAGACGGAAAGCTACTAAAGACTATTATCAAGCTTGCAAGACTCTCAGAGGCTTCTGTCGATGACATGTACCCGGGGTACCTCACATAGAAGGAAGATAGAGAAAGACTCCTACTTGAACATGTATTGTAGTGTTGGTATCGGAATTTGGACCGGTCCCAGTAGTCAGCGACATAAAGTCAAAATCGGTCGGGTCAGAGGAGTCCAACGGCCGAAGGAATAAAGTGGGCCCGTTAGGGTTATTTTATCTCTTCTTTTTTAGTTTAGATTTCATTGAGGAATAAACAGAGTCGGTTTATCAGTTTGGAGGTCAGAGAATCCTGGCCGAATTGGGTCAAAACCCCTTACACGGGGCTATAAATATGTAGTAGGATCTGTACAAAAAAAATAAGACTTTCATTCAATACAATTCGGCGCATCGCAAAACCTTTTCTCCACGACATCCTCGTCTCGTGTGGGCTGCATCGGCTCCGATCTCGGAGAGAGACTTGGATTAGTCAACCTCGGTAATTCTATCGACTTCAACTAGTACTTTCATATTAATTTCATATTCTAGTTGTTATCTTTAGAATTAATAGTTATCCGGTAACTAGTTCTTTGTCTAGTCTGTTCTATCGACTTTGTATTGCAGTACTGTCTCGGTTAGGTCCGATCTTCTATGATTTTAGTAGGTTTTGCGAACTTGATTTTGGTCTGTTATTCGAGTCACTTTATTGATTTTTACTTATAACTAGATTGAATCTAGCCTTTCTTACTTTGTTTAGGCACTGTCTCGATTTAGTTCGATCTGTCTGAACCAGCGAGGGTGCATCGACTTTGATCTCTCGCTGAGTCGATAGGGTTAGGTTTGATCCGATTATAGGTAAAGTCAATAGAGTTCTATCAGGACGTTTAGCCACTAGGTTATCACGGTTCAATCAACTTTCTAGTGTTCTATTTGATTATTCTAGTACCTGTGATAGTCGATTGCTCCCTTATTTGAATAGAATAGATCTGTGATTTTGAGACATATTTGCAATATCATCTACCAGATCTATCGACTTTCACTATCGACTAAGTGAATCTGTGAATGACTGTTTAGACCTATCGACTTTGCTCTATCGACTTAATACTTGTTGGCACGGTTTATGCTTTATTTAATACCCATTTATTGAATTGCCGATAAGCCCATATAAATCAGCCGGTTAGATTATTGATCATTATTATTCGTTGTTCGTAGCCATCGGTTGGTTTTCACTAACAGTGACTATCGGCTTTCTTCATCAGCCTGTCTTGGGCCGGTGACCCGTGGAATTTATCTGTTTGTTTCTTTGTCGATTTGCAGGGAAAATCGACCCGCACACCCCGGTTTCCTTGTGTTGAGCCTACACTAGAGTTAAGCAAATCTCTCAGGTCATGCGTATGGTATTTTGCGTCGACATGCTTTTTGGCACGCCCAGTAGGACCAAGAATTTGAAGAACAACATCATGTCCGAAATGCCAAAGGATCCCAAGCTCCCTAAGAATCCTCCACCAAAGTATGACGCTAGCGGAGAATTCAAGGGAGAGAATGTGATGCATGTGAGGAAGGACGAGCTAAATGATGAGTTGAAGGCACAGGTGGAAGAAAGAGTTGCACAATATTAAAGTTTCTTGTTGGGAACATTCAGCAAGACTAGACACGACATTATACAGAAGGGAGATCTGTCAGAGCCGTTCATCATCATGGATGAGTCAGAGAAGGCGTCTGCTAGTAAGACAACAGAAGCAGTTGATGAGGCTACATTGAACAACAAGATCCATACAACCATACACCATGCATTAATTAACTAGTCGCTTGTATTGGTTAATACTTTGTGGGCTTTGATCATTCAAACGGTGGAGGGTTGCGTGTATGATGTTCCAGCACATGGGCCAATGTATTTCCGTGTTCATGGAACATTCCTCGGCCTACAATTGAGGGACCCTAGCAGCAACTGCCTAGTATCAGTACTACGATTCCTACAATTGAAAGGAATTGTCAATGGGATGCCGATGGGAAAAATGATGGTTGATGGAGGTGTTATCGTCAATATTATGCCGATCACTATTGCTAGAAAGTTGGGAAAGACCGAGAAAGATTTGATCGACACCAACATGATCTTAAGAGATTATGGTGGTCGCACTGCAGCAGCTAAGGGAGTTTTGAACGTGGAGTTTACATTCAGTAGTAAAACTTTACCGGTTACATTTTTTGTTATTGAAGGAAAGGGAACCTACAACTTGCTGTTGGGTCGTGATTGGATTCAGGCTAATTGTGGCATACCATCGACTATGCTCAAATCTCTTGTCCAGTGGATTGGCGATCAAGTTGAGATGGTCCCGACCGATGAAACCGTCAATGTTGCATCGGCCGATTTAGCGCCATGGCATGCAGATGATATGGAGTGTCTGTCTGGCAAGGTTTGGGATGGAGACTACGTCAAGATTACTACTCAGGGTCTTGAGGTGGTGGACCAGTCAAATTCAAAGTTGTTTCTCTGACAGGCACCCTAATGGAATTTATAGAAGACGGCAAGTTAGGGAAAGGATTTATATCGATCGATGAGTTGCAAGAAGTCAATATAGGAGATGGTGATAAACCTAGGCCGACATTTATTAGTAAGAGGTTAGATGAGGAATTTAAAGTTGGACAAATAAAGTTGTTGAAAGAGTATCAAGATTGTTTTGCTTGGGATTATTCTGAGATGCCTAGTCTTAGCCGATCCATTGTTGAGCATCGACTTCCTATCAAACCTGGATATTGACCTTATAAGCAACCACCAAGAAGAATCAATCCTAAGATTTATGATGATGTCAAGGCTGAGATTACCAGATTATATGATGCTAAATTCATTAGGCCTTTTCGATATCCAGAGTGGGTTTCAAATATTGTGCCTGTTTTCAAGTAGTGTGGGAAGTTGAGAGTTTGTATCGACTTTCGACCACTTAACAAAGCTACCCCCAAAGATGATTACCTGATGCCGATAGCAGATCTTCTGGTTGACGCAACAGCCAGGCATAAGATTGTCAGTTTTATGGATGGCAGTGCTGGTTATAATTAGATTTTATGGTAGAAGAGGATATACCGAAGACTATTTTTAGGTGTCCTGGGGCTCTTGGACTGTACGAATGGGTCGTTATGATGTTTGGGTTGAAAAATGCTAGAGCCACATATCAGAGAGCTATGAATTATATTTTTCATGATTTGATTAGCAGCTTAGTGGAGATTTATATTGATGATGTGGTAGTTAAATCCAGAAGAATACGAGATGACATTGCCGACTTGCGGGAAGCACTCGAGAAAACCAGAAAGTATGGTTTGAAGATGAATCCTAAAAAGTGTGCTTTCAGGGTATCGACGGACCAGTTTCTGGGATTTATTGTGTATGAACGAGGAATTGAAATTGGTCCAGAGCGCATGAAGTCTATCGACAACATCAAATTGCCGATCAATAAGACAGAGCTTCAATATTTGATCGACATGGTTAATTTTATCAGAAGATTTATTTCGAACCTGTCAGGGAAGCTCGATGTGTTTACTCCGTTATTAAAGTTGAAGGCAGATCAGAAGTTTGTTTGGGAACCTGAACATCAGAAAGCCTTGGATGATATCAAGAAATATCTGGTTTCACCTCCCGTGTTGGTGCCACCAAGAGAAGGATTGCCCTTTAGGCTTTATCTTGCGGCTGACAAGAAGTCGATCGGATCGACTTTGGTTCAAGAACAGGATGGCAAAGAGAGGGTCGTGTTCTATTTAAGTCAGAGATTAATTGATGCTCAAACCAGGTATGTCGATGGTGGAGCCGATGCCATGTTTATTATTTTTTGATGGTTCTGTATGCAAGAATGGATGTGGCATCGGTCTCATGATCATATCGCCTCGGGGGGCAAGATTTGAATTTGCATTTGCTATTGAGCCATCGACTAGCAACCAAGTGGAATATAGAGCTATTCGCAAAGGGTTGCAGATTTTGAAAGAAGTTGGAGTCAATTTTGTTGAGGTTGTTGGAGATTCATTGCTGATACTCAGGAAACTCGCTGGAGAATTTGAGTGCAAAGATGATATACTGAGGCTATTCTATGCCGAGTGTCAGGACGTAATACAACATTTCAAGATGGTGAAATTCAAGCATGTCCCGAGGGAGCAGAAATTGGAAGCAAATGATTTGGCATAGAAGGCATCGGGCTATCTGCTAAATACTGATGGGGTCATTGTCGATATAGCCGATGTTGATGAGGAAGATTGGAGATCCAAGATTATTCAATATCTTAAGGATCCGACTCAACGTACTCCTTGAAAGATTCGTTACATGGAGTTGAGGTATGTTTTACTTGAAGACAAGCTTTATTATCGGACAATTGATGGTGTATTATTAAGATGTTTGAATCAAGAAGAAGCCAAGGTCGTTATGTACGAGGTACATGAAGGCATTTGTGGTACCCATGAATCGGCCCATAAGATGAGATGGTTGTTGAAAAGAACATGATATTATTGGCCAAGTATGTTGGAGGATTGCTTTAGGTATTACAAAGGATGTCAGGATTGTCAGAAGTTTGGAGCAATACAGAGAGCGCCGACATCGGCTATGAATCTGATTATTGAGTCGTGGCCATTTAGAGGATGGTGTATGGATATGATTGGTCAAATTTATCTAGCATCAAGCAAGGATCACGAATATATTCTGACAGCCACAGATTATTTCACGAAGTGGGTTGAAATGGTGCCTATGAAGAATGCTATGACTAGTGATGTGATCAACTTTGTGAAGGAGCACATTATATATAGGTTTGATGTGCCGTAGACTATTACTACTGATCAAGGTTCTGTTTTTACTTCAGAAGAATTTCAAAACTTTGCCGATAGTATGGGTATCAAGTTGCTGAATTCATCGTCGTATTATGCTCAAGCCAATGGTCAAGCAGAAGAATCTAACAAAAGTTTGATCAAGTTGATCGAGAGGAAGATTGATGAACAACCAAGGAAGTGGCACACAACATTGGCTGAGTCATTGTGGGCATACAGGATGGCTTGTCATGGGTTGATAAAGGTGCCACCCTATCAGCTAGTTTATGGGCACGAAGCAGTTTTCCCTTGGGAAACAAATATGGGGTCCAGAAGGATAGAGTTGCAAGATCAAATGTCAGCTGATGATTATCGACAAGTTATGAACGACGGGCTAGAAGATGTCACGCAACATCGGATGAGAGCTTTAGACAGAATTCAAGAAAATAAAGCTCGTGTGTTCAGATTTTACAATAAAAAGGTGGTACCTAAAAGTTTTTCAGTGGGAGATCTTGTTTGGAAGTTAATTATTCCCATCGGCTCTAAAGATAATCGATTTGGAAAGTGGTCGTCAACTTGGGAAGGACCATTCAAAGTGAGCCGATGTGGACCAGACAATGCATATTTCTTACAAGAATTAGATGGGGAAGAATTTGGAAGAGCAATCAATGGGAAATATTTGAAGAAGTATCATCCAAGCATTTGGGTTAGCTTATGATCTCCAGTGCTTGATCAGGGCTGATATGAAGAATATCGTCCTTAGTTCAAAAAATACTACAAGACAACATATTGTTCAGTACAAGCACAAATAGCCTATGACTATTCCTCTGGGCAGAAGAAGTCGATAATGTCGATGGCCTTCATTCGGAGTTCATCGATCTGAGCGACTGCATAAGCATCTTCATCGATGGTGTCGAGAATGCTAGTTGTGATGTTCCATAAGTTGGAGGCTTGCTCTCAAGCCGATGTGGTAATGCCCTCTTGCTCTATGATTTCTTCTAGTATTCTAGCAAGTGCAGCTTCTGCATCGGCTATCTCCTTGTTCTTTGCTTCAAGAGCCGCCTGGAGTTCATCTCGTTCTTATAGCAAATCGAAAAGTTTCCCCTCAAGATCATCTGATTTGGAGATTAGAGCTGTGTACTTGTTCTTTTCTTCTTCGGCTCTTAGCTACTTCTGCCTGGATTCTTTGCGCTGATCGATGTTTAATGCGGGCCTAGGCATCAAGAACTTGAAGTTGATGAAATTTAATACATGCCACTGGCTGCAACACTGAGACAAGACCTGCGGGCAGTAGATCTTTGATTCAAGATATCATGCTATGATTTGTCTAGCATCTTGAACTAGCCTCTCGATGGGGATCATATCCAGCTATCGGCGGATATCTTGAAGGACAGCTCTGATTTCTGGAGGCAAATACAATGATGAAGTGCGCCTGGAGGTTTGAGCCTAAAAGGAAAAAAGGAGTCATTGAGAAAATGGTATGCAGATAGATTAATAAAAACAAGAAGATTAGTTTGTATAGTTGTTTCCAAAGTCAATGAAGGTATCTGGGTGTCCTCTTCCGGAGCCGATGAATGCATCGGGACAGCAGAGGGTTCAGAAATATATGTGATGATGGCCAATGACCGGAATTCCTTGAAACACAAAAGATTGAGGATTGATGGAAATGAAACAGTTGAGATATGAAGTGCAAAGCTAGTACCTATGGATCGACCCATGGAATGATGGCTAGTGTCGATGGAGATAGTTCGACAGTTTGTACTTCAGTGGTTTCTTCGGAGCGTGCTGTATCGACATCCTCAGAGTTGATGGAGACTGTGCGTGCCGATGAAATGCAAAGCTAGTACCTGTGGATCGACCCATGGAATGATGGCTAGTGTTGATGCCCGGGGCTGCGGACAATTTTCTGGAAGAAAATTGAAGGTAAGAAGGGTATCGTAAGAAGAGAATTTATACAAAAGGGAAAACCTTATTACCGTGGCCACCGAAGAAGATGGTTCAGTCGGCTCAGGAGGCATCGACTCTTCTACAGATGGAGCCGTAACTGTGGGAGTCGATGAGGCTGCTAGAGTCGGTGGTATGATCTGAAAGAAAATTGTGTGAAGTTAGAAAGAGAAGCAAAGGCAATATAAATGCAAACATAGTACCTGTGTAGCATGAGCGAGTCTGGTGACGACTTCTTGGGCTACTTCCTGGAGGACGGCCGAAGTCAATGAAGCAAGCTGATAGTTAGGGGAAGGTTAAGGGCTAGCAGTATGGATGCAGAAGGATTGGGAGGTATAAAAGGGGTACCTGAGTTGTTGGCGTAGGAACAGCTAGAGTAGATAAAGCTGTTGGAAGCCTAATGTGTTTTTGCTGCTCAACTGCATGAGTCGATTGAGTTGAGGGGGCATCTTTTTGTTTTTTGATCACGGTTTTTTGACATGTCTTCTTCAAGCCTTAGCCATTGATGAGCTGAGCAGGGGTTGGGGCATTACAACCGATGTTCGGGTTGTTAGCCATTCGACAGTAATTGATCGGCTTCCCGCTGTTTCTCATGGTTAGAGGAGTTATGGCTGGATCCTGCATCATGAGATGGTTAATGGAGCAAAGTCAATAAGAATATGATATCAGTTGACACTGGGTTGAAGAGGCTTACTGTGTCCATAACACCGATGAGGTGGTTGGTCAGCTGATTGTAGAAGAGATGTTTTTTCCACTCTCTCCACCAGGTCCTAGACAGAGCAGAGATAGCGGGAAGCAATTGAATATCGGTCGGGTTGCCCAACGGGATTTCTGAGGCCATGTCATAAATCTTCTTGTATTCAAGATGGCTTTTGAGCTCTTGGCTAGCCTGGAGTCGATCAATGAAGAAAGAGCCGGCAAGGAGTAGTCTGAAACCGAGCTGACAGGAGATCACTGCTGGGTTGTAAAACTCATATGAACGAGTCCTACGCTGACCGCCGTGAAAGTCGATGGGCAGGATGCCAGGTCTAATGCAAGCCTCCAAGATGAGTGTTGATTCCCTGTCTTGCAAGGGATTGTCAGGACGAAACCTCGAGGGGTTTTTTGAATTCCAACTCTTCGTAAGGAAACCAAACTTGCTTGTCTGTTTGGATACCGTTGTAGAAGAGAGTAAAGTAAACATTAAAGTACTCCCTAGTCATCCTGCATGCGGGGACTTCCATGGCAGCTTCGCCTAAAGATGTGCAGCGGCGCTCTAGAATTTCCTCACCCTCTGCTGCATTTGTTGATGGGAAGGTGTTCTCTGAGAAAGGGGACAACTCCATGGCCTAGGAGTAATAGATAGTAAGCCAGAGTTGTATGAACCACCATGGACCCCCTACTGAGATGGTCTGGTTTAGTTGAAGGCTAATGGCAGTCCGCGGCAGAAGTTGATATACAGAGCCTAGGAGAAATCTGCTCAGGGGAAATTTCTTGCCACCGGCTAGAATTTTGGCTATGCCTTGAAAGTTGGTGGTGGGAATGCAAGAAGAACCACAGAAAATAAAGTGTTCGAGCCAAAGCTTCAAAAATGTAGATAATTCTTGGTTGGTGACTGATCCATTTTTTGATGAGCAGTAATGTAATTTAGCCAATTGTTTGATCCTTTGATGTCCAGTTTGCGTTCCTTGTGATTGTTTTGGATGATGAAGGGGTCAAAGTACTGGTCAATATTCAAACCAGTTAGCATCAGCACATCCATAAGAGAGGATGCCATGGGTCCTTGGTTGAACAAAAAGGCATTCAAAGCGTCAGACTGGAAATAAGAAGTTGCAGCCAGTATCGGCTCGTTCTTGGCCATATCAACCAGGGATAGTGCAGTGCTTCATCAATTTGGGCATCTAGGAGGGTAGCGGAGCGCGAGACAGTAACCCTACAGAACTAATTTCTCCAACCCGGAATTGTTGATGGCCATGATCTAAAGACATTTTTCCATGGTTCGGGGGAGGCAAGAGTAGACTTAAATGGGATCCAGTTGGTTTCACAGTTGATTAGGTCTGTAGGATCAGGATCATTGCAAGGGCCCAGATAAAAATGATGTTCATTAATGGTGGAAGGGATGCAGATCTGATTCCTGAGTTCCTAAGTAACAACAGAAAGTAAAGCTACTATTAAAGGGGAACTAAATGATTGTGATATGGCAGGATATGATTACTACTTCATGGGTGAAAAGGGGATGCTACAGTGAATGTGAATCTATGAACAGTAAATAAGAACACGACAGGTTGAATCTAAAAATAAGAACTAGAAGTGGGAGAAAGCGAAGGAAAAGGATTACCTCGAGAACGCTCTGCGGAGTCACCATTGAGAAAGGAGAGCTCGTCGGTATTGATTGATGAAGGCGCCGGCGGAGCAAGCAAGAAGAAGAAGATGAAAAGGCTTGGGTATTGGTGAAAATGAAGGGAGGAAGAAGATGCATTTATATGGATGGGATGCTGGTAGGTTGCGGCAAAGGCGTGTAAGGACCAAAGGCGTACCGAGAGGGGAGGGGGTTGAATCGGTAAGCCGCTCACGAATCCAAATAATTCAGTTTACACTACTAGAGCCTAGCAATCGTTGCATCCTAATAAGTCTAGTAGGCCAAGACCCTACACATGCTAGTATTCATGATGATAGCAAGCGCGGAAGCAAAACACACTAGCCTATGCAAGCCACAATTCAACCTAGTTACTAGAGCACACAAATGCGGAATAGTAAAGAGGGGGTCATGGAATGCTCAAGATTTTTTCCCGAGGTCTCAAAAGGATGGCGTCTTCTCCTACTCCTCGTTGGACCACTCCTATCGGATTCCTGGTCCCTCCTGATGAGGACATCAATCCTATGGATACACACAACACTCCTCCAATTCTGGACTTGCAAGGTCCAATGACTAGAGCTCGTGCACGACGACTAAATTTAGAGGTGAGCTCGTTCCTACGTTCTTCGCTATATGTTACTTTTGAGAATGGTTTGCTAGCTAATGATTATTTTATGATTAGGAAACATGGAGAGGACCAGGAGATGATGGAAGAATGAGTTGGAAATGTGGAGGACCAGCAAGGGCTTGGAAGCCAAGGTGGAGGCCCAATCAAAACCTACTTCGAATCTATTTCGGGGCCCAGGACCAGTCTGCACTAAAACGGTCGTGCAGGACGCATATGGACTCGGATTTGGAGGGTCTACATATGCACGGAAAGATAAGGAGAAGACCTTTCCAATGCCGATGACCTCATGTCAAAATTCATCGGGAGTCATCGGGAATCATTAAAACAAGAGAGGGTCCAGAATCTGTGTTGGTGCTACGTCGCCTATTTTTGACATTTGGGCTTTGTATCCAGTTGAGCCTAATTAGGGGCGCGTCTAGAGGGTCTTGCATGATCCTAGGGTCTTCATATACAGCCTCCACCGCACCATTGAGGTTTGGGTTTTGCTTAGATTATTCTGTTCATAACAGTTTCACCGTCACATTGGTTTGTGAGACCCCAACTTCGTGAGTTTCATCATACATCTGCAATTGTGTTACATTCTTCGTTGTTCTTGCTTGTGTTCTTGATTCGTAGGCAGGGATTAGCCTTCTTGATGAGGTCAATCATCCTTGGACGGTTGATAACTAGAGGAGACGTTGTGCTGTGATTGCGGGGTTCTGAACGTGTTGTTTAGAAGCCGGATCGATTTGTGTTTCGCCTCCGCCCAAATCAAGATTTATCAAAACATTTCAGAAGATCAGGAACCCTTGTTCACATCAAGTGGTAATCAGAGCTTCAGGTGCACCGTCAGGTTTGCACTACTCTTTAGTTTTGTTTTCGTGTTTTTCCTATCGTCCACAGAAAAGCCAAAAAAAAAAAAAATTCCCTCGCCCATAACCATGTGTTTAGCCTTTGCATATTTCAATTTCAGAGTCTGTAGTCTTGAGTTTGTGCCCTAGTTCTTGTTTTGTCACTGGTTTAGTTTGTGTTTTTGTCGTCAGTAGTGTTTCTCTTGCAACCCTAGCCGCCATCCCCTCCACCACCCTCGGTTTTGTCGGCTTTGTGTGCTAGGGTTGATTGATCAACACGCCCACCCTAATCCCACCCTCAACACCTCGGACCAATTCTCACAAATTCCACTTTCTGCTGCATCCACCCCGCCAAAAAAAATCCCTACCCGACCACAAACCCGACAGAGGTTTTACTCAAACCCCGGGTTTCTTCATAACCAGTTTCGACACACCTTCGGTAAAACGGCCATAACTTTTTCCTCGGTTGTCCGTTTTGGCTGAAATTTTTACAGGAGATTCTTGAAAAAAAGTTGAGGTGACCCTAGCCGCTATGCCCTATGTGCCCTCGTCAACAAATTCAAAAATAAATTAGGAAGATAAAGAAAAAATTCATTCAAGTTGAAAGCCGACGTTTTCTGAAACTTCAAGAATTTCTGTAGGCCACGTCCTAGTGAGTTGGAGAAAAATACCAAAAAAAACAAATAAAATAAAAAGAAATTTGGGATTCCTACTAGTGCTCCATCTAGCCCCCTAGAATTTCTGAGTTTGGCTGTTTTACACTTAGCCCCCTGTTATCGACTATGTGCCTTTGTCTCCTTGTTTCTTCTTTGCTATTAGTACTGTTCTAGGACATAGTTAGACCAGCAACTAGGGACAAGTTACTTGGGCACTTATTCAGCTTTACTATCTGTTTTTGATTTGTGTGCCACTCACATATATTTGGTCTTCCCAGCTCTACATATTTCTTCTAGACAGCACACAGGTTATTTTGTAACCCCTGCAATCATGGAACACACCTCCTTAGTATCCTTTGCTTTGTTTTTTTTTCAGAACTTTGTAAGAGCTTTGCAAGAAGCTTCCTTTTGCTGTGTTGAGAGGCACCACTGCTTAGTAGTTTTGTAGGGATAACCTTTACTTTTTCTTTTCTGTTTTGGTGTTTCTGATGTCAGGAAGCGATGGAGAGGGTGCTTCTCCCTCAAAATTTGATGAGTGCGTGAGGCAAAGTCAGCTACAGAAGGCTTTGCAGGCGGTTCAGAGTGATTTGGCAGAGACGATCACCAGGGCCGTCACCGACGCGGTCACCAAGCTTCACCTGGGAGAAAGCATTGAGTGGTTGGATAAGAGAGTCTCTAAGTTAATCGATCAGGTCATCAAATTGGAGACCGGTCACAAGACCATCAACACAAACACCAACACCAACACCAACACCAATACCAACACCAACACCAACAACGACGTTGAAGACGATCATGATGAAGAAATGGTGTATAAGGCTGATGGCACCATCAATAGGTCAGCTACAAGGACTGCAAGGTTACGATGTCGTTTGCAACGTAACCCTCAAGGTATGGGTGGTTTCCACAACCACAATCGTCGCCCATAAGGTAACCATGCTCCAGATGACCCGTATGCTGAAATTAAGTTTTCAATTCCTTCGCTTTCGGGTCTACGATGGTGATGCTTACCTTGACTGGGAAATGACTGTAGAATAAAAATTTAATGCCCACCTTATTCCTAAATAACATAGAGTTAGACAAGCCACTAGTGAGTTTAAGGACTTTGCTATTGTTTGGTGGAGTGGTCTAGCTGCTGAAACTGATTTGCCTACTACTTGGGAAGAACTTAAGGTAGCAATGCGTGATCGTTTTGTTCCTCCTTCTTTTTATAGAGAGATTTGTACTAAACTGCAGCGTTTAGATTAAGGAGATAAAACTGTTCAGGAGTATTTTAGTGAGCTTCAGAAGGGTTTGATTCGTTGTGCTGTGGTTGAAAAAGTAGAGGATCAGATTTGCCGCTTTTATTCTGGTTTGAGAAAATAAATTCAGGACATCCTTGATTTTAAAGAATTTTATACCCTCAACCAGTGTTTCCAGTATGCTATGCTTATAGAGAAAGAATCACAGGGACTTTTCCAGGCTTTTGAGGAGTACAGCAAGTCCAGGACTTTCTACCCACCACGAACGACGGGGATTTTGGGGCTGCCCAAGCCATCTTTCCGTCCGCCCCCACTAGCAGCTGCCAAGGGAACCAGTGTTGTTTCTTCAGCATCAAGATCAGCCCCTGCACGTTCTACGCAGTCAGGTAAAAATTCTGTGCAAGTACTAGCTAGTAGTGCCTCCTCTGTTGCTTCAATGGGATGCACTATAGGGATTCGGTGCCGCTGCCATGGTCTTGGTCATGTGCAGAAAGATTGCCCAAGTAGGCGGGCATATATGGCGACAGACGATGGTGGTTACATGAGCACCTCCGATGTGGAGGATGAGGAGGAGGATGTTGCTGCCACCAGCGGCGACCTCGTTCTTAGAGGCGGAGACACCACGGGCTATATGAATATTATTATGCAGCGTGTGCTTAGCACACAAATCCAGCAACCCGAGACGATGCAGCGACATAACTTGTTCCAGATTTTCTTCGTCATCAAGAACCGCCGAGCACGTGTCATTATTGATGGAGGAAGCTGCAACAATTTGGTGAGTTCTGATATAGTTAAGAAGCTTGATTTGACCACACGCCCACATCCACATCCATACTACATTCAGTGGTTAAATGACTCTGGAAAAGCTAAGGTAATACAAACTTACAGAGTTCCTTTTTCCATAGGTTCTTATGTGGATTCTATTGATTGTGATGTTGTACTCATGCAAGCATGTTCACTTTTATTGGGTAGACCTTAGGAATTTGATAACGATGCTGTACACCATGGTAAAAGTAATAAGTACACTTTTATGCATAAAGGAACTAAAATTACTTTGTTACCAATGACCCCTGCTAAAATTGTACAAGCTGATTTAGAAAAATAAAGGCCCTGAAATTCAGCAACCTGTTAATTCTGATTCTACACCTAGTAATGTTAATGATTCTTCAAGTTCTAAGGGTGCTGGAATTAAATTACAAGGTCGTTCATGTCTTGCCACAAAATCTGAGCTTGCTGAAATTTCTGCTGATGATATTTGCTATGCTTTGATATGCAAACAAGCTTTGTTTTCACTTGGTGATGTTGCTTCTAGTGCTTTGCCTCCTGCTATCACTAACCTTTTGTAGGAGTATGAGAATGTTTTTCCAGCTGAGATAACCCCGGGATTGCGACCTTTGAGAGGGATTGAGCATCAAATTGATTTGATTTTTGGTGCTACTTTGCCAAACCGTGCTGCTTATAGGACCAACCCGGAGGAGACTAAGGAGATACAACGACAAGTACAAGATCTTTTGGATCGTGGGTATGTTCGTCAATCACTTAGTCCTTGTGTTCTTCCTATACTTTTGGTTCCTAAGAAAGATGGTTCTTGGCGTATGTGTGTAGATTGTAGAGCCATTAATAACATTACTATTAGGTATCGTCATCCTATTCCTAGGCTAGACGACATGCTTGACGAGTTATGTGGTGCTATAATTTTCACTAAAATTGATTTGCGTAGTGGCTACCATCAAATTAGAACGAAACTTGGGGATGAATGGAAAACAGCTTTCAAAACCAAATTCGGGTTGTATGAGTGGTTAGTAATGCCTTTTGGTTTAACTAATGCACCTAGTACTTTCATGCGTTTGATGAATGAGGTTTTAAGACCTTTTATTGGCAAATTTGTGGTTGTTTACTTTGATGATATCTTGATTTATAGCAAATCCATGGATGATCATATGATTCATTTGCGTGCTGTTTTTGATGCTTTACGAGCTGCATGTTTATTTGGTAACCTTGATAAGTACACCTTTTGCACGGATCGAGTCTCTTTTCTTGGCTATGTTGTGACTCCATACGGAATTGAGGTGGATGAGACAAAAATTGAAGCCATAAAGAGCTGGCCTGTACCAAAAACTATCACACAGGTGAGGAGTTTTCTTGGTCTTGCAGGTTTCTACCGCCGCTTTGTCAAAGATTTCAGCACCATTTCTGTACCATTGCATGAGTTGACAAAGAAGGGTGTTGACTTCCATTGGGGTAAGGTACATCATGAGTCTTTTGATGCTTTGAAGGACAAACTTACACATGCACCATTGCTGCAATTACCTAATTTTAATAAGGCTTTTGAGCTTAAATGTGATGCTAGTGGTATAGGCATTGGAGGTGTTTTGATGCAAGATGGTAAACCTGTTGCATACTTTAGTGAGAAAATTACTGGGCCTGTTTTGAATTATTCCACGTATGATAAGGAATTATATGCACTTGTACGTTCTTTAGAGACGTGGCGTCATTATTTATTGCCCAATGAATCACTTAAGTATATTCGTTCTCAATGCAATTTGAACCATAGACATGCTAAATGGGTTGAGTTTATTGAGTTTTTTCCTTATATTATTAAACATAAGAAAGGGAAGGATAATGTGATTGTTGATGCTTTATCTAGGTGATATACTTTGTTGTCTCAACTTGATTGTAGAATTTTTGGACTTGAGACAATTAAAGAACAATATGTTGCTGATGTTGATTTTAAAGATGTATTGCTGCACTGTAAAGAAGGTCGTGCTTGGAACAAATTTGTGTTGAATGATGGTTTCTTGTTTAGAGCTAACCGTCTATGCATTCTAGTTGGTTTCGTTCGTCTTTTGTTGTTGCAGGAGGCGAATGGAGGTGGATTGATGGGTCATTTTGGTGCAAAGAAGACGGAGAATATTTTGGCCACACACTTCTTTTGGCCAAGGATGAGGAAAGATGTTGAGTGTTTTGTTGCTCGCTGCACTACATGTCAAAAAGCTAAGTCTCGCTTCAATCCACATGGTTTATACATGCCACTTCCTGTTCCTTCTATTCTTTGGACGGATATTTCTATGAACTTTGTTTTAGGACTGCCTAGGACTAAGAGGGGGAGTGATAGCATTTTTGTTGTTGTGGATCATTTTTCTAAGATGGCACACTTTATACCATGTCATAAAACTGATGATGCTAGTTATATTGCTGACCTCTTTTTCAAAGAAATTGTATGTTTGCATGGTATGCCTTCTACTATTGTTTCAGATCGTGATGCAAAATTCTTGAGTCACTTTTGGCGCACGCTTTGGAATAAGTTGGGTACAAAGTTGCTATTTTCCACAACTTGTCATCCACAAACTGATGGACAAACTGAGATTGTGAACCACACTTTGGGCACTATGTTGAGAAAAATAGGAAGAATGCTTGCCTCATGTTGAGTTTGCTTATAATCGGGCAACACATTCTACTACCAAGGTAAGTCCCTTCAAGGTAGTGTATGGTTTTGATCCCCGTACTCCACTTGATATACTTCCTCTACCAATTAATGAGAGAGTTCATGTTGATGCTAAGGAGCATGCTAAATTTATTTTGCAAATGCATGAGACCACTAGATTTTGCATTGAAAAGATAAATGAAAAGTATAAAATTGCTGGTAGTAAAGGTAGAAAGAAAGTAAAGTTTGATGTAGGAGATTTAGTGTGGTTACACTTAAGGAAGGATAGATTTCCAGACTTGAGAAAGTCTAAACTAATGCCTAGAGCTGATGGTCCATTCAAAATAATGGAGAAGATTAATGATAATGCATACAAACTTGAGTTGCCTTCCGAGTTCAGGGTTAGTCCTACTTTTAACATTTCAGATTTGAAACCACACATGGGAGAAGAGGATGAGCTTGAGACGACGAGGACTCCACTTCAAGAGGGGGAGGATGATGAGGACATCACTCCTATGGATACACACAACACTCCTCCAATTCTGGACTTGCAAGGTCCAATGACTAGAGCTCGTGCACGACGACTAAATTTAGAGGCGAGCTCGTTCCTACGTTCTTCGCTATATGTTACTTTTGAAAATGGTTTGCTACCTAATGATTATTTTATGATAAGGAACCATGGAGAGGACTAGGAGATGATGGGAGAAGGAGTTTGGAACGTAGAGGACCAGCAAGGGCTTGGAAGCCAAGGTGGAGCCCAATCAAAACCAACTTCGAGTCTGTTTTGGGGCACAGGACCAATCTGCACTAAAATAGTCGCTCAGGACGCATACGGACTCGGATTTAGACGTTCTACATATGCACGAAAAGATAAGGAGAAGAAGTTTCCATTGCCACCGGCCTCATATCAAAATTCATCCGGAGTCATCGGAAATCATCGAAACAAGAGAGAGTCCAGAATCTGTGTTGGTGCTGCGTCGCCTATTTTTAGCCTTTAGGCTTTGTATCCAGTTGAGCCCAATTAGGGGCATGTCCAGAGGGTCTTGCATGACCCTAGTGTCTTCATATACAGACGCCACCGCGCCATTAGGGTTCGGGTTTTGCTTAGATTATTCTGTTTATAACAGTTTCACCATCACATCAGTTTGTGAGACCCCAACTTCGTGAGTTTAATCATACATCTGCAATTGTGTTGCATTCTTCATTGTTCTTGCTTGTGTTCTTGATTCGCAAGCAGGGATTAGCCTTCTCAGCGAGGTCAATCATCCTTCGACGGTTGATAAGCAGAGGAGACGTTGTGCTGTAATTGCGGGGTTCTGAACGTGTTGTTTAGAAGCCAGATCGATTTGTGTTTCACCTCCGCCCAAATCAAGATTTACCAGAACCTTTCGGAAGATCGGGAACCCTTGTTTATATCACCTCCCGCCACCAATGTGGAGTTCTCGCCCATGAGCCCGCAATCACTCCTGGAGTGAAGACACGGTACGCATCACCGCTGGCCCCAAGGCACAAGCTCGCCTCCCTCGAGAACTTGCCGGATTCTCCAAGCCGACACGGGCGCTCACTAGCGATGCCCCTATTACCAACAGGCTCAAACCGTGTACAAACGTGTGACAGTCTTCACAACCGATCATGGTAGGCTTGATCACCGATACCTAGCCGGTCTAGGTCTCACCATAGACCAAGAGTAACAACCTAGATCACACCCTCAAGGACACCTAGCCTTAGATGTGCAAGATCACTCCATGTTACTCTCACTAACACTCTCAAGATATGCAATATTTCCTCCTAGTGCTCTCCTCTTTTCCTCTTGGCTCTCACCAAATGCTCCAAGCAATTCCACTGGCCAAGATAGGTCTCTAAGACCCCAGCAACGAAGTTATATAGGCTTCAAACCTCCAACTAGTCGTTGCTCCATAAAATCAGCTTTCTGGGCCAACTGACCGGACTGTCCGGTCAATGCCTGACCGGACCTTCCGGTCACTGCTATCCTCGGCACCAACGGCTCTGTCCGTGCTGATCTCCTACTAACCAGACCGTCCGGTCAGACTTTCTCTCTCCAGTCCAGAAATGTTTTCGGTGCTGCTTCCTCTCTGTCCTGTGTGAAGCCACACAGACCGGACCGTCCGGTCCTACAACTCCCAACACAGACAGATTCCTCGCTGCCTGCTGTAAGTCCCAAAAAAGTCCTCTTAGTGACCGTACAGTCCGGTCTCCACTGACCCCTCTGTCCGGTCACTTCGTCCAGAAGCTAAAACTCCTAGTCCTCGCTTGACTTTGTTTCCCGGCTTCTCCGAACAGCTCCTTGGCTTCTCCACTGTCAGCTAGTGTCTGTGATTTCACTAAGCAACCTTGCACATCGTCGACTAGACATGGCCTAAGAGAAATGACCTAGACCCCCTTGATAGTCCGGTTTTTCCTATGGACTCAAAGTCCTAACAACTAGACAAGCATTTCCAACACTTGCTTCATAGCTTGTCCTTCGCTTTGATCCATCTCCATCAACCCTTGGACTCCATCAAGTTCACAAGCCTCCATGCTTGTGGTCATTGTCATTAATCACCAAGGCAATCATCATCCATATGATTTGTAGTAGAGTTTAGAGATGATTCCTACATAGACAACGCTCGTGTAGATATTAGCCCATAATTTCATAGTTGTCATCTATCACCAAAACATTCATACCTTAGGGATCCAATCGTCAATGGTCATGAAGCTTACAATCTCCCCCTTTTTGGTGATTGATGACAACCACTACTTATTGTAATCTTAACAAGAAACACAAGGCTAAAAGACTACACAACGATCGAGAGGAACCACAAAAGCATAAGAGAGAAACGCACAAGGTGCTACTCAATCAAGCATCGTCAAGAGCTAAGAGGAATAAGAAAGAAGAGCACACTCTAGATGATATGCATGCATGTCATGTGAAGATATTAATTAAAGCATAAAGACATGCAATGCAAGACATGAAAGATGATATGCAACAGGATAGGCATGAACATGCAAGGAATTTAAGAACAAGCACTCATCATCATGGAATCATACACATGCATACTGGATAAATAAGGAAGAGCAAGCACTGCGTATGAAAATAAACCAAGTGAGATCAAGATGAGTCAAACACAAGCGAATGAAAAACCATGACCCATCAAAATCCACGAACATTGAATAACTCCATCAAAATAAGATCCGAATGTATCTAACTCCCAAAACCAATGTACACATATGCTCCCCCTAGATACAAGCTACTCTCGATCGCACAGGATCACACTCCAACTCCCCCTAGACCTATGACACTTCTCCCCCTTTGGCAACAAGCACCAAAAACTAGAAAAAGTGAACATCTACGCGCTCGTGGTCGAAGGAAGTGGTGCAGCGACGTCCTCTGAAGACTCTGCTCCTGGCTGCTCCTGTGTTGGATCCTGCTGTGGTCTCTGATCCTGTGCCGCCTGAGCATCCAACTTCTCGAAGAAGTCAAGGTCTACAGGCGACTTAGACCCTCTGTCCTGCCCTGCTGGTAGGACTGTGGATGTCTTCTCGGCAGCAGTCGCCTGAAGAAGAGCAGGGTCATCCACATCCTCCTGAGAGAAGCCTGGGCCGATCAGATCCTCTGCTACCTGAGGTGTGAGAGTGCTGACTGTAGCAGCGGAAGGTGGAGCTATAGCTGACTCTGGGGCTGGCTGGGAGTCTGCACGAGTAGTGTGCACTATCTCTGAGAACAGACTCCTGACTGATGGTTGCTGCTGGGAGGTGGTACGTGCTGTCCTCTACGAAGCTGTAGACTGTGGAGGTGAAGAGAACAACGCAGAGACCGAGAAACCTGACAAGGGGAAGAGTTGAGTCACTGGAGAGAAAGTCTGTCCTACTTCCCCTATCGGTAACACCCCTGAGTGTGACAACCCGCTGGACTGAGTTGTCATAATAGCAGTGAAGGGGCCTGCCTGGGTCGGAAGCTGCTGAACCTGTGGTAGTACAAGGACTCCTGCCTATCGGCTAGTCTGTCCTCTGGTAAGCTCCGCCATCTGAGTCATCAGGGTGGTCACTAGTGCCATCTGCTGTCTCTGAAGCTCTGTCTGTCCCCTGATGACCTCCATCATCTGACATCTATCCTCAGCTACGCTCTGGATGAACTCACCCAGGCGTCATGCAAGTGCTGCTACAGTGATAGCATCCTCTGACTGTGTACCTATAGGCTGGGAGGTGCTCCTGTACTAGCTGACTCAGGAACCACAGTCTTTGGATGAGCTGCCTGCTCATGAGTGACTGGCGGTGACTCCTGCTCCTCCTCTCCCGTCTACTGACTAGAAGCTGACTGCGAACCCTTGGGGACTCTGGGTGAGTAGCTGGTGGTCACCTCAGGGAACGCGTCGTACTGCTCCTCCGTCACTAGTCACATCCTCCTCAGTAAATAGCAAATGTAGGAAGCATAGACTAAGTGACGTCCTCCTACTCTCTCAGAAATAACCTCCTCCATCTCACCAATCAACAAATCAGCCAAGTCAAATGGTTGTCTCCTTAGTATAGCTGCTACTGCCCACTGGTGAAGTAGTGTAAATTCCTCTCTTTATCCAGACCTGGGAATGATAGTCCTAGTGGCTATCGCTCTAACCACCTTGGCCTCCGCGGTGAGTCTCGCAGGGCCTCTCTTAAAGCCTAGGGTGTGGGGTGGTGGAAAAGCAATCGACACCATGTCCTCTGAAGGTAACTTCCGTCCCTGAGGTCTGCGGGGTGGAGCAAGGGTCAGGTAGGCACTCCTGTACAACTAGAAATCTTGAGCAAGGAGTCCAAAGCTGGCTATCAGGTCTCCCTTGCTCACATGTTGTGGCTGCCCTATGAATAAGAACCAGGTCTCTGTGCGATCTCTGGCAACCCACAATGTAGCATAGAACTCTAGCACAATGTCCTCTCTATACCTGTATGGCTCCGTGACCAACTCTGCAAGTCAGGGCAAGTATGTGAAATACAACTCCATGTTTGTCCCGGTGGCCCTCCTTATGGCCTGGTAAGTAGTGTACTGTTGCGATACAAACAACTTATCTTTTCCTTTCAGCGAAATATAGCGTCTCAAACCCTCTCCAATCCTCCTCTAGAGGCATGTCCAGTACCTCTCTCCTGCAGCACGGTCCCTGGGGACTGGAACCCACTGCTTGAAGGGGACGAGACGTAGCAACTTAAGGTCCTTTGCAGGAATCTTAAGGATGTCTGTCTCTCCGGCTGCTTGTACCAGTCTCTACAGACTCCTCGTGCACACTGCACAGGTGCACCTCGGGTCTCCTGCCCGGTGAGTAGTCCTCGACTGCTGTGGTTGTGCTAGCTGCTCAGTCTCCTTGACCTCAACCTCCTCTGACTCCTCAGACTCTGACTCTAAGCTCTCCTCTAATTCTGACTCCTCCTCCTCTGACTCCTCCTGCTGCCTGGAGGATCCCTACTGCACATGTCTCGACGACCTCTCCTGTCGAGAAGTCAGAGTACCCTGCGACCATGGTGGCAACCTGATCCCTGTGTACAGCTCTGGCCCTGTGGTCCTCTGCCTGGTGCTCCTTCTACAACCCTGGTCGTTTGTCTGTGTATCTGTGATCAGCAGTGATCCAGGTGTCCTGCGGGAAGCCTCCATGGCCTCTATGTGCTGTGCAACCCTCCTGGCCCTCTCAGACTCTAGGTCCAGCCTCGTCCTCTTCTTGCTCTTTAGCTTTGCTGGCATCTTGCTCTTGCCCTTATCCTGACCTGAACCTACCCTCTTTGCTGCTGCTGACTGCTGTCACTGCACGCACGTAGGTATAGAAAGGATAAGCATAGAATCCTATATAAATCTAGCAGCAAAGCACCGCTAGGTAAGAATACGCAATAGAAATCCTAGCACCGAGATGAAGGACATGATCACTAGACAAATATGCAAAGTAACAACAGTGATCATCGACTATATGTGGCTGGTGCGAGTCATCTAGTGTGCAGTCAAATAATAGGCAATAAATCTAACTGCAAACTAAACAAGAGACAACTCTAGAACTGCAATTAACAGATATGCATAGAATTAATTGCATCCTAGGTTGAGCCAATTAACGAATTAATGCAACTAAAGACTAGGCATTTGTCCTAATTGCATCAATTAAAGCTAATTGTTCGGAATCAAGGCATAATTGATGAATGGAGAGAAAAACACGATACCCTAAAGAAGTCCGACACACCGAGAAGATGAGTACCGCAGAAAGCACTCCGATCACCGAAAAGATTGGAGCTTTTGTCGCTGACAATGGAGATGGGGCAACTCACCCTAATCGGCAAGGTAGAGCCCGACTCTGTGGGTGGCGAGCACGCGCGAGGAGAGGGAGCAGCAGAGGCAGCGTGCGACGGCGAGCAGGGTGGTGGCGTTGGCGGCGGCAGCAGCTCTCGGCGGTAACAGGCAGCGGTGGCACTATGCGGGGGCATCAGCGGTGCTATGGCGAGCGTTCGGAGCTGCGTGTAGGCAGAGTGGGGCGAGCGGCGGCACTAGGAAGCTCGGCAAGATACACGCGGGTGCGATGGCTTGGCGGGGATGAGCAGAGACCGGAGGCGGCGACGTCGTCAAGGAAGAAGGCGGCGTTGGCTCGGGTCCTATGCGCATACTCGGCATCGGTATGGAACGAAGAAGAGACCAAAGTCGACTCTGACCTAAGTCAAATTGATCGGGCGGCCGACATTACCCAAGGGCGCAATCAACGATCATAGATTGAAGGATCATCACGCGTTTCAATCATAGTGACTGGACGGTATGGTCTCTAGACTGGACTATCCGGTTAGTTTTAGGTCTGCTGGCCTTTGTGCAGACCGGACGGTACGGTCTCTAGGACCGTTCTATCCTGTCTTTACGACCAGACTCCCTGAGGCACTGTGCACAGAGCCACTGACCGGACTGTATGGTCCAGTGATCGGACTGTACGGTCACTACTAGAAATTTTGCTGAATCAAGGAATTTCTCCATTTTCCAAGTTCCCTCGCTAAACACTCAAATAAACACTACATTTGGAGTATGAAGGGAACTCTCAAACACTCATTTTCAAATAGCAACACTCTATGGTCTTATAAGTTTTGCAAATGTGTTGGCACTTCCCAAGTGCCCCTTTTATATGTGAATATTGCCCCAATTAGAGCATAATTGATACTAATTTAGGCCATTTACCTGTGATGTTGCCTATATATTTGTATATGCATTGTTTTGGAGCTTTATTACAGAAACAGGTAAAATTAGTGATTAATGTGATGATGGAGAGGACAGGAGTCCAGAATCGACGAAAAGCATTGAAGAAGCCCAGTGCGCCGATCGGTGCAGCCCATGAGCCGATCGGCGCAAGGGTGTTTTGGCCCACAAAAGTGACCGAGGCCCATTCCACATGTTTATGGAAGTTTACCTGCGCAAGACACTTGAAGATATTTGCCTAAGAAGATTTATGGAACTTCCAGAACATTTATGGAACTCCAAGATCTTAACTTTCAGTACAAGACTTTATCTCGAAGGAAAAGGCCCACATGGCAGCTGTGGATGACAGAGGAACCGACTCGAGGAAGAAATCAGAGAAGACACGGCTTGCGCCGATCGGCGCAACCGCCTTATTTGTTAGAAAACCGAGTCCTTTACGAGTAGAACCCCTATAAATACTTGTAAACCCTCGCCGCAGAGAAAGGAGGCGACAGAGGGACACTAGATCCGTGAGTTAGAGCCACCGGGGCTTGCCCCGTTAGAATAGATCTCTAGTTGAGTTTCAAGAACCATTGGAGTCAAGAGTTGATCCGTCAAGGTAGGCCATCTCGACGGTGATGAATCTTACTCTATGTATCTCAAGGATGATTGAATATGTTGATGATGGTTTTGGTGATTTGTCTATCATGATTCTATAATCATGCATGTGCTTTTTCCAATTGCTTAGTTCTAGGCTAAGTAAGTAGATATTATCGTAATCGTGGTGATTAGGATAGTATTCGGATATTGTATTGATTATGGTTGCTTGATGATGCCAGTAGTGTGGTTTAGCGGTGACAGCACTAAGCCTACGCAAAACTATTGGATAGTTGAGTAGGGTAACATACTCGCGTGATTAAGGGTTTCCTCCCCGCTGCGATAAAATAGGGAGCCGCTCGAAAAGCAGGGTGGTCTTACTCATTATAGGTTTTTATTGATCTATGTAATTACCCATTATGATGTTATTCAATTACACTATCTGGTTACGATCTCACTAGTAGATATCTGGCTACTCACTTACAAGCATAGGTTTATAAGATCTAGTGTACTTTGGCTTAGACTCACTGGTGTGCCGATCGGCTCAACCCTGCACCGGTCGACGCAACAACTTCAGCTTAGATCCACCAGTGTGCCAATCGGCTCAACTCCTGCACCGATCGGCGCAATCACAGATTGACTTAGTTTCACAAGCGTGCCGATCGGCTCAACTCCTGCACCGATCGGCGCAATCACAGATTGACTTAGTTTCACAAGCGTGCTGATCGGCTCAACCCCTGCGCCGATCGGCGCAACAACAGATTTACTGTCTGGCGCACCTTTGCACTGGCCAGTCTCCCCCTCATGCAACCTGACCTTGATAGTAGCCTTGACTAGATCTCTTACTGTTAACTTTGTTTAATAAATCCCTAAGGTCCCAGTGGATTCGATATACCTTGGAATACTCAATTCAAGGGAAAAAGTGCTACAATCGTACATCGTCCTCTTGCGGTATATTAGTGGGTGCGTAGATACGACCAACAAAATGCCAAATAAAGAATCGAGCAAACAAGAACCAAAGCGAATAAGAGCCAAATGGGTATGTATGAGCTTTAGTCCATGAACCGCGCGAGTAGATTTAACCTCGGAGTTCATAAGAGCTTGCTATGGGCATGAAGCACAATCCTTTCCATTGGTCACACTTGCGGAGATGTAATCTCATATAGATCATGAGGCACGAATATCTCCAAATGTCACAAGCCTCCTTTGTGTTTCCTATATGATGCATGTAACAAGCATTTTACAAATGCAATGAAAGTAAACATGCCATGTGGATGCAAGTAATATTAAATAAGACATAAAGGAAACCTAACAATGTCAAGTTTGAACCCCTCCCAAACTTACTCACTATAAGCCATACCCTTGCCTTGAGATAAGCCAAACCGCCATCTCAAGCACTCCCCCTTGCTTATAGCTATCTTGGATGGGTTAGACATTGACTAATTTTTATGTGTTTTTCTTTTAGTTATTTACACATGCATGGATGCAAAGCATACTAGTCACAAAGGAGTCTTAATTACCATGCAATGCAAGAGAAGGAAAAACACATTACAACTACCAAGAACAAACATGGTTACCTCCCTTATGAGTAGATATGACGTTGAGGTCCATGTCACTTGTGGTGGACTTCACTTGATCTTCAAGTAAGCTCACGGTCCACCACCACCACCACCATCTTCTAGGTCTTGTTCTTGGGCACCCACTTGTACTTTGTTGACCTCTCAAGATCAACAATGCACTTAGGCACCCATATGCTCTTGACCTTTCTCTTCTTGTTTGGTGGTCCTAAAGTCTTAGCATTCACCTTGCCATCCTTGTTCCTAAAAAGCTTGAAATGTGTGTTCTCATGGAACAAGTTAGCATTAGGCAAAACATTGGAACTTCTCACCATAAGACAATTCTTGATAGTGTGGCCATCCTTGCAACACCTCTTGCAATAGTAGTCGTCAGCGAGTAGGGGTTTGATCCATGTGGGAATGGAAGCACTCGTCCTGATGATGTCGATGGCGGCGGGATATGAGCCAAGTCTCTGGTGGGAGACATTGTTCACAAGGTTTCTCCCAAGAATCTCCTTGTGAATGGCTCTACCACATGTGAGCCTCTCGAAGCCATCCATCACCATTTTTCTCTCTTGCTTGAGCTTGTGATATTCCTTCAAAACAAATTGCTCAAGAGAAGAAACCTCGACCGAGGTGGTTAGTTCATCACACATAGTAGTAGCATCACTCTTGCATGAACTAGAGAAGGGAGAGGCAAGGTTATCAACATTGATGGCCTCAAAAGTAAGTTCAAGGGCCTCGTACTTCTCACGTAGCTCTACATGATCATCCTTGAGTTTGTCATAACTCTTGTTTAGGGCCTCATGAGATGTGACAAGGTCCTTGAGCTCACTCTCAAGCTCACCAACATGGTCCTTAGCCAACTTACACTCTTTTCTTACCGCATCCAACATTTTGGATTTCTTGACGGGATGTCGCGGGCCTGCTCAAGCATACTCCAAAGCTCAGCGTAGGAGAGCTCCTCATCATCGCTGTCATCACTGCTCTCATCCTCACTCTCCCCAAGTTGGATCGCGGCCATGAGGCACGTGGGAGGTGAAGGAAGAGCTCGTGGTGATGTGGTCTTGATCATGGCTAGGCCGACCACTTCTTCATCACTTGAGGAGGAGGACTCATCACTCGAGTTGTCACTTGTCCACTCCCCAACAAGGGCCTTGCGTGAGAACTTCTTCTTGTGGTCTTGAGCTTTGCCCTTGCCTTTGCTCTTGTTCTTGTTGAAGTACTTCTTCTTCTTTTGCTTGGCTTTGGTGTCTTCTTCTTCTTCTTCATCATCACTTGAGTCCTGGGACTTGAAAGCTTCTTTCTTGGGCTTGGGACAATCTCGAACAAAGTGGTTTCTTGACCCACAGTTGTAGCACTTGCCCCTGGACTTGGAAGCAAACTTGTTCTTGAAGGTCTTCATCTTCTTCATGAGAAGAGCCAAGTCCTCACTTAAGTCATCTTCATCATCATCATCTTCTTCTTCAATATCTGCCTTCTTCTTGCTCTTCTTGCTCTTGACAGGCTCTTGCTTCTCAGCTTGGAGAGCAAGGTTGGATGGTTGACGATCATCCAAACCCAGCTAGTAGCTTTCAAAGGCAGTGATCTTGCCAAGTACATCATTCATGGTCTTGGTCTTGAGGTCACCTTACAAGGTGAAGGTGATGATGGACTCATACTTGGGGTCTTTGAATAGCCTCAAGAATCTTCTTATTACCTCAACAGGCTTTAGCTTGAAGTCATCCCCAAGAGCATTGATCTCCTCCACTAGAACATGAAAGAGAGAATAAAAAGTGTTAGCTCTCTCATATGGCAATCTAGTGAAGTTACCATACTTGTTCTTCAGCACATAGTATCTTTCCTCTTTGACATCACTGGTACCCTCATGGAGACCCTGAATCTCAGTCCAGATACCATGTGCTATGAACCTAGCATCCAACCTAGCAAAGACATCCTTAGATATGCATGCAAATAGAGCATTCTTGGCCTTAGCGTTGCTCTTAAAAAAATCAGGTTCAAGCAGGTTCACATCCGCATCAGACTCGTGAGTGACCATCCATATCTCTGGATCAAGGGACTTCAGGTAGGCTTGCATGCGAGCCTTCCAATACCCGTAGTCCTCCCCATAAAAAATGGGAACACTCCCCACCTGTCCCGGCATCCTTACTCAAGGTGGTGAAGCCTCAAAGATGAGCACTTGGCTCTGATACCACTTATAAGGACCGAAGGCGTACCGAGAGGGGGGGGGGTGAATCGGTAAACAGCTCACGAATCCAAATACTTCAATTTATACTACTAGAGCCTAGCAATCATTGCAACATAACAAGTCTAGTAGGCCAAGACCCTACACATGCTAGTGCTCATGATGATAACAAGCGCGGAAGTAAAACACACTAGCCTATGCAAGCCACAATTCAAACTAGTTACTAGAGCACACAAGTGCGAAATAATAAAGAAGGGGTCAAGAAATGCTCATGATTTTTTCCCGAGGTCTGGAAGGATGGTGCCTTCCCCTACTACTTGTTGGACCACTCCCGCCGGAGTCCTGGTCCCTCCCGCCACCAATCTGGAGTTCTCGCCCACGAGCCCGTAATCACTCCCGGAGTGAAGACACGGTGCGTGTCACCGCTGCCACCAAGGCACAAGCTTGCCTCCCTCGAGAACTTGTCGGACTCCACTAGCCGACACGGGCACTCACTAAAGATGCCCCTTTCACCGACGAGCTCAAACCGTGTACAAATGTGTGATGGCCTTCACAACCGATTACGATAGGCTCGATCACCGATACCTAACCGGTCTAGGTCTCACCATAGACCAAGAGGAACAACTTAGATCACACTCTCAAGGACACCTAGCCTTAGATGTGGAAGATCACTCTATGTTACTCTCACTAGCACTCTCAAGATATGCAATATCTCCTCCTAGTGCTCTCCTCTTTTCCTCTTGGCTCTCACCAAACGCTCCAAGCAATTCCATTGGCCAAGAGAGGTCTCCAAGATCCCAGCAACGAAGTTATATAGGCTTCCAACCTCCAACTAGTCGTTGCTCTACAAAATCAGCTTTCTGGGCCAACTGACCGGACTGTCCGGTCACTGCCTGACCAGACCATCCGGTCAGACTTTCTCTCTCCAGTCCAGAAACTTTTTTGATGCTACTTCCTCTCTGCCCTATGTAAAGCCTAGACCGGACCGTCCGGTCACTACAGCTCCCAGCACAGACAGATTCCTCGCTGCCCGTTGTAAGTCCCAGACAAGTCCTTTTAGTCACCGTACAGTCCAGTCTCCACTAACCCCTTTGTCCGGTCACTTCGTCCAGAAGCTAAAACTCCTCGTCCTCGCTTGACTTTGTTTCCCGGCTTCTCCGAATAGCTCCTTGGCTTCCCCACTATCAGCTAGTGCCTGTGATTTTATTGAGCAACCTGGCACATCAATTACTAGACATGACCTAAGAGAAATGACCTAGACTCCCTTGATAGTCTGGTTTTTTCCTAGGGACTTAAAGCCCTAACAACTAGACAAGTGCTCCCAACACTTGCTCCATAGCTTGTCCTTCGCTTTGATCCATCTCCATCAACCCTTGGACTCCATCAAGTTCACAAACCTCCATGCTTGCGGTTATTATCATCAATCGCCAAGGCAACCATCACCCATATGATTTGTAGTAGAGTTTAGAGATGATTCCTACATAGACAACACTCATGTAAATATTAGCCCATAATTTCATAGTCGTCATCTATCACCAAAACATTCGTACCATGATCCAATCGTCAATGGTCATAAAGCTTACAAGGCGCACGGTGAATGAGGAGATAAAAATCCGGCGCACGAAGATTTCATACCCTGGACTCGGGGGGCCTGTGTTGGCACAAGAGTTTGGACCGTTCCTAGTAGTTAGCAACATAAAGTCGAAATCGGCCAGGTCGAAGGAGTCCAATGGCCCGTTAGGATTATTTTATCTCTTTCTTTTTAAGTTTACATTTTGTTGAGGAATAAACAGTCACTTTATCAGTTTGGAGGTCAAAGAGTCCTATCCGAATTGGGTCAGAACCCCTTGCACGGGGCTATAAATATGTAATAGGATCTATACAAAAAAGAACAACACTTTCGTTCAATACAATTCGGCACATCGCCAAAACCTTTTCGACGAGAGACTTGGATTAGTCAACCTTGGTAATTCTATTGACTTCAACTAGTACTTTCTTATTAATTTGATATTCTATTTATGATCTTTAGAATTGCTAGTTATCCGGTAATTAGTTCTTTGTCTGGTCTGTTCTATCAACTTTGTATTGCAGTACTGTCTCGGTTAGGTCCGATCTTCTGTGATTTTAATCGGTTTTGCAAACTTGATTTAGATCTGTTATTCGAGTCACTTTATCGATTCTTACTTATAACTAGATTGAATCTAGCCTTTCTTACTTTGTTTAGGCACTGTCTTGATTAAGTTTGATCTGTCTGAACCAGTGAGGCTACATCGACTTTGATCTCTCGCTGAGTCAATAGGGTTAGGTTTGATCCGGTTATAGATAAAGTTTAGCCGATAGGTTATCACGGTTCAATCGACTTTCTAGTATTCTATTTGATTATTCTAGTACCTGTGATAGTCGATTGCCCCCTTATTTGAATAGAATAGATCTGTGATTTTGAGGCATATTTGCAATAATAGCTATCAGATCTATCGACTTTCACTATCGACTGAGTGAATATGTGAATGACTATTTAGACCAATCGACTTTGATCTATCGACTTAATACTTGTTGGCACGGTTTATGCTTTATTTAATACTCGTTTATTGAATTGCCGATAAGTCGATATAAATCAGTCAGCTAGATTATTGATCATTATTATTCGTTGTTCGTAGCCATCAACTGGTTTTCACTAACAGTGACTATCGGATTTCTTCGTCGGCCTGTCCTGGGCCAGTGCCTTGTGAAATTTAACTGTTTGTTTCTTTGTCGATTCACGGGGAAAATCGACTGACACGCCCCGGTTTTCTTGTGTTGAGCCTGCACTAGAGTTAAGCAAATCTCTCAGGTATCGCACGTGTGATTTTTTGCGTCAACAAGTAGACCGACTAGAACTCCGTCATGTAACCCTATCCTCCCGGATATATAAAGAGGTGCAGGGACCCCCCCCCCTCAAGGGGCAAGCGATAGCATAATATCCCACAATGGGACACAATTAGATAGAATTAGACATCATCATCTAGGTCTACCCTCCTCGTCTAGATTTATGATATAGACATATCAATACAAATACCACAAAACACAGGACATAGGGTTATTATCCTCCGAGAGACCCAAATCTATATAAATCGGCGTCTTGTGTTACCATCATCTCACGATATCGCGCATACCCCTATTCTACATATAAATCATCATCGGTGAACTATCCTATGTCTAGTGCTGAGAATAAGTCTCGACAATATGCACGAGAGAGCAAGAGCTAGCGGTGCCCACTGCCTCATTCGTGTAGTACGTAGAGACAAATATGGTAGAGGCAGGATCAGGGGACGGCCGTTCTGGCCGGCCAGACCACTTCAGCGAGGAGAGCTCCATGGCATGGCTGGTTATCGTGTGCCAGACTGCTTCATCGATGAGAGTCTGTCTTCTTCCGTTGGATGTAGAGAGCTGGAAGAGGCACGTTCTGAATTGCACTTCGTAATACAATTTTCTTCTCCTACTTTTGTCGAAACAGATTAGGAAGAAAAAATTACCAAAACAACCAACATTTTGGCAGACTGCATGGACACACCAAACTTAATAGGTAGTATAAGTAGAGATAGACTCACATTAAAAAAAACTCACTTGTAAGTGGATCCTAAAACTATGACCTTATCCCATCACTAGCACTTGTTTTCATACTCTCAATGATCTCATCCTCATGTTCTCTCTATGAGTGCCTGTTTGGGGGAGCTTTTTTTAGCTTCTGCGTTTCAAAAACGTGAAAAGTAGAAGAAGCTCCCCTAAACGGCGTCGCTGCTCTGAAACTCAGAAACCAGAAAAGCGTAACAAAATGAAAAATGAACTATAAGCGAAGAAGCAATCCGAAGGTCACTTCACGAGCTTTTTCCACCCGTCTTCCTCGCCGCGACCCCAATCTCCCGGTCTTCTATCTCCGTTCTTCCTCTAGCGACCCTGGCTGGCCAGCTCTCTATCCCTTCGGTCTCCGTGGACCGGCGAGCTTGCCCAGTTTCCCCTTCTTTCTCGGTGGGGATGGATCTAAGCCGCAGCTGTTGCCTGCCTCTCGCTTGCAAGCACTCCGAGCCACGGTTGTGATTCCCTGTGCTTCTGAGCTCCAAGGCGTAGCTTGTGGCTTCGGCTGGTCTTGTCCTCGGTGGCGAAGGATCCGAGCTCCAAGCCGCAACTTGTGCCTCCCGTTGGCGTGCTACTGTCCGACGGTGCCGCACCGTTGCAACAACGTCGCCAAACAAAACACGCTTGAGGCCTCACTTCTCCTAGAATTGACGGTGTGGATAAGTACAATTTGCTTTTGCGAAAGATCACTTTTGGAAAAGCAACCGAAGTAGACGCTACGCCCTGAGTCTGGCTCATTGCCTTCTCTACTCTCTATCTCTCTGTCTCCTGTCTCCACCATGGTTGAAATAATCGGGGTTAATCGGCCGGTTAACCCGGTTAACCAGAAAACCGGTCTGGGCCAGTTACCCCGGCCGGCCGGTTAACGCCCGGTTACGACTTAAAAAAATTTAAAATTTAAAAAAATTCGTATTAGACTTAACCAGAATAACCGATCGGTTAACCGGAATAACCGGCTGGTTAACCGGTGAAACCGTACAAAAACCAGTAATTTTGAATTTTAAAATATGTGTTCAAAATATATCAATAAAACCGACCTAACCGCCCGGTTAACCAGAATAACCGATTGATTAACCAGTATAACCGGTCGGTTAACCGGTCCTCAGCCGCGTGCTCCCCAAATCGATTTTTGCCCGGTTAACCGGCCGGTTATTCCGGTTCATCTGGTTATGTAAACCTTTCTCCACACGATTGAGAGAACAAAAGGAGGAGTGGGTGCAGTGGGGTCTCTCTCTCGCACTCTTTGGGTGTGTTTGGTCGCCTGGATGGCATTTCCTATATCATCTCAGGTGAGCCTGACTCTTGTAAACCAGGATGAGCAGATGCAAAAAAATATTTTGAAGTCATGTTTGGTAATCTGCATGCATTGAAACAGGCTCATCAGGGACTTTGATTGGTAGTCTGGACAAGTTTTTCTGGTTACCTTGCATCCCAGATAGGTAGAGTTACCCCTTCACTTTTCCCAATCTCTCACACTCTCATTGCTTTTCCCCAATGTCTCACACATTTCACAATGTCTCACACATTTCACAGTTATCAGCAAAAGACTCTATTTCTTGAAGGTGAAAGAAGAAGAAATAAAAAGTAGCTCTTTGGTTAATCCAGTGAAAACAAAAGAAATTAATCAATACTTAGCTGATTGACTAATCCATTGATTCAAGCTTGCGGAGCGCGGTGGCCTTGTGAAGTGACGGAGCAGGACACAACTCGTATCGTCCGTAGCATGCCGGCAGCGACGAGCCACCATTTCGCTCTGCGCTTGCCCCGCTTCCACATCGGACGCCCGCACGGTCATGCTCCCCCTGGTCCAACCACCTTGTCTGGCGTGTGTTCTGCTTGACGGTCCTGGAGGAAGAGCTCGTGCTACTGCCGATTCTGCTCGCCGGTCTTGGAGGAGGAGCTCGCGCAACCGCCGAATCTGCTCGCCGGTACTGGAACAGGAGCTCGCGTCGCCACCAATGCCGCTCGTCGGTCTTGGAGAGAGCTCGTGTCGGCGTCGATTCTGTCGCTCAAGAGGTGGACGAAAGAAAACGGCAAAGCAGGCTTACGGGAGGTGACCATAAGCATCACACAGTGGATGAAGCGAGCCTGGCTCTGGAGAGAAGCTCGATTTGGTCGTTCCTACAGATGCAGCATGTTTAGTCCTTTTTGCATCCCTGGGTGCACATTGAAAACTCTCTTCAGACTACCAAACACAAGAAAAGTAAAAGATTCCGCATGCGGGGATGCAGCTGTAGTTAAGTGCAGGCTTCCAAACACACCCTCTGTGTCTCAGATGCTGGAATTATATGGGCTTGGCCCATTAATATTCATAATAATTCCTGAAAAATCTCAAAGGCCCATTCATGAGTGGTGGGAGTGCAAAGGTTTAGTTCCACATTGCTAGTGGAGGTGAAGGGAGTCCAACTTATAAGGTTGGTTGCTCAAGCATCTCTTGCAAGTGTGTGGATAAAAAGAAGGAAGAACACACGCGCGCGCTCGCTTGCGTCACCTCGCCGAGCCAGGCCGGGCGGGGCGGGGCATGGGCAATGGGCGCGGCCGCGCATCACCTGCGTGAATGGTCCGCTGAAATTCGGTACCTTGCCTTGCGGGGGCGCGGCTTCCTTTTGCACTTTCTTTTTGCTGCGTGTTTCATATATTTCCATATATTTGGTTATGGAAACCGACGTATTAATATGATAACCGACTCGGTTGCGGGACGCCCAACCCTAGCGGTTCCTCCCTATAAATACGTACGGGTATCACCGCAAATCACATCACACAATCGCCTAGGGTTTTGCCTCTCGCTACTGTTGCGCCGCCAAGACTTCTCCACCCCGATCGTCAGCGTGCACCGGTGAACGGAAGAGCAGGTCTCTAGAACCGTCGTCCTCTGTGATCCTGCACCGGGAGAGGGTGAATAAGGTTTTTGGGAAGCGCTCTGCGCGGCTGCTCGATCGCTTCCTCGTCTTCGTCAAGCACGTCGCCACAGCTCGTCTTCCTCGTCGTCGCGTCGGTCTCACCCGCCGTCACTAACAACGTGACAGTGCTGCACGTCATCGCCGCCTCCTCTACCCAGTCCAGAAGGAAACGTACGCACTCTTATCTCAAACCATGTATTTCATACTAGCTTTCGTGATCTGTTTACTTATGATGGATGTTACTAGTATGGTAGATGCTATGCTTTTGTCTGGCCTTATAGATCTGTCTAGATCTTGCATAGACTTGTCTAGTTTATCATGCAATCTGTTAATCATGCTTATGATTTATTGCTGGATTAATATAAAACTAAAATCCAACAATCCAAAAACCTTATTGTAGGCACTTTAGTTTTATGGCTGGATTTATCGATGCACTAAGGCAAGAGAAATTCACTGGTGTGCACTTTAAGAGATGGCAAGTGAAAGTCACTCTATGGCTTACTACCATGAATGTGTTCTGGGTGTCCACTGGTAAACCTGAAGGCGATCTCACTGCAGATCAGGAAAAGGCCTACAGTGAAGCCAACACAATATTCTTGGGCGCTGTTATTGGAGCTTTGATAGATCGTCTTCAGGACGTCTATATCCATCATACAGTCACAAAGGAATTGTGGTACGCTCTGATCGCTGACTATGGTGGTTCTGATGCTGGCACTGAACTGTATGTCATTGAGTAGTACCATGATTATAAGATGGTAGATGGTAAATCTATCGTCGCGCAGGCTTATGAGATACAGTGCAATGTGAAGGAACTCGAACTACTTAAGATCGTCGTACCTGAGAAGCTTGTGGCTGGTGGCATGATTGCCAAATTGCCTCCGCCTTGGAGGGATTTTGCCACTACTCTTAAACACAAGAGAACGAATATATCTATCTCAGATTTGATCGCGTATCTTTATGTTGAGGAGAAAGCTCGTGAGAAGGATGGATGTTCTAAAGCTAACGAGGGACACACTGTTGCCAATATGGTGCATCATCCACAGCAGTCTCATGGCAGTGGTGGTAAGGGCAAGGGCAAGAACAATAAGCCTAAGCAGGCCACTACCTTCAAGAAGAAGAACAAGGAAAAGGGAGCATGCTTTGTTTGCGGTTCTAATGAGTATTGGGCAAAGAAGTGTCCAGAACGCAAAGAAAGAAAACCTCCACAACAGAAGACTGTGAACATGGTGACCAGTGCTGGAGAAAATAGTGGGTATGGTAATTTATCATATGTTTTTTTCTGTATTTCAATCTACTAGTTGATGGCTTGATACTGGTGCTAATGTTCATGTGTGTGCTGATGCCTCTTTGTTTACTTCTTACCAGATCGCCTGGGATTCCTCCGTCCTAATGGGGAATGGGTCACATGCTTCTGTTCATGGTGTTGGCACGGTCGAGATGAAGTTCACTTCAGGGAAGATTGTCCAATTGAAGAACGTACAGTATGTCCCTTCTATCAAGAAGAATCTTGTTAGTGGCTCCCTTTTGTGTAAGGATGGTTTTAAGGTAGTGCTTGAGTCGAATAAAGTTGTCGTGTCTAAGAGTGGACAATTTATTGGTAAAGGCTATGAGTGCGGAGGCGAGTTCTGCTTTTCCCTTTCAGATTATTGCAATAAGTCTGTGAACTATATTTGTGATGGTGTTAGTGAGAGTGATGCTAGTGTTTGGCATTCACGTTTATGTCATCCAAATTTTGGTTCTATGTCTCGACTTTCCAGCTTGAATTTAATTCCAAATTTTTCCATTATCAAAGGTTCTAAGTGCTCAAGTTGTGTGCAATCTAAGCAACCTCGAAAGCCTCACAAGGCTGCAGAGGAGAGACACTTAGCACCGCTAGAACTTATACATTCAGATCTTTGTGAGATGAATGGTATATTGACTGAAGGTGGAAAAAGATATTTCATGACTTTGATTGATGATGTGACTAGATATTGCTATGTTTATTTGCTAAAAACAAAAGATGAGGCTCTAAACTACTTTAAAATTTATAAGGCTGAAGTTGAAACTCAACTAGAGAAAAAGATCAAAAGAATTAGGTCCGATCGTGGTGGCAAGTATTTCTCAAATGAGTTTGACTTATTCTATGCGGAACATGGTATAATACATGAGAGGACGCCTCCCTATTCGCCCCAATCAAATAGGGTTGCCGAAAGAAAGAATCGCACCTTGACTGACTTGGTTAATTCTATGTTAGACATGGCTGGATTATCTAAGGCATGGTGGGGGAGGCTTTATTGACATCATGTCATGTCCTAAATAGAGTTCCCATGAAAAATAAGGAGAAGATGCCATATGAGGAATGGATTGGTAGAAAGTCATCGCTCTCTTACTTACGCACATGGGATTATTTGGCCAAAGTTAACGTACCAATCAACAAGAACCGTAAGTTAGAACCTAAAACTGTGGATTGTATCTTTCTTGGATATGCTCATTATAGCATTGCCTATAGATTTTTAGTGGTTAAATCTGAGGTGCCTGATGTTCATGTTAATTCATTAATAGACTCTCGTGATGTTACTTTCTTTGAGAACATATTTCCTATGAAAGATTTACATAGCATGTCTAGATTATCTTCTGATGTGATTGCTTAAACAACTCCTGAACCTAGTACATTTTCCGATCATGCTGAACAAACACTTGAACCAATCCATGAGGAGATTGATAGTGAAGCTCCTAGGAGGAGGAAGAGACAAAGGACTGCAAAGTCTTTTGGTGATGATTTCACTGTTTACCTTGTGGATGACACTCCTAGAACCATTTCAGAGGCATATGCATCTTCTGATGCAGATGAATGGAAAGAAGCTGTCCATAGTGAGATGGACTCTATTCTTTCTAATGGAACTTGGGAAGTTGTCGATAGACCATATGGTTGCAAACCTGTGGGTTGTTAATGGGTGTTCAAGAAAAAGCTTAAGCTTGATGGTACTATTGACAAGTATAAGGCTCGGCTTGTGGCTAAGGGTTATACTCAGAAAGAAGGCGAAGACTTCTTTGACACTTATTCACCTGTTACTAGATTGGGCACTATTCGTGTATTACTTGCTCTGGCTACCTCACATGGACTTATCGTTCATCAGATGGACGTTAAGACAGCTTTTCTTAATGGAGAGTTGGATGAGAAAATCTATATGGATCAGCCAGATAAATTTGTTATAAAGGGTCAAGAAGACAAGGTTTGTAAGTTGTTGAAGTCTTTGTATGGTATGAAACAAGCTCCTAAGCAGTGGCATGAGAAATTTGATTCAACACTTCTATCAGCAGGCTTTTCAGTCAATGAGGCTGATAAATGTGTGTACTACCGTCATGGTGGGGGTCAGGGAGTTATACTGTGCTTGTATGTTGATGACATACTCATCTTTGGAACAAATCTTGACGTGGTCAATGAGGTCAAGACTTTTCTGTGCCAAAGCTTTGATATGAAGGATCTGGGTGAGGTTGATGTTATCTTGAACATCAAGCTAATCAAAGGAGAGAATGGGATTACTCTTACGCAATCTCATTATGTTGAGAAGCTCTTGAACCATTTTGGTTACAAGGATAGCAAGCCTTCTCCAACACCTTATGATCTCAGCTTGATCCTTCGAAAGAATAAGAGAATTGGTAGAGACCAATTAAGATATTCTCAGATTATTGGATCATTTATGTATTTAGCTAGTGCTACTAGGCCTGACATCTCGTTTGCTATGAGCAAACTGAGCCGGTTTACTTCTTGCCTGGGAGATGATCATTGGCGTGCGCTTGAGCGAGTAATGCACTATTTAGTTGGTACTATGGATTATGGAATTCATTATTCTGGATATCTAGGAGTACTAGAAGGCTATAGTGATTCCAATTGGATATTTGATGCTGATGAGCTGTATGCCACGAGTGGATATGCATTTACTCTTGGTGGTGCTGCTGTTTCATGGAGATCATGCAAACAGACCATTTTGATAAGGTCTACCATGGAAGCAGAGCTTACCGCACTAGATACAATTATAGTTGAGGCCGATTGGCTACGTGAGCTCTTGATGGACTTGCCTATTGTCGATAAACCTGTGCCAGCAATCCTCATGAATTGTGACAATCAAATTGTGATAGTCAAAGTGAACAATTCTAAGGACAATATGAAGTCATCAAGACATATTAAGAGACATTTGAAATCTGTCAGGAAAATGAGAAACTCCAGAGTCATATCAGTAGAATATATTTCAACTGGTGAAAACCTGGCAGATCAATTCACCAAGGGGCTGTCACGTAATGTGATAGACAGTGCATCGAAGGAGATGGGTATGAGACCCATATGTGCTATTCCATAGTAGTAACCCAACCTATGTGATCGGACACCCCGTGAAGTAGGACCTGGGAAGAACAAGCTATTGGTTAGCATGAGAGTAACCTTTTATAACCCACTCAAGAAGCGATGCATTACTCTCGATATCTGTATGCCAGGTTGGTTGTTGCCTTAATGTATTCAGTTGGCTTTAAATAGCGAAGATGTTGTCCTACAGAACATTCTTAAATAAATACACCTATATGAGCCTGATTGTTGTAAGGTCGCAATCTATGAGATTTGGGTGATCTCTATTAAACTTATGAAAGACCAAGGGAGTATGACCTATATGCTCTACCCGCGGAGAAACCTACTAGAGGTCTAGTATCAGTTATGACAGTAAGTGAAACTTGTTTGCACAAAACTTGCAATTCAAGGCATAGTCCATTGTTCAAGTTGTGAATGAGTGTAGCTTATTGTTCTAGGTGGAAGTTCAACTTAACAGTCTCCACTGAAAACACTGGTATATTAAACAACAGTGGGGTGAGGCAAAGTCTAGCTGGGACTTTGAGATCTGGTGGGGGATTGCTGGAATTATATGGGCTTGGCCCATTAATATTCACAATTATTCCTGAAAAATCTCAAAGGCCCATTCATGAGTGGTGGGAGTGCAAAGGTTAGTCCCACATTGCTAGTGGAGATGGAGGGAGTCCAACTTATAAGGTTGGTTGCTCTAGCATCTCTTGCAAGTGTGTGGATGAGAAGACGGAAGAACACACGCGCGCGCTCGCTCGCCACGCCGAGCCGGGCCGGGCGGGGCAGGGCAGGGCATGGGCGATGGGCGCGGCCGCTCATCACCTGCGTGAATGGTCTGCCGAAATTCGGTACCTTGCCTTGCGGAGGCGCGGCTTCCTTTTGCACTTTCTTTTTGCTGCGTGTTCCATATATTTATATATATTTGGTTATGGAAACTGACTTATTAATATGGTAACCGACTCGGTTGCGGGATGCCCAACCCTAGCTGATGTGAACAAGGGTTCCCGATCTTCCGAAAGGTTCTTGGTAAGTTGATTTGGTCGGAGGCGACACACAAATCGATCCGGCTTTAGAACAGCACGTTCTAAACCCCGCAATCGCAGCACTACGTCTCCTCTGGTTATCAACCGTCCTAAAGACGATTGACCTCGCCGAGAAGGCTAATCCCTGCCTGCGAATCAAGAACACAAGCAAGAACAACGAAGAATGCAACACAATTGCAGATGTATGATTAAACTCTCGAAGTTGGGGTCTCACAAACCGATGAACGGCTAAACTGTTTATGAACAGAATTGATCTAAGCAAAACCCAAACCCTAATGGTGCGGTGGCGGCTGTATATAAAGACCCTAGGGTCGTGCAAGACCCTCTGGACGCGCCCCTAATTGGGCTCAACTAGATACAAAGCCCAAAGGCCAAAAATAGGCGACGCAGCACCGACACAGATTCTGGACTCTCTCTTGTTTTGACGATTCCCGATGACTCCAAATGAATTTTGACATGAGGCCAGCGGCATTGGAAAGGTCTTCTCCTTATCTTTCCGTGCATATGTAGAACGTCCAAATCCGAGTCCGTATGCGTCCTAGGCGACTGTTTTAGTACAGACTAATCCTGGGCCCCGAAACAGACTCGAAGTCGGTTTTGATTGGGTCTCTACTTTGGCTTTCAAGCCCTTGCTGGTCCTCCACGTTCCCAACTCCTTCTCCCATCATCTCCTGGTCCTCTCCATGGTTTCTAATCATAAAATAATCATTAGGTAGCAAACCATTCTCAAAAGTAACATATAGCAAAGAACGTAGGAACGAGCTCACCTCTAAATTTAGTCGTCGTGCACGAGCTCTAGTCATTGGACCTTGCAAGTCCAAATTTGGAGGAGTGTTGTGTGTATCCATAGGAGTGATGTCCTCATCATCCTCCCCCTCTTGAAGTGGAGTCGTCCTCGACTCGAGCTCATCCTCTTCTCCCAAGTATGATTTCAAATCTGAAATGTTAAAAGTAGGACTAACCCCGAACTCGGGAGGCAACTCAAGTTTGTTTGCATTATCATTAATCTTCTCTATTATTTTGAATGGACCATCAGCTCTAGGCATTAGTTTAGACTTTCTCAATTCTGGAAATCTATCCTTCCTTAAGTGTAACCACACTAAATCTCCTATATCAAGCTTTACTTCCTTTCTTCCCTTACTACCAGTAATTTTATACTTTTCATTCATCTTTTCAATGCTAAGTCTAGTGGTCTCATGCATTTGTAAAATAAATTCAGTACGCTCCTTAGCATCAACATGAACTCTCTCATTAATAGGTAGAGGAAGTATATCAAGTGGAGTACGGGGATCAAAACCATACACTACCTTGAATGGACTTACCTTGGTAGTAGAATGTGTTGCCCGATTATAAGCAAACTCAACATGAGGTAAGCATTCTTCCCATTGCTTCAAATTTTTCTTCAAAATAGCTCGCAACATAGTACCCAAAGTGCGGTTCACAACCTCAGTTTGTCCATCAGTTTGTGGATGACAAGTTGTAGAAAATAATAACTTTGTACCCAACTTATTCCAAAGTGTGCGCCAAAAATGACTCAAGAATTTTGCATCACGATCTGACACAATAGTAGAAGGCATACCATGCAAACGTACAATTTCTTTAAAAAAAAAAGATCAGCAATATAACTAGCATCATCAGTTTTATGACATGATATAAAGTGTGCCATCTTAAAAAAGCGATCCACGACAACAAAAATGCTATCGCTCCCCCTCTTAGTCCTAGGCAGTCCTAAAATAAAGTCCATAGAAATATCCGCCCAAGGAATAGAAGGAACAGGAAGTGGCATGTATAAACCATGTGGATTCAATCGAGACTTAGCTTTTTGACATGTAGTGCAGCGAGCAACAAAACGCTCAACATATTTCCTCATCCTTGGCCAAAAGAAGTGTGTGGCCAAAATATCCTCTGTCTTCTTAGCACCAAAATGACCTATCAATCCACCTCCATGCGCCTCCTGCAACAACAAAAGACGAAACGAACCAACTGGAATGCATAGGCGGTTAGCTCTAAACAAGAATCCATCATTCAACACAAATTTGTGCCAAGCACGACCTTCTTTACAGTGCAGCAATACATCTTTAAAATCAAAATTAGCAATATATTGTTCTTTAATTGCCTCAAGTCCAAAAATTCTACAATCAAGTTGAGACAACAAAGTATATCGCCTAGATAAAGCATCAGCAATCACATTATCCTTCCCTTTCTTATGTTTAATAATATAAGGAAAAGACTCAATAAACTCAACCCATTTAGCATGTCTACGGTTCAAATTGCATTGAGAACGAATATACTTAAGTGATTCATGATCAGAATGAATAACAAATTCTTTGGGCAACAAATAATGACGCCACGTCTCTAAAGAACTTACAAGTGCATATAGTTCCTTATCATACATGGAATAATTCAAAACAGGCCCAGTAATTTTCTCACTAAAGTATGCAACAGGTTTACCATCTTGCATCAAAACACCACCAATGCCTATACCACTAGCATCACATTCAAGCTCAAAAGTCTTATCAAAATTGGGGAATTGCAGCAATGGTGCATGTGTAAGTTTGTCCTTCAAAGCATCAAAAGACTCACGATGTACCTTACCAAAATGGAAGTCAACGCCCTTCTTTGTCAACTCATGCAATGGTGCAGCAATGGTGCTGAAATCTTTGACAAAGCGGCGGTAGAAACCTGCAAGACCAAGAAAACTCCTCACCTGTGTGATAGTTTTTGGTACAGGCCAGCTCTTTATGGTTTCAATCTTCGCCTCGTCCACCTTAATTCCCTGTGGAGTCACAACATAGCCAAGAAAAGAGACTCGATCCGTGCAAAAGGTGCACTTCTCAAGGTTACCAAATAAACGTGCAACTCGCAAAGCATCAAAAACAGCACGCAAATGAATCATATGATCATCCATGGATTTGCTATAAATCAAGATATCATCAAAGTAAACAACCACAAATTTGCCAATAAAAGGTCTTAAAACCTCATTCATCAAACGCATGAAAGTACTGGGTGCATTAGTTAATCCAAAAGGCATTACTAACCACTCATACAACCCGAATTTGGTTTTGAAAGCTGTTTTTCATTCATCTCCAAGTTTCATTCTAATTTGATGGTAGCCACTACGCAAATCAATTTTAGTAAAAATTATAGCACCACATAACTCATCGAGCATGTCGTCTAGCCTAGGAATAGGATGACGATACCTAATAGTAATGTTATTAATGGCTCTACAATCTACACACATACGCCAAGAACCATCTTTCTTAGAAACCAAAAGTACAGGAACAGCACAAGGACTAAGTGATTGACGAGCATACCCACGATCCAAAAGGTCTTGGACTTGTCGTTGTATCTCCTTAGTCTCCTCAGGGTTGGTTCTATAAGCAACACGGTTTGGTAAAGTAGCACCAGGAATCAAATCAATTTGATGCTCAATCCCTCTCAAAGGTGGCAATCCCGGGGGTATCTCAGCTGGGAAAACATCCTCATACTCCTGCAAAAGGTTAGTGACAGCAGGACGCAAAGCACTAGAAGCAATATCACCAAGTAAAAACAAGGCTTGTTTGCATATCAAAGCATAGCAAATATCATCAGTAGAAATTTCAGCAAGCTCAGATTTTGTGGCAAGACATGAACGACCTTGTAATTTAATTGCAGCACCCTTAGAACTTGAAGAATCATTAACATTACTTGGTGTAGAAGCAGAATTAACAGGTTGCTGAATTTCAGGGCTTTTATTTTTCAAACTAGCAGCTCGTTCTAAATCAGCTTGTACAATTTCAGCAGGGGTCATTGGTAACAAAGTAATTTTAGTTCCTTTATGCATAAAAGTGTACTTATTACTTTTACCATGGTGTACAGCATCATTATCAAATTCCCAAGGTCTACCCAATAAAAGTGAACAAGCTTGCATGGGTACAACATCACAATCAACAGAATCCACATAGGAACCAATGGAAAAAGGAACTCTGCAAGTTTGTGTTACCTTAGTTTTTCCAGAGTCATTTAACCACTAAATGTAGTATGGATGTGGATGTGGGCGTGTGGTCAAATCAAGCTTCTTAACCACATCAGAACTCACCAAATTGTTGCAGCTTCCTCCATCAATGATGACACGTGCCCGATGGTTCTTGATGACGAAGAAAATCTGGAACAAGTTATGTCGCTGCATCATCTCGGGCTGCTGGATTTGTGTGCTAAGCACACGCTGCACAATAATATTCATGTAGCCCGTGGTATCTCCGCCTCCAAGGACGAGGTCACCGCTGGTGGCAGCGACATCCTCCTCCTCATCCTCCACATCGGAGGTGCTCATGTAACCGCCATCATCTGTCGCCACATATGCCCGCCTACTTGGGCAATCTTTCTGCACATGGCCAAGACCATGGCAGCGGTGGCACTGAATCCCTATAGTGCGTCCCGTCGAAGCAACAGAGGAGGCACTACTAGCCGGTACCTGCACAGAATTTTTATCTGATCGCGTAGAAGGGGCAGGGGCTGATCTTGGTGCTGCAGAAACAACACTAGCTAGTGGAGGCGGCCGGAAAGATGGCTTGGGCAGCCCCGAAGTCCCCGTCGGCCGTGGTGGGTAGAAATTCCTGGACTTGCTGTACTCCTCAAAAGCCTGGAAAAGTCCCTGTGATTCTTTCTCTGCAAGCATAGCATACTGGAAACACTGGTTGAGGGTATAAAATTCTTTATAATCAAGGATGTCCTGAATTTCTTTTCTCAAACCAGAATAAAAGCGGCAAATCTGATCCTCTACTTTTTCAACCATAGCACAACGAATCAAACCCTTCTGAAGCTCACTAAAATACTCCTGAACAATTTTATCTCCTTGATCTAAATGCTGCAGTTTATTACGAATTTCTCTATAAAAAGAAGGAGGAACAAAACGATCACGCATTTCTACCTTAAGTTCTTCCCAAGTAGTAGGCAAATCGGTTTCAGCAGCTAGACCACTCCACCAAATAATAGCAAAGTCCTTAAACTCACTAGTGGCTTGTCTAACTCTATGTTGTTCAGGAACAAGGTGGGCATTAAATTTTTGTTCTACCGTTATTTCCCAATCAAGGTAAGCATCACCATCGTATTGACCCGAAAACGAAGGAATTGAAAACTTAATTTTAGCATACGGATCATCTGGAGCATGGTTACCTTGTGTGCGATGGTTGTGGTTGTGGAAACCACCCATACCTTGAGGGTTACGTTGCAAACGATGTCGTAACCTTGCGGTCCTTGGAGCTGACCTATCGACGGTGCCATCAGTCTTATACACCGTTGCTTTATCATGATCGTCTTCAACGTCGTTGTTGGTGTTGGTGTTGGTGTTGTTGTTGTTGTTGTAGTTGTTGTTGGTCTTGTGAGCGGTCTCCAATTCGACAACCTGATCGGTTAGCTTAGAGACTCTCTTATCCAACCGCTCAATGCTTTCTCCCAGGTGAAGCTTGGTGACCGCGTCGGTGACGGCCCTGGTGATCGTCTCTGCCAAATCACTCTGAACCGCCTGTAAAGCCTTCTGTAACTGATTTTGGCTCACGCACTCATCCAATTTTGAGGGTGAAGCACCCTCCCCATCGCTTCCTGACATCAGAAACACCAAAACAGGAAACAAAAAGTGAAGGTTATCCCTACAAAACTACTAAGCAGTGGTGCCTCTCAACACAGCAAAAGTAAGCTTCTTGCAAAGCTCTTACAAAGTTCTGAAAACAACAAAGCGAAGGATACCAGGGAGAAGTGTTCCATGATTGCAAGGATTACAAAATAACCTATGTGCTGTCCAGAAGAAGTATGTAGAGCTAGGAAGGCCAAATATATATATATGAGTGGCACACAAATCAAAAACAGATAGTAAAGCTGAATAAGTGCCCAAATAACTTGTCCCTAGTTGCTGGTCTAACTATGTCCTAGAACAGTAGTGATAGCAAAGAAGAAACAAAGAGACAAAGGGACACAGTCGATAACAGGGGGCTTAGTGTAAAATAGCCAAACTCAGAAATTCCAGGGGGCTAAATAGAGCACTAGTAGGAATCCCAAATTTCTTTTTTTTAATTATTATTTTGATATTTTTTTCCAACTCACTAGCAAACAGGAAGAAACCACAAAAAATTTCAGCTCAAACCGAGATATGACGTGGCCTACAGAAAATCTTAAAGTTTCAGAAAACGTCGGGTTTCAACTTGAATGAATTTTTTCTTTATCTTCCTGATTTTTTTTGAATTTTTTGACAAGGGCACATAGGACACACAGTGTGGGTATGCTCAACTTTTCGTCAAGAATCTCCTGTAAAAATTTCAGCCAAAACGGACAACCGAGCGAAAAGTTATGGCTATTTTACCGAAGGGGTGTCGGAATCGGTTTTGAAGAACCCGGGGGTTTGAGTGAAATCCGAGTCGGGCTTGGGGTCGGGTAGGGATTTTTTTGGCGAGGTGGATGCAGCGGAAAGTGGAATTTATGAAAATTGGTCCGAGGTGGTGAGGGTGGGTTTAGGGTGGGATTAGGGTGGGCGTGTTGATCAATCAACCCTAGCACACAAAGCCGACAAAACCGAGGATGGTGAAGGGGATGGCGGCTAGGGTTGCAAGGGAAACACTACTGACGACAAAAACACAAACTAAACCAGCGACTAAACAAGAACTAGGGCACAAACTCAATACTACGAACTCTGAAATGGAAATATGCAAAGGCTAAACACGCGGTTATGGGCGGGGGAAAATTTTTTTTTGGTATTTTCTGTGGACGATAGGAAGAACACGAAAACAAAACTAAAGGGTAGTGTGAACCTGACGGTGCACCTGAAGCTCTGATTACCACTTGATGTGAACAAGGGTTCCCGATCTTCCGAAAGGTTCTTAGTAAGTTGATTTGGTCGGAGGCGACACACAAATCGATCCGGCTTTAGAACAGCACGTTCTAAACCCCGCAATCGTAGCACGACGTCTCCTCTGGTTATCAACCGTCCTAAAGACGATTGACCTCGCCGAGAAGGCTAATCCCTGCCTACGAATCAAGAACACAAGCAAGAACAACGAAGAATGCAACATAATTGCAGATGTATGATTAAACTCTCGAAGTTGGAATCTCACAAACCGATGAACGGCGAAACTGTTTATGAACAGAATTGATCTAAGCAAAACTCAAACACTAATGGTGCGGTGGCGGCTGTATATAAAGACCCTAGGGTTGTGCAAGACCCTCTGGACGCGCCCCTAATTGGGCTCAACTAGATACAAAGCCCAAAGGCCAAAAATAGGCGACGCAGCACCGACACAGATTCTGGACTCTCTCTTGTTTTGACGATTCCCGATGACTCCGGATGAATTTTGACATGAGGCCGGCGGCATTGGAAAGGTCTTCTCCTTATCTTTCCGTGCATATGTAGAACGTCCAAATCCGAGTCCGTATGCGTCCTAGGAGACTGTTTTAGTACAGACTAATCCTGGGCCCCGAAACAGACTCGAAGTCGGTTTTGATTGGGTCTCCACTTTGGCTTCCAAGCCCTTGCTGGTCCTCCACGTTCCCAACTCCTTCTCCCATCATCTCCTGGTCCTCTCCATGGTTTCTAATCATAAAATAATCATTAGGTAGCAAACCATTCTCAAAAGTAACATATAGCAAAGAACGTAGGAACGAGCTCACCTCTAAATTTAGTCGTCGTGCACGAGCTCTAGTCATTGGACCTTGCAAGTCCAGATTTAGAGGAGTGTTGTGTGTATCCATATGAGTGATGTCCTCATCCCTAGCGGTTCCTCCCTATAAATACATACGGGTATCGCCACAAATCACATCACGCAATCGCCTAGGATTTTGCCTCTCGCTACTGTTGCGCCGCCAAGACTTCTCCATCCCGATCGTCGACGTGCACCAGTGAATGGGAGAGCAGGTCTCCGGAACTGTCGTCCTCTACGATCTTGCACCAGGAGAGGGCGAATAAGGTTTTTGGGAAGCGCTCTACGTGACTGCTCGATCGCTTCCTCGTCTTCGTCAAGCTCGTCGCCACGGCTCGTCTTCCTCGTCGTCGCGTCGGTCTCACCTGCCGTCGCCAACAACGTGACGGTGTTGCATGTCGTCGTCGCCTCCTCTACCTAGTCCAGAAGGAAACGTATGCACTTTTATCTTAAACCATGTCTTCCATACTAGCTTTCGTGATCTGTTTACTTATGATGGATATTGCTAGTATGGTAGATGCTATGCTTTTGTCTGGCCTTATAGACCTATCTAGATGTTACGTAGACTTGTCTAGTTTATCATGCAATCTATTAATCATGCGTATGATTTATTTTTGGATTAATATAAAACTAAAAGTGCTAATTTATGCAACATCAAATGACGCTTGGAGTTGAGCAATTTCTAGACTTTTCAGATTTGGACTTCTAGATGGTCATGGGATCGAGGCGAGCAATTTTCTTCTCTTCGGACCCTGTGGAGGAGGGGCGCAAGCGCGGTGGAAGAAATTGTTGTAGGTCTCACCTTCTGTGTGTACACCTTTCTATCTAGAGACATCATATTTAGATGGCCCACCTATCGCCGCAAAGAAACACTAAGGTGATGCGCTTAACGAACCTCGATGATGACCACGTCACAAATTAGCATTTTAGTATAATCTCTACAACTTATTAATTAAGGTGAGATCATCTAGAGCACTTTTTCCATGTCCAGATATATCCGTTAACGTTGTCGTATTCAGTTTGTATCCTATAATGATTCACCAATCAGTTTGAGTCATTTTTGAATATTTTTCTAATCCTTTGTTGAATTAGATTCCGATTTCAATTCGATATTTCATACTAACAATAATTAATCATCTATTGCTTTAACATCATATTTTGGATGAAAACTAATAACAAGAATTCCAATAATAACTCACTCCAAAATTATTATAATAAATATTCTTTTTAAAACTAAAAAAGGTAAAGCAAAATAAAGATAGAGCAAATGCTCAAGCCAAGAATTGATTAATTGAAAACCTTTTACAGTTACAAAAAACATTCTAACCATAAATTTTTTTAACAAAGACCCGTGACAACGCACGAGGTATTTTGTTAGTAATTATTAATTGAGGTGCGGTCGTCCACTTCGTGTCCACAAAGTTAGAGATTGAATCCAAATCGGTTTTATATCTTTCATATTAAGCACTGACTTTCAAAAATCATAACTTCTGCATCCAAAGTCCAAATGAAACAAACTCAGACTCTATCTCGTAGCTCTCAAAAAGTTCAACAACTTTGGTATTTAATAGATTCACAGATTCGGAAGTCTTTATGTCCAAATATACGATGCAAAAATATCTATTCCGATTTGGACTTCTCTACGCATGTCTCTTTGCGGGGTCTATATCTCATAGCTCCGAAGTTCAAATAATATGATGGATATATGTTCCGGAAAGCTATCGAGGAGATACACAACTTTCATAGTTACACTTTTCCCATTAAAGCAAGTCTTGAAGTCCAAAACTATGATGCAATATAGTATTATTTCTGGACTGCATAAATTGTTTTTTTTTCTTTCGGATAAACCTTCTAGAAATCCTTAGTCATTGGGTCATGACCTTGAGCTTGCATGTTGGTTTTCATGTACGTACAGAGGTATTTTTTAGGTGCCATGAGCTTGTGGAAAACCGGAGTTAGGCTTCATATCGTTACTTCTCATCTTTGAACCTTTTAGTGTTATTTCACCTAATTCTGCAACATCTCAAACAACACTACATGTCAGAATCGTCAATATTAGAGATAAAAAAACATATTTATGATGAGAATATAGTAGAAAATAATGAGAAAATAATTGTTTCTGCATATAAAATGGTACACTAAGAAGCATCAACAGTAATATAAATATGATCTTTAATGTAAAAATATTAATAATACTATATATATTTAAAAAATATATTATGTAAATAAATTTTTTATTTAAATCATACAGAGCGTTTTATTTTTTTTAAGCCTGTCGCAACACACGGACAGTTTGCTAGTAAAGATTATGTAAACAATACCAAGTAATATGTTTGTGTTTAGCTTGTAGTAGTGTGGATGGAGAAGTATAAAACCCATCTAAGCATAAAGTGGATTCATGTCCAAAACTCATCCAAGTATTAGAAAGAAAGTAGTAAAACTCATCCAGGCCAAATATTGATGGTGACCGCCTCCACATAGTCAAAACCTTAGATTTGAAGAAAGACTTACATATTGTGACGAAGGTTTAGAAAATTGTTAAAAACAAATAAGTTGGTTGTAGCTCACGACTCTATTTTATTATTATTAGCACTTATAAAAATAGTGTACATGGTTATTGATTGATTTGAAAATTGAACTGTTGTAATGATTTTGTTCAACCGAACTCTCATCAGACCCATCGATAATTTTTACTGTTCGTGAATTGACAGCCGTACAAATTATTTCTCATCTAGTAAAACATAGCTTTCAACCAACGTGGACAAATTTTGGTTCGGTATTTCAACCAAGAAGGCACTAAACCCGAGTCTAGATCAACTTGCGTGCATCTTTTCACCGTACATAATAATAAAAATATAACCGAAAAGATATTCGATTCCCGTTCGGTGCATGAAAAATTGAGAATCGAAATCGGACGGGTCCTTTCACAAAAACAAAAGAAACGAAAACGGACGGGTCCTTTCACAAAAACAAAAAGAAATTGAAAACGGGCTCGTCAAGTCTGCTCTCCCGGTCGAACTCCGCCCCGCACATGGTATTCGAATTTCGAAAACGAAAAGCCGGAAAAGGATAGGCATCCATCGCCCTCATAAATAGCTGCCCGTAGCCGCTAGCCCAAAAAGTCCCCAAGTCCTGCTCGTACTAATCAATCAAAATCCCCTTCTCCCGAACTCGCCGCCGCCCGCCGGCCCGCCTCGACGGATCCTTCTCAGCAGCCTATCCTCGCCGTCGCTCCCCTCGGCGGAGACCAATCCGGCGCGGATTGATCTCCTTTTGTCGCCGGTAAGGAAGCCCTAGCCCACCTTATGCGCGGATGGATATGGATTGGTCGTTTGTTTCCCTATTCGGAGATCGTTTAGTCGCGGCGGCCTCTCCTGGAACGCGAATCTTTTGTGCTGGTATGGGGGCCGCCGATCCGTCGGGTTACGAATTTGGTTGTCGGATTTAATATCCAAATAAATTAAATAAATCGAAATACGTGGTCTTCCGGCTGAGTCCCCTTCTCTCACGTTACCTTTTTTTTTTCCTAGGGTAGTGTAGAATAAGGTTTTGTTGCAGTTGATGCGTAGATTGGACTTTGTGAAAAGCTTCTGGACTTTAGAAGCGCTCGATGATTGATGTCCCAAAGATTTGTTGACCTTGTTAAGAGATTGTGAACTATCCGATTTGCTTAATGCATTTACAATGAATTTGATTGATGATGGATAGTGAATGGTGGGAGTGTCTCTAATTTTGATTGTGTTGTGAGCACTGTACCAATGTTATATAAGTAAATAAATAAAGGGCATATTTTTTTGAGCTTAAGTGAAAGGAAAAGAAAAGGCTTGTATGTGTTATGTGTTTGTTCCATTAGTTCCCTATATGTAGTTGGTGTTTGCGTGCTTAGCATGTGGATCATTTTTGTGTTGAACTTCTCTGCCTGGCATGTCTAGACTTGCTGATCATAGGGAACTAATGCAAACATAGTTTTGAAAATTTCGCTGATGTTAATTATTGTGTGTTTTCAATTGCTTAATTTGTTCTGTATATGTATGTGCAATTTGAAACTTTGTTTCCTGACAAATGTTGTTTGGCTGAACCACGATGAGATCAAGGCGAGATGATTGTTTAATGCGGATTAATAAAAGCTTGTGTTTTGAATAGCCACTACATTTTGTGCTTCTTTGTTAGCCTTTTTGTTATAAGGATTCACCTGCATTTTCATTGGAAATTTCATTTGGCTTATAGTTATTTAGAGGAAGCTATTTTGTTATTGATGTAGTAAATTGGAAGGATATGAAGGAAATACTATTAAGAAACACCTTATCCTGATTTGAAATCACTAATGTATGATGCATTGATGCTTGAGTAATTTCATTGATATGTATGATCAGTGCTTGATAGATGATAAGGTTTGTGATTACTGATTAGTTTTTTTTACAGGAATCATGATAAATCTTTTTAAGCTAAAGGAGAAAAATAAGGAGAATGCAGCAGCTGCAAATGGAAAGCCTGCAGCCAAGAAGCAAAGTGCAGGAGAGTTGCGTCTCCACAAAGGTTTGCCATTTTGGAAGCAACTAAATCAAACATTGTCTGGTCCACATTGGCCATACTACACTCGTTGTGCTATATAGTTATATACTGCCACTTCACATGTTTCAGATATTGCTGAACTGAACCTTCCCAAGACCACCAAAATTTCTTTTCCAAATGGCAAGGATGATCTGATGAACTTTGAGTGCACTATTCGGCCTGATGAAGGATACTATGTGTAAGTGCTTCCAAAGGTGTTTGTTTTACATATGTGATTTTTAGTAAAACATGAACTATGATACTTTATTCTTTTTGGCAAGAGACATGATATTTAATTTTACACATTGATATCTATCAAACTTCTAAATTCAAATAATCTGGAGCTGGCTTGCATAGATTTTGAGTAGGAAATGGATGGTTTATGTGTAATTTTTTTGGTATATATAACTGCAATGCAATAATGAGGAAGGCTTTAGTTTGTAGCCAGGTTTTTCGTTCTTGATTTGATATGTTTTCTGCATGTGCCAAATAACAAATTAACAAATACGAAGTGGTAATTTTCTGATGTGGTAGGTATGTTCTGGTGTATAAACTTTTCAAATAACTGTAGTTACCATTATAATTCACTCTGTATTTTTGCAGTATTTTCCTATTTTCCTTCAAACAATCCCTTATTTTGTGTCTTTATTGGTTTGCATGTCGGGTTGGAGTCTTGGAGATTTCTTTGGATCTTTGAATTTTGGTGTATCACATTTTAATATTTAAAGTAGAAAAAACAATTTGTGTTTTTTTTTTCTTATCAAGTTGCAACATGGACACACATATATAATTTCCCTACTGGATGTTTTGTTTTCATCATTATATTTTATTAGAATGCTAACCTGAACATGCTTTTTTTATTGTTATCAGGAATGGTAAATTTATTTTTACCTTCCAAGTTCCTCCAGCTTACCCTCATGAAGCCCCAAAAGTCAAGTGCAAGACTAAGGTAACTACCTTTCTACTCAAATCTAACCTCTTCCTTCTGGGCTCCATTTCTTTTTTTCTACCTGGAGCCCCAAAAGTCATGCTGTTCATTTCACTAATATTTGATATTGGTAACTTGTAAGGTTTACCATCCAAATATTGACTTGGAGGGGAATGTGTGCCTGAACATTCTGCGTGAGGATTGGAAGCCTGTCCTGAATATCAATACCATTGTGTATGGCTTGAATCTTCTTTTCTCGGTGAGTATCTTTATAGCTTTTTAGCTATGGAGAAAAATAAGAAAACATTGCTTTAAAAGTTCATTTTGTTTATGTGTTGCCTTGATTTATCAATCTTCATAACATTATTTCATCCACACTTTTTCTTCATCAGTTGCTAATCATATTCAACTATCATGTGCAGCAACCTAATGATGAGGACCCCCTGAACCATGAGGCAGCAGCTGTTCTTCGTGACGACCCAAAAAAGTTTGAGAAAAATGTTCAGAGGGCAATGGCTGGAGGTTATGTTGGTGACACCCATTTCCCTAGGTGCTATTGAGATATCTGACTTCTGGGCAATTGTTGACAGTAGCAATGTGGCATGGTAACATAAGGTGCCCAAGATGGGCTAAATTTAAGTATTTGGGTCGGTCATGTAATATATGCTAGTATGACAGCCACTGAACTCATGTTTGGAACATAGGAGCAGGCTCTGTTAAACTGTCTTGACGTCTGCTGTTCATTGGAGGGTTCATACCCGGTTGCCAATGCTTCTGTGTATGCTCTGAAAATATTGAACTGGGATATAGGAATGCATGGCATTGGTCTGCACCAACGTAGCAACATATCGTGTGGTCGTTTTGTCTGGTTATACTTTGCATTTGTTCTTTCTTGCAAATCTTTGATACTAAAATAAAAAGGCCTTGAGTATTGTCCATTACCTTTCAGCTGCCAAAAAAAGAAAATTAGAAATCAGCGGTTGCCACCTGGATGTTACACCCGAATGTAAAAGAATACAAATATAGATATCTTGTAACTCTGCTCAGCTAGATCAACAGCGACAAATGTCTTGGCTAGCATATATATAATCAGAGGTACAACGTTGCCTAATGCATAGTTGGAATAATGTTGTAAATCAATGATGCCTAGTTGGAGTAATGATGTAAATCAATGATTGATGTGTATTCTAAAGAAAGGTAGAGTTACTACAAAGACCTACGGTGATATCTGAGGCAAAATGTTGCATTTTAATTGCCTCAATTTTTTCGTGTTTGAGGGTGCATCGCCCAATGTTCTGGTGGCTTTGAGTAATCTACTGCTCGAAGTGCATCGCTGGACATTACCCGGTGCTCGTGGTCGTGGCCTCAATGGTCTAGGTGTAGGACGGGTGATCGACCAGGGCTAACTGGTGTGTGTTCTGGGGGTCTTGTTTTAGGGTACGTTTGGTTTAGAGCCCATAGATGCCTTTTCAAAACTTGGTTATTCCAAAACACGGGCAACGCCAAATCGTTGGTGCAATGATGTTTGGATTTCAGCCTTACTGTCACACCCGGTTTTAAGAACAAACCAAGTGTTTATTATATATGTGCTCAGGAACAAGTTTCACATATATTGACAGTAAAGTGAATAAAGTAACCAATGCCATTATTACAACATATCATTATTATATAAATAATTGTCTTCAAAGACTAATACGATAACTAGCAGCGGAAAGCACCATAACACCACAGGCAATCGACCGGAGGCACGCTCGTCTAGTAGTAGTCTTCGTCGATGTAATTCATCTCTCCATCTTCTGAGCAGCAGTTTATAGTACAACAACAAAGGGAAATAGCAAGGGTGCGCACATGCCGTACTCAGCAAGTGGGGGAAAATATAACATGCAGGCTTAATAGAAGAAAGGCTAACATAATGATTTATTTGCATAAATGAGCACTACATCTAAGACCATTTGGAAAGCAATCCTATTTACTAGGTGATAAATTCTCCCAAGTTATCTCATCAAAATAACACCACAGGTTACACTCCCTGTAGCCCACCATGGGTTAAACCGTTTCTAAGAAACCACACTATATGTTACACCGCCTGTAGTAAACCAAGAGTTACACCGCTCAAACCAAACTTGGCTACCCACCAAGTTCACCCATAAACAACCCTCCTAAAAGTATGAGGATCTAGTCCGCTCATAACCGTGAGCACGGCTGTTATAACAATTTGATACTCTGCAGAGGTTGCATAACTTTATCCACAGGTTGGTGATTCCATCACTATTCAGTGACTAGAGAGTCTTCATATTGTCCAAATCACACTACCATAGGTGTGAGGCCAAGAGATCACCATAAGGTATTGCAAAGAGCTTTCCAGCTTGCAAACAATCCACGCTAAGGTTTCATCGCTGCGGAATTAAACCGTTCCTATAGAAGCCCCCTCTGGTGCCGTGGCTAGGAGTGAACCGTCCATCGCCTGAGTCCAAGAGTAAACCGTCCCGTTCTCATTCCTCAGCTGCCCGCAAAACTGGGAAGACATCTTGATATTCAACCAAGCCTACCCATATCAGCCCTGTGCTTTGCGCTGTTTTTCTGGGTGATCGCTCTATGAACTAACTCTTGTGATCCCAAGCAGGTACCACCACAATCCCACAGTACTGTACCGAGTACACATGCATATCCGCACCATCATCATCATCCTCCTACTTGGATCACCTAGGTTCCATGTTGCTAAAAAAGATTACACATCCCTCATGATCATTATGTTAAAGTGAACCATTAGTCAAGATTAATATTAGACACTTCCATTTTCTGACATAGCAACTAAGCATGACGTACTCACACTAATAAGCTATACCAGAACCCAGACGACAAGGAATAATATGAAACAAGATGATGACACATATGATTCAGTATTAACAAGCATGCATATAGAGAGGAATATATAACATAGGTGCAAATACATTAAGGATACTAGCATGGTTCCTTTTGCTGCTGCTCAAAGTCTTCTGGCTGTAGGTCCTGAAAGCTCTCAAACTGTTGGTCGTCTACTTAACATCATACTAGAAAGATAAGCATACAACCAAACTAAGAAACAATACATCACACAGTAACAAACAATACTGAAAACAAAGCTACGAAAAAGTACATGTTGCTACGATCGCATGAGCGCAAGAATCGCCTCAATCCGAGTTACAAGTAAAAAGTTACGGAGGTTTAAAGTTCTAGGCTTAAAATAATAAATTACAAAATACTGTAAGACAGGACGAATAAATAATATTATACACTACGATCGCACCAGTGCAAGAATTTTTTAGTTCTGCGCTACAGTTGAAAAGTTATGACGATTTGAAGTTTAGGGGTCTAAAATTAATTTTAGAAAAGTATAAGGGCTAAACTGTAAAATATAAATATAAAATATAATTTTAGAAAATATTAGGGACCAAAATGTAATTTATTAAAAGTACAGGGGCCAAAGTATAAAAAAAAGGATTAAAACATAATTAATGATAAGTTTAGGGATGTTTTTGTAAAATTACAAGACTAAAATATTATTTAAGAAAAGTCTAGGGGTTTTCCTGTTAAAAATACAGTGCTAGAAAATAATTAATCATAAGCTCAGGGGTCTAAATGCAAAATTACGCCTTTATAATTAAATAAATAAATAAAACTAATTAAATAAATTCCCGTGGACTAGGTTCATGGGGTCGTGAACCGGGGGGTTGACCCGAGTCTGCGGTCCACGATGGACCGGGCTCATACCCCTTTAGGTTAGATCTAATCTGGACCATCCAGATTAGATCCAAGGGCTACGGGGGCTCAGGCGGGGGAGGCGGCGGTGCCATGCGCGACTCGCCAGAGCTTGCGGGGAGGGAGCTTCGAGGCACGGGAACTGACAGGGAGGGGAGAGGGGAAGGCGGCCGGGAGCGGTGAGCTCACTGGAGGATGCACAGCGTGACGAGGTGGTCAGAGGCGGCGGCTTTGAGCAACGGCGGCGGAGCTCGACGGCGCGACGCGGCGAGGCGGCGGGGGGTGTGCGGGGCCCGCTATTTGTAGCGCGGGGGTCCTGGGGCGTCGTGGCGCGCACGCCAAGGTGGGAGGCGGCGGCTACTGGGCCTAGCGGCTGCGGTTAGGTTTAGGGTTCGCGGGGGGGGGGGGGGGGGGCTGGGCTGGCGGAGCTGTGTGCGCACGGGCTGGGCTGGCCGGGGCTGCGCGGTGGGCCGAGGCAAGCCGGAAGGGGAGAGAGAGGGGGAAGAAGTGGGCTGCAGGGAGGGGTGGTTGGGTCCAAGGCCAGAAGAGAGAGGGAGAAGGAGCTAGACCAGGAAAATTTGGCCCAAAAGCTAGTCTGGTTTCTTTTTCTCCTTTTCGTTACTATTTTTCTTTTCCTATAGTTCTAAAATAAAACCAAATCGATTCTTCCTCGGATTTTTAAATAAATTGTACAAACAATAAAATCCTAATGCACTAACCAGCATGAATGCAACAAACATAAACAGTTTTATAAATATTAATTACTTAACAAATTTATTCTATAAGGAAAGTAACTATTTTACCTAAATTAAGAAAAAATATATTCATTGCAAAAACTGTAAAAATTAGGGTGTTACACTTACCAAAATTTGTTAGGATCATCTCTATGACATGCAGGACCCACTTATTAATAATTTTTTCATCAAAATATTGTCATGTGAGATCTTATTTTGTAGATTTAATTGCAACGAACACAATGGTACTAACTAATTGCAATTTGGATATACCATTTATAAGTATTTAACATTTGAATATCGGTAATAAAGAATATTGGACTTCGTGCAAGCACTGAGCTCTCATGACACGTAGCGTTGGCAGGACATCCAAAGTGCGTGCGAGCATTTTCCTCGCCTCCGTTCTTGCCCGCATCGGCTGTGTAAAACGTTGGTAACACCAAATTTTTCGTGGGCCAACCAAATATTGGTGGAGAACCAAATGCCAGCCAAATTTCCTGGACGAGCCAAATTTTGGTACGGTTTTCGTTGGTAAGCATTCAAACACACCCTTAATTAGTGTCTGTTATATAAACCCGTTGCATGATGAAGCTCCTCTGTTCTTGGTCCAAATATGAGGGATATTGTAGGGACCATTTTCTCTTTCCTATAATACAAAGATACACAACTCTTTTATATTTTTAAGAAAAAAAAAGAAACTTGGTGTTAGTTTTGAACTACAAGTTCCTTATCCATCGATAAGATAAAAAGTATGGAGATTGGAGGGAGAACATCAAAAACACTTGACATTCTTTGGAACTTTCCTGCCTGATGCGATTTCACATGAGAAACTCTATGTTTGAACTGCAAAACATTTTCTTTGCTTTGAGATGACCTTTATGGCGTTAACATGGAAAAGATATGAACGAAAAGTTTGAAGCAGGGTGGGAGGAAGTTCATGAATGCAAGGTAACTTTTATGAGTAGTAATACAATATCATGATGCTAACTGCTTGATTTCCGTGGGAACAACGGAGGATGACATACCACCTGATTCTGTGTCGCACAACAATCATCAATCTTCATTTTTGTCAATTGTGCCATCGTTGAATATGGTCTTGACGTTTCGTGGTCACTTTTTTCGCGGTGATACTACAATAGTCTCATGATGTTGATAGAAGTGGACTGAACGACTTCATTACTCCTTGGTACATAGATAAACAACCTGAATCGACTTAAATTATATGAACAAATAGGCAAGGACTACAAGTTCATGTCAAAGGACAACAAACCAGCACAAGGAAAGGAAACTTTTGACTTCACTCTTTTGTCCACGTTTCCGTGCAGTAGCCTTTGGGCAATGTGCAGAATAAAGCTTCAACTACTGTAATGGTTTAGTCCACTCAGCATATAGGCAATCTCACTAAAGAGATGCTAAGATCTCGGCTGTAATTCGATACGCTAATTGATTCAATAACAAGGCTCGTTTTCCACCTATGGACACATTTCAATATTAGAAGATGAACAGCTCTCACTACGGGAGTCAGGTCGTTTGCCGTGTGCGCACAACACATGGCGAAGCGCAATATACCCACGGTAAAATCTTTGCCGTGGGTAGCACACGACAAACATGCACGGTAAAAATGCCGTCGGCAAAGGACGCATTATCGTGTGTCTTTCATCGGACACACAATAAAAATGTTTGTCATGAGCCAGGGCTAGCCCACGGCAAAGAAAAGGGCCATCACATTGTCGGGACGGTAACGACTATATTTGTCGTATGTCCGACGTCTGGCACACGACAAACCTTTACCTCTCTGTCGTGTGTCATGTTAGTGGGCACACGGCAAACCTTTCCTGTTTGCCGTGTGCCCTGACCAAGGCACACGACAAACCTTTTCAATTTGTCGTGTGCCAGGACTAAGGCTGACGGCAGACCATGTTCCCAGATCCCTATCTTTGCCGTGTGTCATGACCAGGGCACCCCGACAAACCTTCCTAGTTTGTCGTGTGCCATGATCGAGGCCGACGACAGACCGTGTTCCCATGTCCCTATCTTTGTCGTGTGCCATGACCAAGGTACTTGACAAACCCTATAAAACCTACTAGAAATACATTAAAATTAGCTGTCCCCGGATCAAAAAAACATCAATTTCCATATATATCATAAATATCATCATATGCATTATTTGAATATCATCACAAGCATTCAAATGTCATCTTCAGATATGGAAAAAATAAAGCACAATAACATAACTATCATCCATAGTTCATCCTAGACAGATTAATAACACAAGAAAGCCAAATATTACAATAGAAAGTTTACTAACACTAGAATCATCATCGGGGACGAGAGCATTGCCCACCAGCTAGCGACAAGTCCTGATCTTGATTCCCCTCAGACCATTGACTCCAGACATTTGATCCCACCGATTGATTCTGCACAAATGACAGATATTGATTACTGATTAGTCTTTTAATAAGTGAATGTTCTAGTATCCTAAGGAAGTCTCTAGAATTGAGTTTGATTACTAAATAAATGCTCTAGTATAGACAAAATAGAAGGAGGATTAGAAATTATGCAGTATTGAGAGTTAGAATAAATATGTGAATTTGCGTACCCATCTCGTGGCGTATTGCTTAAGGGAAAAAATTCCTTGATGATGTGCTGGACCTGGCATCAGTAAACGACGCTCCCGACAAGCATTATGCGTCTCCTCCCAGCCCTCCGCGCACCACTTGTCCACAACAGCTTCCCAGACAGTCGCATTGCTAGCGCACCACCACGCAAGCACCTACACATCATCAAGTACATGACATATAATTAAGAAAAGCAAATTAATCGTACTTAATGTTAGAAAAAATTAATATTCTATATTTACCATCATGTATTCATCTCTAGTAAGCTTTATGTTTCTCGCTTGAGATTTGGTTACCTTAACTTTAAGGTGTTCGACATGTTTCAGTGTGCATTGCATCAATGCACTGTGGAAGAATAACGTCATTCATATATCCAAGTCGATACAAGCCAAGTTTTTGAGTCCAGACATGTCGCTCACCATATCCTTCAAAACAATTTTTTTCTTTATTGAACTTGAGGGCCTCTAGCTCGGCACGAACCATGGCACTTGTCATGAGGGGCAGTGGAGGGTCGTTAACTTCTCGACCTTTCATGAAATTCTTCGTGTCCTTTCTAAATGGATGATCAAGAGTAATGAATTGTCGGTGTTGGTTGAATGAAGAAAACTTGCGACCTTTCGGCAAATAAGTAAGTTCCACAGCTCCCTTACATACTGGGCATGGAATCTTAGAGTGAACACCCTAGCCAAGGAATGTACCATACGCCAATAAGTCATGCAGAGAGTACTGGAATGAAACATGCATTGTAAAGTTTCTCCTTATAGCTCGATCGTATGTCAATACCCCATCATCCCAAGCATGTTCCAAATCATCAAACAGAGGCTCCATGTATACACTCATATTATTCCCCGGGTGTTCAGGAATTATCAACGACAAGAATATGTATTGTCGTTGAAACAGTATGCCTAGAGGGAGATTGAGGGGTATAACGAATACGAGGCAACAACTGTATGGGGCAGCCCCCATGCTAGAAGGATTGAACCCATCTGTTGCCAGTGCCACTCGTACATTACAAGCCTCTCTGGCTTCATGCTCATGAATTCTATCAAAATATTTCTAGGATTCACCATCAACTGGATGTACAACTTGTCACAATTGTATCTATGTCCGTGTTTGTGCCATGTCATCTGTTTCACGGTCTCCTCAGTCATGTAAAGACGTTGAAGCCTCGGTATGAACGGAAGGTATCGTATGATTTTCACCGGAATCATGAGCTGCTTCTTACCACCATCACGTGTATCTACCTCCAGGTATCTATAGGACTTACACTTTGGACAGTGCGTTGCTTCCGCATGTTGTTTAGTAAATAAGACGCATCTATTAACACAACCATGTATCTACTCATATGACATCTTAAGCGCACTAAGCAGTTTCCGTGACTCATACATGCTCTTTGGCAGAATGTGGCCTTCCGAAAGTAGGCTGCCAATGATTGTCAACATAGCATCGAAGGCACCTCGACTCAGCCTAAACTGGGACTTCACGGCCATAAGGTGCACAATGGCATCCGGTAGACACACATTGGTATTCCTGTGGAGGGGTTGTTGTGCCGCCTCCATCATTGGTAATACGACTTTGCACTTGGCTCTGGCTCCTCATCCCTGGATACTTCATCCCTGTGTGCTTCATGATAGTAATTTAACATGTCTCCTACACCGGCATCCCCATCATAATCCTCCATACGTTGTCTCACTACTTCGTGCCTTGGACGCTCGCCTTCACCATGAAGGGTCCACCGGGTATAGTCTGGCATAAATCCATTCTTGCAAAGGTGTATGCCTATGACCTCTTTATTGTGTTGACGCGTGTTTCTACAACTGTCGCAGGGGCACCAAGTGACACTTGTCCCTTTAACCTTGGCAAATGATTGTTCCAAGAACTTGTTGGTCATCCGAATCCATTCACTGGTGTACTTTCCATTCTTTGTCCAGCCCGTGTACATCCACTCACGGTTCGACATCCTCTAATATATCAGTAATTAATATTAAAAATATTTTTATCTACATGATGTTTCTATAGTCTAGTAGGTGAAGATATGTCCTAATCCCATCCGAGGATCCGTAGCTTAGGTTAGTTTCCACGGTCTACTCCTCTCCGAGACAGAATTTCAGCAGCACCTCCCCGCTATTCTCCAAATACACATCTAGCAAAGGAGATTATGTATCTAGAAAACAATGGGGAGATGGTGCCAAAACTCTATCTCGGATCGGAGTACACCATAGAAACTAACCCCAACTACACATCCTTGGACCGTCCAAAAAACATGAACAATTCAAAACAGATAGAGTCATAGATATGCAACTGTATCTACATGTCTCCAACCGTATCTCTTTCGAACGGGAGACGACTAGCTAGGTTACATGATCTACAAACACAAATAAAAAGAGGGTCTTCTATGCCTCACCTACCTAGTTGTGTAGCAAGATGACAAGTTGAGAAAAGTGCAAAAGCATCTCCCTACATAAAAAATAAGAATAGGTCTTTTAATTCTAGATTACATGAAGCATATATATATATCTTATAAATTCAATCATCATAGTTATTCATGGGCATTCATTATTTCGCCAAAAATCTTGTTGTCTGCATTTTTCTAATGATGCTGCCACCAAGCAATTGGATTAACTACAAGACATATTTCTAGCTGCCATGACGGAGGCATGATGGAGCCAACTACCACCCATATGCTCGCTGCTACGAATTTCACAATTACAACAAGAATACAACAAGGGGTAGACATTTTTATATTGGTTGTTTGATAAAAAAGCTCGTGCTGGAATTCAAGAGCTCCATGTTCTGCCGTTCAATCCAACCGACAAAAGAACTGCTTTAACCTATACCTTGACGGTGCGGGTAACATGCATCGTGTTAGCAAGGGAGCACCAGGAAATTCAAGAGCTCTATGTTCTCATTTGTATTTCACTGACAAACGCACATATAGGAAATGCCGGATGCTCATAGACATAATTTTTTTATTCACTTTCTAGTAATTCTAATATTCACTTTCTAGTAATTTGACTATGCTAAATCAGAAGATTGGTGGAAAACACTCACGGGTGCCGGGCGACGAGGAGAAGAGGATGCTCTCTCGGTGCGTTGGGGGTAGGGGCAGGGTCTGGGGTCGGGCTGGGGCTCGCGGCGGCTCGGGGGCAGGGGCAGGGGCCGGAGGCCGGGAGCTACGGGCAACGGAGGTCGGGAGCTCCAGGGGCCAGGGGCTTGGCGGCGCGGACGGATGGTGAGGATGGAGCCGACGTGGTGGGCGTTGGGGCCCGAGCGACGGCGGCCGGGGGCGTCAAGGCGGCTGGGCAGGGGCGACAATGCGTGGACGACCGGGGCGAGGACGGCGGAGGAGCGACGTGGGAGTGGGCGGCGATGGAGGAGCAAGGCACGAGCAGGAGGCGGCGGCGCGAGTGGGAAGTGACAATGCGAGTGATCGGGGACTTATCCATAAGGTTGACCAGGGGCACACAGACAAACATGTGGCATACGGCAAAATTAGGCTTTGCCGTTTGCCTTCTTTAGGACACACGGCTCTTTGCCGTGTGCCCCCCACAAGGCACACGGAAAACATTTAGATGCCTTATTTTTAAAAAAAATTAGAAAATACTTGGACACTCAAACAACTACCAAATTTGGTCGTCATACAACTCATATTTTCTATAGCCTATAAAATTTTGGGTGAATCCAAAACTACTTTGTATCATCATTTTGATTTAAAATCTGAAAGGTTTCTATTCAAGGCTCTAATTCTTGTACGGAGATTTTCTGATTTTTGAAGAACATATATGACAGCTTGTGCGAAACGTTTTATACTTTTTACCTCTATGTATGATATAATGATGACACGACAATTCACAAAAAATTTCAAGCTCTGTTTGTTTTTAAAAAATTAAATTTCAATTGAACCACATGGTGGTTATTATATTTCATGTATAATATGCATGATTTTTCTTGTTCTTCCAAGAATACAGACTCATATGAGAATCATTAGCATGAAATATCAAATTTGCATCCACTATTGCATTATTTGAACCACTTCCATTTTAAATTAGAATTTTCACAAAATAATTTAAATAATAAAATAAGTTTAATAAATATAGCAAACACAACTAAGAATTTCATCACATATCACTGTGTAAGAACCTTGTTAATGATATGAACTACAAAGAATTTTGGTGGGCAAAAGGGGAAGAATTTTTTTTTGCAGTGTGTCAGGTCGAGGCACATGGCAAAGGGGTCACGTGACACACACCTGCCACCTTTGCCGTGTGCAAGCACTAGGAACACGGCAAAATGCCGAGCTTTGCCGTGTGTCATGGGTTAGGCACACGGTAAAGAGCTAACACCTGTTTGTCAAGGTTAGGCCGTCGCGCGTGCGCCGTACGTGGGTCTCTTTGCCGTGCACCAGGTCAGAAGGCACACGACAAACCTATTGTTTGCCGTGTGTCCCCAGGTGGCACACGGCAAAGCGCGTAGTTGCCGTGAACATTATCTTTATCGTGTTTCTTTCCTGTGACACACGGCATAAAGGTTCTTTGCCTCTGTGTCCGATACAAGACACATGACAAAGGTCCTGCACACGACAAACATGCAGTTTCCGTAGTGTCTGCAGGACCAAATGTGGAGGACAGCAAATGAATGGTGAAGCAGAGAGATCAGGCACAGCAGCACTACCGAGTGGCAGTTAGTGAATCCCCAGGGTGAGAGTGAGAGTTTGACAGAGAGGATGAAGAACCTGCGGGGTGAGGTCCATCTGAACATCCCTGCAGACAAGGCATGGGAGATGTTCACAAACAATGAGACTGTGGCCAAGATTAACCCCGAGATGCTTGCCAGCGCAGAGTACCTGGAAGGAGACGGTAGCCCCGGAAGCCTCAGAATCTTCAGGCTAGGAACTGGTATGATATTCAGAATATCGCTAAGGCATTTTTTTTCCGGTAACATGGCTTGTGATACTTTATACAACATGGATATGAGATAAGACTGAATGCACAAATCTGAATATCGAGTTGATCATACTGGATGATCTCTCTGCTGGTCTCCACAAGCTGCAGCACTGCATCACTTTGTATAGGAATATGTCCAGAAGATTGAAAAGATTGAGTCGGGTCGGCATCTCAGTTATGAAGTCATTCGCGGTGAGCTGAAAGACATGTATGATCCGTACCATGTCACATTCTCGTTCATCCCTGTACCTGGAAAGGAAGATGAACAATGCATTGCTGGCAAGGTTAACAGAACTGGGGTTAACCGGCCGGTTAACCTGGTTAACCGGTCAACCGGTGTGGGCCAGTTCCACCGATTGGCCGGTTAACCCCCGGTCGGATTTTGAATTTTTTCAAAGTTTGAAAAAATTTAAATAAAAAATTTGTAAAAAAACTAGAGCCAAAATAAAGATTTATGGTAAAGAAAACATCTGAATTGGAGGTCATTTGACTTTAGAAAAAAATGATGGAAGAAAAAAAGAAAAGAAAAAAAGAAAGAAAAAGGAAAACCTTACCTTATCCTCTCCAACCGACACTCCCGTGATCACATCTCCGCACTTATAGTCGTCCGCAACTCCCGAGACCACATCTCCGCCCAAATCGCCGGTGTCGCCGCCTCCAATCGCCGCCGGCGGCCGCATCCGGTCGGTGCCATCGCGCAGACGGCTAGCCGCTCGGTCGGGCCGGTTAGCCACCCGGCCGGAGCGACTAACTGGCAGCGGAGGTGCGCGCCCAAGCACCAAGCCGCCCGCCCACCTAGCCGCCCGGTCAGAGCGACTAACCGGCGACTATGGCCAGCTAGTCGGGGGTAGGTCCCGGTTAGCCGGAACAGAGGTATTTTTCTCTGTTTTTTTTTCAATTCAATTAAAAATAGGTGCAGCACATGTGTTTTGGCATTACATGAAGCTGAGACTTACAGAAGAAAAGAGGGCTCTTTTGCTTCAGAATTGGCTCGTAAGATGGCCTGTGATAATAATACTTCACCTTATAAGTTATTGTCCATTTCTTACGTCATCTACAATTTATATGAAACATTTACACTTATGTTATATTCTTTTATTTGTTGCAGCACAATAGTGGGCTATGTTTGGGAGTGACACACCAACTCTTCAAAAGCTTGCACTACGTTTTGTGTCTCAGTGTTGTTCCTCTAGCGGCTGTGAGCGCAATTGGAGCATATTTGCTTTGATCCACACAAAGTTGCGTAACATGTTGTCATATAAGAAACTCCACAAATTGGTGTATGTGAACTATAACCTACGCATTCATTTGAGGCAAGCTGAATTATGCAAGCCACCAGAAGATGATCCATTCGACCGATTAATGGAACTTTCTTTATACGATCAAGCAAATCCGATACGAGAATGAATGGAGCACGGTCGGTCCAATGTTGTTCCATTACTTGATGAGGAGAGCACCGAGAGCGACACCCCTATTCCGTCAAGAATGGTGATCGAAGATGACACTCCTGCAGAGTTACAAAGAATTATTGGGACTGCTTCTTTTGCTGAGTGGACGGATAAACATATGAGTGACACACATATAGAAAAGCACAAAATGTTAAGTATGAGGAGAAAAGAAAAAGACAAGAAACAGAAAAAGACAACTAAAGGAAAACTAGTGCGTAGTGATGATTCTACTGAGAGTGACAATGGGAGTCCAACCTATCAAGAGTCAGATGATAGCAGTTCAGCCTCTTCTGCTGGTGACTCGGACGATCCTGGTGGTGGTGGTACCTCTGTTCCACCTTCAACAAGTGTCCACTTCACAAGTAACAAAAACAATGATTGTTGTATCATACCAATTGATGGACGGTTCACTCACTCATCACTTGTTTTTGCAGGCGAGGAAGATTTCACTCATGCTACCCAGGATCAGGACCATGGTGCTCCACATTCTCAAAGAACGACCATGCGTGGGGGGGGACTACAAGGGGTAGGCAACATCATCTAGAAATCCACTCTTCTCCTTATACAAGTGAGTCCTTAATCGGCACAGGTAGCTCTTTTCTCTATACCCATGGTTACGACCAATACATTGCTCCGCCGCCGGATACCCAATCTCCTCCATAATGGGTTTATAAGTGGCAGGACCCTGATTTCTATAACTTGTTGCTCAATAAATGGCGTACAATTACGGCATGGACCAGACAAACTTGAAATGAGTACAAAGCGGCACTGTTGGCTGCTCGTGGCATTGCGCTCATGTCAACCGAAGAGTATCACTCCGCATGGTACTCACGCCCATGGACATAAGTGTAATTCATGTTTTTTTATGCATCATGTATCTTCAACAAGGTTGTGCCGAATAATTATATTTTGATGTTTTATATTGGATAATATGGTTGTGCTATGTTGTATGCACGTAATATATTGTGTATTCGTGTCTAATATTGTTCTCAATATTTCAGAAATATCATGCCTATTTTTTTCCTATTTTTTTGAGCCATTTTTAATTTTTCTTCGTTCTGCCGAAAAGTGTTTTGCCCGGCTAGCCGGCCGGTTTTACCGTTTATTCGGTTAACCGTTGAGTCGGCCTTGACCAGTTCCACCGGCACAGACGGTTTTTCAAACCTTGATTGCTGGATGGAAGGCCGAATTCGACTTGATCAACCCTCCTGCCCCGCTTCCCGAGAATGCAAAGGATGCCGCCCTCGGGTTCCTAAAGTTGTTTGAATCCTGCAAGGCCTCCAAATAGGGCGTGTAAGAGACGTGGCTTATGAAAGAAAAATTCTTCCAAGGGTGTTGGAGTGTGGAATATTTTTAAGTCACTATGCGTCTGTTTTGATTCTGGATTTTTAAAATCTATAAACAAAATTTTGATTAGTTAATAAACTGGATTGAGGTAAAAACTGATATAATATGGGTTAAGCCATAGACGACGCCAGGAGGACGCACGCACAAGCGGTGAACAGCGCTCAGGCCACGGAGATGTCGCATTCGGGAAATCAGCTCGCAATGGCAAGGTCAGACAAGCAGGGGCGGGCGGGTGCTTCCGGGGACGAACTCATGTGGCCGATGCAAAAAGAATCTGGGCAGCTCAGCGGACGAACTCATGGCTGAATCTCCAGCCGCCGCTACAGATAAGTATCCAATATTTTAATTGATTTGGACATTAGCATCAGATCAGATTCAACATCTAGAGGTGACCACGCGGCGCAGCCATGAGTTGTCTCGCGCAGGACAGAGTGGCGCGGCCGGGTGACATGTCGGCGGCTCTCTTCCACGTTGGCAGGCGCGCGACAGGGTGGAAGTTTGGCCGCGCCGATCCCTTTGGCAGACAGGGATCTGGGCTGCGCTCATCGGGTTGGCGCGGCCAACTCGACAATTAAGCGGCGCCGTGCCCCCTTTCTCCCTCCTCCTCCCTTTCTTTCTTCCCACCCGAGACGCTTCTCTGCCCCAACGGCGGCGACCATCGGCGCCGCCCCTTCGTGCCGCCTCGGGGAGGCCGCCATTGCCGGCGAAACTCGGCCTCCGAGCTGCGGCGAGGCTCCTCCTCCATTTCATCCTCCTAGATTTACTTATTAATCTTGTTTTTGGTTGATTTGAGCTAGGTTAGGGTTGAGGTTTTAAGGGTTAGGAAGTTGTCATTTTGCACGAATTGATTAAGTCAAGTACAATGATGTTGTCTCATAGGTCGTCTCATGTATATCACGTAACCTTAAAACGGGTTATGAGACGACTTATACAATGGATGATTTTATTAGTTTTCTTCTATTAATTATATGACTTCTTAATTTATGAATATAAAATGGAATATATATAGATTAAAAGACTACTAGAACTCGTACAATAGTGTAAGAGCCGTCTCGTACTTCTAAATTTAAGCGCATGAGATGGTTGCAACGTGAAACAACCATCTCTTTCTCTCACCACCCTCTCTCTTTCACATCATCAAAAATTCTATATGACAATGCATAAGACGACCTATGAGACTGCCTACGTATAGCATTGTACCTGCCCTTAGACTTACAGGGTTAGTATCGTTAGTTGGAACGGTGGTGATGTATAATCAACGTGTAGGTTTAATTGCATGGTACTCTATCGGAATATATTGAGGGGTAGACGTGTACTTATTTTTTTCGTAGAATAACCGTTTATGTGATATATTATTGTAGATGAACCGCATTGTTCGTATGTTTTATAATGACACTGTTGATAAGAATGGTGAATTGCTTTATGAGTGAAAAAGTTAGAGCATCTCTAAGAGAGCCCCATAAAGTTCTTCTAAATCAAATTAATGAAATTTAGTCCAAAAAAACATCTCCAACAGTCTCCCTAAACAGTTCCTAGATTTATTTCCTCTCCTAAACCCACCTCATTTGTAGCTAAAAATAGGTACAATTTGATAATCAGCCTCTCCTGCCTCAACGACAACTTTTGCCGCCGAATTTAGTCTCGTCCCACCAAACTCGACCGCGCACGCTCGGCAAAAACTCAACCGCTCATCCGGTACTTTTAGGAATTTCTGGTGCTTTCAATCTCCAGCGCGTCGGTGCCCGCCACCAACCCCTGCTTCTGCCCTCCCGCTGAACGCCGACGCCGATCCTCACGATTTCGTCCATCTCGGCAGCCCCCACGTTGCCTCCAATCCATTTCAATAATCCCGGCGTCTGACCCTGCTGTGACGCCCGTGCCACCAGTCCGCTAGCTCCCGTCCGCGCTCATCTGACACTATGTAGAAAAAGGCCTTTCGAGACTCTGCTCAAGTCTCATTGGAGACTCTAAATTTTAGAGTCTGCAAATTTACGTATGTAAAGATGGGTCATTGCAGACACGATTTTTAGCATCTGTAATGAGTCACTTATTGCAAATTCTAGTTGCCAACTAGAGTCTCCAATGAGAGAGTCATTGCAGACTCTAGTTGGCAAAATGAGTCTGCAATGAATGGTCATTGGAGACACGTTTTGCCATTCATTGCAGACTCATTTCACCAACCGGAGTCTGCAATGATGAATTTAGAAAAAAAAAAAGTACACATGTTTTAGCCATTATATATTATACAAATACATGACCTTTATCCATTATATACATTACACCATCTTATCTTCTGAAGTGCTGAAGACAAAACAACATCACCTTAACACTAAACTCAGCTACACCACACAGTAACAGTAAGGCCAAGTAGATAATCTCCAATAAAAGGACATAAACATTCTGCTAACAGAAAAATAGTTGACATCTACATTTTGTACCTGACATCTATTTTTTTAGTAAGGAAACATTACACTTTGGAACTACCAGTTGAACTAAAAGTGAAAACTCTACCAAAGTTCACCGAAAAGTAAAGGAAACATTACACTTTGCAATCAACTCTTCACTAGAATCACCGAAAAGTGAAAACTCTACCAAAGTTCACCTGCAAACCATGAAAGCCATGCTCAGATGCAATTAACGAAACGATAAATAGTTCTACTCAATCAGAGATGTTCAATACAAATGACATTGAGTCTGGATGATATATATAGCAACATGCAGAGCTGCTGTAGAGGATGCATTACTGATAATTTATATCTTATGTATACAGCTAGTAATGCTGAATGATGTGCTAGTTGCTACCAAAACAGAATAGGCAGGCATTGAATAAAACAAAAACAGAACAGTCAGACAGCTAAGTAACAAAGGAGCATGCAAAATGAAGGGCTTGGGAGAATAGTGGTTGATCAAGAATAGAAAAATGAAGGGTTTGGGAGAATAGTAATGAAGTGGTTACTATAGAGTGGTACAGAAACATCTCTCACAGGAGCTAAAGAAAAATTTCTCTAATTGCACAACACACAACACAATATAGTATCGAGTAGATCATAGAATGATAATTACTAGTAACAAAACTCTCTAGTAGCTGACATTCACAGTAAAGCATTTACACATAAATGCCAGTTTCCATGGAAATTAAAAATGCAGGTTTGCCTGAAGACATGTGACATACTATATGAACTAAAAACAACGGCAAAGCAATTGCTCTACTCACATGTTGATTTGTTGGAGCAAGGTTCAGACCTGAACAGGGATACAGGATGAAATAGGTAACCTGAAAGCACAGCACAAAGGCAAAAAATAAAGGAAATATCAGGATTCAGGACTGAACACCCGGGATGTTAGACATGTATACCAAAAGATCTGTGAGCTATGCTTAGCAGTGGACGAATATTAGATTGTTAGGAATGAGGTAATAAGGCAGATTACTTAAACTTATTGCCATGAAACTTAGATGAGAGAATAAATGAACAATGAAAGAATTTGCATGGAGAAATCATACTATCATCTGGGCAGATTCCTTTCATTTCTGGCCAAGACTTTGAGCAGCTTCAACTCTTAAGCACTCAACAATCTGTCTTATAGGGTGGAAGTCATTTTAACTTACTACTAATTAGCAAATGAGAATAAGCAATAAGAACGACATATATGAACTGCATAATGATTCTTCTAACTGCTGTCCAGCCTAGTTATAGGTTCATTAGTTATGGATAAGTGTGCACACCATCAGTATTTGAAAAGCATGAAATTTCAAGCCTAGAAAAATAACCTATTGTAGCATACATCTTTACAAGGACTAGGATCATAAGCAGATCAAAAATCTCCACAAAAAATAGTGAACTTTGAGCTACAAAGAGAGAGCAACAAAGTGTCAGTAATTAATAGATAATTCATAAGCGATATTTTTCTCAAGGAGTTATGAAACTGATTTCCACGATTGGAGCTAAATTAGTGTAAATTAAACATGCTAGCAATGAAGGATGTGTGCTATCTGAAAAAGGAACAGTAGAGAAGAGCATGGTTGCCATTCTATCGACAAGGAGTAGGTACGAAAGATTTCTAAGCAAGGAAAATCTTAAGCAGTCCACAATCATAATCTACCTTCAAATGTGTTCAGTTACATCCATCAAAAAAAGTACGACCATATAGGAGGAGTAGGTATACAAAATAGCTCATGCTAGAACATAAAAGTTTCTGGTCTAGAGCACTATGCCGGATGCGTGCTATCTTGTAGGATTTGAATAGCCAATCTTTGTGTCTCTACATCCTGACAATTTCACATCAAAGCTATTGTTACACCTTCATCTGTATTCTTCTATGCAGGAGTAATATCCAGCTACAATCCAGTTCATCTATCGTTAAGCCCTAATCCTGCTGCTAATCCAACAAAACACCCAAAAACGTGGAAAAACACAAAGAGAGTGACAGATCTACAGATTGATGGGGGTGAATCAAATATACCTGTGGCGATTCACACCTGGCACAAAGCATAAGCTCCAAAATCACAATCCACAAGTCAAGTTTATGGTCAAATCGAGAGAGAGAGAGAGAGAGAGCTTTCTCACCAGCCGCCAGCCAGTCCTAGAGCTCGTGGTGTGGTCGTGCTCCTCATCTAGAGAGAGCTTAAGCACCGATGAACGGAGCATGCACTTGCGGATCTTCACCATATCGCCACCGCGCCGACGACTTCGGACTATGTGCCAATTGCAGATGCATCGGCTCCAAGAGGAAGCAGCGAGACAACAACAGTTCTAGCCTTCCCACGTGGCGAGTTGCAGCCAGGAGATCTCGAAGGAGATGAGGTCGAATCTCAAGAGAGAGCAAGGGCATACAACGGGTCAAGATCAGCATGAAGAGATTCAAAAACAAAGGGAGAAAACGGGTGATCGTTGATCTCACCGAGGAAGCCAGATCCTCATCGTTGTGGCTGCGGAGGCGCGTCCTTGCCAGGAGTGGAGGAGCTCAGATCCGTCAGGGTATGGCCGTCTACGTTGGATCAGCCGCCGGGGAGCCCTGGCACCTCTCCGCCGCAGCGCGCACCTCCCCGGTTGTGGCCACCTCATCGCCGCGCCTGGCTACCACCTAGTGAGGGAGCCTGGATCCGACGTCAGGGGAGCCTCGCCTCTCTTGGAGCTCACGGGAGGTTGGATCCGCGTGTCGGAGAGAGCGGAAGCTGGATATGGCGCCCGCCATCGGAGGGCCGAGGGGGAGGGAAGGGAGACGAGGCGAGGGCTTGATGAGAGAGAGAGATGTAGCTTCACCGCCGCCATCTCTCCCCCATCGCACCGGGCGGCGAGATCTGAGAGAGGACGGGGTGGAAGGAGGAAGGAGGAAGGCGGTCGCACGAGGACGGATGGGTGGGCTTCGAGCTCGGACTCGAGGGAGCAACAAACAGTAATTAATAAAAAAAATCGGGTCCGCGTATAGTATTACAGACTCTAGTAGAGAAAAACAGTGCAAATTGCAGACTCTGGTTGAGGAAAAGAGTCTGTAAAATTTTTAGATATATGTTTCGTTAAGCAGAGTCTGTAATGTCATATATAGCAGACGTGTCAATATTTTTATAGACTCTTCGTATCTAGTAGAGTCTAGAAATCATTAATACAGACGCGTTTTAAAATAGTCTATAATGATAGTGTCTTATTAGAGCATTTTTTACATAGTTAGATTCAAGGTACAATCGATCTGCTGCATATCAGAGATTGGTTAATTAGTTAGGTATTGACAGACCTTGGGAAATGCTGTCGCATTGGGTGTATGTGTGCGGTTAATGAAACAGTAGCCATGAACACTACCCTACCAAATCCATTATGGTCGAGCACATACTGTTCTACTAGTAGCACAAAATACGTACTACCATATAGAGATAATTTTCCTTGTAGCCAAAGTACTGTAGCTAGCTAGCTTATATATATGCTTTATTACATTACACTGTCACTGATGCTTTCATTACCAATACACGGATTTATCTGAGAAGAGCTGACACGTGCAAGCATATAACCTTAGGGGGAGCTGTTAGAGGAGGAGAGAAAATATGATCATATTATTTTTTGGGCTGCTCCCAAAAAAAGGTTTTTGGGATCTATTTTTTTAGGGAGCTTTTGAGATGCTCTTACCACATTTGTCCACCCCTCATGTTTAGCGAAGTAGAGGCAAGAGCTTGATTAATTGTCCGTGGTGGATGTGGTTGTAGGGGAACGGGTAGGCTACGATAGCATATAATTTAATTTCTACCGTTCAACCAGGAAACCTTGCAAGAGAGGATCATGGATCGTTACCACTAGACGCGCAGGCGGAGCGGAAGCGAATGTTGGAGCACGGCGGCTAGGCTTAAGGCGCAGGTGATTCCACCAGTCCTTAACCCTAGCCGCCGTGCTCCTCTTTCTCGCCCACAAAACCCTAACCGTGTTGCCGGTGCTAGCACGCCGCGCACGGTGCTCCAACCCTGTACGTGTGGATACCGCGAGGAGGCACTGCTGCTGCTGCGGTGCCGACGGCTGGACTAGAAGGAGACGATTGACGTGATCGACTACTTCCTCTACACCGACGCGCGACTACGTTGGATCGAGCTGCTCCAACATTCGCTTCCGCTCCGCCTGCGCGTCTAGTGGTAACGATCCATGATCCTCTCTTGCAAGGTTTCCTGGTTGAACGGTAGAAATTAAATTATATGCTATCGTAGCCTACCCGTTCCCCTACAGTGGTATCAGAGCCGACCTTGTATAGTTTGTGATCTAGATCTTGTGCATATAGTTGATATGTTGATGTACTAGATGAGATCTATTACATGTTTTGTGTTCGGATTGATTAGATCAATGATGATATGGAGGTTCACAAGGTAATGGGCGGATAGCAATACATGCATCATTGATTTATTTGTGTTCCTTCTCCGTGCGCGCGCGACTTGTCCCTACCGGCTGGAATCACCATCGGGACTAACTGCGTGCGTCAGTAGAGGAGCCAATAGTATCATAATCATGTACTGCAGTCTACTCATGAAAACCTAATGGAAAACTAAGCCATTGTGAATGACTTAAAATCGGGCAAATATGATTTTCCGATAGGATTTCCATTGTGATTTTATAGATACGATCTGTGAAATCCTGTGAGGTTTCAGGGCGCTGCCCTGAGACCCGCGGGGGGCGGCTCCCCCCTCGACCCCCCGCCCGCTGACCGGCCAGCGGGACCGCCGTACGGACACGCCTAGATAGTTACAACCCTTTTTGGCCACATGTTAGCATTCGCTTCTCGCCTAACTTGTTTTTGCAGAGAATGTTGTGAATGGTATGGCCCAAAAGATGCATGTGATGTATATATGTGATTTGCATGGCCTGCGTGCCATGATTAATTACAGCTGGGTTGAGGCTGTCATATTATTGTATAACGGCCTGCGTGTCGACCTGTGATGCTTGATATTCTCATGTAATTTATTACTAGCTATTAGTTGTAGTAGCTAAGTGTTAGTTCATGGAGGCCTCAAGCATGATGGTTGAAGGGACGAGAGACATGGCGATGACAATGGAGATGGAGATCACCAATTGAAAGGGGCCATACTATTTCACAGTTAATATGATTGCCTGTGATGATGTTCCTATCATCCTATTCTTTCATGTGTTATTTATATTAGATATGATTAACATGCTAGAATAGGTTCCCTCAAGAAAAATTAAATTATATGCCCTTCCAATAGCTGCACCTATTAAAATTATGATCGTTGTATGGTAGGTCTGCCAAAGTAGAGTACCTCAACTATCTTAATTATTAGGATAAATGTCGGACATTTATATGCATAGTATTGGTTTAATTAACAAAGCTATCAAAACGGTTTTGGGCTTTGGGGCATGGTGTTGGCGCCGGGGCATGTGATGCCACCCAACAAACAAGAGTCACATAGGGATGTGATTAGCAAAGTGTTGCTTACCTATGTCACTAGATTTCTAGCGGTGATGCCAAAGCTCACTAGGATCTAAGTTGAATATGGATCTTGAACCACTATATGTCGTTTTGAGGGAAAACGATTCCAAGCATATAGTGGAATAATGAACTTTTGTTAAAATGTTTATAAGAGTTTTATATTTACATAGTGCTTATATTTGCATATTTTCTGTTGTAGATCATGGCACCAACCGCTATTAACACTTTCAATTTGCGCTCAATTCTTGAAAAAGAAAAGCTTAGTGGAACAAACTTTATTGATTGGTATCGCAACTTGAGAATTGTTCTCAAGCAAGAGAAAAAGGAATATGTTCTAGAGCTTCCCTATCCTGATGATCTGCCAGAAAATGCTACTGCCACTCAGAAAAGGGAGTATGAGAAACATACCAATGATGCAGTTGATGTTAGCTGTCTCATGCTTGCCACTATGTCCTCTGAGCTTCAGAAGCAATATGAGAACGCGGATGCCCACAATATGATTGAGGGACTTCGTGGCATGTTTGAGAACCAAGCAAGGTCTGAGAGGTACAACATCTCAAAGTCCTTGTTTGCGTGCAGGCTAGCTGAAAACGGTTCTGTCAGTCCTCATGTGATCAAGATGATTGGTTACATTGAGAATCTGGAGAAACTTGGTGCTGCTCTACACCCTGATTTGGCCACAGATGTGATTCTCCAGTCGCTTCCTGCAAGCTATGAGCCTTTCATTTTGAACTTTCAAATGAATAGCTTAGAGAAGACATTGGCTGAGTTGCATGGGATGCTTAAGACAGCTGAGGCAAGCATCAAAAAATCTGGTCCAAGTCAAGTTAACTTGGTTCAAAAGGATAGCAAGAAACGAAAGCGCAAGACTAAGGCTAAGGCTACAGATCAGATCTCTAGCACTAAGCCTAAGCCTGCAGCAGCTCCTAAGCCTAAACCGGCGGGTAGTGATCCCTGTTTTCACTGCAAGAAACCCGGTCATTGGAAGAGGAATTGCAAGCTTTATCTGGAAGAGCTGAAGAAGAAGGGTGGAGACACTTCTAATTCAGGTATCAATGTTATTGAAATTAATAATGTTGCTACATGTCCTTATGATTCATGGGTATTTGATACCGGATCGATGATTCATACTTGCAAATCGTTGCAGGGGCTTAAAGAAGCAAGGAAATGTGCAAAAGGCGAGGTGGATGCTCGCGTCGGCAATGGTGCAAAGGTTGCTGCGTTGGCCGTCGGAACTTATCCACTTTCATTACCATCAGGATTAGTTTTGGAGTTAAATAATTGTTATTATATTCCCGCCTTAGGCAAAAACATTATTTCTTCAAAATGTTTGGAGGAAGATGATGGTTATGAGGTCATAATAAGGAACAAGTGTTGTTCCATTTATTTGAATAATATTCTCTATGGTAATTGCCCATTGGTGAATGGATTATATTACTTAGATCTTGAGAATAAGCCTATTTATAACATTGATGCGAAAAGGCTCAAGCCTAATGATTTGAATCCCACGTATACTTGGCATTGTCGTTTAGGTCATATAAATGAGAAGCGCATAAAGAAACTCCATACAGATGGTCTTCTAAGTTCTTTTGATTTTGAATCAATTGATACATGTGAGTCTTGTTTACTTGGCAAAATGACTAAGTCGCCTTTCACAGGAAATAGTGAGAGGGCGAGTGAACTATTGGGACTTGTACATACGGATGTATGTGGACCAATTAGTTGCACGGCCAGAGGTGGTTTTCAGTACTTCATAACTTTTACCGACGACTTTAGTAGATATGGTTACATCTACTTAATGAGGCATAAGTCTGAATCCTTTGAAAAGTTCAAAGAATTTCAGAATGAAGTACAAAATCAATTGGGCAAGACTATTAAACTCCTACGATCTGATCGTGGTGGTGAATATTTGAGCCATGAATTTGGTGAACATCTAAAGCAATGTGGAATTGTTCCACAATGGACTCCGCCAGGAACGCCCCAATGGAATGGAGTATCCGAACGGAAGAACCGAACCTTGTTAGACATGGTTAGGTCTATGATGAGCCAAAGTGATCTTCCATTGTCCTTCTGGGGATACGCTCTAGAAACTGCCGCTTTCACACTTAATAGGGTTCCATCTAAATCCGTGGAAAGGACACCATATGAGATATGGACTGGGAAGCGTCCCGGGTTGTCTTTTCTTAAGATTTGGGGATGTGAGGCTTATGTAAAACGTATGACGTCTGATAAGCTTTCTTCCAAGTCTGATAAATGCTTCTTTGTAGGATACCCTACGGAAACCAAAGGTTATTATTTCTACAACCGGGAAGAGGGCAAAGTGTTTGTCGCTCGTAATGGTGTTTTTCTAGAGAAAGAGTTTCTCTCCAAAAGGGTAAGTGGGAGAACGGTGCAACTTGAAGAAGTTCAAGAAGCTCCAGAAAATGTTTCTTCTTCCGCTATACCACAATTGGATGAACAAATTGTTGTTGAACCAATTGTTGAAACACCAGCCCCGCGTAGGTCAGAAAGGGCACGTCGCGCTCCTGAAAAGTTCACGCTCCTAACCACGGGGCAGCGAGACATATTATTGTTAGACAATGATGAGCCTAAGACTTACACTGAAGCAATGATGGGACCGGACTCTGAGAAATGGCTTGGAGCCATGAGATCCGAATTAGAATCCATGAGAGAAAATCAAGTTTGGAACTTGATAGATCCGCCTGATGGTGTAAAAACCATTGAGTGTAAATGGGTTTTTAAGAAAAAGATAGACATGGATGGAAATGTTCACATCTATAAGGCACGATTGGTGGCGAAAGGTTTTAAGCAAATTCAAGGGGTTGATTATGATGAGACCTTCTCGCCCGTCGCTATGCTAAAGTCTATACGGATCCTTCTAGCAATTGCCGCATTTTATGATTATGAGATATGGCAAATGGATGTCAAAACGGCTTTCCTTAATGGAAACCTAAGTGAGGATGTGTACATGACACAGCCTGAAGGTTTTGTCAATCCACAAAATGCTAGGAAGATATGCAAGCTTCAAAAGTCCATTTATGGACTAAAGCAAGCATCTCGGAGTTGGAATCTTCGCTTTGATGAGGTAGTCAAAGGGTTTGGCTTCATTAAAAACGAAGAAGAGCCTTGTGTTTACAAAAGGGCTAGTGGGAGCGCGCTTGTCTTTCTGGTCCTTTATGTGGATGACATATTGCTGATCGGTAATGATATTCCAATGCTTGAAGCTGTTAAGACTTCTTTGAGAAAGAGTTTCTCAATGAAGGACTTAGGAGAGGCAGCTTACATTTTGGGCATTAAGATCTATAGAGATAGATCAAAGAGGCTAATTGGATTAAGCCAAGACACGTACATTGACAAGGTATTGAAACGGTTCAATATGCAGGATTCCAAGAAAGGTTTCTTGCCCATGTCACATGGGGTTTCTCTTAGCAAGACTCAGTGTCCCTCGACACCAGATGAGCAAGAGAAAATGAGAGCGATTCCATATGCTTCGGCTGTTGGGTCCATCATGTATGCCATGATAAGTACTCGCCCAGATGTAGCCTACGCTCTTAGTGCTGTAAGCAGATACCAGTCAAATCCAGGAGAAGCTCATTGGGGAGCTAATAAGAATATCCTAAAGTACTTGAGAAGGACTATGGGTATGTTCCTAGTCTATGGAGGTGAGGAAGAGCTCGTTGTAAATGGTTACACTGATGCTAGCTTCCAAACCGACAAAGACGATTCGAGATCGCAATCTGGATATGTGTTTTGCCTCAATGGAGGCGCGGTAAGCTGGAAGAGTTCCAAGCAAGATACGGTTGCTGACTCAACAACGGAGGCTGAGTACCTTGCCGCTTCAGAAGCTGCAAAGGAAGCTGTTTGGATCAGAAAATTTGTTTCTGAGTTGGGTGTGGTTCCTAGTGCATCCAGTCCAATGGACCTCTATTGTGATAATAGTGGTGCCATTGCGCAAGCCAAGGAGCCTAGAGCGCATCAAAAGAACAAACACGTACTACGGCGTTATCATCTTATTCGGGACATCGTCGCTCGAGGTGATGTAAAGATATGCAAGGTGCACACGGACTCAAACATCGCTGATCCGTTGACAAAACCTCTCTCTCAGCCCAAGCATGAGGCACATATGAGATCCATGGGTATTAGATATCTGCATGATTAATGTATGAGAGATTGTGTAATGTCTATGTTTATGTGTGATTGAATAAAGTGTTATTCTGTTCTATGGATAATAAATATTGCATTGATTGACAAGTGCGTGACTTGTTTGTGAAACTCATTGTTCTTTTATAATATTATCCTAAATGATCCCTAGTTCCTTATCATTGTGTTGGACAATAATGATTCATGGACTAGCACATGTATTGGTTGATGATCGTGTTTCACAGATCATTGATATGGAGATATCAAATCAATAATGTGGACACATGTTGGAGAACATAGTGTTGGACTGACCCACTAATAGACTTTGCTGAGATGTTATTATTGTGCCATCAATTGTTGTCTTGTATGATGTACCTTTGGGATCCTTAGACCTGAGATTGTCATTGATTCCCAGAATGTGTAATAGCATATTTAGGGATTACCAAACGCTATTCCGTAACTGGGTAGTTATAAAGGTAATTTTCGGGTATGCTATGAAACATGTCGTGGGGTGTGAGCGGTCAAGATGGAATTTGCCCCTCCTAATAACAGGAGAGATATCTCTGGGCCCCTCGAGTTAGATGGATTTAGAAGTGCATGGCCATGCCAATGTGATTAAAAGTTAATCATAATGACTAAAAGTTAGTCATGATAAATCCACTAGACGTTCGAGTGAATGGTCAAGTTATTATAGGGATGGCACATATCTCGCCTTAAGCTTGACTGATATCGTGAGGCAAAGGGATCGCTGACTGCGTATGTCAAAGGTTCAGCCGATATGATCTTTATGTGTACACGAGAATCAGTATGTGCTGCTAGGTGCCGCTATTGATTTATGATTTGAAAAATGGTTTTCACATCATTGTCGTGTACATGTGAACCTAACGGGTCACACACTTAACGGGTTGGAACATCGCTTGCCTATGTGATTGTCTCTAGTGCAAGTGGGAGATTGTTGGAGATATGCCCAAGAGACAATACGGATTTGATCCGTATGTGAGGGTCATACGGATATTGATCCGTGTGAGGAATTAGTCCACTAATGGGCCAACTAGTCGAGGCCCATTAGAAGGGTCTATTTAAGTGGAGGAGGGGCTTAAGGCGCAGGTGATTCCACCAGTCCTTAACCCTAGCCGCCGTGCTCCTCTTTCTCGCCCACAAAACCCTAACCGTGTTGCCGGTGCTAGCACGCCGCGCACGGTGCTCCAACCCTGTACGTGTGGATACCGCGAGGAGGCACTGCTGCTGCTGCGGTGCCGACGGCTGGACTAGAAGGAGACGATTGACGTGATCGACTACTTCCTCTACACCGACGCGCGACTACGTTGGATCGAGCTGCTCCAACATTCGTAGTCGCGCGTCGGTGTAGAGGAAGTAGTCGATCACGTCAATCGTCTCCTTCTAGTCCAGCCGTCGGCACCGCAGCAGCAGCAGTGCCTCCTCGCGGTATCCACACGTACAGGGTTGGAGCACCGTGCGCGGCGTGCTAGCACCGGCAACACGGTTAGGGTTTTGTGGGCGAGAAAGAGGAGCACGGCGGCTAGGGTTAAGGACTGGTGGAATCACCTGCGCCTTAAGCCCCTCCTCCACTTAAATAGACCCTTCTAATGGGCCTCGACTAGTTGGCCCATTAGTGGACTAATTCCTCACACGGATCAATATCCGTATGACCCTCACATACGGATCAAATCCGTATTGTCTCTTGGGCATATCTCCAACAGTGGTCTGCGTTTGCATGGCCGCTTCGACGCTGGTGGCGGAGGTAGACCACATTATGTTATAATGGGATTGGAATCGGAGGAGGATTGGAGGCTTTATAAGGACTGGTAAGCCGGTGCACAAGTCGGATGCGCGGAAGTGGATAAAGACCTTTGCAATGGAGGATTGAACACAAGTGGTGGCTTAAGCACCCCCACACACTGTGTCATGTATGAGGAGGAGGCTATCGAGACTTTGACTCAAGAACCTGTTCCTCCTCAATTTGGTTGTCATTCAACTACTTATGATTTGGCTGTTGTCAACAATGATTTTGATGAGAACACATTTGAGGAACGAGATAGAGAAGAACAAGAGGAGGCTAATGTACAAACTGTACTTGGGGCATTGTCAGATAGTGAAGATGATGATAGTGAAGGTGTTGGCCACAGTGATCCTCCTACCGATGATAATGGTTGTGTCGGTCATGGTGATCCTTGTCCCGTTGAGAATGGTCATGGAAATGATGACAATGACGGTTTTGGTCATGATGCTCATCCTAATGCCCATCCTGGACCGACAATTGATTTTAGTGTGGAAAGACGTCGGGCAGAATCTAGTGGGGCACATGAGGTTAATCAGAATGTCATATACACGAAGGAGGAGTTACGTTCATTGCGGGCTAGAAATGTGAAGTTACCTGTGGCTCCGCATCAAATGGATGTTAGTCGAATTCCTAGAGTCGTTACCGATAATGGTTTTATGGCTACCGATGGCCCGCCAAATAGTGAAGACGCTGTCATAAAGAAGGGGATGATATTTGATACAATGGACGAATTGAAACATTTCATTGAGGATTATGCGGTGCGACACCATAGGCCGTACTACGTGATGAACTCAGATAAGAAAGAGAGGTATGCAATCAGGTGCCAGCGTGCTACATGTTGTTGGGGTGTTTGGGCTCGTCTCATTAAGAGGGATGGTATTCGCTGGAGAGTAACTAATGTGAAGCAACCTCATACATGTGGCACAACCGACATTGACCAAGTACACTCCCAATGCACTACAAGATATCTAGGCATCCGCATAGCTCCCATGGTTTGGGCTGATGCCGCCATTACAGTTTCTACTCACATCGAGGTTATACATGGTTTCACTAGTTATCGAGTGAAATATGGAAAGGCTTGGAGGGCAAAGCAATTTGCCATGGCACATTTGTGGGTGGGGGGGGGGGATTGGAAGGAGTCATACAACAATGTTCCAAGATTGTTGAGTGCAATTGCCCACTTCAATCCCAGGAGAAAGTATTTCATTGACACTAGTGGAAAATCAACAATGGAGCCAACAGATGTTAGTTATCCTGTCATGTATTAGTTTTCTGGTGTTTTCCTCAATGTATGGAGGCATTCAAGCATTGCACGCCCGTAATGAGTGTTGATGCTACCTTTTTGACGGGTAAGTACAAAGGAACATTAATGGTTGTCGTTGCCATTGACACTGAGGATCAATTGATTCCAATGGCGTTTGCTGTCACTAAGGGTGAAAACAATAACAGCTAGTCATAGTTCATATCCCATGTACGTAGGCATGTGGTTGGTTCGGGGAGATAGATTTGCATGATTTTTGATAGGCATCAAGGCCTTCTAAATGCAGGTAGAGAGGTATTAGATGGATTTCCTCTGCTAGTCCATAGGTGGTGCATGCGTCACTTCGCGGCTAACATATGGAAGTGTCAAAAGAGTAAGGATGTTATTAAGGGGCTTAAGCTATTATACAAGGCCATGGAGGTGTCCAAATTTGACGCACGCTTGAATGACCTGTACAAGATTCTTAATGATAATGCAAAGGAGTGACTACAGGCCCAACTCATCGACAAGAGCAAGTGGGCCTTGACATTTGACGAAGAAGGATTCCGATACGGGACAATGACTATGAACATTTCAGAGGTGTTCAATAATGTTCTGAAAGGAGTCCGTGCTATGCCAATAACTGCTATAATTCATTTCACCTTCCAAAAGTGCAATTACTACTTTGTGGATCGTTGGACTAAGGCAAGGCTTGGTGTCAACGGTGGTGCGATTTGGGGAGCAGGCATGGCTAAGCATTTATATGAGCAAGGAAAGATTTTTGTTAATCAAGATGCTCATTTATTTGATCCTAGCTTGTACGTATACGAGGTCAGGTCAGTGACGCACATATGAATTGGTGGTGAGAGGTCTGGTGGCAGAGAGTATAGAGTTGAAATAGGAGACACCATCACATTCACTTGTATGACTCCACAACTTCTACACACTCCATATTCACATGTTATTTCTGCATGCCTTGTGAGGGGTGTGGATAGTGAATCTGAGAAATATTTGAGCCCCCTATACATAAAGGTTTGTGCACTTAAAACTTGGGAACCAACCTTCAAGCCTTGCCTTGACAAGTCACAGTGGCCGATTTATACCGGTCTCGACTATTTTCCGGATGTATTACTATTGAAAGACAGTAAAGGTAGATGTAAGAGGAAGCGAATTAGGAATGAGCTAGATTACATAGAGAAGGGTTACGACACTGACATGTATGGTTTTGGAGACTTTAACGAGGATCCTATTAAGCCTCATTGCTCTATATGCCACGAGGAAGGACATAGAATGGAACGACACAAGCTTGGTCCAAAAAACAAGCCGAGGAAGCGGAATAGAAACCCCCGGTGAGGGCATAGATGTGGAGAAGTACCTACGACATCAAGTTCACAGGTTTAGCTGATGTATTTATTTTGTAATGTTCATACTCTATTAGTGCTTCACATATATTTTGTACTTTCAATAAATTATGTTATTTTCATAAAATTCGTATAACTTACTCTCACTTTTTGCAGGCAAATGGCACCCACCTGCACTTCCCGCTCCTTGACACGTACTATGACAACAAGCACAGAGCCCCCTTCATAGTGGATGAGGGACAAGTAAGAAACTTCATATTTGTACTTGTTGTTCTTCTTCTTTTCAATACAAGTTATGTTAACAAATATTATTCATTTTGCAGCCATTGAAGCCATTGAGAACTCGTGTCCACCACCCAATGGAGATGGCGGAGAGGTACATACTGTACCTACGTCAGGCAGGTTTCTTGCCCTTGGCACGGTTTGTGGACGCAGGGCTACCGACCATTGACGCTCCGGCACTGATGACGCTTGTTGATCACTGGCACCCCGAGACACACATGTTCCACATGCTGTGCGGCGAGTTGACTGTTACGCTTCAAGATGTGGCTATGCTAATGGCTTTGCCCATTAACGGAGCAGCAGTTACAAGCATGGTGTAGCCTGAAGGGTGGAGGGATATAGTTGAGGCTTGCCTTGGTTTGAGGCCTTCGGAGCCTACACAGGATGAAAAAGACAATAAGCCAACTGGTGTAAGTTCTAAGTGGCTTGTAGACAACTTCAATGAATTGCCTGAGAATGCACCCAAAGATGTTGTTGAGAGCTAATGGTTGAAGTCGTTATTACAACTATTGTTTTCTCTTACACTTCGTTTTCCTCTATGACTGTTTATCTGTCGCTTTATGTAGGTATGCACGTGCCTGGTTGTGGCACATGGTGGGAGGGTACTTGTTCCCAGATGGCAGTGGTGTCAGTATCTCTCGAATAGTGATGCCCATCATTACCAAGCCATGGTCGGAGATTGACACGTACAATTGGGGTTTAGCGGTGCTTGCATGGTTGTACCATCAGCTTTGTATGGCGTGCATGAGGATCGGAGATAATTCAAATCTTGGGGGTTGTGCATGGCTACTGTAGGTGTGGATGTGGGAACATTTTCCAGTTGGCAGGCCAGAGCGTGGACCAGCAGAGGTTAGTACGCATATGCATAATTGTTTTTGCTTAAATTCACCTCATCAACTAGAATGTCAAGTGTAGACATGTTCAGAGTTTTTGTAGACTTGGGAGCATGGGGCTAAAGATGACATAGAGGACCTACCTACAGTAGCGTACCTATGGAAGAACTGCATCAATGCAGTTGGAAATGCACAAAGAAGGTACATTGTATATTCCAATGAGTTTGATGTCATCACTCAGAAAGAGGTAAGGTTTTTATCAATTATGCTTCATGATACTTTATCTCTACATTCTTAGCATTGATCCATACATACACGTTGTACAAATAGGTGACGTGGGAGCCATACAACAGGCCGGAGATAGCTCAAATGCAACTGAGTTCCAACTGTAGGCGTGATCACATGTATTGGAGGATAGAGGTTCCCCTAATCTTCTTCTACATAGTGGAATGGCACCTCCCTCAGCGCGTGATGTAGCAGTTTGGTCGCCTTCAGTTGCCAGACGTTCCCCAGCCTACCACTAACCAGAACTTGCATAAGTAAGTAGAATCTTAATGTTGTTCACATGTTCATCCTTTTGTCTAAACTGAGCTATGACATGTCGCTTACGGTCCAATCTTCAGGATTGAGCGATGGAAGTAGAGTGGAGCGGTAAATTAGGTTAAGAAGCACAAGGCTTGGATCCTTGTAGATGAGCCGCCTTGGTAATGAAGCGGGTGAGGTGTTGCATTTCCCACAAGGAACCCAGGAAGAACTGAGTGCCCTAAGGGCATTTGCTACGGTAACATCAAAACACCTCCAAAATCCTTGTTTTTGTTTCACTTATTGAGTCTTAATGTATTTCAACTTCGTGCAATACAGCGGGTTCACAAATCTTGCCGCAGGCTGGCCATGAAGATGAACTGCATCACAACGCCCGATGTCCATGCGCCAGAACTAGCACCTTCCTACTCTAGGGCCTCCCGAGCTCGTTCCTGTGGAGATCCACAAGGGAAGGCACCACGTGAGGACTCCGACACCGATGACTCAGAGGACAGTGAAGAATCCAGTGATGGTTATGCACCTCATCTACAGGTTCGTCCCGATTTACCTCTTGTTGATAGTAGAGTAAACTAGACTAGGCACCTAATTTGCACAAATTGTATATCAAACAAATACTAACTTGGAAACATCATAGGACACTTTGGGGTCCTCTCAACGGAGGATGCACCGGGTCCGACACAAGAGACACCAAAATGTCGCACCTATCACCAGAGGAAGGAGCTTGATAGCGGAACATGCTGCTCAAAAATCCGGGTCGTGAAAAGAAGAAAAAGCAGATCACGGACATGTGAACTTCACATATGGCAACACTAAATAATAATGTGTGAACTTGTGACTTTATTGTGTCAATTTATGGACTTGTTACTTCATTTCTGAGGACTATATATGTCAACTTTCTGTGTCTTACCTTTGTGAACATTGCGTATGTCAATTGTGAGCTGAATTTGTGTGGACCTATGTTCTATATATTGATATGCTTGTCACATGTAAGCTGAGATTAATTGTGAGTTGAATATGTCAATTTTCATGGAGCATAGTGGTATTTGACCTATTTTGGCACAACCACCACCTCAGCCACGCCAGGGGCTTCGGCGCAACAACCACCTCAGCCGCACTAGGCTCCGTGGTGCAACAGGTACTTGGTACAAAAAATGGGTGTGGGCTAACCCTAGAACATACTATTATTTGGCCTATTTTGGCGTGACTCCTTCATCTGTCGTGCCAGGACAATCGACCCGACCAAGCCATTGATCGCGCCAAAATAGGCCGAAAAGCAGTATGCTTCAGGGTTAGCTCGCGGCTGCCTACACGACCAAGTCCCAATCGCGCCAAGACGTCTGGCGCGACTGAACTAAAAAGGAACAACTAAAATGGACCGAATGTTTCACTTTCATATCAAACTTTAAAACAACTAGAATGAACCGAATGTTACAAATTTGATACATTGTTCAAGACAAATTAACGTAGTTCAAACAAATTGTTGAAGTACAAATTCATTCACATTGGAACTAATTTTTGGACAAATCTCTCACAAGAGCCGCCATTTCTTCTAGAGTAGCGCAATTATCATCCACCTTTTCCTCTTCTGCTATCCGCCTCTCCTCTTCGTTTTCCTCATGTAGCTTCCTCATCTTCCTTCCTTCCTCCATCTGTGCTAAATAATGCTCCCAAGTGCCTGGTATATTTTTCCTCATTTCCTTAGCTTCCTCAACTTTCCTCTTCCACTCCTCTTCTTCTTCTACTACGTTCTTTTGTTGCTCCTGTTGGTAAGCGGGATCCAACATCAGCTTCATCCTTGCTTTCGACCAATCCATCAATTCTTCCGCTGTCTTGAATCGCCATCCTCAAGGCAGATCCAAGTACATCCACACAATCTTTGGAGGGTACTTCTCTTGGTTCTCTCTCTAGTATCACAAAGCAGTCTCCGATGTTCCCATCCAATTCTTCATGAAATCAATACCTAGCTCCTCCATTATTGTGTGTATAATGAAACTAGGAGGCCATTCCACATACTTCCTTCGGACTTCAAGCCTTCTCTTTTGTAACTCCTTCTGGTACCTTTCGGGCCTATAGTTTCGAGCCGTAGTAAGAAATTCTTTGTGGCCAGGAAAGGTTTCCCACTCAAACCTTCTGGTACACTGCATTCACACAAATTAATGTAAAGTCTGTTGTATTACGCTATCACCTTGAAATTAACAACACTTTGACTTTCAACTCACCCAATTGTCGTCAACTTCGATAGTGTTGCACAAAATAGCCGTATCCCAACTCCAAAGGCGCAACACGTCTTGTAGCAGGGACTCCACACTAACACAATATGGTAGGCTTCTTCCGGCATGGCAAAGAGTTGCCCTAAATTACACCGGAGGAAAAATCTTCAAGATTGGGATACAACGCTTTTGGCCCTTAAATCCACTCCTGAAAGTCGTAGGTGCACTTGTTCTCCTGCAAAATAAGATAATGCTCAACCTATTGCAACGTTCATATATACACCATGAACTTAAATACAAAAATACCAACCTCGGCCTTAAAAGGGCAATGAAAGAATGGAGGGTAACTCAAACTCCTATGGGGCTTCTCTAACTGTGCCCGATAACCATACTTATAGTAAGGAGGATTCAGCACGTGCCTTCTAATTGCTTCCCTCTTCTCATCGTCAGTCATAGGAGGTGAATTTGGTGGTGGAGGCACCCACCTCTTGAAATTTTCATATGGCACGGTATCAAACTCATGGAAATAGAAGAATCCTCTTGTCATACACCTCCGGTCCATCGATCCTGTAAGGACCAAAAGCGTATGAAGAGGTGGGGGGGGGGGGTGAACAAATGCTACTAATGCCTCCACAAGATCCAAGCAATCGTTGCAACCTAACAATTCTAGGAGGCGAAGACCCTACACATTCTAGTGTTCATGATGCGAGCAATGCGGAAGCTAACCCACACTAGCCTATGCAAGCCTCAGGTCAACCTATCCACTAGAGCACACAATTGCGGAATAGTAAAGAGAGGGTCAAGGAATGCTCCTGATTTTTTCTTGAGGTATCGGAAGGATGGTGCTTTCCCCTAGTCCGCGTTGAACCACTCTCGCCGGAGTGCCGGTCCCTCTCACCACCAAGTGGAGTTCTTGCACACGAGCCTGCAATCACTCCCGGTGTGAAGACACAGTTGCGTCACCGCTGCCACCAAGGCACAAGCTCACATCCCTCGAGAACTTGTCGGACTATCCGAGCCAACACAGGCGCTCACTATCGATGCCTCTTTCAACGGTGGGCTCGAACCGTGTACAAACGTGTGATAGCCTTCACAACCAATCATGATAGGCTCGATCACTGACACCTAACCGGTCTAGGTCTCACCATAGACCAAGAGTAACAACCTAGATCACACTCTCAAGGACACCCTAGCCTTAGATGTGAATAGATGCTTAAGTTACTCTGTCTAGCACTCTCAACATCTTCAAATCTCCTCCTAGTGCTCCTCTCTTTTCCTCTTGGCTCCCTACTGATGCTCCCAGCTATCTCATGGGCCAAGAGAGGTCTCCAAGACCCTAACAATGAGTTTATATAGGCTTCCAACCTCAAACTAGTAGTTGCTTCAAGAAACAACCTTCTAGACATACAGACCGGACAGTCCAGTCTCTGTCCAGACCGAATAGTCTGGTCTCCACAGGACGGTTCCTCTAGAGCCGTTGCTCTGTGTCCGCTGCTGTCTCTTGTAAAGACTGTAAAGTCCGCTCTACAGACCGTATAGTCCGGTCTTCATCCATCCTCCTCCAAACAGAGCCGTTGCAGCCACTTCCTCGTCTAACCAGAATTTCCTCCTACAAACTGTATAGTCTAGTCTACAGACCATACAGTCCGATCTGTACAAATTCTACTTCAACAGATTTCCTCACAGCCAATTGTTCTCTGAGCTGGAATCCTCTCTGATGACCGTACAGTCCGATCTCTCTGACCCCTCTATTCAGTCTCTATGTCCAGAAGATGAAACTCCTTATCCTTGCTTGACATCGTTTCTCGGCTTCTTCCAACTTCTCCTTTGCCTCTCCACTGCCACCTAGTGCCTTGTGATTTCACTGAGCATCTATGCACATCACCGACTAGTGTGACCTAAGAGACATTAACGTGGACAAAGGTTCCCGATCTTCCGAAAGGTTCTAGTAATCTTGATTTGGCGGAGGCAAAACACAAATCGATCCGGCTTCTAAACAACACATTTAGAACCCTGCAATCACAGCACAACGTCTCCTTTGGTTATCAATCGTTAAAGAATGATTGACCTCACCGAGAAGGCTAATTCCTGCCTACAAATCAATAGCACAAGTAAGAACAAAGAAGAATACAACCAAATTGCATATGTATGATTAAACTCACGAAGTTGGGGTCTCACAAACCGATGAATGACGACATTGTATATGAACACGATTAATCTAAGCAAAACCCAAAACATAATAGAGCAGCGGCGGCTGTTTATGAAGAACCTAGGGTTGTGGAAGACCCTCTGGATGGGCCCCTAATTGGGCTTAACTGGATACAAAGCCCGAAAGTCAAAAACAAGCAACACAACGCCGGAATAGATTATGGACCCACTCTTGTTTCGATAATTCCTAATGACTCTGGATGAATTTGGACATGAGGACGACGACATTGTAAAGGTATTCTCCTTATCCTTCTGCACATATATAGAACGTACAAAACTAAGTCCGTATGCATCCTAGGCGTCCATTTTAGTGCGGACTGGACCTAGGCCCTAAACAGACTCGAGGTCTGTTTTGATTGGGCCTCCACCTTGGCTTCCACATCCTTGCTGGTCCTCCACGTCCCCAAGTCATTCTCCCATCATCTTCTGGTCCTCTCTATGGTTCCTAATCATAATATAATCATTAGGTAGCAAACCATTCTCAAAAGTGACATATAATAAAGAACGTAGGAACGAGCTTACCTCTAAATTAAGTCGTTGTGCATGAGCTCTTGTCATTGGACCTTGCAAGTCCATAATTGGAGTGTGCATCCATAGAAGTGATGTTGTCATCATCCCCCCCCCCCCCCCCCCCCTGTTTAATTGGAGTCATCCTTGACTCAAGCTCATCATCTTCTCCCAAGTATTGTTTCAAATCTGAGATGTTAAAAGTAGGACTAACCCCGAACTCGGGAGGCAACTCTACTTTGTATGCATTATCATTAATCTTCTCAATAATTTTGAAAGGACCATCAGCTCTAGGCATCAATTTAGACTTTCTCAATTCTAAAAAATCTATCTTTTCTTAAGTGTAACCACACTAAATCTCCTATATCAAGTTTTACTTCCTTTCTACCTTTACTATTAGTAATTCTATATTTTTCATTTATCTTTTCAATGCTAAGCCTAGTCTTTTCATGCATTTGCAAAATGAAATCAGCACGCTCTTTAGCATAAACATAAACTCTCTCATTAGTAGGCAAAGGAAGAATATCAAGTGAAGTACGGGGATCAAAGCCATACACTACCTTAAAAGGACTTACCTTGGTAGTAGAATGTGTTGCCCGATTATAAACAAACTCAACATGAGGCAAACATTCTTTCCACTGCTCTCAATTTTTCTTCAAAATAGCTCTCAACGAGGTGCCCAAAGTGCGGTTCACAACCTCAGTTTGTCCATCTATTTATGGATGACATGTTGTAGAAAACATCAACTTTATGCCCAACTTATTCCAAAGTGTGCGCCAAAAGTGACTTAAGAATTTTGCATTACGATCTGAAACAATAGTAGAAGGCATATCATGCAAACGTACAATCTCTTTGAAAAAAGGTCAGCAATATGACTAGCATCATCGGTCTCATGACATGGTATAAAGTGTGCCATCTTAGAAAAACGATCCACAACAACAAAAATGCTATCACTCTCCCTCTTAGTCCTAGGCGATCCTAAAACAAAGTCCATAGAAATATCCGCCCAAGGAATAGAAGGAGTAGAAAGTGGCATATATAAACCATGTGGATTCAAGCGAGACTTAGCTTTTTGACATGTAGTGCAGCGAGCAACAAAACGCTCAACATCTTTCCTCATCCTCTTTCAAAAGAAATGTGTGGCCAAAATATCCTCTGTCTTCTTAGCAGCAAAATGACCCATCAATCCACTTTTATGTGCCTCCTGCAACAACAAAAGATGAACGGAACCAACTGGAATGCATAGGTGGTTAGCTCTAAACAAGAACGCATCATTCAACACAAATTTGTTTTAAGCACTACCTTCTTTATATTGCAGCAATATATCCTTAAAATCAACATTAACAACATATTTTTATTTAATTGCCTCAGTCCAAAAATTTTACCATCAAGTTGAGACAACAAAGTGTAATGTCTAGACAAAGCATCAGCAATCACATTATCCTTCCCTTTCTTATGTTTGATAATATAAAGAAAAGACTCAACAAACTCAACCCATTTAGCATGTCTACGGTTCAAATTGCATTGTGAGTGAATATACTTAAGCGATTCATGATCAGAATGAATAACAAATTATTTGGGCAACAAATAGTGACACCACGTCTCTAAGAAACATACAAGAGCATATAATTCCTTATCATAAGTGGAGTAATTCAAAATAGGCCTAATAATTTTCTCGCTAAAGTATGCAACAGGTTTACCATCTTGCATAAAAACACCACCAATGCCTATACCACTAGCATCACATTCAAGCTCAAAAGTCTTATCAAAATTTGGAAGTTGCAGCAATGGTGCATGTGTAAGTTTGTTCTTCAAAGCATCAAAGGACTCATGATGTATCTTACCCCAATGGAACTCAACGCCCTTCTTTGTCAACTCTTGCAATGGTGTGGCGATGGTGCTGAAACCTTTGACAAAGCAACGGTAGAAACCTACAAGACTAAGAAAACTCCTCACCTGTGTGATAGTTTTTGGTACTGGCCAGCTCTTTATGGATTTAATCTTTGCCTCATCTGACTCAATTCCCTGTGGAGTCACAACATAGCCAAGAAAAGAGACTTGATCCGTGCAAAAGGTGCACTTGTCAAGCTTACCAAATAAACATGCTGCTCTTAAAGCATAAAAAACAGCACACAAATGATCCATATGTTCATCCATTGACTTGCTATAAATCAAGATATCCAAAAAGTAAACTACCACAAAATTGCCAATGAAGGCTCTTAAAACCTTATTCATCAAACATATGAAAGTACTAGGTGCATTAGTTAAACCAAAAGGCATTACTAACCACTCATACAAACAAAATTTGGTTTTGAAAGCTGTTTTTTATTCATCTCTAAGTTTTATTCTAATTTGATGGTAGCCACTACGCAAGTCAATTTTAGTGAAAATTATAGCACCACATAACTCATCAAGCATGTTGTCTAGTCTAGAAATAGGATGACGATACCTAATAGTAATGCTATTAATGGCTCTACAATCTACACACATACGCCAAGTACTATCTTTCTCAGGAACCAAAAGTACAAGAACATCACAAGGACTAAGTGATTGATGAACATACCCACGATCCAAAAGGTCTTAGACTTGTGGTTGTATTTTCTTAGTCTCCTCAGGGTTTGTCCTATAGGCAGCACGGTTTGGTAAAGTAGCACCCAGAATCAAATCAATTTGATGCTCAATCCTTCTCAAAGGTACAATCCCGAGGGTATTTCAGCTGTGAAAACATACTCATACTCTTGCAAAATGTTAGTGACAATAGGAGGCAAAGTACTAGGAGCATATCATCAAGCGAAAACAAAGCTTGTTTGCATATCAAAACATAACAAGTATCATCAACAGAAATTTCTGCAAGTTCAGTTTTTGTTGCAAGACATGAACGACCTTGAAATTTAACTCCAGCACCATTAGAACTTGAAGAATCAAAATTAACAGGTTGCTGAATTTCAGGACTTTTATTTTTCAGACTAGCAGCTCTTTCCAAACCATCTTGTACAATTTCAGCAGGGGTCAATGCATAAAAGTTTACTTATTACTTTTACCATGGTGTATAGCATCATTATCAAATTCCCAAGGTCTACTCAATAAAAGTGAACATGATTGCATGGGTACAACATCACAATCAGAATCCACATAAGAACCTATGGAAAAATGAACTCTGCAAGTTTGTGTTACCTAAGCTTTTCCAGAGTTATTTAACCACTAAATGTAGTATGGATGTGGATGTGGGTGTGTGGTCAAGGCAAACTTCTTGACCACATTAGAACTCGCTAAGTTATTGCAGCTCCCTCCATCAATGATAACACATGCTCGGCGGTTCTTGATGATGATGAAAATCTGGAACAACTTGTGGTGCTGCATCATCTCGGGTTGCTGAACTTGTGTGCCAAGCCACGCTGAACAATAATGTTCATATAGCCTGTGGTGTCTCCACCTCCAAGGATGAGGTCGCCGCTGGCTGGAGCGACATCCTCCTCCTCATCCTCCACATCGGAGGTGCTCATGTGACCTCCATCGTCAGCCGCTATGTACACCCACCTACTTGGGCAATCTTTCTACATATGACCAAGTCCATGGCTGCGGTGGCACTGAGTTCCTGTAGTTCGTCCCGTTGAAGCGACAAAGGAAGCACTACTAGCTGGCACCTGCACAAAATTTTTACCAGAGCTCGTAGAAGGTGCAGTGGCTGATCTTGGTGCTGCAGAAGCACCACTAGGTCCCTTGGCAGTAGCTGCTGGTGGTGGGGGCATCTAGAAAGATGGTTTGGGCAGCCCCGAAGTCTTGTCGGCCGTAGTGGGTAGAAGGTACGACTGTAGTTCCTGTACGCCTCATAACGTTCTTGTGATGCTTTCTCTACAAGCATACCATACTGGAAACACTGCTTGAGAGTATAAAATTCTTTATAATCAAGAATGTCCTGATCAAACTAGAATAAAAGCGGCAAATCTGATCCTCTATATTTTTTGACTTCAGCACAACGAATCAAACCCTTTTAAAGCTCACAATTGTACTCCTGAACAGTTTTATTTCCTTTCTAAGCGCTGCAGTTTGTTACGGGTCTCTTTGTCGAAAGAAGGAGGAACAAAACAATCACACATTGCTACCTTAAGTTCTTCCAAAGTAGTAGGCAAATTAGTTTCAGAAGCTAGACCACTCCACCAAACAATAGCAAAGTCCTTAAACTCACTAGTGGCTTGTCTAACTCTATGTTGTTCAGAAACAAGGTGGGCATTAAATTTTTTCTCTATAGTCATCTCCCAATCAAGGTAAACATCACCATCATATTGCCCCAAAAATAAAGGAATTGAAAACTTAATTTTAGCATATGGATCATCTAGAGCATAGCCATGAGTGTTACCTTGTGGGCGACAGTTGTGGTAACCTCCCATACCGTGAGTGTTACAACGCAAACGACATCGCAATCTCGCGTCCCTTGTAGCAGCCCTATCCATAGTGCCATCAGTAGCATACACCATGTCTTCATGAGGGATGTCTTCATTGTTGTTGTTGGTGGTGTCGTTGGTCTTGTGAGTGATCTCCAACTCGGTAACCTGGTCAATCAACGTAGAGATCCTCCTATCCAACCGCTCAATGCTATATGCAAGGTGAAGCATGTTGACCACTTCAGTGACTGCCTTGGTGATCATTTATGCCATTCCACTCTGATTCGCCTGCAAAGTCTTTTGTAGCTGCTCTTGGCTCATGCACTCATCAAATTTTGAGGGAGAAACCCCCTCTCCATCGCTTTATGCCATCACAAACACCAAAACAGAAAATAAACAGTGAAGGTTATCCCTACAAAACTACTAAGCAGTGGTTCCTCTCAACACAACAAAAGGAAGCTCCTTACAAAGCTCTTACAAAGTTCTGAAAAGCAAAGCAAAGGATACCAGGAAGGTATGTTCCACAATTGCAAGGGTCACAAAAACCTGTGCTGTCAAAAGAAATATGTAGAGCTAGGAAGGCCAAATATATATTTATGAGTGGCACACAAATCAAAAACAGAGAGTAAAGCTGAATAAGTGCCTCAATTAACTTAACCTTAGTTGCTGGCTTGTGTTCTAGAACAGTAGTGATCGCAAGGCAGAAATAAGTAGGAAAAGGAACACAACCAATAACAAGGGTTCCCAATCTTCTGAAAGGTTCTCGTAATCTTGATTTGGTGGAGGCGAAATACAAATCGATCTAGCTTCTAAACAACTCGTTCAGTACCCCGCAATCACAGCACAACGTCTCCTCTAGTTATCAACCGTTAAAGGATGATTGACCTTGCCGATAAGGCTAATCCCTGCCTACGAATCAAGAACCACAAGCAAGAACAAAGAAGAATGCAACCAAATTGCAGATGTATGATTAAACTCATGAATTTGAGGTCTCACAAACCGATGAATGGCAACACAGTGTTAATCTAATGGAGTGGCAGCGACTATTTATGAAGATTCTGGGGTCGAGCAAGACCCTCTGGATGCACCCCTAATTGGGCTCAACTAGATACGAAGCCCGAAGACCAAAAATAGGCGACACAGTGTCGGAACAAATTCTGAACCCACTCTTGTTTTGATGATTCCCAATGACTCTGGACGAATTTTGACATGAGACATATGCCATTGTAAAGGCCTTCTCGTTATCTTTCTGTGCATATGTAGAACGTCCAAAACTGAGTCTATATGCGTCGTGGGCATCCGTTTTAGTGCGGATTGGTCCTAGGCCCAAAAACAGACTTGAAGTCGGTTTTAATTGGGCCTGCACCTTGGCTTCCACATCCTTGCTGGTCCTCCACATCCCCAAGTCTTTCTGATCCTGGTCCTCTCCATGATTCCTTATCATAATATAATCATTAGATAGCAAACCATTCTCAAAAGTGACATATAATGAAGAACATAGGAACGAGCTCACCTCTAAATTAAGTCATTGTGCACGAGCTCTAGCAATTGGACCTTGCAAGTCCATAATTGGAAAAGTATTGTGTGCATCCATAGAAGTGATGTCCTCATCAGACATGACGTAGACCCCCTTGATAGTCCGGTTTTTCCTATAGACACAAGCCGTAACAACTAGACAAGTGTTCCAAACACTTGCTCCTAGCTTGTCCTTAGCCTTGATCCATCTCCATCAAACCTTGGACTCCATCAAGCTCATCAAGCCTCCATGCTTGTGGTTAATTTTATCAATCACCAAGGCAACCATAATCAATAAGATTTGTAGCAGTGTTAGAGATGAATCCTGCATACACAACACTCATGTAGATATTAGCCCACAATTTCATAGTTGTCATTAATCACCAAAACATCCATACCTTGGGAATCCAATCATCAATGGTAATGAAGCTTACAAATCCATGGAAAAAAATTACACATACTAACTTCCTACAAAGAAATTGCATGTTCATTTCAATCAATTTCAACAACTTCCATTACATAGTCATATAGGGAAAAGCAACTTACATTTCTCTAATTAGGACACATGAAATACGCATGAGCAGCAGCTAAAGGATGTTGAGACTGTGCCACTTGAACAGGGAATTACAAGCACATCTTGGAGTTGGTAGTGTTGCCGGCACTGGAGCATCTGAACATCTATTTGTTGGGTACATCTGCGTCAACCTCACATCATACGGCGGCCACGACATCCTGAAACTATAATGCATACTCAACTAAATAACCCCCTAACAAATATAATCAATCAACACCAATATAATATGTCATTCAAATATTTAGCTATAACATGCCATGCAAACAAATGTACATGTCGAGCATCTATAAACATCAATGCACCTATCCTTACATGTTACCGAGGTATGTAATTAGTGGAGAAACAAAAACCATAAAACCAAATAAGTACAAACCCTAGCTATACCTAATGCCACCTATTACTACAACAACTAGCAAATGTAAATGGAGGAAGTAGAAGAGGGGGCTCACAGCAGCTCGAAGGGTGATTTTAGCTGACAATGGAGGCCTCCCCGGGCCGGAGCAAAGGGCGATTCAAGCATCATCATGAGCTAAATAGAAAAGAGAAAAGTTGCACTCTAGATGATATGCATGCATGTCATGTCAGGTGATAATTAAAGAAAGCATAAGGACATGCATTGCAAGGCATGAATGATGATATGCAACATGATAGCATGAAACATGCATAAGAATTAAAGACAAGCAATCATCATCATGGATATGCACACATGCATAAGGATACAAGAAAGAAAGTGTCGAGACTTGATCTCGACAATAAATTTATAGGGCTACATCGAGACTAAGAACTACGATGGTTGCAAAAGACGCCGAGTTATACAGGTTCAGGCCCTCTTGATGAGAGTAAAAACCCTATGTCCTGTGTTCTGTGGATCGTATTGCTTGTAATGTTGTGTCCCCGATGGGAGTGTCCTTGCCACTTTATATATCCGGTCGGCAAGGGGTACATGAAGAATCCTACTCATACTCTACAAGGATTTATATAGATAATCTATCTCTAATTGCCTTATGCTCCAAGCTGACTCGGTCGGTTTCCTTATTGATAAGGTACCCGGTCGGTTACCGACTTAGGCATATCCACGGATACCTATAAGGCAAGTATCCCATAGCATCCCCTGAGTGCTTTCTGATTTTGAGCTGTGATTTGCCGAGTGATCTTCAATGTTGATATGAACATGTCATAAATTAGGAAGACCTTATGACCTAAGTTCCTGATGGATCTGGTGCGCCGACTAGGTGCACCTGATCAGGTGTTGCCCCCGACTCTTGTATAATTTGGAGGCTAACAAATAATGCAAGAGTCTAATAATATTAGCTCTTAACATTTTGTTATATAACTTCACTCAAATCATCAAATTTGAGCAACTAAACCTCTGGTCATCAAACCAGGTACCCGGTCTACCCAATATCAATAGTGCCGACCGATTACATTAAAGATAGAGTGATATTCACCCTTAGCCGAATGACCTTTTGATTCTCATGACATCTATCATATGTGAAATCAAACAATAGCTATGGCATCAATCATAACCAAGTACTAAACTATATTGACATCAATCATAATATAGTTTTTCCTTAATGAACCGTCACCCGACTCAATACAAGTCCAATTGTGAGAACTATTTACTAACATCAATCAGAAACTTATCCTTAGAACTTGCTCCCGTACGACCTTCTAGTCCTCTGCTATGTGATCATCAAATCATATAGATACGGAAAATATTTTTAAGTGGATTTGCCACAGCTTCTCATTGAAGAAGCCCCCGAGATTATTTCTCAAGGCTGATAGCTCTAGTTCTTTTTAAAGAATAAAGCTTTTTACTTATTATTTTTATTATGCAGAAAAGCCCGTCACTATACGGCCATACCAGCCCATGGGACCCAGAAGACTAGGTCAAAAAGGCATAGGTATAAAAAGGGCAGCAGACTATTGACCCCAGGTCTACGCCGCCATTTGCACACAGCACTTCGTCTTCCTCGCGCCTCCCCTGTTCTTGCGACTCCTCTGCTTCCAGAGCTAGGGTTAGCGCTTTCTCCCATTGCCGCCACAGATCTTCATCGCCATCAAGCCCCCGAGCATTAGCTAGGGTTTAGATCCACCGCGTTGCTGCATCCCTCGAAGATGCCTCGCAAATCATCCAAGAAAGCCGCCGCCACTGAGTCCTCCTCCTCCGAGCTGGAGATCCCGGAGCAGCTCCGGGAGTTCTCGAAGAGCAGCATCTCCACCGCTGATCTGAACAAGATGGTGGAGGATGGCCTCCTTCCAGAACAAGCTCGCATTGATTGGAAGGTACCGAAAGAAACTCGCCCCCTTCCAATCCATAACCAAATCGTAGTTTTTCGCTCGTTCTTCAAGCATGGCTTTGGAGTTCCCTGCTGCAGTTTTCTATGTGGGCTCCTTTTCTTTTATGGGATTGAGCTCATCAACCTCAATCCCAACACCATCCTGCACATTGCTATCTTCGTGCATATGTGCGAAGCTTTCCTGGGCATTCTGCCCTATTTTACATTGTTCCGCCATTTGTTCATCCTTTGACCGCTGCTAGCGAAGGAAAACCAAGTCGCCATAGGTGGAGTTGGTTTCCAGTTGCGCAAGAAGGAGGCCTACATCAACGTCCCATTGAAGATCGGGAACAAGAACTGGAAGGATGAGTGGTTCTACTGTGACAATCCTCCTCCTGTTCTTGCCGACTTCTCTGGTGCCAAGGCCATTCACCAGGCGCGGTGGTAAGAAAAACCTGACCCGATCGACCCCCAAGTGGTCGCTCTGCTAGAGAAAATCGCAGAGCTAAAGAATGAAGGGGTTGATGGCATCACTATAGCAAAAAGCTTTATAGTGCGCCGAGTGCAGCCGTTGAAGAAACAGAGCCACCCCGCCTGGGATTATGCCATCGACGATGAGATGAGGGACGTGCCTGATCCGCCTAACTCCACTCTGAGTCGCTCGCGGTTATCGAAGATATTTGAAGGAGACATCATCCAAGATCACTTCTTAATCGTGAAGGCATACAACATGGGCACTCTACGGGCCCGAGTAAGCCCCGGTTGTCTTGAATAATTCTGACATCTCTTTGAATAATCACAATGTGTGATGTCTTGATGTTTTTGCAGGTTTTGGACACTTACATGTCACACCCTCCGCTCCCTCTGACCGATTCCGAGGGACCGGATTATGTCAAGAAACCACCGTGGCACTGGTGATGCCATTTCTTCAGCGGTTGCCCGACCAACCGAAGAGGTCATCACCAACATCTCCACAACACCTCCTCGCTCTGACTTGCCCTCTTCCAGTCGATGAGTGAAGCAAAGCACTCACCGTTGTCGGAATATGTGGGAGATGACGATGATGACGTGAGGGAGCACCGCCCTGATGCCAATCTGCCAACCCCTACACACTCCGACCGACCCTCTAGCCAGTCGGAGCCCCCGAGCAAATCAGAGAGTGGTGCAAGGGTGGCGATGAAGATCGATGAAGCCGCAAAGACTTCCCTAAAGAGGAAGGATTCTGACGTACAGACCACTTCTCTGAAGAAGAAAGTCTGTCGAATCAAAATTAAGCAAGCCTCCGGGTATAATTCTTCATGTTTTCAATTCTTCTTCATCTCTATTTCCAACTATTGTCAGATTTTAACGCTATGCTTCTTTGGTACTCATAGCGGTCGGTCAAGTGATAATCAGAGTGCCCAAGGGTCTCAAGATACTCGGTCGACTCCTGTTCCTCGACCGACCGACCAGCCTCAGTTGGTCCGCACACCATCAAGTGCGCAGACCGAGTCGAGGAAGTCGCCCAACACTCTAGTGCCCACGCCGCTGCCGATGCCTACTCCTCAGACCGTCAATCCTTCCCCGACCGTCATGTCTTCTCCCCGTTATAAGGGTAAGACCGTGTTGGTTGAGGACTCACTGAGTCGACCGGAAGCTGAGGACATGGACATCATGCATCAGCATAGAGAGGCCAACAAGGTACATCAATACCAAGTTTTTCTTTCTTGAATCATTAATACAGTTTACCTAACCCTTCTTCATGTTCAGAGAATATATTCTCTTGTGGAGAAGAAGCAGGCCGGGATTGAATACCTTGAGGCTGAAACTTTTGGTAAGTCCCTAACATCTTGTGCATTCAAACTTCTTCTTTTAAAGGTATTGACTTGTTGTCATCAGTTACCAGCGAGCAGCTTTCCCAAGCCAGAAGGCAAATGGAAAAACTGCAGACCGACCACAAGGAGGTGACCCAAGCTCTGGAGCAGAGTCGTGTTGATGTTGTTGGTAAGATTGCAGACCAACTTATATTGACATCTTTCTCACTCTATTGCTAAAGATTTTATCTATATTTTTAGCTCGTGACAGAAAGTCACCGACTTGGAGAAAGTAACTTCAAACCAGCAGAGATTCTTAGATGCTCTGACTACAAAGAAGAATGACTTCTCCAAGTTGGTCGAAGAATAGAACGCTGAGATCACTCGACTGAAAAAGGAACTGGAGGAGACCAAAGGAAAGGTTGAGGAGGCTAAGAGCATCTCCAAATCCTTCAAATGTAATCTTGCCAGTAAGCTATCTTTGTAAGTCTTTTATCATCGCTCTTGGACTTCATCATCTAATACCCTTCATGACTTTTGCAGCCATATCCTACAACGCTCGGAAAGCCTTGGATTATATCTGTGCTAACCAAGTGGAGGAGACTGGACACTCCTTGGAGTACTTGCTGGAGCACGCGCAGGAGGTAATTGCAAACAACACCAGAAGAGTGGCAACCGAGGCCAGGAGTCAAGTACTGGCTATTTGCGAATCTTGGTCTCCAGCTCTGCCATTGGACAAGGTCAAGGAGGGCTTCAACCCTGACTTGACGATCGACCAGTGTCAGTTGCTTATGGATTCCATGCTGGAAACCTCTCGTGCTTTAGTCGATAATATAGAGGTCAACCCCATCGTGCCGTCTCCTCCAGCAACTCCAGAGGTAGAATTACAAGATGACGCCTCCTCTCCTTCACAGGAGCTGTAATATCTGCAATGTGAACAAATATTAGTATTATTTGAATCAGGAAAACAATATTATCTCCATGTAAATATAAATATTAATCCTTGTGCTTGCTTAGTTACTAAACAAGTTTGGAAAAATCAACTAAATAGTCATAAAGGAAGTCTCCTGCTACTTAGAGCAAATCAGTCAGCGCCAAGCTGCATTAGTCGCGCTATGGCACTTAGACCTTTTCACCTTAAGTCTTTTAGAGACAAAAATAGAAGCTGCACCGGTCTGCCTTAGCAAATTAGGTTGTAATTTATAACTGCATAACAAGCAGAATCGACCAATCAACACATGACCTCTCACACTCTGGCTCTGGGTTTAGTGTAGTGGCAGTCTGTTGTGCAGTATAAATTGTATAATCATAATGTTCCAGCGTAAGACCAAAAAACTTTAGACTGTGTCAAACTGTGAGAAATCGGTCAGAAAAATCCAAAACCAGAATCTGTCAAGGTTAAGGAGTAGTGGGACATTATTCTGGTATGTCCTCCAAAACCATAATTTGTCTCGATCACGCAACTCCTCTACTGCAATCAACTCAATCACTCGGTTGTCTTCAAAAAGCTCCTCGTCATATCCCTTGACTCGCGTTGATACGAGGCTTACCTCGGTCGGCAGCATAGCCTCGGAACCGTAGACCAACGAGAAAGGTGACTAGCCAGTAGCCCGACTGACATTAGTGCGCAACCCCCAGAGAACCGAAGGCAGCTCTTGAACCCACCGACCGGCATACGGTTTGAGCCTGTCAAATATTCGAGGCTTCAATCCCTGAAGAATCATACCATTGGCCCGTTCGACCTGCTCATTGCTTTGAGGATGAGCCACTGATGCAAAGTGGATTTTTATTCCCATCTCATCGGCAAAGTCACGGAACTCCTTAGATGTAAACTGAGTACCATTATCGGTGATGATATCATGAGGAACCCTGAACCGAGTCAAGATGTCTCTGACAAACTTGACCGCCTTCTTTGAAGTTATCTTGCCGACCGACTTCACTTCAATCCACTTGGTGAATTTGTCAATAGCAACAAACAAATGAGTAAACCTGCCTGGCGCTTTCTTGAAAGGACCGACAATATCAAGCCCCCATATTGCAAAAGGCTAAGTCACAGGTATCATCTGAAGTTGCTGCGAAGGCACGTGAGTCTGTTGAGCAAAGAATTGACAGCCTTCACACTTTCGAATGACCTGATGTGCATCTTCGACCGCCGTGGGCCAATAAAACCCTTGCCAAAAGGCTTTGCCGACCAAAGTCTTGGAAGCTGCATGGTTGCCACATACGCCTGAATGGAATTTTTCCATCAATTCTTTGCCTTCTGGAACCAAGATGCATCGCATCAAGATATTTGAACCCCCTCGTCGATAGAGTAGGTCATCCACCATCAAATATCCTTGACACTTTGCCTTCAATCTTTGTTGCTCATTATAATCTGGAGGCAGCGTTCCCTTAGTAAAAAATTGGACAATCGGGTCGCGCCAGTTGGTCTGTTTGTTGGTATCATATACCATCTCAGCAATATCGGTCGTTAAGACGTCAGACCGAGGAGAAATAGTGGGAGAATGAAGGGTGTGTAAGAAAACATCGGGTGGGACAATCGCTTGAGACGATACCATCTTGGCTAGTTCATCAGCCGCTTAATTGTTATCCCGAAGAATATGCGTGAACTTCAGTCCATCAAATTTATCTTCGAGCTTCCTTACTTGTTGGCAATAGGCAACCATATTGCTATCCACACAATTCCAATCCTTAGTGACTTGGTTGATGACCAGAGCCGAATCACCAAAGATGTCAAGACGCTGAACGCCGAGTGACACGACAATGCGTAGACCGTGTAGAAGAGCCTTATATTCCGCAACATTGTTAGATGCGTGAAACATGATCTGGAGGACATACCGGAGCTTTTCTCCTTGTGGTGAGATGAGCACAATCCCTGCACCCACTCTAGGTAACTAAAGGGATCCAGCAAAGTACATTTTCCAGTACTCAATATCTTCCGGTGTAGGCGGCGTCTGAATCTCTATCCACTTAGAAACGATGTCAGCTAACGCTTGTCCTTTGATCGTCGAGCGGGGTACAAACATAATGATGAATTGACCGAGCTCGACTGCCCATTTGGCAATCTTTCCTTCTGCTTCTCGGTTGTGGAGGACTTCTCCGAGTGCAAAAGTTGTTTGAACTTCAATAGGATGAGCCTGAAAATAGTGCTTCAACTTCCTTGAAGTGATCAAGAGCACATATAGCAGCTTCAAGATCTAGTGGTATCGTGTTTTGGAGGCACTAAGGACCTCACTGACAAAATACACTAGGTGTTGTACTTTTTATACATGACCCTCTTCTTCTCGGTCGACCGCCAAAACGGTACTCATAACTTGAGTTGTAGCCGATATGTAGAGCTGAAGCTTTTCTTGTGGCACGGGAGGCACTAACACCGGGATATTGTTGAGGTGAACCTCCAACTCATCCAATGTTGACTGCGCCTCTGTTGTCCAGACGAAGTCATCCTACTTTTTGAGCAACTTAAAGAACGACAGACCCCTGATTCCTAGTCGAGAGATAAAGCGACTTAAAGATGCCATGCATTCGGTCAACTTCTGAACATCCCTCTGGGAATTAGGTGGCCCCATATCAAGGATCGCCTTGATTTTGTCCGGGTTAGCCTCTATACCTTATTTCGAAACGATGTAACCGAGTAGCTTTCCCGAAGGAACCCCAAAAACACACTTTTTAGGGTTCAACTTCATCGAGTATCATCAAGTTGTCAAACGTCTCTGCCAGGTCAGAGAGAAGTTCCTCAACGTTCCGAGTCTTTACCACGATGTCATCAACATACGCTTCTGCGTTCCGACCGATCTGAGTTTCGAGGCAGCGTTGAATACCACGTTGGTAAGTCACGCCAGCATTTTTTAGAACGAAGGGCATAGTAGTATAGCAGTAGGCACCGAAGGGAGTTATAAAGGAAGTCTTGATCTGATCTTCGACTTTTAGTGGGATCTGGTGCTAGCCTGAATAGGCATCCAGAAAGCTTAAAAGCTCACACCCGGCTGTTGAGTCTACGATCTGATCAATACGTGGCAGAGCGAAGGGGTCTTTAGGACAGACCTTGTTCAAATCGGTATAATCGACACACATCTGCCACTCTTTATTCTTCTTAGGTACAAGGACTAAATTTGCCAGCCAATCAGGATGGTACACTTCCCTTATAAACTTAGCATCTAATAATCTAGCTATCTCCTTCTTCATGGTGTCCTTGCGGTCTTGTGCATACTTTCTAAGCCTTTGCTTGACGGGGGTGATCCCAGGAGGCACCCTTAGCTCGTGCTCAATCTTTTCCCGAGGAACTCCCGGCATGTAAGAGGGTTTCCATGTAAAGATGTCCCTATTTTCCAGGAGGAAAAGAGTGAGCGCGAGTTCCTATTTGTTGTCAAGGTCGGCCCCTGCAGAAGTGACCTTAGCAGGGTCCTCTGGGTCGAGCAAAACTTCTTTGTTGGGTACTTCGTCAGTCTGGATCTTGTCCTTGGTGGGCTTCTTCATGGGGACCTCCGCATCGGTCTGCTCCTGACTGCCACATGTCTTCTAGATCTCGAGTTGGTCGGACAGTATCAACTGTCGGTCGGCCATCTCTTAACTCTGCACATCACAATCAAAAGAATTCCAAAGGTCAGAGTGGAGGGAGATGATTCCTTTAGGGCCTGACATCTTTAGAGTGAGATACGGGTAGTATGGAACCACCATGAATTTCGCCATTGCCGGTCTGCCTAGGATAGCATGGTAGGCAGACTTGAAGTCGGCTACCTGGAAGATAACACGCTCAGTCCTGAAGTTCTCATGGGTTCCAAAGGTGACAGGCAAAGTGACCTGTCCAATAGGAATAGAAGTCTTGCCTGGCACAATCCCATGAAAGGGAGAGGAACTCGGCTATAAGTCGCTAACCGACAAGCCTAACTCTGTGAGGGTCTTAGTGAAGATCAAATCCAGACTGCTTCCTCCAACAATGAGCACTTTGTTGAACTTGACCCCCTTCATTGTCGTCGCGAGTACTAACAGGTAGCGACCTGGCTTGGGCATGTGCCTCGGGTGATCCGACCGATCGAAAGTAATCAGGACTTCAGACCACCTCATATACTCAGGCGCAGTCGGTTCTATAGAATTGACCTCACGCAGCTCCAGCTTTTGCTTGCGCTTGGATGTGTAGGCATCCGGGCCTCCAAAGATGAAATTAACTTCCTTCCCGGGCTCCTGGAACTCTCCATCCTCGACCTTGTCGTCACCGTCATTGGCTTTATCCTTGCCGTTGTGTCTTGGCGGATCTTTGGCCACCTTCAGTACGGCAGTTGCGAAGCCCTTCAGCCGGTAACAGTCCTTCGCTTTTGGGTTTCCCTTTGGATGCCATAGGCATGGGCCACTCAGCAAGTCATCCATGGTCTGCTGGTTCGTCCGAGGATTTTCCCTTGTTCGGTCTACTGCAGCAACCATGTTCTCAGTCTTTCGCTTCGTGTCCTTCTTAGAGGACTCCGGCTTGTCCGAGCGCTTCTCCTTGCCTTTGCCTCAGATGTCATACAAGGCCGACTCTCCAGATGTGAACTTATCAGCAATCTCAAAGCACTCTCGAGTGGTCAGCTTGAGGTCATGATTCCTCCAACCGATCTGCCGAACTAGCTCATCGCTCTGGACACCTCCTTGGAATGTTGCAATGATCTGTTGGTCTGGGACATTAGGGATCTAAGTATTCTTGGTGTAGAACCGCTTGATGTAGTCGCGTAGAGATTCGTCAGCCTTTTGCTTGGTTCGAGTGAGGTCGAAGTGATTTCTCGGCCGGTTGCAGGTAGCTTGGAAGCTCTCAATGAACTTCTTGTTGGGATCGCCCCATGATGTGATCGACCTCTTCGGGAGCGATGTGAGCCAAACCCGAATGGCTGGCTCGAGACAGACCGACAGATAGTTAGCAATCACATAGATGTCTCCTCCTGCCGCTCGGATTGCAATGCTGTATAGCTTAAGCCACTCCCGAGGATTGGTCTGACCATCATACTTTTTGATGGGGACCGGCTTGAATCCTCTAGGCCACCGAGCAATTTGGAGTTCCGGTATTTAAGCCTTGATCCCATCAAACTCGTCCTCATTAGGGGTGACCGACCTTCGCCGCCGATCGGAAGACCGGGCAGGTGAAGACGCGCGGCGATTATGGCGAGGGCTAATGTCGTCTCTATGATGATGATGCCAGTCATCTTCATCATGGTTTTCATGCCAGTTCTGATCATCTCATTGACGTCGGTCGTCGTGGTTCTCTCTTGGAGGTGAATGACATCGTCGGTTGTCCCGTCGATCGTTACGGCGCTCCTCCTCGTGGCGCCAGTCATCCCGGACCCGCTCTTCAATACGAGAGTTCATGGTATCTCATCCGTCGTGGGGTCTCATGAATTCCTCAGATCACTACGTTGTCGTCCACGGGAAGTTGCGTAGCTAGAACTCACCGCTGACTGTGGTTCGTCCCGAGCCTTGTCTTGAACAGTAGCTGCTTTGAGCATGGCTACCGCCTTATGCATTGTGGGGGTCTGATATGTTGCGTCTGCCATCAAGCTGTCAAGTAGTGTTTTAGCCCCAGTGATGTTGAACTGAGGGGTGTCATAGACTTTGACGCCATCCACTTCAATTTCCAAATCTCCGAGGTCTAGCCGTGGTGCCAATCGGGATCCACGAGATCCTCTCGGTCGGCGGCGGTGACCGTTCGAAGGTGCTATCTCTTCGGGGTCATCGTCCTTTTGACCTTCCTCGCCATGTCCATCGTTGTTGTTGGCTAAACCGTCATCATTGTGGTCATCATCCCCATTATCGGTCGGGTACTCATGAATCTCGACCATATTAATGGCCAAAGGATAAGGGCACGTAGATCCATCTGAGTCCTCATCAAAGGAACAGACCGACTTTGAGTCGTACCTAGTGGGTAGATCTGTGTGACCGAATCCGAGTGGAACTAATGCAAGGATCTGATCTGACGGGCTCGATGATCAATGGTCGTCGAGGCCTAGCGCTCCGTGGGAGTCGGCGATGAAGTCGAGCGACCCAAAGGAAATCTTGAAATCCGGTGAGTACTGGATGGTGGCAATCTCGGCCATCGAAGTCGACGGTGAATCCCGGCGAGCCTTGTCCCCTACCTGGCGCGCCAACTGTCGAGACTTGATCTCGGCAATAAATTTATAGGGCTAGGTCGAGACTAAGAACTACGATGGTTGCAAAAGACGCCGAGTTATACAGGTTCGGGCCCTCTCAATGAGAGTAAAAACCCTACGTCCTGTGTTCTGTGGATCGTATTGCTTGTAATGTTGTGTCCCCAATGGGGGGGTCCCTGCCGCCTTATATATCCAGTCGGCAAGGGGTACATGAAGAATCCTACTCGTACTCTACAAGGATTTATATAGATATTCTATCTCTAATTGGCTTGTGCTCCAAGCCGACTCGGTTGGTTTCCTTATTGATAAGGTACCCGGTCGGTTACCGACTTAGGCATATCCATGGATACCTATAAGGCAAGTATCCCACAGAAAGACAAGCCAATGCGTATGAAAATAAACCAAGTAAGATCATGACGAGTGAAGACCATGGCTCATCAAAATCCATGAACATCGTCAGAATCTCTCAAAAAGTAAGATCCAAATGTATCTCCCATCCGAAACCACGTATGCTCCCTTAAATACAAGCTACTCTCTCAATCACGACACAAGGCATACTCCCTCTAGCCTATATGACCTCTCCCCCTTTGGCAACAAGCACCAAAAAGAGAGGGAAAACTACTGAGCGCTCGAGGTTGAAGGAGGTGGTTGTGCAACAACGTCCTCTGAAGGCTCTGCTCTAGGCTGCTCTAACGGTTGTTCCTGTGTCTGATCCTGCTGCTCTGCCTGAGTCTCTGCCACCTGAGCGTCTAGCTTCTTGAAGTATGAAAGATTTTCTATTGACTTGGACTCTCTCCCTTGAGATCCCTCTGGAATAGTGGCGGTCTCCTATGTAACAGACGCCTAAAGGAGACTAAGGTCGGGCACATCCTGGTGGGTGAATCATCCACGGACTTGATCCTCTGCTATCTGTGGTGTGACAAGAGTAGAGTCTATAGTAGAAGATAGTGGATCGGAGGTCGTAGCTGTCTCTGTGTATGAGTCTACCTGAGTGGTATGGGCAATCTCAGAGAATACCAGGCTCCTGACTGGCGGCTGAAGTGTAGAGGTAGAAGGTACGACTATCTGTGGTGCTATAGACTTCGTAGATGAAGAGAACAACACAGACATCGAGAAATTGGACAGCGGGGAGAACTATGAAGGTGAGAAAGACGGTCCTTCTCCCCCTGTCTGAAACTCCCCAAAAAGTGAAGGTGCGCTGCTGCTAGACTACGTTGTCATCATCATCGTGAAGGGGCCTCTCTGTGTCGGGAGCTGTTGAAGCTGCTGAAGAGAAAGGACTCAAACCTGCCGACTGACCTGCCCACATCTGAGGTCCAACATCTGACTCATTAGAAGAGTCATCATCCTCATCTACTGCTGCTGCTGCTCGGCGTGCATCCTCAGTATCCATGATCTCCCGTCTCTCGTCTGTAGTGCTGTGGATGAAGTCACCCAGGCATCCTGCTATTGCTGCAATAGCGGAGGCATGATCAATCTGTGTAGCTGCTGGTTGAGGTGGTGCACACACACTAGCTGACTCTAGAACCAGCGTCTCTATATGAGTCTCCTACTCGTGAGTGACTGGCGGTGACTCCTGGTTGTCCGTCTGCTGGCTGGAGGCAGACTGTGATCCCCTGGGTACGCGTGGAGCGTAGCTGGTGGTGACCTCAGGAAAAGCCTCGAACTACTCCTCTGTCACAAGTCTAAGTCTCCTCAAGAGATAATAGATGTACGATGCATATACCAAGTGATGTCCTCCAACCCTCTCAGATATGACCTCCTGCATCTCAACAATCATCAAGTCAGTCAAGTCAAAAAACTATCTGTGTAGCATCGCTGTGACTGGCCACTGGTTCAGCAAAGTCAACTCCTCCATATATCCTGACCTAGGAATGATAGTTCTGGTGACTATCGCTCTGACAACCTTCCCCTCAGCAGTGAGCCTTGCTGGGCGTCTGTCAAACCCTAGGGGTGTGAGGTGGCTGAAAAGATATATACACCATGTCGTCCGGAGGTAGCATCCCTCCCTGTGGTCTGCGGGGTGGAGTCCATTCTCCATAGGCACTTATGTACAGTTGTGTGTCTGATGCTATCAGACCAAGTGTAGCAATCAGGTCCTATCTGCTCAAGCGCTGGGCCTCTCCTCTGAACATGAACAAGATCTTAGGGCAATCTTTGGCTACCCAAAGTGAAGCATAGAACTCCAACACTATGTCCTCTATGTATCTGTAAGGGGTGGTGATCAACTCTACCAGTCTAGGCATGTAGTCAAAGTGCTGCTCCATATCTATGCCAGTGGCTCTACTCAAAGCCTGGAAGGTCACGTACTGCTGTGGCACAAATACTCCAGTCTTGCCCTTCTTGATGTGGTAGCGACAAAGTCCCTCACCAATCCTCCTCTGTAGGTCTGTCCAGAACCTGTCCCCTCCAACGAGGTAACTAGGAACGGGAACCCACTCCTCAAATGGTACCAGATGATGAATCTTGAGATCCTGGGAGGGAACGTCAAGGATGTCCCTCTCTCCAGCTGCTGCTACCTGTCTCTGCAGCCTCCTGGTGCACACTACACAGGTGCACTACGATCCCCTGCCCGGTGAGCTATCCTCTGCTGCTATGGCTTCTCCTTCTCAGACTCCTCAGAGTCCTCCTCTACTAACTCGTCCTCGAGCTCCTCCTCCTACTGCGTGGAGGAACCCTAGTCCACAGTTCTCGACGAACCTCTCTAGCGAGAGGCAAGAGTACGTTGTGTCCAAGTTGGGGCATGAATCCCTGTGTACAGCTTTGGGGTTGTCATCCTCCTGCAGCTCCTCCTCAGACCCTGACTCTTAGTGTCGAGCTGCCTCTCTGTGATCAACACAATCCCGGGTGTCCTACGTGCCTGCTCCATAGCCTCTAAGTGTTGTGCAACCCGTCTAGCTCTCTTTGTCTCAGGGTCTAGCCTGGTCCCCTTGTTGCCTCTACTCTCCTCAGGCATTTTGCCCTTGCCCTTATTCTGATCACCTGATCCTGCCATATCCGTCTGTCTGACTGATCAAGTGCAAGGTGTCACTGCACGCACATAGGTAGAGATAGTATAAGTATAGAACCTTTGTATATGATCTACAAGCACAGCACCGCTAGGTAAGAATGCGCAATAGAAATCATAGCACCGAATGAAGGACATGATCACTAGACAAATATGAAAAGTACAACAGTGATCATCGACTATATACGACTGGCAAATCATCTACTGTACAGTCAAATAAAGAGCAATTAATCTAACTATAGACTAAATGAGAGACAAACCTTAAACTGCAATTAATGATAAGGGAGAAACTAATTGCAATATAGGTTGAGCCAAATAATCCTAATTAATGCAATCAAATAATGGGAATTAATTTAATTGCACTAAATTAGGAAATTGCTCACAAATTAGGGCATTAATCGATGAATGGAAGAAAGTGCACAATACCCTAGAGGTAACCGGGAAGAACACCATAAAGATCACATGACCGATCACCAGAAATTGGAGCATTGTCGCCGATAATGAGAAAGGAGGCAACTTTGCCTTACGAACACAGTAGAGCTCGGCTCTGTGGTGGCTGCGACTTGGGCGAGCGCGTGCACAGGCGCATCTAGAGACGTAGGCGGCAACGCTCGGCAGTGAAGCAAGCAGTGGAAATACGCACGACGATGAGAAGGGGGTAGGCTACGGTGCCTAGGGTTGCGGGAGCAAGCACGGCTGCATGAGAGGGCATGCGATGGTGCTGGCACGCTGGCAAGCCAGTGGCACGGTGGTTGTCGGCAGTCAGATGAGCACGGGCGCAAGGATGGCGACGGGGTTGGTGATGAAGGCAGCGAGTTCGGTGCATGTTCTCTGTTCGGTCGAGAAGAACAAAGCGTCGACTTGATTTTGACCTTAGGTCAACAGATATGAGTGGTCGTGTTCCATCAAGGGAAGATCAACGCTTTGGATTTGATGAGTTACTCATGTTTCAAACGAAGTGACCGGACACTACGGTCTCTACACCGGACGGTATGGTCTCTAGAAAGCACCATGACCTGTAGCCTCTGTCTGCGACAGAAGTAATGCAGACCGGATAGTATGGTCTTAAGACTAGACTGTACAGTCTCTTGTCATGTTCTATGAAGAACAGTGTCCGAAGACACAGACCGGACTGTACGACGTCTAGGCAGTTTTATACGGTCTCTTCCAAAAAATGCTGATCTCAAGAAAATTGTCCAATTTCCAGGTGCTCTCACTCAACACTCAAATAAACACTGCACTTGGAGCATGAAGGGGACTCTCAACCACTCCTTTTCAAATAGTGGCCCTCCATGGCTTAATAGTTTTCACAATTGGCAAATAAGAATCAAGCAAATGAAAACTAAGGCAATGGAGAACGAAATAGGTATGTATGAGCCTTAGTCCATAAACAAAGCGAGTAGATTTAACCTTGGAGTTCATAAGAGTTTGCTCAATGGGCATGAAGCACAATCCTTTCATTTGGTCGCACTTATGGAGATGTATTCTCAATCACGTGGCACAAATACAATGGAATTTAAACCTCCTTTATGTTTCCTATATGATGCACGCAACAAGCATTTTACAAATACAATGGAATTTAAACATGTCATGTGAATACAAGCAATATTAAACAAGACACAAAAGAAATCTAACAATGTCAAGTTTGAACCCTTCTCAAGCTTACTCATTATAAGCCATACCCTTGCATTAAGAGAAGCCAAACAACCGTTTCAAGCACTCCCCCTTGCTTATAGCTACCTTGAGCGGGTTAGACATTGACTAATTTTTATGTGTTTTTCTTTTAGTTATTTATACATGCATGGATACAAAACATACTAGTCACAAAGGATTCCTAGTTACCATGCGATGCAAGAAAAGAAAGAAAACACTACAACTATCAAGAACAAACACGGATACCTCTCTCATGAGTAGATATGATGTTGAGGTCCATGTCACTTATGGTGGACTTCACTTGATCTTCAAGTAAGCTCTCGGTCCACCACCACCACCATCATCCAGTTCTTGTTATTGGGTACCCACTTGTACTTAGTTGACCTCTCATGATCAACAATGCACTTCGGCACCCATATGCTCTTGACCTTTCTCTTCTTGATTGGTGGTCCATTAGGCAAAACAATGGAATCTCTCACCATAGGACATTCCTTGATGGTGTGTCCATCCTTGCAACAACTGTCGTAATAGTAGTCATCGGTGAGTAGGGGTTTGACCCATGTAGGAATGGAGTCACTCTTCCCGATGATGTTGATGACGGTGGGATATGAGCCAAGACCATGATGGGAGTTGTTGTTCACAAGACTCCTCCCAAGAATCTCCTTGTGGATGGCTCTACCATGTGCAAGCTTCTCAAATCCGTCCATTACCATCTTCCTCTCTTCCTTGAGTTGATGATATTCCTTCAAAATAGGGAGCTCAATAGAAGAAACCTCCATCGAGGTAGTTAATTCATCACACATAGTAGAAGCATCACTCTTTGATGAACTAGAGGAGGGAGAGGCAAGGTCATCAACATTGATAGCCTTAAAAGTAAGTTTAAGGGCCTCGTACTTCTCATGTAGCTCGACATGATCACCCTTGAGTTTGTCAAAACTCTAGTTTAGGGCTGCATGAGAAATGACAAGGTCCTTGAGCTCACTCTCAAGATCACCAACACAGTCCTTAGCCAACTTACACTATTTTCTCACCACTTCCAACATCTTGTACTTCTTGATGATGATGTCACGAGTTTGCTCAAGCATAGTCCAAAGCTCGGTGTAGGAGAGCTCCTCATCATCGCTGTCATCGCTGCTCTCATCCTCACTCTTCCAAAGTTGGCTCATGGCCATGAGGCACGTGGGAGGTGGAGGAAGAGCTAGAGAGGTTCTTATCATGGCAAGACCGGCCACTTCTTCATCTTCACTTGAGGAAGAAGATGCTTCACATGAGTTGTCACTTGTCCACTCTTCAACAAGAGCCTTGCGTGAGAACTTCTTCTTTTGCTCTTTACCTCTTCTTCTTGTGCTTGCCTTTGGGATCTTCTTCTTCTTCATCACTTGACTCTTGAGCTTTGAATGCTTCTTTCTTGGGCTTAGGAGCAAGCTCGAATAAAGTGATTCTTGGAGCCACATTTGAAGCATTTTCCTTTGGACTTGGAAGCAAACTTGTTCTTGAAGGTCTTCATCTTCCACATGAGAAGTGCCAAGTCCTCACTCAAGTCATCTTCTTCTTCATCATCATCTTCATTGATCACCACCTTCTTCTTGCTCTTCTTGCTCTTGACAGGTTCTTGCTTCTTAATTTGAAGAGCTAGGTTGGAAGGTTGAGGATCATCCAATCCCAACTGATAGCTCTCAAAGGGAGTGATCTTCCCAAACACTTCTTAGATGGTCTTCGTATTGAGATCACCCTGCAGGGTGAAGGTGATGATGGACTCATACTTGGGGTCTTTGAATAGCCTCACAAATCTTCTTATCACCTCAACTGGCTTGAGCTTGAAGTCATCCCCAAGAGAGTTGATCTCCTCCACTAGCACATTAAAACGAGAATATACAGTGTTAGCTCTCTCATGTGCCAATCTAGTGAAGTTATCATACTTGTTCTTCAGCACATAGTACTTCTCCTCCTTCATCTCATTCCAAATACTATGTGCTGCCGAACTAGGATCCACTCTAGCAAAGACATCCTTAGTTATGCATGCAAACAGAGTATTCTTGGCATTAGAGTTGTGCTTAATGAAATCAGGATCCAGCGGATTCACATTCGCATCCATCTCATGGGTCACCTTCCATATCTCTGGATCAAGGGACTCAAGATAGGCATGCATACGAGCCTTCTAGTAGTTGTAGTCCTCACCATTGAATAAGGGAACACTCCCTATCTCTCCGGCATCCTTAATCAAGGCGATGAAACCTCTATATTAAGCACTTGGCTCTGATACTAATTGTAAGGACCGAAGACGTACCAAGAGGCAGGGGGGGTTAATCGATAGCCGACCATAATCAACAAATGGTACAAATTCCTCCACTAGATCCTAGCAATCGGTGCAACCTAACTATTCTAGGAGGTCAAAACCTACACATGTTAGTGTTCATGATGCAAGCAATGCAGAAGCTAAGCCACACTAGCCTATGCAAGCCTCAGGTCAACCTATCCACTAGAGCACACAATTATAGAAGAGTAAAGAGAGGGTCAAGGAATGCTCATGATTTTTTCCTGAGGTATCGGAAGGATGGCGCCTTCCCCTAGTTCTCATTGGACCACTTCTACCGAAGTGCTGGCCCGTCCTGCCACCAAGTGGAGTTCTCGCACACGAGCCCGCAATCACTCCCGGAGTGAATACATGGTTGCGTCATCATTGCCACCAAGGCACAAGCTCGCCTCCGTTGAGAACTTGTTGGACGGGTGCTCACTATCGATGTCCCTTTCAATGACGGGCTTAAACCGTGTATAAATGCGTGATGGTCTTCACAACCAATCATGATAGGCTTGATCACCAACACCTAGCCAGTCTATGTCTGACCATAGACTAAGAGTAACAAACTAGATCATACTCTCAAGTACACCCTAGCCTTAGATGTGAATAGATTCTCAACTTACTCTCTCTAGCACTCTCAAGATCTCCAAATCTCCTCCTAGTGCTCCTCTCTTTTCGTCTTGGCTGCTTACTAATGCTCCCAGCTATCCCATGGGCCAAGAGAGGTCTCCAAGACCCCAACATTGGGTTTGTATAGGCTTTCAATCTCAAACTAGTCGTTGCTCCACGAAACAGCCTTCTCGATGTACAGACCGGACAGTCTAGCCTTCACCGGACGGCTCCTCCAGAGCTGTTGCTCTCTGTCCACTATTGTTCCCTATACAGACCGTATAGTCCGATCTATAGACCGTACAGTGTGGTCTTCATCGATCCTCCTCCAAACAGAGCCGCTGCAGCCACTTCCATGTCTCTCCGGAATTTCCTCCTATAGACCATACAGTCCGGTCTATAGACCGTACGGTCCATCCTGTACAAATTCTGCTCCAATAGATTTTCTCGTAGCCAATTGTTCTCTGAACTGTAATCCTCTCTGATGACCATACAGTCCACTCTCTCTGACCCTCCGTCCGGTCTCTATCTCCAAAAGTTGAAACTCCTTGTCCTTGCTTGACTTCATTTCTTGGCTTCTTCCAACAGCTCCTTTGCCTCTCCACTACCATCTAGTGCCTTGTGATTTCACTGAGCGTCTATGCATATCACCGACTAGTGTGACCTAAGAGACATGACCTAGACCCCCTTGATAGTCCGGTTTTTCCTATAGACACAAGCCCTAACAACTAGAAAAATGTTCCAAATACTTGCTCCTAGCTTGTCCTTACCCTTGATCCATCTCCATCAACCCTTGGACTCTATCAAGCTCATCAAGCCTCGACGCTTGTGGTCATTGTCATCAATCACCAAGGAAATCATCATCAATAACATTTGTAGGAGTGTTAGAGATGAATCCTGCATACACAACACTTATGTAAATATTAGCCAACAATTTCATAGTTGTCATTAATCACCAAAACATCCATACCTTTAGGGATCCAATCATCAATGGTCATGAATCTTACAAATCCATCGAAAAACATTACACATACTAACTTCCAGCAAAGAATTTGCATGCTCATTTCAACAATTTCAACAACTTCCGTTACATAGTCACATAGGGAAAAGAAACTTACACTTCTCCAATTAGGACACATGTAATACACATGAGCAGCGGTTAAAGGATGTCAAGACTATGCCACTTGAACATGGGAATTACAATCACATCTTGGAGTTGGTAGTGCTGCCGACACTGGAGCAACTATCCGTTGGGTATATCTATGTCGACCTCACACGGTACGGCGGCCACGACATCCTGAAACTATAATGCATACTCAACTAAATAACCCCCTAACAAATATTATCAATCAACACCAATACAATATGTCTTTCAAATATTTAGCTATAACGTGCCATGCAAATAAAAGTACATGTCGAGCGTCTATAAACATCAATGCACCTATCCATACATGTTACCGAGGTATGTAATTAGTGGAGAAATAACAACCATAAAACTAAATAAGTACAAACCCTAACCATCCTTAATGCTACCTATTACTACAACAATTAGCAAATGCAAACGGAGAAAGTAGAAGAGGGGACTCACAGCCACACAAAGGGTGATTTTAGCTGGCAATGGAGGCCTCCCCGGACCGGAGCAATGGGGTGACGGTGGTGGCGACCTGGGGCTGAGGAAGAGAAGCACCTCAGGTGGGAAGAAAGAAAGTGAGGAGGAGGAAGAAAGGGGGCACGACCCCGCTTAAGTGTCACATTGGGCCGCACCAACCAGATGGGCACAACCTAGATCCCTGCCATGCCAAAGGGAGCGGCGCAGCCAAACTTCCACCCTGCCGCGTGTCTGCCGATGTGGAAGGGCGCCGCCGATGTGTCACCCGGCCATGCCACTCTGTCCGGCACGCGACAACTCATGGCCACGCCAGTGGCTGCGCCGCGTCGTCTGCCGCGGCCAAAATGTCTAGATGTTGAAAATTTAGTTTCACTCAGTTTACTATTAAAATATCAGATAATTTTTTTATTTTTTTAGAAATTCCTCAGGAAAGCATGGAAGAAAGGCGAAGCTGCTGACGTGTGGGGTTGAGGGTAAAAAAGTCTTTGTCCATGTTGAATTTGATGAATATGGCACGTAACAGAATAAAATTTAAGATTAATGACATCTAAGGGATATATATTTTTTTGGTGGCTAATTAGAGATTAAGGTTTATACCAATGACATGTAAGAAATTTGCCACAGTTTTTTGTTCTAAGTACCCCTATGCACTGTTTATAAATTGTACATACTGCTTATTACTTAGGCCAGAACATTCCTATATGTTTAAAATTCCCTATCACTTCTAATATAAATCTATAATTAGATTTCACTAGCCAGTCGCCATGCTAATGTGCAGGTCATCCCACAGCTGTTCAGATGTAAAACTCCATTTTTTATATGTTAATTTAATATTCCTGTCTTATGACCACTCGATTAGCTTGACAAGATATATACAGAAATCAAGTAGAGTTCATTAGACGCATATGGAGCTATGAGGGACTAAGATACAGTGGGGTGTGTACAACACTAAATAAGAATCAAATCAGCGTTTGAGCTGCAACAGAGGTATGTGAATTAGAATTCTGTATATTTGTAAGTGTAGAATTGTGGAAAACGTCTCAAGGCTTGGAGATGCCTGGGCGGCTATTATATAGGCGGTGAATACTGTGGCTTGTACAACAAGTCTGGAGTACAATAAGAACATGAAGGATCGGGGGTTAGCCTAACTAACCTGGATACATATCTCTAATACCCGCCCGCAGTCGCAGCGGGAGAACTCCAAACGCAAAGAATGGATCGGAAGTCCGAAAACAACTATCCAGGGAGACCCTTGGTCATGATATCCGCGAATTGATGAGATGATGGAATGTGCAACACACGAACCTTGCCAAGGGCCACCTTCTTGCAGATAAAGTGTATGTTCACCTCGATGTGCTTAGTACGATGTGCTGCATAGGATTTGACGACATGTAGATGGCGCTGACATTGTCGTAGTAAACCACTGTCGCTGTCGCAAGAGAAATGTGGAGATCCTATAGGAGCTGGCGCAACCAACAGCTCTCAACAACTGCATGGGCAATGGCACGGTAATCCGCCTCAGCACTAGAGTGAGAGACCGTCGTTGTTGCTTGCAAGACCAAGAAACAAGGTTATCACCAAGGTAGATGCATAAACCGGACATAGAGCAACGGGAATCAGGGCAGCCGACCCAATCAGCATTGGAGTAGGCCATCAGTGAGGAGGGCAGAGAGGAAGAACTGATGTGTAGCCCAACATCAAGGGAGCCCTTGATGTAGCGAAGAATGCTTTGACAAGAGCAAGGTGAGACTCCTGAGGAGGATGCATGAAAAGACACACCTGTTGAACAAGATATGCCAAATCTGGCCAAGTGAGAGTGAGATAATGTAAAGCTCTGGCAAGGCTCGTATAGGCAGAAGGGTCTTCAACATGTGACAATTTGGAGTGAGTATCAACAGGCGTAGCCGTGGGGTGGCATTCTGACATGCCGGCACGCTGAAGTAAGTTGATGGCATATTGGCACTATGAGAGAAGTAGTCCATCTGATGACCGAGTAACCGAGATGCCCAGAAAATAGTGCAGATCTCCAAGATCAGTCATAGCAAACTCTAAGTGAAGCCAGTAGGTGATGCGCTCAAGGAGAGCTGGTGTCGATGCAGTGAGGACAATGCCATCAACATAGAGGACTAGATAAGCCATGTCGTCACCGTTCTTGAACACAAAGAGGGAGGTGTCCAATGGTGAAGCAATAAACCCACACTGCTGAATGTAGGTTGCAAATCTGTGGTACCAAGCTCAGGGCGCCTGTTTGAGGCCGTAGAGTGACTTGCGCAAGAGGCAAACATGATCGAGTGCAGAGGGATCAACAAAACCAGATGGTTGCTAACAGTATACCGTTTCATCAAGGTGACCGTGGAGGAAAGCGTACTTGATGTCGAGAGGTGGCGATGCTGAGAACCACTCTTATAGTTGCTGGCCTCATCACGAAACTGAAAGTCTCATCATAATCAACGCCATACTGATGAGAGAGTCCGCAAACAACCCAACGAGCTTTGTGCCGAGCAAGGGAAACATCTGCATGAAACTTGTGTTTGAAAATCCATTTGCCGGAGACAATATTGACACAAGAGGGTCGAGGGATGAGCTGCTAGGTGCCATTGTTGACGAGGGCCTGGAATCCTTCTACCGTGGCAGCGCGCTATTTTGGGTCGGCAAGGGCCACCCGATAATCCTTAGGAACATGCAAGAGAGACAGTAGCAGAGAGGTTCATGTGTCCCTTTGGTTGAGCTATACCATCCTTTGCTCAAGTGTTCATGACGTGAGGTACAGGAGCCGGGTGCGGGACAGACCCGGGGACACCGATTGTGCACGCATAGAGCTGCCAAGTGGTGTCATGACATGAGCATCCGACGATGGGGGGTGGGAGGGGCAGGTGCCGAGACTGACATGACGGGAGCCAACAAAGGAGGCTATGGGCGGGACCTGCCCGTGGTTGGAGCACGGGGAGCAGACCCGCCCGTAGTCGCAGGGGATGCCGCCGAGCAAGGAGGTGGTGATGTAGGCTCGCTCGAGATGTCTGGACCAGGGAGCAGTTGCTCAATGCCTCAGGGGTGGAGGCGGGGGGGAGTCATAGAAGGCGCCATGAGCAGGGGCGCATAGGTAACCTGCATGTCAGTTTCATGGAGAAGAAAGTCGAAGGACTCCAAGGGAGAGGGGGAGGAACAGGAGGCAAAGGGAAATATTGTTTCATCGAAGACGACGTGACGGCAAATAATGACGCATTGTGTGGAGATGTCAAGATAGTGGTAACCTTAGTGGGAGCTAGGATTGCACAAGCAGTGGATCGTGGGGCGAGTTTGAGAGGGGCTGTGGCAGAGAGGTTAGGGTAGCAAAGGCACCCAAAGACCCGCAATTGGTCAAAGGAGGGAGGGCGTCAGAAGAGGAGCTGATAGGGAATGGAATTAGCAATGGCAGTGGAGGGTCGAAGGTTTTAGAGATATGTGGCAGTGGAGAGAGCCTCAACCCAATAATGGGAAGGCATGTGAGCATGGATAAGAAGAATGCGCATGGCATTGTTTAGGGTGCGAATGGTACGTTCGGCCTTCTCGTTTTGTGGTGAGGTGTAGGGGCAAGAGAGGCGAAGGAGTATACCACGAAAGGCAAAGAAGAGGGAGAGGGCATTGTTAACAAACTTAGTGCCATTGTCGGCTTGGAATGATTTAACGGGCTAGTTAAACTGGGTGTGAACAAAGTTGCAGAAGGAGGTGATGTTGTCGTAGGCATCAGATTTCCTTTTAAAGGGGAAGGTACAGCAAAAATGAGTATAGTCATCAAGTAAAACAAGATAATAAAGGAAGCCCGAAGAACTAGCGATGGGAGAGGTCCAATCATCACAATGTACCAAATCAAAGGGTGCAGAAGTGCGCGTTGTGGAACTGGAAAATGGTAGTCGAACGTGTTTACCGAGTTGGTAGGAATGACAAAGGGAACTATCTTGTTTATTACATGAAACATGAGACAACTTATTTAAAATTGAAAGAACAACATGGCTGGGGTGGCCCAGACGTGCGTGCCAAAGCGACGGGGCGACGATGATGTTGGCTTGGGTGGCGGTAGACTGGATGCCTGCTGGGGAGAAGGTGTAAACATCGCTGCCACTATTGTAGCGAAGGATTATGCGCCAGGGTCGGAGGTCCTTAATTGAAAAATCAAAGGGGTCAAATTCCATTGAATAAAGGTTGTCACAGGTAAATTGTCGAATAGAAAGAAGATTATGAATCAGTGATGGGACAATTAAGATGTTGTTCAATGCAAAGTTGGATGACGGGGTGGGGAGGAATGAGTGCTCACGAGAGGTAATGGGAATGTGGGAACCATTGCTGACCGTGACTAGGCCATGAGAGGGGGGTATGTAGAAGAGGAGAATACATTTATTAGAGGACATGTTGGAGGACGTGTTGCTGTCCGCAACCCACGGACCAGGCTGTTTCAGGGCTGCCACTAGACCGGCCTGATCCTAGTGCGGCGTGGAGAGAGATGGCTGCATTGGGGCGAAGATGGTGTGAGCCTGCGGGTAAGGTCCCAAGAGGCCGGACCGGGAGGTCGCTGGTGCTGCTGGTTGGAACTTGGCATAGCGTAGGGGTTGAAACATATCCAAGGACCAAACAGTTGAGGCATCATAGGGTTCCGGCGACCGTGGCCACTGTTGTGGCGGTTGTTGAAGCCACCATGCCCACCCGCCGATGAAGGAGACGAGGGCTGCTGAGGTGGTGCAGTAGGGCTTGGGGTGGTGGAACGGCAGCCATTGGAGCCACACGTCTGTGATGGAGAGGTTGTAGTAGCTAGGGTGGTGGTAGTGGCCACCTTGGACTCGTTGGCGTGACGGGACTCCTTCAGTGACAACATGGATCGCGCCCAGGCGAAGTTGGGGAGGGGGTTGGTGTTGGCGATATCGTCCATCGTGCTGGAGAACTTAGGGTTGAGGCCGTGGTGGAGGTTGAGCACGAGCTGCGGGTTGGAGATGGTGTGGCTGAGGTCACGACAGGAGTTGGCAATGACCTTCATCTGCTGGGCATACTCGTTGACAGAGAGATCGCCCTGGACCAAGGTGGAGAGGGACGCAACACGTGATTCCTTTTTCTCATTGAACAAGGACTCAATCTTGGAGAAGAGATCGCGGGCGTGCTGGCTAGGCTCGGTGGCGAGGTCGAGGACGTCATCGACAGCTATGGTCAAGATCCTGGTCTTGAGGGCATAGCCAGCTTGAAGCTATTGGGAATCAGTGGGGCGAGGCGTAGCGGTGCCATCGATGTGCATCATCAAGCCAAACTTGCCGCACATGGCGAGGAAGAAGGACGACCACTTGGTGAAGTTGGGGTTGAGGAGCTCGTGTTTAACGGGGATGTGCGCCGGGGCGGCGATAGTGTAGTAGGGGGAGAAGGCCATGGCAGGGGCGCTCACAGACTCTGTGTTGGGCGCCGTCGAGGTGGAGAGAGCGGCAGAGGTGGTGCCGCTCATGATGGGGGCAAGGAAGGGTGGCGGTGCTAGGGTTGTAGCAGCGACGACGCTAGGGTTTGAGGGGATAGTGGAAGGGTGGGGGATCGGGAAAGAAAAGCTCTATACCATGTAGAATTATGGAAAATGCCTCAAGGCTTCGAGATGCCTAGGCGGCTATTATATAGGCGGTGAATACCGCAGCTTGTACAACAAATCAGGAGTACAACAAGATGACAAAGGATCCAGGGTTAGCCTAACTAACCTAGATACATATCTCTAATAGTAACAAGTGGTATATATTTATCAATAAAATAAAAAAGGATCTGTCCAGTTGTTTTCTGACTTTCTTCACGGTAGTATTAAATCTTAACCTTATGCATTGTCAAAGTGGAATGATTAGGACGGTCACAGATTTCTCTATCCATGGCAGCTTCCACTATCTCCTGCATGATATCATCCTCAAAATGGATACGACAAGAAACGGTTCTAAGGCAGGAGAGATGCATGATGCCGAAATCAAAACCACCACTACTTAAAAGAAAGGTGTCATCCGCGCCAAACACAAGCTCAAGTTTTTGTAGCCTTGGCATGGATCCAGATTCAAAAATCAATCCAAGCCCACATTGTCCACCGATCAAAAATGTGCTAGGACTCGAAATCCATGGCAGTGGTTGATTCTGAGAAGTCCTCCTGGTCCACCTTCCACTCTTCCTCCTTCTACGGGGAGAAAGAGATAGACCAGTGCGGGTAGGTCTCCCAAGATCACCATATCTTTGAGCCTGCAGTTCTTCATAGGGAGGACTAATTTTTGGAGGTTTAGAAGTGATCCCATCCAACTTGGAACTTTGGAGACTTTACCATACCAAATATGAAGTCTCCGTAGGCTCCCTGGAGCAGAGCACCAGGATTCCATGAAGAAAGTCTGCTAAAAAATCATCGGTGATATAAACCATTAGAGAGTAGAGGTTGCATTTCTCTAGTTAAAGGATGGAAGAGGCCATCTCTTTCAGATAATCCTTGCAGTCCTCTGCACCTTTAGGATATTCAGGCTCTAAATCAATTCTCAACTTCCTCAGGTTCGTTAGCTGACCAAGTTGTTGAACAAAGTAAATTGATTGCATAAAGATATTTATATTTTCTAGGACTTGCAACGCTTGCATCCCCCCAACGTTATTTCAACTATCAGTGTTCCCTCTACGTTCAATGTTTCTAAGTATTGTAGTGCTGAGATTTTTCCTGGAAACTCATAAATATTTGTGCCTTTGAGGCTCTGGTACTTCAGATGGTATAGATGTCCTATATGTTCAAGATCATGATCTTTTAATATACGATAGCCTTCAAAGTCCAATACATGCAAAAGCCTAAACTCAAGCAGGCATGGTGTTTTTGCGTAACCTTCAAATGCAGTGAGGGACCGTGTACTAGATAAAACCAGATTTGTTAGAATTTCAATTTCACGCTGTAGAGATAATCTACGAACCTTGTTTCCAGACTCTGGGTTTGCACCAGGAACACCAAATAGGGTAACAAAGTTTTGCTCCTTGGATTTTGATACAATGAAATCAAGAACTGTGTCATGGACTCGGCATGTTTGCAGCTCACCCAGATTATTTCTCTCCCGTGGTTGGATCAAGCTCCTATTGATGAGCTCATTAAAGCAGCTCATTCCCAATTCATATAGAGTATGTCCATGTTCTTCAGCAATCAATCCCTCAGCAGCTCATCTCATCACTAAACGTTTCTTGTCAATCAAGTAGTCTTCTGGAAATATGCTCAGATATAGAGCAGTTTTATGATACATATTACTACCAGTAATTACTGGTAGTAATTAAAATCTAACGGTCCAGATTACTTATCCTTCCATCACTATCACAACCAGTAATTTTAGGCAGTAATAAATTTACTAGGGTAGTATTGAAAAAGATCAAAATAACAGTTTTATAACTATTTTAGTCAATTAGGACGAAATGTTTTGATCGCTGCCGTCGGCGATCCGTGTAGCCGTGTAGGTCCTGGCGTGTGCGTGTGGAATCCAGCGGAAACACCGCGTGCGGGCGGAAATCTAGAGTCAGGAGCCCATCAGTGGAGATCCAAGGGCATCATCGGCGAGGTGCTGGCGGTGAGTTTGTATAGGCGGCAGCACGAAGTTCGCACAGGATGCAACGAATCCCAATGCAGCACCGTGTGGTGAGGCGGCACCCATAACGATCCCATTCTGGCCCTTGCCTCGTCAGAGCCTCATCGAGCGTTGATTTCAAGGAGGTGGCGTTTTGGTAGTAGTGATTAGTGAAGGTAGGGGCTTTGGCGAAGGAGCCGCATCATTTGTCTACTCTCTGGTGCCCATTGAATCGTCCACAACAAAGGAAATGTATTTATGCAGTCCTTCGTTCTTGACAGAAACGAAAGCATTCAAAGTTGCGCCTCAACTTGCTAGGTTGTGCCATGTTATTTCGTATAACTGGACGCGATGATCAGTCCTCACGCATGGCCGGCGATCACTGGACCTGTGCGTTGTGCTTGTGCTTCTTCTTGCTGTGTAGTTCGTCGACCTGTTGCCACTTCGTCAGGATGCCCGCGATTTGCTCACCAGGGGCACAGGGCTGGCTGCGATGAAGATCTGCTATGACGCCAGCTATGGGCGGGAACAAGGTCGCAGCTTGTTTAATTAAGGAGTGCGGTGTCAGGGACACAAAGCAACTCACGATGATTCCGGCAAACGGACGAACCCCATGGTGCGCTAGGGGGGAGATGAGGGCGATGGGGGCAGCTTGGCCTGGGAGGTACGGGTATGGCTATCGCGCAATGGAAAATCATGTCTAAAAATATTTGAATAATCATACCAATTATAGTACTACCCTAATAATTACCATCAGTAAATTATTAGTGTTAATATGTACTGTAAAACTTCTTCGGATATAATACGCAAGATTTTATCCAAGGAGGAAGGTCGAAGTAACTCAGTGACAGTACTGCCATCATATATTGTATATCCTTATTCCGTTCAAGTGCAGATCCAATAGAAACTTCCACTTGATTCCACTGATCCACTGTTGGATCTTTATTAGCCAATAAGCCGGAGATTGCAATAATTGCCAGTGGCAAACCGCCACATTTTTTAAGGATTTTTTCAGAACTAGTGAGATGTGGGGAGCATTGTTCCCCAGGCCCAAATATTCTGTTTAGGAACAACGTCCTGGAATCCACGTCACTAAGGCTTTAAACTATAAACATGCCCCTTTCCTGTGGAGCAGCATGCTTCGGCTACATCATTTACGCGTGTTGTTGTGATTACTCTGCTACCCCGGCTTCCCTTCAGAAATATGCAGTTAATGGCATTCCATGCGTCTGCACTCCAAACATCATCAAATACAATGAAGTACCTGACAAATAATTTTACAATTTATTTTAGCAATGCCTTATAATAGTTTAATATTGAAATATATTCATTTTTCTAAAAAACAATAGTTTAATAAAAAATATAAAGTGTGGATCAAAAATAAAAAAATCAAAGAATTATTAATCTAAAGAATTACGTTTCCTACAGAGGTAAAATAATCATTAATCTAAAGTACGTGATTATGTGACAAAGTGAATACCAATCATGTACTGTGAACCAATTTCTCTAGCAAGTTGATTCTAACTCCAAACTTTTTGACGGACAGACGACGGATTTACACTGATTTTTCAGGTAGTTATCTACCGATTGTATTTTTTGGATAATTATATAAACCACCACATAAATCACTTATATATAGTTTGAGATTCCCACCGATAAGATCTTTTGTGATAAATCCTCACTCACCCAATGTATTTTGTTACAAAAAGCACCCAGTTGACACATGTTTAATTGATTTCATATGATTTTATCGATATAAATTAAAAACAAAGTTATGTTAAATAACTTCAACATTGTTAGAGATTTTTATTGTGTTTAATTCCTCTTATTTTCATAAAAAATGTATCCAAATTTCAAAATTTATTGTTGAACACCGTTCAAACTTTAATTGATATTTTGCTACATATTCTCTATAAAAAAATATGAAGATATATTTTCAAAATTTTATATTTTTGATAATAACATCATTAGCTACTCCAAATAAACAAAAACATGTTGAATATATTGAGGTGGTTTTTGCAACAAAACTCAATAGATGGGTGAAAATTTATAACAAAATGACTTATAGGTGGGAATCTCAAACTCTAACTAACTTATGAGGTGGTTTTTACAATTAACCTTTTTTTTAATAAATTTGGGTAGCTTCTCTGGTGGGTACTGGAACTACCCAAATACCCAAACAGCGCAATAGCCACAGCCCGTAGACCTCACAGAGTGAGCATCTATCAGATATGGCATGTATGCACATTTATGAAGTGTGATTGAATCAGCCGATGCACGCATGCTATGGAGAATTGAATATTTCATATTTGTGTTGAGTTGTGATGTTATTTCATGAGATTTGATACTATTTTTTAATTTTCTCTTTTCTGAGTTATGAATTGTGCGAAAACAATCCTAGGTGCTGCTCAAATATGTTGAAATATCATGCGAACTTGTGCTGAAATGTTTCAAAAATTAGGTACTTCCCGTAAAACTGAACTGCAAACCTAACTTTTGGTATTTATTTTTGGGTACTCAAAATTATAACATCATTTCGGGTAGTGATTTTGAAAGACTGCAATTTAAAAAAAAGAAAAACTGAAATACCCAAACGGAGGGTAGATTGAATGTCCAGGCCTACTGATTCATACATTTTGTCCTGGAGGAAATTTATTATTTTACTGATGAGATGCTGTATGTCCCCGACTTTGGTGTTGGCATAAGGTTGCTTGCTTACTTGACTGAGAATGATTTTCAAAATCTTCATGATATCAGGATTTCGTGACACTGATATGAAGACGGCACAATCGAATCTTCCCTTCAGTTCTTCATATACTTGGTTTGCTAGAGTTGTCTTCCCTAATCCACCAGATCCAACAATTGATATCACTTTCAATCTCTGTGATGGCTCATGTCTGTCATCTTCTGTTAATAATCTAAAAAGCTCATTTTTAGGTCCATCGATGCCTACAAGCTTTGAAGAATCCTCAAAGATAGCAAGAGCTCTCTGGTCCACATTCACATGGCTTGTCTGGGAGACATATGGACCAGTTCTGTACCTTGCACTCCTTCAACCAACCTCCTTCACTTGGGCCTTCAGATATTGGATTGCCTTGGCAATCCGACTGCGGTTCATGGTCTTGGTAATCAAGTTCTTGCATTTGTTGATAAAATTGTCTGGCTTGGTGGATTTGTCATCAACACGGATCATAAAGTCATCAAGACTATCTTCAATGTCATATGAGAATTCCAGCACCTCTTTTATCCAGGCCCTATCTTGCGTGTCAGGACTCTCCTCCTCGGACATCTTCTTAAGGAACGCGTGCATGGCGCCGAGCTCTTCTGTGAGAGACTTCACTTCACCACGCATACCCTTGAAACACTTGTCCTCATCACCGAGCACAGCGGCAAGCTTCTCCAGAACAGGGTTCAAGGCTCCCGTCGCTGCACTTACCAGGAACTTCTCCATGATGGCTCACTTCTAAGTCCCCTCGCTAAGTGTGGGTAGAATGGTTGCTGCTGAGGCCGATCGGCCTTATAGAAGCTGCCCAAGTTAACTGGTCTCGAGTTGGAATCTCAACAGCCCAAGCTGTTCGAGCAAAGACAAGCTGCATTATTTGACTTTTTGCCGAATTGGAATCTCGACAGCCCATGTTGTTCGCGCAAAGACAAGCTGCATTATTTGACTTTTTGACCAAAAGGCTTCTGAAAACATGTTAAACGACGTTGACTCCAACAGCACCACCAGTGGTGCTTCTTAGCTTAGCAGGACGTCACATCACCCCAACGGTCCGGCATGTCGGCTGTAGCATTATTTGAAACTTTCCTATTTTCACCTTTTTTAACTATATATATTTGATTTTTTTTTGAAACAGAGTACATAGTTACATACACATACACTCATGACTCATGTAAACATAATGGACAGGTTCTAACCAATTGAGCGCTTAGTTTGTAAGCATTTTCCTACTCCTTCCGATGGAATTTCTAGATTACATAAGTGTACACGCACTCTCACTCCCTCATGACATTTTGACCAAGATTGGGCTAAATTTTAGAACTATGTTATCAATTATTTTTGAAAATCTTCATAAAAGATTGAAATAGTAAAACTACGTGAAATTGTTCTTGAAGAGTAATTTTTATTTTTATTTGCTTAGTAGATATATAACCATTTGAACAGAAAATGGTAGTCAAAATTGCAGGATTAACTCAACTATGTCATATAAATTTATAAAAATGTATGTGTTATGTTTTGTTTATTGAAATGTTACGGGAGGAAGAAATTAAATGGTAGCTCAAGGAGTTAGTGGATGATGATTGAAACACCAAATATTTTAAGCTTGTTGCAAATGGAAAGGATAGCAAAAGTAGAATCTTCCAACTTCGGTATGAGGATCAAGTGATAAATGAGGATGATGACCTGAAAAGGTACAACCAGGGTTGAATTAACCGGGGTTAACCGGCCGGTTAACCAGAAAACCGGTCTGGGTCGGTTACCCCGATCGGCCGGTTAACCCCTGGTTATAGTTCAAAAATTTTCAAAATTCAAAAAAATTCGAAATAGTCAAAACCGATATAATCGGCCGGTTAACCGGAATAACCGACCGGTGAAACCACTCAAAAACCGATATTTTTAAATTTAAAAATATATATTCAAAATATATCACTAAAACCGATCAAACCGACTGGTTAACCAGAATAACCGGCCGGTTTACCGATGTAACCGACCGATTAACCGGCCGTGGACCCTACGCCAATCGAAACGAGTTTTGTCCAGTTAACCGGCCGGTTATACCAGTTAACCGGTGAACCGGGATCGGCCGTTTATACCGGCCCAGCCAGTTATGTTAACCTTGGGTACACCACAACCTAAAATAAAATCCATTTTGGTACTCTAGATGTGAACAATTTCAGGATGGATGAGACTAGATGGGTGGATATTACCCAAGTTACAGCTATGGAAAATAAAATTTTAACAAGTTAGTTTACAGAAGAGGAAGTTAGAAGTGCGATATTGCAAATGGAACATAAATGGTTTTCCAGCACAACTCTATCAGGTGTTTTGGAGTTTAATTAAGGATGACCTAATGGCCTTATTCAATGATTTCCATAGAGGCATATTGGCACTATATACAACCTAAATTTGGGACAATCATACTTCTTCCTAAATGTACGGATGCACTAAAAATACAACAATATAAATCAATATGTTTTTTTAAAGCGACCTTCAAGACTTTCACCATAATGGCGACAAATGGAGTTTTTACGGTAGCTCGTAAAGTGATTAGTCCTACACAAGCCACTTTTATTTCAGGTATGAACATAACAGAAGAGGTTATTGTTCTACATGAAATCATTCATGAACTATGTAGGAAAAACCAAAGTGGTGTCATCTTTAAGATTGACATCGAGAAGTCTGACGATAAAGTAAACTAGGCATTTGTTTAACAAATATTAACAATGAAGGGCTTCTCTCAAACATGGTGCATTATAATTAATGATAAGTAGGACAAAATCTCCAGTCATTGAAAGGACTACGACAAGGTGACCATATATCCCCAGTACTTTTCAATATTGGGGCCGCTATTATAGTGATCTTAATTAATAGTGCATAATTGATACACAAATATCTGGTTTAGTGTTGCACTTAGTTTCTCAAGGCCTCTCTGTTTTGTAATATACGGATGATACTATTCTTTTCATGTACTATGATATTGAGAAGGAACGAATATGAAGCTATTCTATGTGCTTTTGAACAATTATTGGGTCTCAAAATAATATTTTTATAAGAGTGAGATATTTTGTTTTCACCAAGCAAAGGGTCATGAACAACAATATTATCAACCTTTTGGATTGCAACAAGACCTACCCCATTACATATGTAGGCATTCCGATGCATGTACGGAAGCTAAGCAACGGGGATTGGAAAATGGTAGAAGAAAAGTTTGAACAATTAATAGGCAGTTGGATGGGCAAACACGTCTGTAGGAGGATGGTTGGTTCTTATAAACTCAGTCCTAACAACTTTAGTTATGTTTATGTTATCTTTCTTTGAGGTCTCCAAAAGGAGTGCTAGAAAAACTAGATTACTATAGATCAAGATTATTTTGGCGAGTTGAAGGTCATAAAAACAATTGTAGGCTTTCAAAATGGAATATTTTGTGTCAACCTAAGGAAGCTGGAGGCCCAAAGATTAAGAATATAGACATACAATGGCTTTTAAGTAAGTGGTTGTTCAAACTAATAAACAAGGATGGTTTCTTTCAAACAATACTCAAAAAGAAGTATCTTTGTAATCAAACAATTACTTAGGTTGAGAGGAAACCAACTAACTCAAATTTTTGGATTGGTGTAATCAAATTCAAAGATACTTCCTTCAGTTTGGGAACCTTACAACTCAATAGTGGTCACCAAGTTAAATTTTGGGAAGACATGTGGCTTGGGAATTTTGCTTTGATGGATAAGCCTCATATTTCGTCCCATATCTCTTTTGAACTCATAAATACACTTGTTCTGAAAACAAATGATGACCTCTACACTGCCCAGCTCTGAGGCATTGCTTCAGAGGTACATTATCCGAGTTGTGCGCCCGGTTGACGGCTTGAGCTTCATGGTGTGCCACGACATCTACTTGTGTTACGACGCAGGGCTGGCCAGGAAATACATGCTGGACATGGAGGATGTCGTCTGTGCAGCGTGGTGACCGTGGCTGTCATTTGCGAGACCGACACAAGCCAAATTGAACCCGGAGCATATCTCCTTGAAGATGCTCGGCAATGGTCCTGGGGGTTCATCGTTGTGCCATTTTCATGTCGTACAAATGTATAATATATAATAATGCCGACCGAACCCCGGTGTAATTAACAAGCTGCTTCATTTTGTCAAATGCAGTAGTGTCTATGTGTGCGGCATCATATTGTATCCTTTATTCTCTGTAGTGCTCAGTCACTAAAGTAGAGCAGTGTCATCTGTAATAAGGGGTGGCAACCTTGTGCTGTGCAACGGATCTATAATAAAGGGCATGCTTACATCAGGTTCATGTTAAGATGCTTCAGTATCGGCTTCCTTGTGCTCAGGACGACGATGGTAAAACTGGCACAAAGATTATGTTTTGCATGTTTGGTGTGTGGCTCTAGAGTTCTGGTAAAGACGGAACACTGTAGGGGATTCAATTTTGTGAGACGCAAAGCCCCAAAGTATTGGTGTGGCGGAATTGGATGATCGGCCAGTAGCCATTTGCGGAAACAGAAAAGTGGTGGATGAGCGTGCTTGTGGAGAAAGCGGAAAGGATGCATGGATGTCTAATGTCTTCTTATTGGAAGGAAAAATAAAAAGCGGTTCTTTTTCTCTTATTGAAACTAGCGTGATGCCTCCGCATTTGCATGGCTCTACCTTATTAATTTAGGAAACGTTGGACCTTTTTCAACTAAAAATGATTAATGTAATAGTATGCATGTTTTTGGGAAACTACTCATATATTGTGGTAGTATGCAGTTCACCTGCATGATCTCATTATTTACTCCAATGATTGTGATGATTTGTGGAGTCTCATCATTACTATTGATCGATTTTGTTATAATCATAGGATTGGTGAGAGCAATTGATGGCCTCTTGGATGATCCTATAACAACATTAGGAAGAGGTGCATATGCTAACCATGAAAATTGTGACGGCCAATACAATGGCATAATTCTTGTCTCGTTGATGCCCTACAACAAAAGTTGTATTGAATGTGCGAGACAGCATGACAGACATGATGCAAAGATGTAGAACCTGAATGGCTAGAACTTTAATCGGTTCCAGCAGCTAACATTGAATATTATATAGTTTTGCATCGTAGCTGCAGAGCCCTACCCTGCGCCGCCAGAGCCTCCTCCCCCAAGTCTCGTCCACCTTGCCGCCGTCCGAGCAGGCCGCCGCCAATGCTGTGCGGTCGCAAGGAAGGCGGTAGCGGGGATTCTCCTGCTCACGGTCAAGGGCGAGCGTCGTCTTTCGCAGGCGGTTCTGCGCCTTGTCGCAGGTGAGGTTCAGCCATGTCGTGCGGCAGCATGACTCCTGGTCCGGCCCCGGTTGCTAGATCTGAAGGGACAGTGCGGCTGCCACCGAGCACATCATGATTCATGAGGTCCTCCGTGATGGCAGGGCAGTCTTCCTCCCCGATCGCGCCGCGATCCTTGTGCGGATCCATGAGGAGGAGCCCTTTTTTCCTCTCTATTTCAGCGGACAATCGGATCTCGTGGGTGCTGCCCGTCCGTTGTTTTCCGGTGGCCAAGAGCTAATGTGGATCCTGATCTTCAGTCTCAGCACAGATGATGTCGGACAGCCATGAAGGGATAATGCCTCCGTTTTTGGTTGGTTCCTCATCGCCCCTCTTCTGTTGCAGACCTGACGGCAAGCATAAGATAGCGATGTGCTCCCCAACGAGCACAACCATGGCTGACGGCATTGTCCGGTCCGGTTAGTGGTGGGCTTGATTATTCAGTTTACTAGCAACTCCTCCTCGTCATCGTGGGGATCCGGCCTACAGTCTCCAATGCATGATGGTGGAACATGTACTCATCGGCTGAATTCTCATTGCCGACTTGACATGGTCCTTCATGTGGAATTTTGTCATCGTGTTGATGATGTTGTCGTTGTCGGTCATTCTCGAAGACCTCACATCCTTTCTGGAGTTGTCTTGAAAATGCTTCTAATACCATGCCGGATTTGCATTGGAAGATAATAAAGATATAGAGAGGGGAAACATATCAGGTGGAAACTCAGTAGCCTGTGCAAACTTTGCAAACTCTCGATCAACACCACAAGATCCCCATCTGAGTGCCTAGGGAGAGAGATGGGCTTCTTTTGCAAATCAATGCCCGCCAGCCCCTGCTAATCATGTCTTCCTTTGCAAATTACCCCCTGCCGCAAAGGCGAGGCGGCGGGGCAGGCGATCGCAGACGGGCGCGGCGTGTGCGATCGCGTACGTCACGGCCTGGGCGATCGGGGAACCTGATTAGCAAAGTGGCTGACGACAGGGGGTAATTTGCAAAAGAAGACATGATTAGCAGGGGCTGGCGGGAGTTGATTTACAAAAGAAGCCCATCTCTCTCTCAAAGCATTCGGATGGGGATCCTGTGGTGTTGATTGAGAGTTTACAAAGTTTGCACAGGCTACTGAGTTTCCACCTGATACGTTTCCTTTTATAATGGCAGTTGGTGGGTAATTTAAAAATACGCAGGTGGGTGGTATAATCTTTTTGAGTGGCAGTGGTATGAAATTTTTTCTTTCTATTTTCTCTGAATAATATGGTAATTTCTAGCCCTTGAGAGCGATGGTAGCATTTTTTTTTGATCAAATATATATATAATAGATAGATGTACCATTTACTGCAATCTGATATGCGCATGTTACTTTCAAGGGTTGGTAACATGTTTACCTTTTGAAGTTTTTAATAAAAAGATCGTCTAGGGTAAAAAATAAAAAAAGAGTTGTAGACAGAATTAGTACACATATATACATACAGATTATCTAATCTACTATCTAATACGACGCTAGTGCATGCAACATCGAGGTACCTTGCAAAAATCAATGATTCTTGTTCCATAATATATCTTCTGCCGACTCCAGTATGCTTTGCCCTTTTTTTTTTTATGATGAGCAATTTAGCAAAACAATGCCAGTCCCATCAATTTCCTCTACGAACACATTGTTTTGGATACACTTCTTTGATAGAAAACCTTCAAGAGTATGTTCCACTTCTCTCATTGTAGGCCGCTCCTCACCATTTAACTTTATACACGATGCTGCAAGTAAGGAGACTTCTTGGACTTGTTCGCCTCCTTCCTCAATGACCTGCGGATCTAATATTTCTTCCAGATTATGCACAGTAAGCAAATGGACAAAATGGGAAACTAGTCCAGCTTCATCATCAAACAAATAGGAACACGGTTTCTTCCTTGTTAAGAGTTCTACTAGAATGACACCAAAGCTATAAACATCACTTTTCTCAGTGAGACGGCCTGTGTAGAAGTACATAGGGTCTAAATATCCTATAGTTCCTTGAACCATTGTTGTTAATCCTGTTTTATCCATTGGAAAGTATCTAGAAGCTCCGAAGTCTGACACCTTTGATGTCATAGTATCATCAAGAAGTATGTTACTAGATTTGATATCTCTGTGGATTATGGGGATTGAAAGTGATGAGTGAAGATAGGCAAGAGCACTAGCAATTTCAGTTGCGACTCTTAGCCTAGTCACCCATGGCAGTGATTTTGGCCCTTCGACATGGAGATGCTGGTAAAGGGTTCCATTAGAAATAAACTCATAAACTAACAATGGGACCTCCGTCTCTAGGCAACATCCAAGAAGCTTCACAACATTCCTGTGGTTAATCTGTGAGAGGATGGCTACCTCATTTATGAACTCATCTATCTCTCTCTTGACTGTTATCTTTGACTTCTTTATGGCTACAACATGTAAATCTGACAAAATACCTTTGTAGACAGTACCATGACCTCCCCCACCAAGCTCACGAGCTTTGTCAAAGTTGTTTGTTGCCTTTGCAAGCTCATCTATTGTGATGATCATCTTTTCTGCAATGTCTGCCCTTGGGGATACCAATTGCTGCAACAGTTGTCCCCTATTTTGCTTAAAAAACTTTTGTTTCAGCATTTTCTCCCTCTTATGTTTTAACCTTTGGGCCACAAATATTCCAACAAGAACCAAAAGCAGAAATCCCGCCGCACTGCCAAGTCCAATAATAATGCTTACTCCTGAAATACATGTGGTACTGTTATTACTCTGACCATTAGTTTAAATGAACGACAGCAAAAGTTTTTGACCCTGTCAAATTTCCTCAGACACTGGGCCCATCAGATCTTCCCAAGGAAATGAAAGAAACTAGAGTGCTAAAGGATTATTCCATATCGATTATCTATTATCAATATCTGCTTCTCTCGACCTCTTAGAGCACATGGATAATTGATAGATAATTTGGATTCAGTACCCTTGTCTGTTAATTGAACACTTCTATTTTGTTGTGTAAATGATATATATAGTGGGACAGTATTATTAATATTTGAATCTTGCTGAGAAGGAAAATAAATAGCCTTCTTCAGGTCAATAGCCAATTTTTGTTTGGTGCCTGAAGCCAACTGGACCAATTAACATCTGAGTGTGGCACTGCTAGCTGGTTCGCCCTAGCTAACACAGCTTCTAATTAGGTCTAGGGGAACCAAACAGAAGCTATGTTTAATAGAAAAAAATATTTTGTATAGGATAACAGAGGGCCGACCACACACGAAACTTATATTTTCTTTTCTCATAAGATGTCATATAATTCTACTGACACAAAACATCTGGTCCTTCGATGTCTCAGTGAATGATTTATACCTTTATAGTAATCGTACTCACGAGATTAGGAAGGGGGTGATCTAATAGATGCACCACGTGCACGTGCTTAGAATCGTCTAACATTTATGATCTTGGTGATGGTATCAAACATGTGTGTGGAATTATGAAACTGCGAACAGGCCTTTACCTCAATAGCATCTCCTAACTCCAGGTTCGAGGTTTTCAAACTAGGTTCAAAAATTTCATCACCTCTCTCCTAAGCCAAAGCATGTGTAAGACCATGCCTGTATGCATTATGAAGTTCTCACACAGGTTAAAAAAGGGATCACCATGTCATGAGGAAGGGGGGTTCACGAATATTCTAGATGTGCATAAGAAGGGTCCTTCTTCTTAGTGCAATATCATTGGGATGTTCTTACCCCGGCAGGTCTAGTTTTTTTTTTAAAAAACTAATTCGCCAGTAGAAGACTACTTCAATTAATTAAAGCACATCCTGCTGGTCATATTAAACATTATTTTAAAGAAAAACTTAACCCTCTGCTGCTTCTACATAAACTCTTGTAAACTTATTTTAGTAAAATAAATCTAATATATGGAGATCCTGACACATCTATAAAAATAACAGCTTCAAAATAACTATGAAAAGAAGATGTCTACTGAATGATTGCCGATATCTAAAGTAGCCGTAATTGAACAGATGAAATTAAAATTACTGAGTCTCCCAATGAGAATTTGAAGCAGATGAACTGTACTAACCTGCAGATGAGGACTTGATGCATCCATCTTTGAGGGTGTGGTTTCCGTGGGTTCCTCGTGGACACTGACATTTGTACCCTCCAATTGTATTGATACATTCGCCAAAGCAGCCATGGTCTTGCGGGTGCTCACACTCGTTGATATCTATGATTCAATTAATTAATACAATATTCGTTATAGTTGACGATGAACTTGAAATCAGATAGTAGTAGTTTTGCTGCAAGTAACTAACGTGATCCCTAAATTAGCTAGTCTGAATGCAACTGTGTACACCTTAAGGTACCTACAAGTAGTTAAGCGGTCTGAAAAGGCAGTTGCACAAATGTAGCAAGAGATGCTTAGGTAATTTTGTGAGAACTGTTTTACTCACAATTGTGTTGTAATACTGCAGCATTTGACCAGTTGTGATCAGCGGCATATATAAACCATGACACATGTTCCTTGTCAAACTGGCCATGTGATGGCCGCTCATAACGCTAATTTGGATGCTCAAAAATCGGACAGAGAGAGAGAAAACAGCCAAATCTCTTCTCGTTCCTAACTAGCTACCGATTTTCATGCCACAGCACTCAATCGCCTTGAATGATGAATCAAAGAGACGGACAACATTTGTTGGCAGGAAAATATATGGTTTTTTACTTTATAAATAATGAAAATTCATATGTATAGAAACGATCTTTAGATAGCCGGGTCCACAACGATTTTTATGGCAAGTATGAGAAAGATTATTTCTCATTGAAGCAATCTTGCATGTGTCTAGTAGTCATGCGAAGCAGATGAGCTTTGCCGAGTCATCATCAAGGGAATATTTGGCGTTGGCGAGTGGCGATCCATGTAATTCTTTATATAAGGAAAAGCTGCCATATAAGGAAAAATATTGATTTGATTTTACTTTATTCTACGTCATACACCTAACGGCTGCCACATAACGTCATTCCTCATAATTAAAAACCATAAATAGCGTTTCAGACCTACTTCTAGATTAGATAGATTTGAGTGGTCACTACTAAAAAAACTGAGTTAAAGCAAGAGTTTGTCTGTTCCAGCAAAAGCTATATAAAGTGTTGAAACAAATAATATTGCCTAGTTCATCTTTAAGGGTTACTTAAAATTGATGAAGTATACTATAGTGGACACCTACTACCGAGTTTTAAACAGACGGTTGCCTTTTAAAACTATCAAGATGATGATGGTGGATAAAATGAAAGGTGAAAAACAACATTTTCTCATGTACTATAGGCCATACCACTGACACATGGGTGACCCAATGGTAGGCCAGCTGTGGGAACACATGGTCCACCACGCGGTGGGACAAATCGTGCAGAGCCATCATGTTCGGTCTTTTTATTAGTTTGATTGATACCCGCGTGCGTCATACGTGACTTTGCAATAATGTGAAATCAACCATACACATGTGAATTGCATCTAGCAACAATAATGGAGGAGTAGGAGCGACTGACCTTGGCAACCACCGGCGAGGTAAGGGTTGCCGTCGAAACCGTCCTGGCACTGGCACGTATAGCCCAGGCTTCCACCATCGCAGACGCTGTTCTCACTCTTGCATAACCTCCGGAGCACCTCGCTGAAGCACCCTTTCGCGGTGTCATTGACCCACAAGTCCGGCGGCGGCGGCAATCCCTGCTTCACTCCCCACTGCAGTACAAGGGGCACCTCGAGCGCCTCCCTCGACGCCGGCCGCTTCACGCTGAGAAGCTCGTCGGCGAGCGGCCTCCGGTCGAACCACCCCTCCTCCGCGACGAACACGTAGGTGGGCAGGAACGTGAGCTCCTCCGTGTGGTTGCCCGGGTCCAGCCACCGCAGATGGACTCCGGTGGGCGAGCTCAGGTAGTTGATGGGCGCCTGGCAACAAGCCATGCCGGAGCAGTACTTGCCGGTCAGTTGCCCGACGCTGTTCACCTTCTTGTCACGGAACGAACAGAAGGAGGCGCAGCCGCTGATGATGCCGGACCGGCTCGGCCCGAGGTCCTCCCGGAGCGTGGCGAGGAGGTTGCAACCGGACAGGACCAGCTCGTTGCCGTTGGATAGTTTGTATCCGTGGTCAGTGAAGCTGCTGCCGAAGGAGACGTTGCGGTCCGTGGTGATGTCGGTGGCGGCGATGACGGAGCCCGTGCGGATGACGCGGACGGTGGTATTGCGGAGGGAGATGGAGGCGACCCGGAATGTGCCATCGCCGAGGAGGAGGCGTGGCGGGTCCGGGCCGGTCGTATCGCAGGTGAGGTTTAGGCCCGGCCAGTAGCATCGTGCCGGGCCGAAGCCGAAGGGGTATGGCACGCTCACGTTGCCGCAGCTTGTGGCGCAGTCGGCGAGGCCTATCAGCGCTGCCGGGCTCGCTGCTCCGGCCGCCATGGATAACACGAGCGCCACTGCTAGAGCTGATGCCAAGGCGATGGCCATTTGATTTTACTTCTCATAGATGGTGCCTAATAATACTGCCTCCATGCCTCTTATATAAGGGGTGTTCATTTTCTCGGACTAAAGGACTAAAGTTAAACTTTAGTCTAAAGTTTATCATAAGGAAAATGAACATATATGCTAAAGTTTATATTAAAGTTTAATACAAGAGAAAAAAAACTAAAAAAGGCTAAAAAAGGACTAAACTTTAGCCTTTTAAAAAATGCTAAATTTAGTTTAAATTTTAGATGCTAAATTTTAGCATCTACTGGAAATAAACACCTGCGAAGACACACACTGCACACACGTTCACATGGCGACAGAGACCATAAGAAGCCATACCTGCCATTGAATTTGGTGGTAGTCCCACCTTGCACTACTGTGGAGAATCCATTTGTCCTGTCGGTCATAAACCGAATTTCATGTCCCCCAAAATAATATCTTTGTGACAGTCTTCACATAAAACGTACATTAGAGGGGCAGTCACGAGACATTTGATTTTCTTTTCTTTTGTTGGTTCTTTCAGTGTACGGCAGACACCCGAAGAAACCAATGATTGCAGTTCTTGTTCTTTTTACTAGTAAGCAACATGCAGTTGCAAGATGGGTGGGAAGTCCATGGATGTTGATTGCTTGGTAGCGACCACTCACAGGTAGTTCTGTTCTAAAAAAACACGGGTAGTTGGCAAAGACATTGATGTGAATATCGACGAGTGTGGAAAGCTTAGGATTCGAAACAAATAAAAATGCGTCAAACCTAGTCCACATAATTAGTAATTTATTTAACATATTTTTTAGCTTTTAATAAATTAAAAGCTCTTAATTAATGGTTTGCTACTTTATATTTATATTTTTATTTTATAGATTTGTCTGTATAATAGTTATAAATTATTAGATCTAGATCTAATGGTTCAAAGAGGTGACTGAAAGTTATCAGTTTACTGAAAAATAGCATGTTCCTTTATTTAGTTGGATTAGTTCCCAGTAAATGGTGGTTCGGCTGGGCTGAAGCAGAAGGGGTCGCTCACGTTGCTGCAGCGTGTGGCGCAGTCGGCGAGGTCTATCATCAGCGCTGTCGGGCTCGCCACTCCGGCCGCCATGGATGACACCAGCGTCACTGCTAGAGCTGATGCCAAGACGATGGCCATAGTGTAAGATAGATCGGTAAAAGATTTCCACGCCTCCTGTTATTTTGACCGACGTGGAAGTCCTCCCTTCGAGCACGTCAGGTCCATACGTGGATGCCCTTCACATCAAGCACATCGCTCGTCAGTTCTTGGGCTGCACCATGGGCCTTGAGCTCTGGTCCGAATTTGGCCCGTGTGTAGGCCTAGCTTTGCTTCTTCCTCCAGAACCTCGTCGACGCTGACATCGTGGGCCAATCGAAGGCCTTCTGCGCCAAGAAGGGCGACTTTCTCCGAGCGCTAATCAACGCGGACCTCCCGACCTCCCGGGCAAAGTCTCCGAACTCTGCCGCGCCACCACTGCACCGAGGTTCGTCCCTGTGGCCTCCTCCGGCGGCCTCGCCATCTACCGCGCCCTGGACACGGGGATGCTCACCTTCGCCAACCCGCCGCGAGTCCAAGTGGTCGGCGTCGACGCCAGGACTGGCCTCTTTCGGGCGATGGTCATCGGCAGGATGTAGGGGATGGATGACACCGATGAAGTGACGGAAACCGTGACAGAATGCTAAATTTCTAAACGGTAGAACTTTTGCTGTTATTAAAGTGAACCTAGGCAATTCGGTGGTAGATTTCTAAAAATGTGATCTTTGAGTGTCGTAAACCCAATTCTCCCTTATATAGATATAATAATGGAGCAGATACTTTCCAGAATTTCGGAAATAGGATTTTCAACAACGCGTGTTTTATATCTTTATTACGCGGAGCATGGACTCCATCTCTCCGCCAACCTATTTATCTTACAGCAGAAACGGAGGATAACGTACTCAGTAACAACTTAGTCCTTTCTCCTCCAAGCCTGAAATTACAGCGAGCGCACTGATACGCTGACTTAGGTGGAAATATCTAAGGACACCGGAATCCTGGTTAATCACTCGACAAAGAACGTTTTGCTAAGTAAATTTATACTGAGTGCTCATTACCAAGTATTACACTTGGCAAATTCTTTACTGAGTGTCAAAATAAACTTGACAAAACCCTACACTCGATAAAATGTAAATCACAAAAAAACCAATAAAAAAAATTCACGCCTAGGAACCCCACCCGCCCGCTTGCCCCGTCCCCGTACCCGTCACAAGTCACGATATTTTTTCACGCGCTACGCGAATAAGTGCGCCCGTCACAAGATTCGAACCCGGGACCTCCCCTTCCCGTTCATTTGTGACTATACTCCGTTTTCTCTTTTTTTATATTTTACCTCTTTGTCGAGTGTATTTTAAAAAACACTCGGAAAAAATATTCTTTATCGAGTGCAAAATATAATACACTAGACAAAGAAATGTTTGCTGAGTGCAAAATATAATACATTCGACAAAGACCTTCTTATATTTTTCAAACATAATTTTTATTGGCAAAGTTAATTCAAATAAAAAAGTGTTGAACTCCAAAGTTGTATAACTTCCGAAGTTCTACAACTTTTGTTTTGGTCATTCGTTCATCCGTGTAACAGAACTGCCTTACCATGGAGACGATTCTGTTTCAGGATCTTTCTCGAGTGACGACACGCGCTGTGACGCCCAATAGTACAACACATGATAGAAGAATATAGTTGTAATAAGAATATAGATAGAGTACAGAGTTTTTACATAAATCCGAATTTAAATTACAAACCAGAGTTTTAAAAGTGCGGAAGCGACATAGTTCAACAGAAATAAATAGCTCGTCAAAATAAGAAAAATACAATCGTCCTCTCACGACGATACACATAGGACATCCGGTCATGATAGGTGTTCCGTCCAAAATACCGTACCGGCAATCAACAGATTACTCCTCATCGTTGTCGTTGCAAAGCTCCCATTCGATATTCCAGCAGTCAGGACGCTGGCCTTTCCAGTGGAACCTTCCACCGCAGTGGCAGACTCCATCCTGATTATCTGAAAACCATATAGAGCTACGTCTTGAGTAACTAATTTACTCAGCAAGGCTGACCCGTAAAAATGGCCATCTACAGTCGACTCCTACACATGCACAGGCTAAGAGAAGGGTTTATATTGCCAAAAAGCCAGCCTAAGAGTGAATCCTTATTTTTTAAGTTTTAACATCAAGTTAAGTTGCCATGTAGAATAATAAATTTAGTTTGCACTAAAACTACAGCAGTCATGGTTATAATATAATTAGTACAATTTCATACAGCAGTATTGAACCCATCCATCATATTAATGGCTTCCAACACTGTTCCGGAGTAGCGATCAAGTAGTACTCGTTACTGTGAGGGACAACGACTCGAATCGATTTACATCCTGCAGGAGCAACCTGCTTGCACGACCCATACGCGCTACCTGGAAGCCGCATGGAGCAACCTTTCCCTTATATTACCGCAGGGTCTTCCGAGCCCGGCTCTTCCGAGAAGGGTCCCCCACGCGATGCGTCCCGTACCGCCATCCGTGGGTAGATTCCTCTCTCCTCTCATCCCCAGTTCCACCTTAAGAAGTAGGATATCTTCCGACCAAGCGGTAGTCATAGCTACATCAGTTTACTGGGTCAATAACTCCAGCATGTAAACAGTACGTTCAAACTTGATCCTATGGGCCGGACACGACGCGTAGTCTTAGATGACTCAGACGGGGCTACCTCCATGAAGACAAGCTGTCCTTTCCTTTCCACCTAGTTGCCCGTCCGGTCTTCATTGTTGTCCTATCCAAACTTTCCTTCAGCAGGTATCATTCCCCAGTGATAATGTTTCCTGGTCTGTGAGTGGTCTCCATACCACTCAACGAATAGTCGTCCTAGATTAAGCAGAGCGATTACCGTCCTGCAGCTAATACCGGGTAAAAGGGAACCTACTGCAATACTAAGTTTTCAAACAACTCCTATAAACATAATGCACAAACAAGCCTATATCCCTAACTAGTATGAAACAAAAATGTAAAACTGGTGGGATGCACCGGGCCTTGCCTTGGTTCTGCTCCTGGTCAGCTGAAGCACCTACGGGTCCTTCTGGCTCCTGCTCCTGTCCCGCCTCTACGTGGTTCACCTCGTTATCTACATGATGCAAATGTGATGCGACGCATGAGAGAAGATTCATGACACTTCCTTAACAAATATGTTAATACAACGATATTGCATGCAGAAATTAACGGTAGTGCTGCACTTAAGTCGCTACCCAGCCTTTATAGGACTTACGGATTATCGAGTTTTAGAAGGAAATAATATTTTAGCATGGTTCTGGAGTTCACATAAACATGGGTGAATTACTGTAAGTAAAACATATTAGGTGTGATTTACTGGCCAACTTTCACTTACATGCATTGAGCTACAAATTTTTTTAATAATTAAAACAAGGTAAAAGATTAAGTAATTAATTATGACTAAAATACAGAGAACTAGAATTTGTGCTTTTACAGGGAGGTCCAACAAATCAAAACATGATTTTACACCAATTATCAAGAATTTACCACACACATATAATTATAAATAAGTTTATTAGTGTTTTTACCATTTAATTTAGTGCTGGTAAAACTACTAACATGTAGAGGGGTTTAGTATTTTCTTAAATAGTGCATGTCCAGATAAGCGTATTAAAATTTGTCTTGCCCCTAAATTTGCAGTAATCTTTTAACTTTGAATTTTTCAATCCTTGGTAATTTCTTGGATCTAATAAATTGAGAAAAATCAATTTAAACACTCGCGGGCCGAATCTGCTGCGGCCCGACCGGATGCGCGCGAGGGGGGGGGGGGGTGGCCTCGGGCTAGATTTGGCCCGAGCGAACGCTCACGGCCCAAGGTCTTGTGCGGCCCAACGGTCGGCTGGCAGAGCCAGAGCGCGGTGGCGCGGCCACGGCGGCGAGCCGGAGCGACGACCGACTTGAAACTTACCCAGGCGAGAACCGGGGAGACCCGGAGGGTGCGCGGTACGTGGACAGAGTGCAAATGACTCACCAGGCAGAGGTTTCAGCGCGCTCGGGTGGAAGACGACGGACGGAGGGGGTGGAGGTGACATTCCCAGTGGAGATCTACAAAAGTCGGTGCCGAAAACAGTCAATGGGATGCACCTGGACGGAGGGAAAGTTACGACAGAGTCAATCGGCAAATGGTGCACCTGAGAAGGAGTGCGAGGCGGAGATGCGAGGGCGGTGTCGGAGACGAAGATGTCCGATTCATGGTCGATGCTGCCGAAGAGAGGGCGGGTGTGCGCAGAGGAGAGGAGTAGAGGGTGGTGGAGCTTGCGGCGGGATTGGATGGCAGTGAGTGGCAGCCGAGCGGCGAGGCGGCGTAGCTTCGCTCTGAGGGACAATGGAGGCAACAAAAACCGAAGGAGGGAGCAGAGAGAAAACTAGAGTGAGTGAGGGAGAATGGTGCCCACGCGGCGTACGGGCAGGCAGGGAAAATGGACGGCGTCGGGTGTCCTAGTTTAGGGTGACTGACGGGTGGGCCCCATGGGGGATTTCGAATTTTGTTTATTTTCCTTACCTGCTAACTGTCTGTATTTGTTAATTTCATGGGGATTAATCCCGGACCGATCGAGGGAAACTAAAAATATGGGCAGACTCACAACATTGTGTACATAATTAACAAAATAAGTTTGGGCCGGTGATTATTTTAAAATTAAATGGGTATTTTCTCAAAGAGGGGCTGTTTTTGAGACTTTGGGCGTTTATTTGGGGCATCAAACAGGGATATAAAATTCTAATAAAATTCTCAAAATTCTATCTTACCATCCTCAAGATCATATATTTTTGGTAGTGGTGGTTTATGTTGAAAAAGGTGGAGTTTTAGTTCAAATGCTATTCAAATTTGCTCAAATTTCATTCAAATTGAATTCAATGCGAGTTTAAATTGTTAGTGTGAGTTCCTAAACATGTCAAAGTTGTGACTAATGGACTTCCTAGGACCCCTTGACATCAGAGGTGTCACAATCCGATATAAGTGATAGTAACATTGTTCACAAATCTTATATGTCTCGCTTATAGTTTCATGAAATTATATGAGACATATAAATTTTGTGAATAATGTTGTAGATTAATTTGAGTAATAAACTAATGATAAAAATAAAAGTTGTAGCTCTTTAGAAGTTAAACAACTTTATAGTTCAAATTTTTTGATTTGAATTAATTTATAGTTGCAAAATAAAATTAAAATTAATGTTTGCCGAATGCCAAAAGAAAAACACTCGGTAAATAATGTCTTTGCTGAGTGTTAGAAGAAAAATACTCGGCAAATACCTCGTTTATCGAGTGCCAAGAAAAACACTCAACAAACAAGCAAGTTTGTCAAATGTTTTCTGTGTTGCACTCGACAAAACACTATTTTTGCAGTGTGTTTTGATTTTTGGCACTCGACAAAAATCTTTTTACCGAGTGTCCGATAAAATACACTTGGCAAAGTTTCAAATATTAAAGAAACATCGGATTTCCGGTAGTGAGTATTGCCCATCTTATCGTTCTCTTCTTTTTGCAAGGATCGGACTTATCATTCTTGATCACTGAAAGTACACGCTCCGATCACCTATGAGGCCCGCATGCGGATGAAGCTTTCTTTGTGTTTCCTCTCATCATGCTATTTTCTCTAGGAGATCAACCTAGCTACTAGTACTCTGAAACGAGTAAATTGTTCCCATAACATCACCATAAAGTGAACTTTTGGTGACCCTTGCCTGCACATAGAATTATGAATTTCATGATGCAAAGCCATCACATAAATTTTCTTTTGACATTCGGTGTCAGTAGGGTTATACCTACCACTGATTTTGGTGGTACTCCCTCCTTGCATATAAACCGAATTGCTTATCCCCCAAAATAATATCTTTGTGACAGTCTTCATATAAAGCGTATATTAGAGGTAGAAAAAAAATACTACTAAGACCTATATAGTAATACATTTAATAAGTAATCTAGATTATAGTGTTACTAGAGCTTGTTTTGTAGCAACATATTTATGTGTTACTCATTATGAGAAAATATAAAATATACAAATTCTATTGTAATACATATATGTATTACTATTTGTAAGAAAAAATGATACAAAAAAAATCTATTGTAATGTGTTACTACTCAACAAAAGTGTTACGCTTACGGTATCAAAAAAATAACATGAAATGTAAAATAATATCTTATACTAGGAATCAAACTCTAATGACATACTTCAACAGTGACAGCAATACCAGACGGACTAAGAAATAGTTATGATTACAATTTCTAAACATATAATTTATAACATAAGAGAGGATAACTAATATCTATTGTAATACACATATGTGTTACTACTTGAGAGTGTGTGTTATAATATTTTTGTCTGGTTGTAGTGAATGTTGAATCATATTACTATTATTAAAAAAAGTCTAATAATGTTGCTTGACATGTGAATATAAGTGAGTATTGATATTCAGCGGCTTCCCATTAAAGCATATGCTGCTTTAGTAATACCAAACAAAAATAACTTGTAATATAAAATCTAAGTAATGTATTGTTCGTAAAAAAATGAACTTATATGCTTGGTTTTCAAACTTGTGACATTTTCATCTAGGCTAAGGTAGAATTTTAATTAACATGAGCATATAGTCATTTTATAATTACTAGAGAGCATGGAGTTTTATCTCAACGATGAAGTGTCTACCACATGATTTGGAAACATTTTGCATCGGAGCTGACGTTGTTAGAAGAACAAAAATTAAGTGCTTAAAGAAATAGCAGATAAGAGATTATGAGGCTGTAACACTGTAATATTTTTATTGCAACATTATTTTGTGTTACAATAAGATTTTTTTATAACATTTGTACTAGATATGTTATAATAAATCATATGGTTTGTAACACTTTTATTGTAACATTAGTTTTTGTTACTAAAATTGTTTCTTTCAACATATTTTTTGAAAATGAAAACTAAGTTATTTGTAACACATAATTTTGTCTACAGTATAAAGACTGAACATCAATCCATCTAAACTCACCATGAAATTCATATGGCGATCACATTCTAGCCTTTGATTTTTGACCTCGTTTAAATTTAGCCCTGTGATTAACTCTAGACCCGCTAAGACATAGAAAAATGATAACATTTCCTGTTGAAAACCTGTGTCATCTGCCACCTAAATGTTGACTTTTTTTACCAGGGCAATTATACCCACCCGTGTGTTGACGGCTGTTAAGTACCATTTTCAACCGTCAACTATACTCAAATAAAGGAGAATTTGGCATTTCATACACGCATGCTTTATCACAATAATATAGTTCCACTTGTACTTGGAGAACTTTGTGCATGCAGGAGGAAATG